>CM076570.1:1229303592-1229734271 GCA_034641835.2 Pinus albicaulis | reverse complement strand
CTAGATAACACCACCAAAATAGGGAATGGCGCCAAATTTGGAGCGACCGCCGAAATTACCGCCAGCCGTGGGGGGCTAGTGGATAAGTCCCATGGGACCAAGCCCGTCGAAAAAGGTGGATGACTTGAGTTTTATACGCGCCTTTAAACAACTTGCATAACCATTTCATTAAACGGTTCCGCTCCGGGCGCGGGTCCATAGGACCACGCCCCACCACTACGCAACAAATGACATTTTCCGCCCAACCGTTTAACAAACGGGCCATGTGGTCCAGCGGTAAAGGCGTTCCGCTCTTAACCCGCTGATCCGCATTCAATTCCGGCCGACTCCATACAAATTTTTAACATGCCATTTCTATCCCACCTTGGGGCCATGTGGCGGCCTCCGGGCTGGCCACGTGGCGCTCTGCTATTGGCCACAAGCGGAATATTCTACAGAATATTCTATGGAATATTCCACAGAATATTCCCAGGATATTCTGTGGAATATTCTTTTTTTAATAAAAATAATTTTTTTCCAAAGTCAAATTTGGCATTTTTAATTGAAATTGGCGGATCTTTAAAACTGAATATCTTCCTCATACGGAGTCGGATTTGAGTGCCGTTCACGGTGTTGGAATCAGGAAGACGAGCTCTATCTGGTCGTTTAGGTTCAAACCAGTTCTAAGCACCTTCATTTTTTACCATTTTACGACACTTGGTCCTGAGCTCCTAATCATTTGTGGGCTCAACCTGAGCTACTTCAGTACCTGGTGAGCATTTGGGATGAAGAAGAACAAGTATTCAAGCTACGAGACCCGGTGTTAGAACTGGACGTTTCTGATGTGTACTTCATAACCGGACTGTCGCGTAGAGATCTGGTACCCATACTGACAGGGAGCAGACCGTCGGGTGAGAAAATGGAGGAAGTGATGGCATGAGTGTGCCCAAGGGCACAAATGGGATCAGGGAGTAAAAATGTGGATATCCACAGTATCCCCGATATGGAACTACGAGTAGTGTTGCATACCATCACGCGGGCTGCAGGATCGCAAGCACCACACGAAGCGACGAAAGCCCAACTCTTACTGGCTTCAGAATGCATGAGTCCCATATTGTTTGACTGGGCCACAGCAGTAACGATCAACATCAAGAGACATCTGACGAGATGCAAACAAGCCAAGCTGAAGCAGTTTGGCTATGGGTCCATCCTGGTATCATTCATTCTGGAATGATTACCAATCTTCCAGGGCCAAGGGGCCATTTTAGCAGAGCCGATACCACGAGAGCCAAGAATGGCTCGCTGGGCAGCACTGAAGCCTAGAGCAGGAGGAGACCAATATATGCCCTAGAGGCCAGAGTTTTTTGGGTGGTTGCAGCGCCAGTTGATTGTAGTGGAGGACTGGCCTTATGCTGGGACAGACTTTACTGGAGACCCAGATCTCCCACTGCCAGAGGGAGAGGATTGGGACGAAGAGCTGGGTATGATCTGTTTTTATTTTTTATGTTTTATGATTTTTTTTTGTTAATACATGTTCGTTGTGACAGCAGTTACATGTGTATGTAGATGTTGGCCCAGAGAGACCAACCGGGATGTCTCCTATCGCACGGAGAACTCAGCTCACAGTCGATCCTGATGAGGAGGGCACGGAAGGAGGAGAGTTGGTTTAGAACCTCGAGGGGATTGCCCGAGGGATTCCGGACTACGCCCAGCTGGCAGATGTACCGTTAGCATATCAGAGACATACAGTGGGAGTGCCTAGTTGCCTGCACCGTCTACTGAGATGCCTAGCGTGTGCAGTGACTTGTTATCATGAGCACCACGTAGACTAGCCTCTTAGGGTTTTATTTCATGCATATTTTTGAGAGACGTGTCGTCTCCAGATGTAATAAGACGAACATGTATATTTTTTGATATTATGCGACGCACACTATGTAAACACTTCGATATCTATATATATACATATCTATTTCTGGATGGATTTTCCTTTTACATGTTATAATGATTTACAAATTGCGCAAATGTCTATCTAACACCAAATTAGCTACTGCATCTGTTAATGTATTCATGTGCCTGGGTATATGCTGATATGTAATATAGTCAAAATTTCTTTCCAGTAAATGAATACACAAATACAAACGTAAAATGGATGGGTTTCTGACCGAATAATGACTGTTCAGTTGTAATACCACAAGTTGCGAGTCTAGATACACAAGCAATTCACGGATACCAAGGTTTACAGCCTCAATTAATAATTCTAATACAACACTATATTCCGCAATGTTATTTGTAGTACGTCCCAGGCACACACCTTGCAGGTTGACCAACTCACCAGCAGGATCATAGATTACCCAGGCTGCCGAAGACAGATTCCTGGTACTGCGGGAGGCACCATCCGTGAACCCAACAAACGAATTGATGGACATCTGCACAATCAGGAAGACCCAATCAGCAGAAAGACGTTTACACTACACACCACACCACACATGCACACAAATGAATAGACACACCTATGTACACACACCACACAAAAATGACTTTAAGCGTAGAATTTTTTCAGGTACAGCCCATTTCTGGGCTGCGCCAGCGGAACTCCTTCATAATCTATAAGCTCATAGGCCCCATTCTTTAATACTCGTTTAACTATATAGGGCCCATGCCACATGGGTTGGAGCTTCGCCGCCCCAAGCTTATCGTGTGCTTGATCATACAGGAGGACAAGGTCCCCTTCAATGAAGGAACGTGGTGAAACCGATTGATCAAAGTGAGCTTTGACCCGCTTCTTTTGTGCCTCAATGACAAAGGCAGCTAAGCGGTGGGTTTCATCTAACCGTTCCAGGTACAGGAGACGCTCTTCTTCAGCAGAAGTGTCGGGTAGAAGTTCTACGGCTAATTTCAAAAAAGGAATCTTGCATTCAACCAGAAGAGTGGCTTCTAGACCGTACACCAGTTGAAATGGTGTGAATCCAGTCGCACTCTTTGCAGACATTCGGTAAGCCCAAAGAGCTGAGAATAGTTGGAGGTGCCAATTTTATTTATGAATTCCAACTGTTCGTTGAAGCATGGTGACCAAAACCTTGTTCACTGCTTCAACCTGGCCATTTGCCTGAGGGTAATACGGTGTTGAGCTATCGTGGCATAAGCCCAACCTCGATGTCAGCTCGGCCATCATATAATCTTGGAAATGCGTACCATGGTCGGTAAAGATGGCCTGAGGAACCCCGAAACGCGTGAGGATGTGGTTGAAGATGAATTGAGTAGCTGTTTTACCGTCGGCCGCAAGTGTAGGCATCGCTTCGGCCCACTTGGTGAAGTAGTCGACAGCTACGATTATATACGCATGCACGCCAGCCGAATGAGGGTTACACATCATAAAATCCACGCCCCATTTCGCAAACGGGCCAATGGTAACAACAGGGTTCAAAGGAAGAGGTGGCGCGCGCATCTTGCACTAAAACACCTGGCACGCGTGAAATTTTCGAACTGCTGTAATACAGTCTTCGAATATTGACGGCCAGAAATATCCTGCTCGCAAAATCTTTTGAGCAGTAGCATATCCGGACATATGTCCACCACAGGCGCCACTGTGGAAGTCATTGAGGGCCCTTTCAGCCTCTTCCAAGGTAAGGCACCGACGGAGCACCGAATCTACTCCAACACGGTATAAAGTATCTCCTACGATGCGGTAGGGTTGAGACTGATGCCGAATTCAACGTCGGGCATCTTTAGTCAACTCAGACCAAAATGTGGAGGTCTGAAGATACACGATTATGTTGCCATACCAAGGGTCACGAGTACTGATGAGGAAAATAGTTTCGTCCGGGATATGATCCTCGGAAAGTGAATGAGTGGAGTCTGTAGGGAGAGAGCATATAAGATTCCCGAAAACAAGTGACTTCGTTGACTTAGCGGTAGTAAAATCTAAGTCAAGCTCCTGTAGGATAACAATCCATTTGGAGTATTTGCCCCCCAGCAACTGTCTAGAGAGAATATATGTGATGGGGTTGCAATCCGAAACCACTGTTATCGTGCGCAGCAGGATGTAATGGAGAAAGCGCTGCACAGTGTGTACGGCGGCTAAAGCCAACTTCTCGACATGAGCATAACGCGTTTCTGTATCGAGAAGGTTTCGTGATAGATAATAAAATACATGTTCATTACCATCATCATCATCCTACACCAAAACCATAGCAATGGTGCTAAACGCGGCGGCGAGATACAAAGTGAAATCACGATGATAGTCCGGGGGACGAAGCAAAGGAGCATTAACAAATAATTTCTTTAGCTTCTCAAAGGATTGCTGAGCAATTTCATCCCAACGGAAGGGAACATTCTCCTTTAATAGGCGCGTAAATCCTTTGGCCACCTCGGCGTAGTTTGGGATAAAGCGTCGAAGGAAGTTCATTTTTCCCTGCAGACTCTGTAACTAATATAACGAGGAGGGTGATGGGAGGTTTATGATAGCCTCGAATTTTAAAGGGTCAAGGCGAATTCCGTCTTTGGAGACTATGAATCCTAAAAGACGGCCAGAATCCACGCCGAAGACGCACTTATGAGGATTAAGCCTAATATTGTAGCGCCTACAGCGAATGAAAATCTGGCGAAGGTGTTCAGGGTGATCCTCTCGCCTAGCTGAATGAGCTGGCAAGTCGTCCAGATAAGGCTGAACGATGTGGTGAATGTCATGGAAAGCATAAGACATCGCACGCTGAAAAGTAGCTCCAGCGTTCTTTAAGCCGAACGAGAGTTTTTTATACGTGAAAATACCCCACGGACAGATGAACGTAGTCTTGTGTTGATCCTCAGGTTCAATATTGATTTGATTATACCCTGAGAAACCGCCCATCAAGGAATAAATCTCACTTCTGGCACATTCATCGATAATCTGGTCGATGAACGGAGTGGGATAGCTATCTTTTGGACAGGTGCGATTGATGTCGCGGTAATCAACACAGACCCTAATAGTACCCTACTTTTTATCGACAGGGACAATGTTAGACACCCATTCTATGAGGGGGATAGGATAAATAAAACCCGCGTTCAGAATTTTTTCAACTTCTGCCTTAATTGCAGCGACTTTCCGAGGATGCATGGGGCGTAAGCATTGGCGCACGGGCTTCGCACCAGGATAGGTTGGAATCTCATGCACTACGATAATGGGATCAATCCTCGGCATTTCCTCGTAGGACCAGGCGAACACATCTTTGAATTCTTTAAAAAGATCCCACATGAATATTCTCGTTGTTGAGGAGGTACATCCCCAAGTGACAGTAGGCGATCCCTACCAGCCTTAACTAGGTTCAGCAACAATCATCAAATGCTACAGTGCAAGTTCCTAATTGCGAATAAACAGACCAACGATGGAGGCCTACCTGGAGTCCAGTGCTATGATTCGTAGAAGAGACAGCGTTCCCGTTCCTCAGCCTCGACAGATCACGATCCCCATGATCTCCATGAATGGACACCTACACATGCAAGAAACAACACGAATACAAGCATAAAATCCAGAATACACAACTATATATCAGTCAGAAAGGATATAACTCATCATTCTCATAAGTGAAAAATAGATTGGAACCATAACCAGTAGTCATCCATTAATAAGCAATCGAAGGAGAGTACAACCAATGTTCTGACGCTGAGGTCACCTTCGGAGGGGTCTCCAGTTGTACACGTCTCGCAAAGCCTGCCAGGGATGGGGCAAGCCTCTCTTAGAGTCTCTCGACGATAGTCTCCTTGCTCAAGTTTGGCCTTAAGGGAAAAATGAAGGCTCTTGCAGCATGAAGGCTCTTGGGAATTTGGGAACTTGGAGATTCAAGGCTTAGGCACTTCAAAACTAGCTTGCAATGGCAATGAGCTAGCTTTTATAGATGGAGGAAGGGGAGTTGGGATCCCTATAATTCTGGGATTGGCCCTATCTTCAAGGAAGCTTCCATGAGAGGTGGCAAACCACTTTCCTTCCATGGAACTCCCGGAGCCAAACCTCCCAACTCAAGATAGATAGCAGTTTCTGAGTCTATTGAAACAAAACTTTCGCCATTCTTATTTAAAAAACACTCCTTAAATTGGCCGCGATCGCGACTTCGGGGACAGCGCCAGCTGGCGCGCCTTTGTAGGATTTTCCTCATTGGCGCGAGTGCCGAATCGGATACCCGCCGTCAAAGGCAAAAGGGATGTTTTATGGTTTTTTGTAAGGAGATGTCTTTAGGGCAATTGAAGCTCATGTTTAGAGGAATGCAATGATGATGGTTTCAAGGCATGACATTGCTCACAGGTCACATAATGGGCCCTCCAATGTGCGGGACGGGGAAAGGTAGGGACGGTGACAAATTACTGTGTAACACACCCGACATCGTATGCACCATATATCTACGCAGTCGTCCTTTCCTCACTCCTTTCACAGGTTCTATATTTCCATATGCATAGCCCCAAGCTGTTCCTGAATTTTTTGTACCCCTACCGACATATCCTCTCTGGGTGCAACTTCTAGTTTCATAGCGACTTCCACAACTTTTTCCCGCGACTCAACGGTTTGGTGACTCATCGGTGTGTGCAGGTGAGGTAACAACATAGCGATGAACCATTCCGTATGTTGTCTATCGTCATACTTGAATCCTCCTTCCCTGATTGCTCTCTTCAATCGCTGATTAGCCTCCCACACCAACTCAGACGCACCTTGTTTGAAGTCCTTTACTTCCGCTACCAACTGAGAGTAAGATTCTGGCTTTCGGAACTGTTGCTTTGTGAGCCTCTTTGGATGTTCAATGGATGCGCTCCCATTATGAGCAATGTATCGCACATACACCAGGCTCCGGTCTCAATGCCAAATGATAGCTGTGTTTTTAAATACTTGCTACATTCTCAGGCAGTCTTGCATTTAAGTCTGCAACGAACCAAAACCAGTACATATCCCCATCCCCTACCCCCTTAAAGGTAGGTAGTTTCAGGTGCGCAGCCATATCACTGTCTAGGGAAGGCGATGGTGTGGGTGAATTCTTACCTTTACGAGGCCTAGGCAGTGATGTGGCTAGTTCTTGCAACGGATTATAGGTGGATCTCCCCCTGTCAAGGTTGGTTCGATAGTATTTACCGCTGCGCGTCGCACTCCTGTCTAGGTCCAAGGTCATTCAGTATGACTACACATAATTCTCTTTTCACACAGTAATATTTTGATCAACAATGGTAATGTCCTCAGGAATTTGCCCCGGAACCCTTTAAAGAATCGTCGCTCAACTTCAGAATATGAGACAAACTGATCAATGGTGAATTCCGTCACAAATCCTCCAAGCACACTATCCACCCAGTGACCTACCGTGCGCGTGATAGTATTATCAGTCTTTTCCAGCTGCCGAATCAGCTCTGGAGTCCACTGAGTGACTCGTTCGTCCTTCTAGCACTTCTGGAACTTGAATAGTCCAGCCAACCACTCCTGAAGCTGGGTCACGAATGTTTCAAAGAATATTTCGTAGCTTTCTGTCAGAATGTACTTATTTTTCCACTTCTCCGCCGTTAGTTTCTCACTGTAGTTTTCTTTTATAGCAAATTCCTGGATATGTCTTTCAAACCAGTCTTTGATCTCTTTTCTTTCAGGTTTCCAGTATTCTCTTGTCATTACCCGATCCCTTTCTCAGACTGCTTTAGGTCCCGAAAATGGAACCATTTGTTGGCTCGAGGGGTCCTGACCCAGGTTCGATGTGCAAGGTTTTCCAACAAACCCCTATACTACTAGCCCTTTCGGCAGTGACCTGCTTTCATAGGTCAAAATCTCACCCGAAGTAGTATGGGTGGGTGCTGGAACCAGGTTTCCGCACCTTGAGAAAGGATAGGTAAGGCAAGCAGAGCTGCGTTTGGTCCTGCGATACTCATATCGCTTAATGCTGCACACAGTCAAGAGGGTTTCTATTCGCATCCACGTGCACTAGATCTATGATTATATTCGCTGTTATAACATTAATTTGGCAACACATAAACAGAACGAAACTGATCAAAGTATAGAAACACACTTACACAACGCTTTGCAACTTAAACACAAAAATACACAGCACAATAATTACCAATAATTCATACATAGATTACTCACAGATTTAGTATTCCATCAATCCTTCTCATTCATTCATCAATTATCCCTTACAATTCCCTTCCCAACTTGTGCACACAGTAGCAGGGTCCGCACATAGCTGGACTAGGACCTCCGCGCACACAGCCAGCAGGAGTCCATTCCCCAAAACCCAAACAGATCGCTTAAGCCACAATTCGCATCAATATCTCATCATTCTTGTTCTTTACAATACAAAATGCTCCTCTATTTATAACAATCTATCCTAAACTTTCCTATGGTCCGCAACCCATGGTTTTCGGACCCCTAGTTTACCCTTTTACCCTTTACAACGCTTTCGGGCCTTTGACCCACCCCAAAAACCCCTCCGCTAGATTAAATCTAACTAAAATATATCACAAATATAAAAATGGACCACTCCAAAATTGCTAGGGAGACCTCGCTCCAACAAAGATGCTAATCTCATTTGCAAGGCAAATGTATGCAACATTTCACTCTTGAAATCATCTAACATGTTCCCTATCTCACTTTTGATGGATGAGGTGGAGGAAGAGGTACTGGCCAAGCCTTGGTTACTCCTACCCTTTTGTTTGGCTGCCCTAGAATGGTTACTGAACATAGTGTTGATGTCGTCATAGGAAAAATCATAGACATCCTCTTCGGATAACATGTTGAGGGTTTCCAATGCTTCCTTCCTAATCCCTCAGAGAAGAACTAACTTGAGCGATCCAGGATCAAGGGTGTAGTTAGCTTTATTTTTATTAAGTTGAAACCTTTCCTCATAGTCTTCTAAAGAGTCATCAGGCCCTAGGGTCATCCTAAATATTTATTCCTTGGTTTCTTTGGAACTAAAATAATCTATGTACTTGTTGTTGAATTTTTCTTTCATTTGGGAATAGGTAGTGATGCTATCATCGAGAAGACCCATGAACCAATACAAGGCTGCATCCTTGAGGATAGAGGGGAAAAATTTCAACTTTTTTTCATCTGAGGCATAGTCATAAGTCCTACTAACAACAACAAACTCAAACATGAAAGTGTCGGGATCCTTAGAAGTTAGGCCATCAAAGTGTGGAAGGGCTAAAGGGATGATGTTTTTTGATCTTAGTCTCTACATTAGTTTCTCTGATGGGAAATACCTCATGGTTTAGGTTTTTAGCCATAGATTATATAGGTGAAGTAGTTCTTCTTCTTCCCCAATAGGTTCTTCAAATATTTCAGGATTCTCACCTAGAGGGTATTCTAACTCACAGTCACTGAAGAAGAGTGAAGGTTGACTGTGTAAGGATGTGGGGGTTTTGGGTAGAAATTTTCCTTGTTTGTCCCTACTCCTACGAGGCATGAAAGATAAATTTTTTGTTTCTTTTCACTTTTTTAACCTTATGAAAAACAAAATTAGAAAATAATTTTTAAACAAAAACAAGAATCTACTTAGACACCTCCCCAACAACGACACCAAAAAGTGGTGAGCCTCGTTGGGTATGTGTTATATTCTTTCCATGACTAGCCCCACGCGCATAAGTCACAGTGGGTGCTTGCTCCCTCATGCCGAGGTCCCCGGTGGCAACACTCGGCCGGCTCTTTTGTTTGGTGTGCGGACCCACTCATAGGCGGACCCACCCATGTTTTGTGCATGATTTTGCACATGGTTTTGGGGTACGATGGTTTTCGGCCCCTGGTATTTTGTAGATCCAATCAAGGGAACTACGGTTATGTTCTAATCTAGGGTTAATGGATTGGGGTTTATGTATGCTTCCGCATGTATATATATGTGTTGTAACACTAAAAGGAATATAATGAAAATCAAGTTGGTCGTCCCGATTTGGGATCCAGGGGAAAATCTCTGTGTTTATCTGTTTTATGTTTTATGCTCTCGCTATTGTTTATTTTCTGTTATAAGATTCATGTGTAGATAATTTTTGTTCAGGGTTAAAACCTACAGCCCTGGTATTGCACCAAGAATTCTACAACACCCAAGGGCTACTCAGATTTACTTATCAACCCGAGGTTCATACAAACTTAAAGGTGATAGTGCTATATGCACAATAGATGGTTTCTACTCATGCCACCCTCAACTACGTCTTCTGGTCAATAGTAATTCTAGGTCATTACTTCTACTTGATTAAAGTGCAGTTAGCTAAGGTAATGCAGGGAATTGCTTCTAGTTTAAGACAAAGAGAATGTATATCAAACTCCTACTTGTAATCGATAATGGAAGCAAAGCTTAAATAGTTAACCTAATTGCATAAAAAGGAAATTATGCTATGGGAAATCATTCATCATACTATATATTCATTTGCAGTAAAGAATCTATTCTATCATCACACACTTCATCAAAGCATAAAGAAAATCCTATCTATTTTTCATTCAACTCGTATTTACATGTAAAACTCATTTTGACTCTGAAATGAAATGAAACCCTAATGTCTACTATGTTTTTGCAGTAAGGAAGGAAGGAACTTTAGAGTGGCCTAAGAGTCTCTTCTAACCATGAATTCATAGCTGGGGGTCAGGTACATCCTATTCTAGGCTAAAAAGGAAAAAAGGATCTAAACTGGAGTGAAGAGGTGACCTACAGTGTTTCTATAGGAAGTTGCTACATGATGTCCTGTAACTGCTACAAGATTTCCTGAAGTGCTACAGGAAACATCCTGAGAGTGTTTTAAGGATTAAAAGGTACGAAGAAGGTGTGGAAAGGTGAAAGAAGGTGGAATGAGGTGAGGGAGAGGTGTCCAACACCTCCATCCAAACTCAAAACCCTTGGGAGGCATGTTTTTCACTTGGAAGGCTGCTCACGGTAGTGGTGAATGTGGTTTCAGAAAACAAGGTTTTGGTGGAAGATTTGAAGGTTGGAAAGAAGGAGGATAGATGAGATGGAGAGTATCCTTTCCCTATAGGTGTATACAACCCTGCAATCACTACACACATTCATGCATTGCTTATTGACAAACTAACATGTTAACAAGTGGAAGATATGAGTTGAATGGA
Source organism: Pinus albicaulis (assembly GCA_034641835.2). NCBI lineage: Eukaryota > Viridiplantae > Streptophyta > Pinopsida > Pinales > Pinaceae > Pinus > Pinus albicaulis. The sequence goes on along the minus strand of CM076570.1, from coordinate 1,229,723,248 downwards.
AAAACCCTACTTAATCTATGCTAAAATCTAATCTAACACAAATCCAACTCCTAACTTATAGTAAGAATATTATGAGCATGATAATCACATTATCTACCTTTCCAAGAAATCATAAACAAAATACTTTTGATCTGTGGTTGGAGATCCTTCTCCTGAAGCTCCCATGAGAGAGGTGAGGAAGAGAGGCTACAAGCACGGTTTTGATGGATTTTTGATGCTGCTAGAATGTAAACAGACTAAACAAGATGTTGAAACATAAAGAGAGAATATAAATACACAAGAGGGACTTAGCCAATGGATTGGGACCCAACCCAAAATCATCATCCCTTTGATACTAAATCAGTGACGGAACAAGCAACTTCTCACTATCATTGCATAAAAATGTCTAATACATCATATGACAGTAAAAGACAATACTAAATCGTAGCTCAAGAGCTACCTAGCTGAATACAAAGTTTGAATCCTAATGATATCTTGCATATGCTTATTTGTACAAATGGATAGCTACCAACAACTCCCTAAAAAGTAGGAATAAGTCCTCCTTGATCTCGAGAAGAGTGGAGCTTGGCTCCTCATAACTGTCACTTTGCTTTGATGCCTTTGCCTTTGAGCTATTGGGAGAGATCTCAATGTGATCTTGGTTGATTGAGAGAGTTAAGGAGGTGGAAAAATCTCCTACAATTTCTCCTTGTTGTCTACTCTGAGACCTTAGGTGGAAAATATCTCAAAAATAGCTTTATTCCCTGCAATTAATCCAGATTAGGCAACAAGACATGACAAACATCATACACCCTTCTCATTAAGCATAATATGAAAAAAATGTAGATAAATGTGAGAGAGAGGTAACTTAATAGCTTAATTATGTCATTTTAACCCCTTAAAATATACCTAATGATGGGCCTCATCGGTGGGCCTGCAGGCATTGGAAACATTATATTTAGGGGAAGGAGATGATCATCCACATGAATCACATGTCTCTCAAAATTGTAGACACAAGGGAAGCTACAAAATGTCTGCAATAAAAATTTGTCCACATACGTGCAAAAATTCCATTTGAACATCAAATACAAGAAGGGTAGCACCAATCATATTGTAGATTGCCCCAATCAGCCCTCAATTATGGCACTAACCACAATTCTCAACTCTTATGGGAAAAAAGCCTCTCGATGGCCACATTTATACAAAAATGACTTGAAATTTTGGCTACCACATACCAAATGTTAAAGATATGAAAGTAATTTATAGACTTCCACCTACAGGATGCATTGTTGTGCTACCTGGGACACCTTTTTGTTCCTTCAAGCGAGCATGGCCAGCTATTCTAATAGGCACATTACAATTGGGTAGCAAGGAACTTTGGTGTGGAGAAGGCAATGACAATACTATAAAATTATTTTTATTAGCTAAAACTTTGACAAGATGTTAATAAGTATTTTTATTCGTTGTGCTCATAAGTTGCCAACCCACATTTTTCTAATGTAAATAGTAAAATCAAACTATCTATAGCACTAGAATCAATCATATCTTTAAATTTTACACAAATTATTATACCTAATGTTTCTACCACAATGAATTGGTGTTCAAATTTGTGGTTATCAACCACTTCATAAATATGATGGTGGTTCCTACGCCTCCCTTCGATGTTTTTCCTTCTTAATGGGTGTTACCAAGTTGTAACTTTGGGTCGTCATACTGGTAGTGAGATCCCCCACATATGGAAGCAAGTGATGTAAGGTATAATTTGAATAGAATTTTGTGGGGCCCTCTGGAATTGGATCCTTTCCATGGTACCCTTACCTTTACCTAAAACTACACGCATTTGTCCTCGACTCGCACAAATCCCTTATGTTGTTGGTAAAGACATATTACAACCATTGAAATATTGGTTGCCACTATTCTGGGTACAACACTATTTCCACATGGTGGTGGCCTGAAACGTACTCCCTTAAGGAAGGTCCAAAGGCCCTTCCCCACAAACCTTGGTTGTTGTCGAAAAATGACCCTATGTCCCCTTTAAAGTCCAAGTGCTCTTCTACATAATGAGCATTTTTAACAACTTCCACAAATGAGGCTTGCCTCCACATCTGAATTGTTTCCCTAATCTTAGGATTCAATCCATAAACAAAGCAATCTTCCTAGCATTAATTAGTATCCATGTGAAGATATACATAGTTGATTCTATAAATCTAATCTCATATTATTTTATTGTACATTTTCCCTACAACAAAGCATGGAAGGATATTACTTTTTGTTCTTCATAATATGCTGGTAAGTACTTCTTCCTGAACCTTTCCTCAAATAGCTTCTAGGTGATAGTGTTAGGAAGGTGTGCAGTAATTTCTCCAGGTTACCCAACCAATTTAGGGCACTATCTTTGAGCTAAAATATCGTTATCTTAGCCTTAGAATTAAAACTATACTCTCTTAGTGCTAAACATCTTATCATTCCTTCCAACCAAGCTTTTTCTCATTCGCTAGAATGACTTCCAACAAATTCTAGGAGTTTAAGATTATAGAGTGCCCTAATAATTTCCTTGGTCATAGGTCCTCTATTAGAGTCCATTGATCCTTTGGGGTTTCCTACCTTTTATGGAGGGTGCTCTTTCCATCTTAGTTGTTTGACACCCTCTTCAGGTTTCATTAGTTGTCTCTAGGGAGCAAAAGATGAGAGCCAACTCTAGTGATGGCAATGGGGTTTCTGGAGGAGGTAGCCCTAGTGATGACTTTTCTCAACCTCAATACCTTCACATCATCACCATTCTGAATTGGTCAAATATACATATGACACACAAGATTCATTAGTGTAGCTTAGGACATTCATAACTCTTTCTTGACTCACATACGTATATAAGATGGTAGGTGTAAGTTTTCATTTTAATATGCTCGTAATGAAGTGTTACTGATACTGAGTAGATCTTCATGGATCTATTAAATCCCATCATGTGTGAGCTCTATGTTACCTACTAACTTTCTCTTAAAATTAGTTATGTTAGCATTGCAATGTGCCTCTTACAAACTAGTTGTGGAGAATTAGGATGATGATTGAACATTTCAATGAGGTGAACTTTTCCCATATTTACAGGGAACAAAATGGTGTGGAAGACACAGTATCGAAGGTTGGCCACCTATACCATCCAAGGGAGATCCACTATGCATCCTACTTCAAAGATCAATATCAAGGAGCTGGAAAAATTTAGTTCTCATAGTTTTTTCCTCTATTGGGTGTGGAGATTTTTGCGATTCCGAAATTAGTACTCAGTAAATCATATTGTGTAGATGTGAACATATTAATACATATCATGTTGGAATAGTCCCTGATATAGGATACAATACTAGGATATATAAAATAAAATATCATTACAATATGATGTATTTGAAGTGACATTTTGAGATATGTAAACAATAATATTATATATAATATAAAATCCATTGGTTTTTTCTTACTAAAAAAACATCACAATATGTATGTCAATCACTCTCTAACATGTTCTAACATAATATTTTTTCCCTTTTTTACAATTTTAATTAATATGACGATTTTTTCATTAGTTAACAATTAATTAATACTTTAACTGGGGCTAAATATGATTATGTAATGTTGATGTTAAATTAATATTAACTGTTTAATCTTATAACAAAGGTTTATTTTATGGTTAACATATATAATAATAACTTGGTGAACCAAGTTAAGGTCCAATGGGACATGTATGGCCTAGGTTCTACTACCTAGGAGGATGTAGAGATTATATGTCAATACCACCCTTCACTAATTAACCATATGTGATGCCCATTTTCACCTAGATAACTACTTATGTTGAGACCATATATGTATTTTCATGATGTTTTCTTTATGAATGTTATGTAATATTGATGCATTTCAAATTGGACAAATGAACTTATGTAAAACACACAATGAATTGTGTTTCTATTGATTAAAATGTCTCATGTATGACTTATGCAATGTATGAATTATCCAATGTATAATTTATCTCATGCATGGTTTACTTCCAACATGTTGATGTTAATTAAGAAATATGATGACTAGGAAAACATGTGTGTATGTATGTCTATAGATGCAAAGTTGTTGTGCTAGTAACTTGTGGATATTGAGGTATCCAAAGAGAAAATGGTGTGATGTACATTGTTCTATTATATTTTGTATTCATTTACATCCACTATTATGACATGGGGTAAGGTGTATATTATAGGTGACATGACTGTCTAACTGAATTATTAGATAACAAGCATTGTAGAGCGGTCCAAGATAGGGTGTTGGATCTAGTCCTTTTTATCCAAAGAAAAAAACTGCAATTTTTATTAATGAAAAAAAAATTACATTATGTAGATGCACTCTGTGCCTATGCAATCCCGAGCCAAGAAATGCTCGACATATATATCAATATATAGGGCACGTAGGCCCACTAAAAAACCTCATGTAAATACACCCCAAAGAGCCCCGAAATAGGCAGCTCATACATTAAAAATAGTTGTCAACAACACCCAACAAACTGTGGGCCGATATGTAGACCAGTTGAAAACCCCAAAGGAAACAAGGCATCAAGAAGAAACGACAATATTTATAGGAAAACAACAAACCCCGTCATCAACTTTAGAAGGAATATTCCAGTGGAAAACAATAAATAAAAGAGCTACAAAGCCCAAAGGAAGGTCACGACAACCGACATGAAGCCGACAGGGACAAGGGTGTGTATCCAAGATGAGAAGCCCACAACACTATCCCATAAAAGAGACCTTAGAGGTAGGAGAAGGAGGCCAAAGGGCCCAAAGAAAGGAGTCGAAACCAATATCAAATGATAAGTGATTTTGTAGTGCAGGACTAGGACAAACTAGTAAATGATGGTAGTGATAAGACCCCTTGTCTATCTAAGAACCTTTCGCCACATCACTTATGAAAACCTGCAAAAATAGAGACGTTGGCCAAAGAAGACCCGGAAATCACCAGCTCCATGAAAAAATTGTGAAGCATGGATGAGGGCGTAGGGATGACTAGGGTTCCATCCTCTCCACTCCCCACTCCATGCAAAATAACACCTACGAAAAAGGGAATAATTAGCATAATAAACCAAAAATTGTGGAGGGAGGAAATTTCACAGGAAATCAACAGAGGAGGTGCTAGTCTGCAAACACACACCTAGGGTTTCTTCGCTCCACTACTACATTCAACTACCAACCTAGTTATCTTATTTTTTACTCTAGTCCTTGAGGAGGGGTGGAAACCTTTCCCACTATGTAACCTCCAAGCCTAGAATGGTGGGAGGCCAGTGATGGTCTATTGGAGAAATGAGGCTAGTGGGAGGCCAACTATTGCCAATGGACTATTGGAGAAATGAGGTCAATGTAGTTGATGCTTCCGCCATCATGGTTTTATCAATGGTAAGATCTTGTGGTCCCAGCAGGAACACCACAGCCAAGAATTCTTCTTGTTGTGGTTTAAATTTTGTTAAATGACCACAAAATAAAATTACCTTTACCTCCTTTAATATGTTGTAACAAAATATATATAGAGATGTAAATGTGTTTTTTTTGGATATGCTGTGAAATTTATTGCAGAAACTTCTACAAAATAAATAAAACCCAAGAAAATAAAATTCAATCCTTCTAATAATAAATTGTATTTTAGTGTCTTTACTTTACAACTATATTTAAAATTCTATTTTTTTATTTTTCCATTTATATTTTATAAAAATAAATAAATTTATTAAAAGCCAGAAAATAAATATGAGTATAAATTGGCAAAGGGGAGAAAATTTTAAATAACTACACCTAAATTTTTTAAAAATATTCATTTGCATTTCAATTAACTTAGTAAAATTATTTTCAAAATTTATATATATATATGAAAACGTCAAATCAAGAGAACAATATTTTTGGTTGTTATTTGTGAATGCAAGCTTACTCATCACTGTTATTCAAGGAAAACCACACCACTTCCCACTGCTGATCCGTGACGAGTGAGATTTCACTCGTGTCTAATGCTTCTAAGCCTTAGATCGGTTAACATGTTCCTTGCATTCTAAGAAAACTAACTCTTGACCAAAGAAAAATTAATTTTAAGACATACTCCAGATAATTACATCATAATGTGTTCCTTTGAGATGAACTCCCTTCGTTGTCTTGTACTCCATTTGATCTAATGTTAAATGATTCAAATGTTTTACACCGTTTGATCAACCACCCATCTAAACTGTTACCGAACTCCTTCGCCCATGCCACTAACTAACTATACATCTACCATAAGAACGAAGTCTTTTTTCTTTCTGGCTCCCTTGTCGTCCGAAGCTTCTGCATAAGAGCCAGAGAAGTTGTAGTGCTTTCGATTTTGGATCAAAATTTTCCCGGGCTTGACACAATTGTATCTTTCCCATAGTGCTTCCATAGATTCCATGCGGGCATGCCATTCTCACAGGGTTTCCTTTTAACTCTATTTTGTGGGCTTTTCTTTCCATTTTAAATATTCCAAAGCAATGTAGCCAAGTCCTGTGGCAGCACCCTTGACTGATCCCCAGCAGCACGAGCAACATCATGAGTTTATGGTGTAACGATACCCACAACATGTGAGCTCGAATAACAAGATTAGGACCCTCTCGATCAGAGGTTTGTAGAGTTGGATGATGAGAATTATTTGCACGAATGTTTTGCTTCTACCAAGCACCTTTTTTTTGTTAAGATTATTTGTAATAAACAGATTGGATAATCACAAGGTTATGGCTTCTCAAAGTTTGCAAGCCATACAACAACCCATATGGTTCTCCTAAATTACATTGGTTTACAAATGCACATGGCTCAACAATTTTGCAGGCTAAATTGGGAAAGGTATCACAATGGAGAAATTGGCCTCTCAAAGATTTTACTATATTTGTGAGAAATTTGGCATTTGATGACACAGACAACTTGTTGGAAGAGACCTTCAGAGATGAGAATGAGTAAGATCGTGCTATGATAGAGATGGATGGAAGGCTTTGTTCCTCTACCATATCCAAATAATTATAATTGTAGCATGCAGGGTCTCTTCAATTCCAATAACCAGATCCAAATAAATTAATGGAGCTTATGATGGTGATGTAAAATGATAGGGTGCTTGTTATTGTTATGTCACACAACCTTAGGATCCAAATACAACAAATATGTATGGCTATGGCACACCAAATGCAAATTATTAACAACAATAAATTAGTCTGAAACATGAAAAAGTCGAAAGGATTCAAATTCTCTGTATGATGCATGGAGGATTTGATTAAATTTTTTGAAAAGATTGGAACTTGTTTGTATAATGCATGAAATATGATTCATACAACAATAAATTAGTCTGAAGTGTGAAAATTTTGAAAGGATTCAAATCTGTATGATGCATGAGAATTGATTTAAAATTTTGAAAGAATGTGAACTTGTTTGTACGATGCATGTGGATCTGATTCGTCTTAGACAACCATCGTTGATATCCTCTACCTCAAAGGCTCATTAAATTTGAACCCCTTTCTCTTGCAAAGCTTAACGTGGTGAAAAGGGTTTGACCTTCCAGACCTGGTTCATTTCATACTATTCACAAGGTGCCACTTGGGACAATCCATATGACAAGGCCAAGCATATGCAAGTAAGGATTATGGAATTTTTTGGTAGTTTTTTATTTGTTTTTGCAGTGAGTTTTGTTAGATATTGATTGACTAGAAATGGCTACTATTTGGGTTAGCTGAGTAGAGTAGTGTGGGACCATATTGGTGTTTATTTAGATAATATTGCTCAGGAGAAAGCGAAATGAGATGTTTCAGATGGAGTTTCATGGATATTGTGAGAGATTGGACTTCATTGAGAAAGCATAACATTTTTTATTTTGAAAATTTTAATGGCATGTCAATGATTAGAATGGGGCAATGTAGGAATTCTCTTCAGAGATTCTATATAGTTAACTTTCTCTTATTTTGAGTCAATTGACCTTGTTGGATTTGAAATGTGACTTATAAATTAAGAGTTGTTTTGTTCAATTGTTAAGTGGTTGAACAAAATGGCTTTAATTCTTTCCATCCATATGGAAGTTACAATTCTAGAGTTGACATGTTTAAATTGACATATTATGTTGTTTGTTAGGAACCTCTATCTTGTTGGTTAGGTACTAGGAACCCCTCTCTTGACTCTGACTCTGAGGTGTGAGAGAGGCAGATTAAAAAGCGGTATTATAATTAATTAAAATATATAACATTACATAATATTCTAATTAATTAAAATATGTAACATTACATGATGTAAACACTAAATCAAAATTAGAAAACAACTTTTTTGCAGTCGTTGCCGGCTCATGGATCGACAAAACAATTTGTATTTTCTCTTCATGATCCTGATTATCCCTTCTCTGTTTTTCATTTGTTGGTTGTTGCAAGTTTGTTAGAATGATCTGCATCTTATGCCAAATGTTTAGAAAGGTTGTGGTATGTAGCTTTCATCTTTTGTTTTTGGAATTTAATAGAAAAATCAGATGTTTTGGGGGTTCAAAAAATTGTATTTTCTGCAGCATGTGTTTGAAGTACTCCTAGCAGAAGTTTGGATTACAGTTTAACCAGGCTTGATTCAAACCTTCAAAAAACTATGTATAAAATGAAGAAATGGAAATGTGGATGTTTTTCTGCTGACATTGATTCCCTCATAGCTGAATTTTTTATGTTGATGGCTAACAGTTGAAATTTCCGCTGTGAATATGCGCGGAGGGCAAGGCAGATTCTATTCCTCGCCCTTCAGGGTGATACGCCTTTGCAAACCCTCATTCTAGATAGACCATGCATTGAAATGCGACCCATTTTATCTCATCCTTGGTGAAGATTTCTCTGATGATGACCAACCATCACTTATAGCCCTTTCATCACTTCTTGCAGAAGAAGATCAATCCAAAGAGAAGGAGAGCTACAGGAGGAGACTCCAAACTGAAGAGTCCCCAGGAAGCAATGGGCCTCTCTCCTTCCTGTTGGTGTTCCCACAGGCATTTTGTGCAATATTTTTGGGCCAAGCATTCTGCATCTATGTTAATGTTGGAAATCGCTCTAACTACGAAGCCAGAGACGTGGTAATTAAGCAAGAAACACTTCAAAATCACCAATAAAAGTCATAAAAGCATTTGTTGGGAATGGGACGAAGAATGTTTAACCTGCCCTATTTATGATGATTCTGAAGTCGGAAATCACAACAATTTGGATCGTAATTTAATGAATTCTGATGGAGCTTCCCATGCGGAAACCCACAGCAAAATCAGTCCCCCTTACTTCCAGTCCCGGTTGATGGACAGATACCCGAAACAGGGACTGTTCTTGTACAATAACCATACCCGTGCAAGTAAAAATGATGAAGCAGATAGTAAGCTAGGAAAGGAAATTGGATTTGGCGGAGGATGTCATTCAGACTTCTCGATCAGGGCACAATCTTCGTTTCAATTGTAGGCTAGACATTTGTCTGACATTGATTCATTCCTCTACATTCTTTGTTCAACTGCTGTACACTGTGAACATTCAAGTTTGGTCCTTGTAATTCTATAACTGCCTATGTTCATGAATTACATTGAGCTCAACCACGGCCTCTAACGGTGTCTAATGCATCTCATACTATCAGAAGCTTAATTTTTTTATTAATTTTTCTTTGGGCAAGCCTACCTTGCCAGGTCAATGAAGCGATTTGATTCAGACACCAGCGATTCTTCCGGCAGGCCAGAGCTCTCTGAGAATTCGCGTTCAGCATTTGTGGGCAACCAAGAAGGACACAAAAATCAGCAACCTCTCACTGCTTGGGCAACCAAGAAAAAGCGCACTCTTTCCTTGGAAACATCTAAGAGTAGAAAAGAAGGAAACATCTAAAAATCTAAGAAAGAAGGAAACATCTCAATGTATTTGCTTTATCTAATAATGCATTTGATTTTCTGAAAATATCTTTTCTAATTACAAAATAAAAAATGAGAATGATGGCATTGGTTATAAAACGCTCATCTCTTCCTCATAATAAAGACTCTGGTATTGTTTCCAGAGCTGCATTATTCATGTTTCATGTTTATATTCTGTTTTTCAGATCTGCAAGTAGATCAATTGGTATCAGAGCACAAGATCTTGGAAGCCATCCACCTGTTCGAAATTTTTTTGTTTTGTTTTGTTTTGTTTTGTTTTAAAGGGTCATACATTTCAATCCATTTGGTGGATGAAGATCATGCCGCCCCGTCAAGAGCGTCAAGAGCCCTCCACTGCAGACTCGCCAGTAAATGATTTAGCTAGGGCTCTTCAAGAGCTAATTATGCTGCAACAACAACAATGCCCTCTAGGGAAAATGTAGCTTGATACACGCTTTCAACTGCCTAAATTCTCAGGGCAAATGAATGGTGACACTGTTGATTCTTGGCTCTGCAGTCTCTCCAACTATTTCAGAACCTGTCCAACGATGGAAGAGGAGATGAAACTTCAGATCGTCGGTCTACAATTGGAAGGCCTAGCACAAATATGGTGGGATACTCATCTTGAGAATAAGTCCTTGGTTGTTGAACTTGGAGAACAAGCCTAGACCAGATCGACGCCTATCACATCTTGGAATCTCTTTTGCGAGGCCTTACGAGAACGCTTCTATCCTCCAGGGTATATACAAAATCTCCTTGCCAAATGGTTACAACTTCAACAACTACCCCATCAATCAGTGCAAGCTTACATTGATGTCTTCGGCAAGTTGCGCATTCAACTCCATATCTCCGATCCCGAAGAGGTACTAATTATCAAATTTAATTATGGTTTGTTAATGATTTTTCGACACGAAGTTGAGTTGTTTGATAGTGCTTCATTAGACAAGGCCTTTATTCGTGCCCTGGCTGTGGAACGCAAAGTGGGTACTCCAATTCGATCCCATCAAGCCAGAAATGGTCCATCTCCCTCTGGTTCTTCTAATGTCGCCTTTGCCTCATCCCCCACACCTCACAATACCCCCTGGTGTACTTTTCATAAGACCAACTCACATGCTTCTGCAGATTGGTACTGAAAAATCTACACCCTGACAAGACTCTTTTTACAGAGGTGGAGCAACCAAATGCCACTGCCCAACTTCCAGCTATTTCTCTTGAAAATCCTACCAAAGTGGACCCCTCTCTCATCCTAATGACTGCTAATGCAACAAACACCTCTGTTACGCCTTTGTTTACCCATAATTTTCAAATCAAACATGAGTTGGCCACACTTATTCTTGACAATGGGAGTCAAAAGAATCTTGTGGCCCAAGACTTGGTTGAACGCCTTTGCCTTCCCACCACTCCTCACCCACACCCGTATCAGCTCGGTTGGGTCCAAAAGGACGGTCCTTGTCTTACCATCTCCCAATGTTGTGCTGTCACCTTTGCTATTGGACCTTTCCGTGATACTGTGGTATGTGATGTTTCTCCTCTCGATTGTGCCGATTTATTGCTAGGCATTCCATACCAAGAGGCTAGACACGCTGTTTATCATGCTACAGATCACCAATACCACTTGTAGCACGATGGGCGCACCTATGTGCTTACATCCTCAACTAGCTTATCAACTCAACCTTCTATTGGCAAAGCTCCCATTATGAGAGTCAATTTAAACCAAGGTGTTTCTTCGTGCTTGGTTCGTCCTGTCAAGCCAGACAACCTCACCAATCCAGTGCCTCCTACAATGGATCCTCTAGTCCAAGAATTTGCAGATGTATTCACCCAACCCACAGGGTTGCCTCCAGCACGCTCTGTTGAAGACCACATCAATCTTATTCCTGGGGTTTCCTTACCCAATACCCCATCTTATCGCCTTGATCCTCGAGAGGCAATGTTTCAGCCAAGTGCACCCTCTGAGATGCCACTGGCGATCACCCCTTCTGGGTTTGCACATCAACAACAGGGACAAAAATCAGCTCCTCATTTTATACACTCCATTTCTCAACGCCAAGTTCAAGTAAACGCTGCTTTGCAAGCAGCCCAAGATCGCGCCAAACAGAGGCATGACAAGCAGCAAACACCCTTGTATTTTCAACCTGGAGACCATGTGTGGCTCTGGTTGGACAAGCAACGCTTCAAGGGCCAGCATCATACGCTGCACCCTCTGTGATATGGCCCGTATAGTGTTCTGGAACGCATTGGAGAAAATGCATCTCGCTTGGACTTGACTTCCCAGCTTGGCATCCATGATGTGTTTAATGTTAATAATCTCAAACTATTTGAACCACCTCTCCTTGAGGAATCTGTTACAATCCGTCATCCAGGGATAATATTCCGTATTTTCGTCCTCGCTTCAAAGATACCAGGACTCCAAAAAATGGAATACATGACAGCAACCATACTTCTCATATTTGGTTGGTCGGAAGGGACAAACATGAGTGCAACCAAAATGGATGACTACAGAAACATTGCAACTCACCTTCCCTTATTTAGTGGAGGTGATCTAAAGAGGGAGGAATTGGGAAACCAAGAAGGACACAAAAATCAACAACCTCTCACTGATTGGGCAACCAAGAAAAGGCACACTCTTTCCGTGGAAACATCTAAGAGTAGAAAAGACGGAAACATCTGAAAAAATAGGAAAGAAGGAAACATCTGAAAATATTGGCTTTATCTAATAATGCATTTGATTTTATCTTTGTAATTACAAAATAAAAAATAAGGAGAATGATGGCATTGGTTATAAAATGCTCATCTCTTCCTCATAATAAAGACTGTGGTATTGTTTCCATAGCTGTGTTATTCCTGTTTTGTGTTTATATTCTGTTTTTCAGATCTGCAAGTAGATCAATTGGTATCAGAGCACAAGATCTTGGAAGCCATCCCCCTGTTCGAATTTTTTTTGTTTTGTTTTGTTTTAAAGGGTCATACATTTCAATCCATTTGGTGGATGAAAATCATGCCGCCCCGTCAAGAGCGACAAGAGCCCTCCACTGCAGACTCACCAGTAAATGAATTAGCTAGGGCTCTTCAAGAGCTAATTATGCTGCAACAACAACAATGCCCTCCAGGGAAAATGCAGCTTGATACACGCTTTCAACTGCCTAAATTCTCAGGGCAAATGAATGGTGAGACTGTTGATTCTTGGCTTCGCAGTCTCTCCAACTATTTCAGAACCTGTCCAACGATGGAAGAGGAGATGAAACTTCAGATCGCCAGTCTACAATTGGAAGGCCTAGCACAAACATGGTGGGATACTCATCTTGAGAATAAGTCCTTGGTTGTCGAACTTGGAGAACAAGCCGAGACCATATTGATGCCTATTACATCTTGGAATCTCTTTTGCGAGGCCTTACGAGAACGCTTCTATCCTCCAGGATATATACAAAATCTCCTTGCCAAATGGTTACAACTTCGACAACTACCCAATCAATCAGTGCAAGCTTACATTGATGTCTTCTGCAAGTTGCGCATTCAACTCCATATCTCTGATCCCGAAGAGGTACTAATTATCAAATTTAATTCCAGTTTGCTAATGATTTTTCGACACGAAGTTGAGTTGTTTGATAGTGCTTCATTAGACAAGGCCTTTATTCGTGCCCTGGCTATGGAACACAAAGTGGGTACTCCAATTCAATCCCATCAAGCCAGAAATGGTCCATCTCCCTTTGGTTCTTCTAATGTTGCCTTTGCCTCATCCCCCACACCTCACAATACCCCCTGGTGTACTTTTCATAAGACCAACTCACATGCTTCTGCAGATTGTCGAGTACTGAAAAATATACACCCTGACAAGACTCTTTTTACAGAGGTGGAGCAACCAAATGCCACTGCCCAACTTCCAGCTATTTCTCTTGAAAATCCTACCAAAGTGGACCCCACTCTCATCCTCATGACTGCTAATGCAACAAACACCTCTGTTACACCTTTGTTTACCCATAATTTTCAAATCAAACATGAGTTGACCACACTTATTCTTGACAATGGGAGTCAAAAGAATCTTGTGGCCCAGGACTTGGTTGAACGCCTTTGCCTTCCCACCACTCCTCACCCACACCCGTATCAGCTCGGTTGGGTCCAAAAGGACGGTCCTCGTCTTACCATCTCCCAATGTTGTGCTATCACCTTTGCTATTGGACCTTTCCGTGATACTATGGTATGTGATGTTTCTCCTCTCGATTGCGTCGATTTAATGCTAGGCATTCCATACCAAGAGGCTAGACACGTTGTTTATCATGCTACAGATCACCAATACCACTTGCAGCACGATGGGCGCACCTATGTGCTCACATCCTCAGCTAGCTCATCAACTCAACCTTCTATTGGCAAAGCTCCCATTATGAGAGTCAATTTAAACCAAGGTGTTTCTTCATGCTTGGTTCGTCCTGTCAAGCCAGACAACCTCACCAATCCAGTGCCTCCTACAATGGATCCTTTACTCCAAGAATTTGCAGATGTATTCACCCAACCCACAGGGTTGCCTCAAGCACGCTCTGTTGAACACCACATCGACCCAACCCACAGGGTTGCCTCAAGCACGCTCTGTTGAACACCACATCGATCTTATTCTTGGTGCTTCCTTACCCAATACCCCATCTTATCGCCTTGATCCTCGAGAGGCAGTGTTTCAGCCAAGTGCACCCTCTGAGATGCCACTGGCGATCACCCCTTCTGGGTCTGCACATCAACAACAGGAACAAAAATCAGCTCCTCATTTTATACACTCCATTTCTCAACGCCAAGTTCAAGTAACTGCTGCTTTGCAAGCAGCCCAAGATCGTGCCAAACAGAGGCATGACAAGCAGCAAACACCCTTGTATTTTCAACCTAGAGACCATGTGTGGCTCTGGTTGGACAAGCAATGCTTCAAGGGCCAGCATCATAAGCTGCACCCTTTGCGATATGGCCCGTATACTGTTCTGGAACGCATTGGAGAAAATGCATATCGCTTGGACTTGCCTTCCCAGCGTGGCATCCATGATGTGTTTAATGTTAATAATATCAAACTATTTGAACCACCTCTCCTTGAGGAATCTGTTACAATCCGTCATCCGATCGATAATATTCCAGATTTTCAGCCTCCTCTGCTCAAAGATACAATTATGGACTCCAAGAAACAAAATACATGCCAGCAGCCATACTTCTCATATCTGGTTGGTTGGAAGAGACACACACTAGCACAGGCAAAATGCAGGATTGCAGAAACATTGCAATGCACTTTCCCTCATTTGGTGGAGGAAGCCGGGACGCTTCCTGATCTAAGCAAGGAGGAATTGGGCAACCAAGAAGGACACAAAAATCAGCAACCTCTCACTGCTTGGGCAACCAAGAAAAAGCGCACTCTTTCCTTGGAAACATCTAAGAGTAGAAAAGAGGGAAACATCTAAAAATCTAGGAAAGAAGGAAACATCTCAATGTATTTGCTTTATCTAATAATGCATTTGGTTTTCTGAAAATATCTTTTGTAATTACAAAATAAAAAATAAGGAGAATGATGGCATTGGTTATAAAATGCTCATCTCTTCCTCATAATAAAGACACTGGTATTGTTTCCAGAGCTGTGTTATTCCTGTTTAGTGTTTATATTCTGTTTTTCAGATCTGCAAGTAGATCAATTTGGGAATTTGCTGATTCGTTCATTTTGTTTGTTGTGTTGCTGAAGCTGAAGCTGAATGTTCATATATGTTCTAATAGATTTTGGGCCGCTCCCTCTACTCTGGTTCTTGAGAGCGTGCTATTCCATTATTTTATATTGACCATTGTCATAATTTTAGAGGACTCAAATATGCCTGTTTTGAGTCTCAGTTAATTTGTGCAAATGTTTTTACTTTCTGAACATTATACGACTTTGATTCTTTGGATGTCAGTAAATTTTTCATTAGTTCCTTTGAACAGAGTATACCAATTTCTGTTTTATGGTTTTTGAAGTTGCAGTCCACATGCTTATAGTTCTCTTCAAGAAGAGATATTTCAGAATAGCATGTGTTGTACTTTTGTATCTTTTGGCTTGGTCTCATTAGCTCATGGGATAAATGGTTTTCATTTCTATTTGATTATAAGCTAGATGACTAGTAGCAGTGGATCTACTGATTAGATTGGTTGGATTTCAACTCAAAGTTCACAGCTTATCAGTAAATGAATATCGGAGCATTAACTTATTATTAATGTCACAGAGATTGTTTATGCTTGATACATTCAGTAATGATTTGGCAAAGATGTGAACCTTTTATATTACTTTATTTTCAGTAGATGAATACGGTAAATTTGCAGTCGTGAAGACTAAAATTTGAAATGATTGATGATTGTTAAGTTACATCTTTAATGTGTTTCTAGGCTGTGTTTGGCATTTATATTCTCAGATGTTGCATATAACATGGCATTAGAAAGTGTAATTGAAGATCAGCCACTCTTTGTAATTTAACACTACCTTCTGCCTTGGATCATCTCATTCTATAATGCTGAGATAATAAGGTGCTTTTTATATTTTTATTTTGAATTGGTGAAACTCAGCGCTGAAACGTAAATGTGTGCTTATTAAGCAACTATACTATCCTGGAGGATTTAAGAGTTGTCAGTTTCACATCATGGCAATAGCTTCCTGTAGTCAGAACAAGTGAATTAGTATTAACGAGAATTTCATGATTTAGATATATGAGTACACACTTCATATATTTCTCTTTAGATTGCATGTTTAACAGCTGTACAAGAAGCCCAAGACCGATCAAAGTAGTGTAAGCTTGATAAACATAAGCTTTATGGTACCTTAAGATATACTGAGATACTTTCCACACTGATTTATGTCCACTTCCTCCGATTAATTGTTTAGGGGGCAGTTTCCATGTCAATCAAAACGTCACACAAAACAGGGGCATGAAATTGTACAGGCCTAAAGGAACTGGCAATGGATGATCATCCCTTAATTAGATAAATATGGAGGACATTCTCTATTCCTCAGCCTTCAGGGTAATGCTCCATTGCAAATCCTTGTTCCAGATATTCCAGATAGACCATCCATTGAAATGCCACCCATAGCTCTTTCATCACATTTATGTTACCGACTTATCGCTTTTTCTTTATAACATTTGGTGCAATTGTTATTTTATAATTAACATATTAATATTCTTCTTATAAAATTAAAAATTATACTTATTAAAATTGACCATGTAATATCTATACCATTCATACATAACAGGAAATGGGTATATAAATTTGCTTAATTTTTCCAAGAACAAAGAAAAACCTTCCCAAAACAAAAACGATATGGTTATTTTACTCGACTTAAATCCATACATGATGAACTTCAGTTTAAATGATTTGGACACTACACAATATGGAATCGAATTTAGATGGTAACGCAGAATTGTTCTCCTATCTTTATCAAATTAAGTCCCAAAGAAAATCCTACATGGTAATAACCTTCACAATTTTCTTTTTCTATTGGCATCAATTATATCCTGCGCGGACTTTTTAGTGCTCTTATTCAGCCTTCTACAATCATTTAACCCCCTCAAATCCTCCAAAGATGCCAAAGTCTCAACACCTGGCATCTCTTTTATGTTTTTACAACCGCTGATATCCAACAGTCGAAGTTTTTCAAGACCAGAGAGCCCTGTTATTTCCTTCAATGCAGCACAATTCTGCAAGTCCAGAGACCTTAATGTTGTTGGCAATGCTCCAACCTCCACCAGTTCATTACAAAAGCTGACGTTGAGGCGTTGAAGGTTGGGGCAAAAAGATTCAGGAAATAATAATTCCTTTATTCTCGTTCCATGCAGGTCCAAGTCTTTGAGTCGAAGCAGGTACATGCACTTGTCAATAGAAGAATCCAGCATTCCGTGTCCTCTCGGATCTGCCTCGAAGAGCATTTCACTTAGCGCACAATATCCTGCACTCAAATTTTCAAGATTGTTCAACTCCTTGACACCTTCTGGCAAATGCTCTATTCCCGCATTAGCTATGTTCAGCGATGTCAACTGTTTCAACTCTGTAACAGAGTCCGGCAAACTTTTCAAATTGTCACAAAAATTAAGTGCCAATTCCTGTAGGTTCGTTAGGTTACCGAGCGAAGCTGGCAGCACCTTCAACTTAGTGTATTGCAATTTTAGGATTTTCAGAGACGGCTGATGTGTGACTTGGGGAGGCAATACCTCCATGTTTCCACACTGTGAAAGGTCTAGGCTTTCAAGAGTACTGATATCTCCAAGTGTTTCGCTTGATATTGTCAAGTTAGTGCAGCCTGACAAGGAGAGAGTTTTAAGTCCAATTAGATTCCCGAAGGAGTCTGGGAGCATTTGCAGCATTTTACACTCATTCAAGATAACATGTTGAAGATCCGTTAGGTTTCCAAAGGAAGGCAGCATTTGCAATTCCGTGCAGCCAGACAAGTCAATATACTGCAGGTTTGCTAAGTTTGCCAAAGGATCTGGCAACTGCGTCATTCTTGTCGAGAGTCTCAAGTGTTTTAAAGAGTGGAGATGAAATAATTCTTCTGGCAATGTTTCAATAGGGAATCTCAATTCAATCTTTTCCAGGTATTTCAACTGCCCAATAGACTTTGGTATCTGTAAAAGTTCTGCGTCGATGTGCAACTCCCTCAAATTTTGAGGTGCCTGCAATGCATTCTTAAATGTGGTTAGTTTGAAACCATGACCAGCCTATACTGAGTCATTACCAGCAGAAGAAAAATAAATAAATAAGCACGAACTCTTTTAAAAAAGAAATTGTAAGTACCTCATTTTCCCCCAGCCACAATGTTTCCAATTTTTCCCCGGCCAGTTCTAAAACTATTAAATTCTTCATAGGAATTGAGGAAGACATGAAGCTGTACGGATATCTATCCCAGCGGAGCCATAGAAGATTCGACTGTTTCAGCAGGTTGGATATGCTTCCCAAACAATCACCTTCAGCCCTCAGCAGTTGCAACCCGTTCATACCAACAAAACGAGACTCAAGCTCCACTGAGTTCTCTAAAGGCTTGTCAGAGCTTTGTTGAACCATGTTAATTCCACGCACCCCAGTCGTCGTCTAAAAGCAGTTAGATAATAGAAACAATAATGATTACATATTTACAGAGTTTGAGAATTTTCAACTTAACAAAAAGAGAAAAATCGATAACATAAATTTCAGGAAATAATGTTTGAAGCTTCAAACACCTACAGTTGATCCATGGAACGCGTTGTCCGAAAGGTTCTTGGTGGTGCACCAAAGACGCAGAGGCTCTTTGTCTGCCAAACTTCTGCCCAAGTCTCGGAGGTGATCATGCACTGTTATACGATTTTTGCTGTCTATCGCGACAAGAGACTTATTCTCTAAACTCTGAAGGCCCAACCATCCCTCCCAGCCGGATGCATCCCATATTCTTATAGCCACATCCTTGTCTTCTTTAGTGAAGAAACAGGCAATATCTAAGAATATGTCTTTTTCCTGCTGGTCAAGACTGTCATAGCTAATTTTAAAGCTCTTTTGTATTTCGTCAGGAAGTATTTTGGATATTTTGCGCAGTTGTGCTTCCCAAAACTTCAAATCCCTTCCATAAAGTAATGCCCCGAGCACTTTGAGAGATAAAGGCAATCCATCGCTGGCATCCAAAAACTTTGCAACCATTTTTTCAAATCTGACATGAGGAAGACGCTTGTGAAAGGCATGCAAACAAAAAAGCTCTTGAGAAATTTCTCTATCGAGGCCTTTCAGCTCATAAATGGATGATTCTCCTATACCTGAGTTTCTCAGGACATCTTTCTTGCGAGATGTAATTATTATTAAGCTACCAGCAACAAGAATGTCCTTTCCCGGCGCAAAAAACGCATGTAATTGCTCTTCATTATCCACGTTATCTAAAATTAGAAGAACCTGATGAGTTGAGAGACAACTTGAAAGCTTCCCTCTACCGTCAGCTATGCTGCCTATTTTAAGATCCCTTGAAGTCAAGTCTTTTATGAGTTGAGTCTGCAGGAATGGTAAAGAGTTCCTGTCTGCAGCGTCCCTCACATCAGACAGGAAACATGATCGATCGTAAAATGACTTGTTGCGGTTAAAGAATTCTATTGCCAAGGTCGTCTTCCCTACTCCGCCAGAACCCACAATCCCCACAACCTTGGTCTTCCCGCTGTGTTGCTGCCGCTGCAATAAAACCCTTTTCTCAAAATCTTCTAGTTTTCCATCCAAACCGGTTGGAATGGTTCCCAGATCCAATAGCGATTTTGTAACCTTTTCCTCCACCCATTGCACTACCCTATCCAAGAGCACGCCTTCGTCGCTGGTTATTCAAAGCAAACCAAAGCGGCCATGAGGACGAAACCCTTAAAAAACTTAGTTGTATCTAGATCATGTGGCACCCATGTATCACTTTCATGAAAAAACTAAATCGAAATTGCAACGATGAAATTAAACCCAAAATGGAAAAGGAAATAAAAAGCATGGCATTGATCCAGTTAAACCACCGCTGTTTTAGGAAATTGTAAATTCTTTTTTATCCTAAAAAAATTATAATTGTTATCTGCAATTAAAAGATCCAGAACTTTAGGACTATATTTAATCTATACAATTAAGCTAATATAGACAATCGGAGTTAGAATTCTGACCCATTACACTCATCCAGCTCGAAGCCACTTAAATTCGAAGCTGTATTGAGCGCTCCTCTCCAATCTTCAAGTGTTTGTTGGCTGTATCTACGCTTCCTTTCATGAATTCGCAGGGCTTCAGCATACCCTCCATTATTGCCCGTCCACCCTAGATATCCCAAGAATCGCTCATACACTCCATCTTTGCGGCTTGTCCATCGAAGGTCCCGAGGATCGACATGGTAAAATATTGGAAGAATTGGAGCTCTAGACTTCAACATGAGGACAAGCTCGTCCAGACACCATCTTGACTCCGGATATGTCGGAGAAAAAATGGCTATATGAACCGAGGCGTTTGCTATAGCTCCTTTTATTTGACAAGATAAGTCGTCTCCCCGCTGCATGTCTGGCTGGTCCAGAAATGCTTTGAATCCACAAGAATGAAGCCGACGGTAGAGATGGCTGACCAAGGTTTTTTTCACATCGGGTCCGCGATGATTCAGAAAGACATCATATTGGTTTTTGGAACTGGCGCTGGGAGATGCAGCGATCGAGGTAGCCATTATTTGATAAGATAAATTCAGAGGGGCTGATTGAGAAGGGAATGGATTCCTTTTCTCCTTTGATGCAGGCCGCAGATATACCTTTTACAAAAGGGTTACCTCGCTTGTGGAATGCAATTATAAAGAAATAAACTATGTCAAAGTATGTGATGTCCAGATCTTTCGTCCCTTCATCCAAAATTAAAGTTTTCCCTCAACTAAAACGGAAACTTAAATCTGAGTGAGAAGGTGCATTTTTATATTTATTTAAAAACTTTTTTATTATTCCTCTTTTTAAAACAATTTAGTGGAATATTTTTCCAAAACACAACTATATAGTTTTAAATAAAAATGTATCTTAAATGTATTTTGATTATTGTAATTTAAAATTTGCACTTGACATTAGTTAGTGTTATAAATAACAAAATTTAACCAAACTTTTTAAAGATAGTTTTTATGGTTTTGGCTTGAGGAGGCAGAGAGGCTATAAGCATATAATATATTGATTTTGTTGTCATTTATATTAACCAAATTTTTTAAAGATAGTTTTTATGGTTTTGACTTTTTCTTGAGGCAGAGAGTTTATAAGCATATAATATATTGATTTTGTTGTCATTTATATTTCTGAACTATAGACTAATGTTAGCATTAGTTCTTATGTATTAAATGTTTGCACATAACTCTTTTTCTCCATTAGCATTCATACTTGCCTACTTGCTTTTTTTGTACAACTGCCACGTGGATAGCCATGCAAGGCAGTGGTTATTTGCATGTGTTAGACTGCTTGGAGTGTTGATTGCTACATGTTTGCAACTAAGAGCATCTCTCTTAACATACTTCATATATCCTGCATAATAGAGAATACAATCCATCTATCTACACCATACACGATGTATCTTCGCACTTATTGAAGTAAATTATTTCCCATTGTTACGTTATATTCATCGCCAAGCATCTTCCATAGCTAAGCCTGTTAAATTGCAATGATGCCTAACCGGATATAACTATATTCTAACTATATGCCTAACTATACAGAAATCTCGTAAGATTACAACATTTCCCCCCCTAATTCGAAGGGACATCTGACATACTAAGTAAAGATCTAAATTTTTCGAACTTTTCTCGCCCCAATGCTTTGGTTAAAATATCTATAATTTGTTTAAAAGTTGGAAAATGTGTCACGTGAATTTTTTTGGCCTCTACATGATGTCGCATCAAATGATACATGGTGTTGATATGTTTGGTTCGATCATGAAACTTTGGATTCCTAGCCAACTAAATTGCAGAAGAGTTGTCGACAAATAGAGGAGTTGAAGTTTTTTGTTGACCGTGCAAATATTCGAGTATTTTCTGAAGCCAAATGATTTCCTTAGTGGCTTCAGCTGCTGCAACATATTCGACTTCGGTGGTAGAATCAACAGGAAAAATTGCTTGTGTGATATCCAACTGATGGTTCTTGATCCAAGATTCATCAAATAACCAGAAGTTGAGCCTCCATTCTCTTTATCTCCATCAAAATCGGAATCTGAATAGTCAGCAAGATGGAAGTCTAAAACTTTGGAATATTTGATGCCGTAAGTTTGGGTTCCTTTTAAATATTTCAGAACTCTTTTTGCTGCTACCCAATGCCCTTCATAAGGATGATGCATAAACCTCGAAAGTATTCTGACAAAAAATATTATATCGGGACGAGTAATAGATAAATAAATCAGACTTCCAACAAGTTGCCTAAACTTCGTTGGATCTTCGAACAATTTCCCTTCTTTGGAAGTGAGTTTCAAATTCTGCTCCATTGGTGTAGCAATAGGATTACAATCTATCATACTATATATGTTCAATAACTTACCAACATATTTCTTTTGAGAGATGAAAACATGTTGTGGTTTTTGATCAAATTCAATTCCAAGATAATAATGAAGTAAAGATAAATCTATCATATCAAAAAACTTTTTCAATTCCTTCTTAATAGATGATATATATTCATCATTGTTTCCTGTGATCATCAGATCATCAACAAATACAACTAGATATACAACTCATCTTCCAACTTTCTTAACGAAAAGAGTTGCATCATCTAGGTCAAAATGTTTATAATTTAACTTAAGAAGATGTTCAGTTAGTTTCCTATACCATGCCCGTGGCACTTGTTTCAAGCCATACACATACTTCATTAGTTTGCAAACCTTTGACGAAAAAACCTTCTGGCTAAAACATGTAAACATTTTCTTTCAAATGTCCATTTAAAAAATAAGTTTTGACATCCATATGATGAATTTTCCATTCTTTCTAAGCTGTAATAGCAAACAAAGATCTAATAGTGCCCCATTTACTTGTAGGAGAAAATGTCTCTATATAGTCGTTACCCTCTTTATGTGCATATCCCTTCGCTACAAATCTTGCCTTGTGCTTGTCTAGTGAACCATCAGATTTATACTTATTTTTATAAATCCGTTTGCAACCAATAGGTTTGATGCCAACAGGAGTATCCACCAACCTCCATGTGCCATCTTTTTATGAGAGCATCATATTCCTTTTGCATTTCATATTTACACTGATCATAACTAGGATCTTCTTCAAAACAAGTAGGTTCACAATCTACAGAAAAATTAAATTCACAATGAGAATAGTTACCTGAGGAACTTCATGCCTTAAACTCATCATATTTCTTTGGAAATGTTCGAATACGAGTTGATCTTCACAAAGGTTGCATAGGAAGTTGCTCATATTCTTAATTTTTTGTAGGAAGTTGCTCATTTTCTTCATCTCTCCCAGTTCTTGCCAATTTTGTCCTTGTTTTTGTCCTTGTCATGCATGTAGAAACACTTGCATCAACCAATTTCTCATCATTGAGAGAAGGAAACTCCACAGGCTGATCTAATATTGGAATCCTCCCTTCAGGATGTGTAAGTATATTATCTTATTCAAAATAAAACTTTTGAGGCACAAAATTTTCTATCTGATTAAGCTGTCTATCTGCAGTGAGGGAATATTTATCAGATTCAAGAAAAATTACATTTCTTGACAAAATAAACTTCTTGTTCTCTTCATCATACAATCCGTATGCCTTAGAAGTCATAGAATACCCTAAAAATATACATTTTATGCTTCGTTCACTCAATTTATTCCTCTATTGTTTAGGAATCAAAGCATAACATTGAGAACCGAGTATTCAAAAAAGTTTAACAGCAGGAAGACTATTATATCATAGTTCATATGGAGTCTTGTTGTTAATGACAGAGGAAGGACATCGATTTATAATGTATGTTGCACAGAGAACTTCTTCTCCCCAAAACATCAATTTTACATTCTTAAAAAACATCATTGAACTTACCATATTAAGCAATGCTATGTAAATTTGCTCTACAACATCATTTTGTTGTGGATTATATGGTATTGTGATCTGGTGTTTGATGCCATTCTCTTGCAAATATTTTTCAAAAAAATATGAAGTATATTCTCCCCCTTTATCAATTCTTATAGTACCAATATTAAGTTGAGCTTCAATTGTTATCAAGAGATGAAATTTCTTAAACACATAAAAAACTTGTGATTTCTCGTTAAGCAGATAAACCCAACACATCCTCTAAAAATCATCAATCAAAGTCAGTATGTATTTATTTCCATTCACAGTTGGTATAGGCATAGTTCCACATAAATCAAAGTGTATGGAATCAATTTATTTGTAGCTCTAGAATTAGAATTATGAAAAGATTATTTGTGATGCTTGCCCAATATACAAGCATTACATGGGGTCAATTTTCTGGGAACTATTGGAAGTTCTTTATTCCCCTATTGTTTCATAATAATAATACCTTCATAGTTAATATGACAGAAGCGTGCATGCTGGAAGTTCTTTATTCCCCTATTGTTTCATAATAATAATACCTTCATAGTTAATATGACCGAAGCGTGCATGCCACAATAAAGAAGATGACAGAGTATCATTTTGCTTAACCAAATAATTTGTATTCAATGCAACAAACGACATATCTTTCAACTTCAACAATTTATCTTCTTCCACACTAGTCATTACAGTTTTATTGTCAGGTGCTCTTCTAATTTCTACTTTACCATCAAATATGTGAATGGAATGTCCCTATTGTCTTATTTGTATAAGAGATAACAAATTCCTTTGGAACTGTGGAATGTAAAGAACATCATTCAAAGAATAATCTGAAAGTCTAGGAATTTTTAAATTAATTGAACCAATCCATGATGGTTTGATTTGAGACTTATCAGTAAAATACACAACTTCATCAATATTATAATTGAATTGATCAAACAAATCTCTTCTAAAGGTAATATGACAAGTGGCACATGTGTCTAAAATCCAATTTTCATACCATGAAGAGAAAGAGGTACTAAAAGTATCTTCCATGTGAAAATTACAATGATTAACAACATAATGTACATTCTCATAAAACTGTCCTTTTTCTGGAACTAGATGATCTTTCTTTTCAACCATTTGTTCTCTTCTTTCATCAATTTTCTCCGAGGGAATTCTACAGTTTGCAGCAGTATGTCCAATTTTACCACATCTAAAACATTTTATAGCTGGTTTATCAAAAAAATTTCTTTTTTTTTTCATTTTTTTGTCTATCTCCTTGAATATCTCTAACCCCCCTGCATCTATAATTCTTCTTACCTTGGCTTCTATTACCCTTAGTATTTCTGACGGATTCTTCTTGAGGTTTTTGGTTTTTTTTAGCAAGACATAGGGTTTCAGTATTAGAATTATGTGTTGTTTCTTTCTTGCCAAAATCCTTCTCTCTTTCTGCAATTTTCCCTACTAGTTTTTCAAAATATAAATCTTTTAACTGCCCACAAGCTTGGAGAGATTCCAAGTAGTGTGAATAACTAGGGTAAAGATATTTTATAAAGGCAGTAAGCTACAAATCAAAGTTAACTCCAGTTGATTAAATTTCATGATTGATGGCTTTGATTTTAGAAGCAAGTTTTAGAGGATCGTTATCGTTCATTTCCAGATTAAATAACTTCAACAATAACTGAATTATCTCCAATTCAGATTGTGAATCATAAAGCTCTTTTAGTTTTTTTTTGGCATCATACGTTGTTTTACTCTAAGCAATGTATCTTCTTACCTCTTATAAGACTGAAGTGGAGATTAAGGCATAGGCCTTCTTATCCTTACTTTTCCAGATTACTATTTTTTTCGCTCATCAAACTTCTCTCGTGCATTCCCTTCTTCTCCTTCACAGACTCAATCCCGTAAATCATTAAAAATACGAGTATTTTTAACTTTCCTAAACCATTCCTGGTAATTTTGTTTTCCGAAAAGGACAACCCCAATTAAATACACCAAGAAGTTAATATTTTTCAAATAATCTTACAAAACATTGTTTTAAATCACTAGCACATAATTTCTTTTTATTAAAAACTTCTATTTTAACCACTTCTAGACATAAATTTCTCTTAAAAAACACTCAGTTTTAACTTGCAGATTTAGCAGAGTTAAATGTTATTGTTTCATCTATAATAAGGCACATAATTTCTCGTTTTTTTCTTTAAAAAAACTCTATTTTAACCTCTACCACTGGCACAGACAAAAACCAAAAAAACAATTTTTTTATTTTTTATTTTTATTTTTTTATTTTTTTGTTAACTTAAAGATTCATCAATTGGTGCTTCCGTTTCAACCACAGTTAAACACATAAAAAAAACAAATTAAAAAAGAAAGAAATGTTTTTGACTTACAGTTTTATTCACTCCATCCGCACTGCCCTCCTTGTCTCACGTCAAGTGTCTATAATGAGGGTTTCCGGACTCCAACAATCTCAAAATGCTGGCAACAAACTCCTTCTAGACTTGCATCAACGATCTCATAATGCTAGTAGTGGAACTTCATATGCTAGACAATCAAACATGATCCCAAAATGTTGGCATTTAGCACAAATATTGACTAATGCCTCCAAATTCTTAACACTTGACTCGCGCTTCCAATCACAGCACTGAGAAACCGTCCCACAGCCACGGTTCTCCAAACTACACACACGCCAAGGGTAATCTTCAATTTGGCATCTTCTCGCACCGTAGATGCCTCACACCGCATATCAGTGGCAAACAATCATACTGCATATGGCAAGGGTCTCCTCACACCAAAGATCAAGTCTTCTTGCACTGCCATCAAATGCTGCAAATGAAACATAGGTTCTCAACTCACACTGATGTTCTCAACTCACACCAGCTTTCTGATGGTTTCACCTCCCTCTACATCGTTGATCACACCAAGGGCTCTCTCTCCATCTCGAGAAGCAAGGATAGTGTCTCTGCATGCGGGAAATGCAGGTTGAAACCACAACCTTTCCAACCGATCTGCTGGGAGTGGTCATCGAATCTCAACGCCCTCTCCTTGTAGATGTTCAGTCATTAGAACCGCTCTTATACAACTGTTAAATTGCAATGATGTGATCACTGTATTTTATTCATTAAACTCAAGGTTACATTTATACTCCAAGGTTACAATTATATCTCCCTAACCTAATATAACTAAATCTATCTATATGCATAACTATACAGAAATATCGTAGGATTACAACAAAACCTTCATTGCCAGCAGGTCCAACAGATAAAAATATTTCCAATGCTACAAATATAAGTTACTACCAGTCACAGGGGGGCTTCAAAGGATCACACCGCGTCATCAACCCATGATTTCCATGGGTAAGAAAAACTCCTCTATTAAGCCTTTGTGAAAATTTGATGACTGCCATTAATAAGTACAACAGTAAATTTTAGTTTGGAACATAATTCAAATGGTGATGATCAATACCCTGTGTCTTTGAGGAAGACAAACAATTTGTTGTTTGGTTGGGCTTAGGAATTGACCCATTTCAACATACCCCCCAATGACTGTGAAGCATATTAACACATAATTTTGATGGAACAATGGCGATGCTTATGTAGTCATCTTTTGGTGGTTTTCCTGCGCCATTAGTTTGTAAGTATTCACATGAACGATGGTGATGCATTTTAGACTCGGAAGTAAGCTTGCAGACTAATTATTAAATACCCTACATATGCACATTTAGGCATCTGCCCAACTAGTTTTAGCTAATCCCTTTGCCAAATTCTCATTGACATAACCTTGAAATATGTATTTAAAACATAGGTGGGAAGTTAGAGACAAAGAGACTGACCTAAAAATAGATTGTTTTTTATTTCCCCTCCCCAAGTATGCCTTTAGTTCAAAACTGAAATCAATGCGAGTAGGAAACCCCTCCAAAACCCCTCCAAACACCTCCTGAATTGGTTTTAATCTAATTCTAATGAAATTAAGAAATGTGTTTTTTGTAAATGTAGGAAAGCACATAACCTATGACTCCAAACAAGTTCGATAATTATGCAAGCAAGTTTGACAAGTATGCAAGAAGATTCAATATATCAAGAAAAGTTGTAGCATGCAGCGTAAAAAATAGAACTTCACGATGAATACTCAAGAGTTGTTTCTTTACAACTTCAATCTTCTCAAGATGTAGGGGTACACTACTACATCAAGGGCATTTTAAGACATTTGTTTAAGACAAAAGAAATCTTTTGTCTTAAAAAGTCACTTTTTATTTTAGTTATTTTATATTAAAATTTATTATCAATTGAATTGTCTTAAATATAAAATTTAAGACAAAACTAGTATGAGACAAAAGTAGTTTGAGACAAAACTTTATATTTAAGACAAAAGCAATTTGAGACGAAAATATTTTAAGACAAAACTTTATATTTTAGACAAAAACAGTTTGAGACAAAAATAGTTTAAGAGAAAACTTTATATTTGAGACAAAAGGAGTTTGAGACAAAATATTTTAATACAAAACTTTATATTTAAGACAAAAACACTTTGAGACAAAAATATTTTAATATAAAATTTTATATTTAAGACAATGGCAATTAAGACAAAACCCATTTAGGACAATTCGCAATTAAGACAAAACCATCAATATTGTGGAAGTTTGCACTGAAATTCTATGAGTAGATAGTGGATAATTATATTTTTTATTTTTGAATATATATATATATTCAAACCACATGAAATGTAATCCTGTCAATTTTATTTCTTTTATATTAGATTTTTCCTTTTCCATTAAACTGCATTCTAAAAATATAATAAATAAATAGATTAAAAAAATATTATTTTTTGGTTGGCCATTCAAAAGGATTTAAGTTTGAATCTCATGTTTTTACATAATACTTCATAACAAGGTGATTTTCAAATGAGTTACATTCCATGATCTAAAATTGTTTATTTTTTTAAATATGTTAACATTTTTAAATTACTTCAACTAAAACTTTGATATAAATTTAAAAGAAATTAAATACAATAAAAGAAAATTAAAATAATAATAATAATAAAAATTTAAAAAAAATAAATAAATATTTTCTCAATTGTTTCCCATATATGCATTTTAAACCTTCATTTTTTTTTTCTTTCAAAATGAAAAATCAAAATTTTGATTCTTGCATATGTCTTATAGTCACATCTTGGTTTTCTTTTCACTATTGAACAAATATATCAAAGAGATAAATAACAATAATTTAATTAATTTTTAGATAAAATTTTAGTGTTTAATTTTTTTATCGTAAAAAAACTTTCTACTAATTTGGAGTCGTTGGCACAGAACTACTTGGAAATGTCCCTAGTCGCAGGCATTCCTTGTTGTGGGAGCGACTGGAGGTTCTAAGTCGCATGCATACCCATGTCAAGGGAGAGATTAAGGCTTTGATACAGAAAATTTTCATTTTGTCTAAAGGGTTAGTCACTTGGATGGGTTGGATGGCTCCGGTCACCAAGATGGGTTGGATGGCTCCTGGGGGTTTCGTTGCAAGTGCAGAAGGTTAGGTTGGTTGTGTTAGGTTCCACTTCCTTAACTGATATATAGGGAGTTGAATCATATCATAGTAACTTTTCGTCACATGTTTGCCCCGGTTGGTCGGTAACTTGGGTAGATGTGGGAGGAGGGTGTTATAGAGTAGTATCATAGCATGGTTCCGTTCTCCTTGCCATGATGTCTAGTTTTTGTTCCACTTGGATGAATGTGTTTTCGTATCTACATGTTGGTTGCATATAGGTCCTTGTACGTGTGATCTATGTGCTTGTTGTTTATGCATGGTATTGGTCATGATTCTCGTCGTGTCGTCGTGTGAAAGGTGATGGTGTCGTTGCTGAATGTATTTGTTGTGTTTATGTCGGTCGTGCATCGATTATGTGTATCAGTGTTTATATTTTGTTATGCATACTTTGACTAGACAATGGTCGATGTGCATGAAGTCATGGTATGTGGTCAGCATAGTCATGCATTGATAAATGGATAATGGTTGAAAAGATGTTTATATGTTGATATGATTATGTTTATATGTGTGTGTGTGTGTGTGTGTGCATTGCGCTAATATGGTCGGTCTTGCAGATGAGATATCCTCTTCGAGCTATACTAAGGTACACTCGTTTGCTTATGATTTGGTTTAACTGACATAATATACCTTGCAAGAAGAAGAGATCAAATATGACTAACAAGATGGTATACTACAAAGATTCTCCCTATGAATCAGATGACTAGCGTGGTGTTGGGAACACTTCTGACTTAGCAGACACATTGAGGAGTTCGAAGGAGGAAATAAGGATTTGCAAAGAAGATAATGACAAAATCATGCAGGCATAAGAGAAATAAGCAGAAGTCAATGCAATAATTCTTCAGAGTTTTTCAAAATTGCAAAGACAGGGACCACTTCAGATCAACTATGGACAGGAGGATATGACTAATGGGGCATGTGGAAGTAGACCCCATAGTGGGCACAGGTCAGATAGAGATGACACGATCAGGGATGTCAGGTTCTTGGATACTCCGGAAAGGAGGGGTGATGGACACATGTACTATTCTTGTTCTAGTTCTGAAAGGTATGATGGTCATCATCGTTATAATCCCTAAAGGAGGAGTGATAGGGGATATTTTTCGGATGAGTTCAAGAAAGAAAAGCCACCTACATTCGATGGGGAAATGAATAAATCACATGATGCAAAAGCATGGTTGATTGGAATGAATAAATTCTCTAGATTGCACGATTAATTAGAGAACATGAAGGCCAGGATATCTACATTCAGTCTTAAAGGTAAAGCAAATATTTGGTGTGAAGATGTAAAGAACATTAGAGATATTTATGAGGAGTTGACTTGGAGTGAATTCAAGAGACTATTCAGGAAGTAGTATCTATCAAAGATGTACTATGATGATAAGGAAAAATAGTTTTATGAGCTAAATATGGACTCTATTATCGATGAGGAGTAAACTAGCAGATTTCTAGAGTTGTTGACATATGTGCCTTACCTCAAGGAGGAGAAGGCCAAGATTCAACGATTCATCAATGGATTTTCGATAACATTCAAAGACAAGATTGAGTTTGATGAGCCTAGATCATTGGAGGAGGCCATCCGGAAGCTAAAGCATTGTTATGAGTAATCAAAGCATAGATCTGAGACTAACCTGACTGGAAAGGTAATGCAACGAATAAAAGGAAATGCGATAAGAAGCGAGCAAGGCCTTGAGACACAAGTAAAAAAGAGAATGCTCTAAGTTACATTTCCATTTCCACATCTTTTCCATTTCGCTAAGTTACAAATAAAACGAGTCCAATTCTATATGCAATAGACTAATAGCCTATTGATACACCTTTAGTGATTTATGCATAGCTCTCACCTATCACTATAGATCAATGAAATGACATCTAATAGATATAGCCTAAAAGAGTTTGATTTTATGCCCAAGACACCAATATAATGGAGTAGTTGTGAAGGCAACGATATCCATTGGGGATTTCCATTTTTTCAGCAACATACAAGAAAAATCTTGGTGTTGGAGGAAGAGATAAAAGATCTTTTCCAAAAACACAATATCATCACTCTCCTAGTGCCATTTATGTTAGCTCATTGGAATGCAAGTAATGCATAAGGATTCATCAACATCTATGAAATTTTCTCTCTTTCCAATAACAAAATAGGTTCATCCTAATATTAATATATAAAATATGGTTCATTAATATGCATGGTTCATTTTTTTTTTAATGATCCTATTTCTCTAAAGGATATCTATTTTTTGAATTTTGTTTGGTATAAGATATGGTGATACTTTTAAATATGAGGTAATTTTGGGTAAAATTAGAAGTGGAACAAAAAGTTGTGGTTTGAATTTCCTTTGTAGTAGTAGGCTACATGCAATTTCTATCGAAAGGTTTTGTTTTGGCCCAACATGGAATAATCTTTGGATGAAAATGTTCATTATGGGTGGTATGTTTTTTTGCTCTTCAACTCATTGGATTTTTTGTATGTTCATGGTATTTGTTGTTCTCAGCTTAGAATCCCTGAATCACCCTGAAAGGTCATGCCAATGTAACTTTTGGAGGCATTGATGGACAACCCTCGCCCCCCCCAAAAAAAGTCATTAGAATAAAACTTTTAGAAGCTTTTGTTAAATGATCGCCTCCAAATGTTCAATTCTCATGAATTTTGGGTGAAGGGGATCTTTTGGTGTATTGAACAGGGCAAGGGGACATAAGGGTATCATGGATGGGTAGAAGTGAGAGGTTAGTGCATGGTATATTGAGATCTATAATACTAACATTAGAGAATGAGAAGGAGCCTTAGGGCCTTATGCCACAAGGTCTAGGGGACCTATAAGTAAGGCAATGAGAGCAATTGATAGGGGAACCTCCAATATTTGTGATAAGGGGATTAGGGGACACATTATCACAACCCATAAGAACTTAACCCATAAACACTAAAGTCTGTATCCCTTTAACCCCAAAGCCACAATCCCTTAACCCCTACACTCGTAACTCATAAAAAATTAACCCCTTGATCCATTAAACCCCAAGCCACTAACCCCTTAACTCCTAACCCCTAACATGGAATCCTTGAAACCCATAAACCCTAATCCCATATTCTCTTAAAACTTGACCCTTAACCCTACAAGATTCTATCCTCTAGCTATTTTGTTTGAAACATTTCTATTGGCTGTTAAAATCCTCATCAATCCTTAGTTAAAGTCTCATGCTTTGAAGCATTGATCTTAAAAGAATGTTTTATATTACGGTATTATACATCCTCGGGGTATCTAATCTTTCGTTTTCTTTCGACAACCCAACCCTCCTTGAAGAATCGATGCTGAATACTTTGATCCACAACAAGAATGATGTCGTAATACATTTGTAGAGATATATATATGAAATTACCCCCTAGCCACCACTATATTATACACATTGATTCAATGGATAGGGGTTTGTAGTTATCATTCAATGGAATCACTTCTAACCAGTATCGATCTCTATTTCTCTTTTGGCTTGTTCTTGACTTAATGGCCACCTTCTTCAATGTCGTTCCTTTGGAAGTTCGAAAAGAGATTTTATTGTTGGAAAGTAAAGAGGTTGAGGGTCTCCCTTATCACTCAGATTTTGAGGTGATGGGCGAGGATTTGAAATGGATACAGGACCCTGGAAAACCTCAGAAGAAACAAATTTTCTATCACAATTCACTGGCCTTACACCAATAGATGGCTACTTTGTTTCGCTAGTACTTCAAGGTAAACAAGTTGAGACCTATAATCTATTTTTTTCCCTTGAAGATGTCAAAATAATGCTTCGCAACCTATGGTACTGTTTCGATAGGGTGGACTCCTAATTGGCTCGCATTGAAGGTTTTCTGGTTAGTGACTCTGCCTCCAGGGACCTCATTGATCCTCCAGTTGATCATGTACAAACTCTTATTATTATTTCCTTAAGCGTGGAAATTATGTTTTATTGTCACTTGTACGAGATTGTATGAATATTTATGGTCTTGTTGATGGTGGAGAGAGTATCTAGAGTGGATCTTCGTTTGGTCTTGTTGTACATGCTCTGGAAGTGGAGGATTCCCATTGTTGTTGTAAATATTATGCTTACTTGGTCTTTTGTTGGCGGTTTATGTTTATGTTTTCATGATCCTTGGGATTTGGTGCTAGCATCAAAATATACTCTGTTTCCTCTCATTTTATGGGCACCTGCAACTTGAATTTTGGCAATTGAAGATTGTTTTAACATATGCTTTCAACTTGGCTTGTTTTGGGATGGATGAGTATGTTTGCATCTGAGAAAGTGGTTACTCTTTTCATGCTAGATGGAAGATGTGGTTTTGTGTAGAGGACCTTTAGGAAGACTATGATTTACTAATGTTTCCCTCTGTCAAAGGACACTCTTTTCTAGGTTTAGAGCTCTATTTTCTTCTTGTTTTCAAGGCAACTATCACTGAAGCACATTCATTTTCAGTTTATGTGCACTATTTGTCTAGAATTGTCTCATTGAGGGGCCTAAACTCTTGATGCAAATATTTAGTTGTTGTTGAAATGAGACTCTGTTATTATTGTAATAGTGTTTTTGTGGTTATGCGATCTTGTGATCATTGGAGAAGCTAGTGCTTTTAGAAGTATATAAATTTGATGTTTAATCTATCAATGTAAATCTCCTATTGTAAATCTCTTATTTTTATATGAATATGAAGTATTTTAATTAACAAAAAATTATGGAGCAGAGAACAATAACTTCATCCTAGCCAGGGATAAAACTTCTAACTAATCACACTATTTAGCTTGTTTATAAATTTTAAAACAATAAGAAATTTATTTTGGAAGAAAATAGTTGAAAGTTTAATTGTCTTTGTTTGTGCACGAGCCAAGCCATGCAATGATACATTTGTTATTTTTGATATGAAGTGCTTAGATAACTTAGGGAAAAATATAGTTAAAGTTAAGGCCATCTTATAATGTTTGTTGAAATAAACTAAGAGAACTTTCATTTTTGAAAAATACCATATCAACATATATTATAATTTATTTTGTAATATTGAATACAAAATTTATTATTGATTTTAATTTTCAAATATAAAATTAAAAAACAAAATAAATAAATAATTATTTTAATATTTTTATTTTTATTTTTATAATAAAATTAAAATAATTTATAATTTAAATAACTTGATAAATTATAAAAACTAAAATTAACAACACTAAAAATATTTTAAAATAATTTGATATCCCTTTTATTATTGTAAAAATGACAAATTAATTAATTGTAATGTTTTAATATTTGTCAAAATCCTACTCATATACTTTCAACAATCCTTTCTACACATTTCCAAAATATCATATACTTTCCAACCATCTTTCTACACTTTCAAAATACTCAAATACAAAATAAATATTAATTAAAATATACAATACATTATACCATTCACTAATTTCATTCGTCAATTTCCAAAATACACTTGTAACGAATTGTCTGATAGTGGGTTTGCTATCATATACTTTCCAACCATCTTTCTACACATTTCCAAAATACTCAAATACAAAATAAATACTAATTAAAATATACAATACATGATACCATTCACTAATTTCAATCGTCAATTTCCAAAATACACTCGTAATGAATTGTCCAAGCGCGGGTTTGCTAATGGAATCACGAGCTAATCCATTTAAATTGGGTACCCTTTTTAGCTCCTTATCAAATTATGTTTGTGTTCTACGAGCTTGCAAGTCGCTTAAACTCTGTTGTGCGCTTATTTTGTTTGTGTTCTAAACTCTCCGGTCGTGAGTCGTGATAAGCGCTCGAGATCAAATGCCATACAACCATCGTGCTACGATCGAATCCCATGTGACGTCCTGTTGGAATGCTCGCGCTCTGTATTTCAATGAAAGAAGAGGGAAAATACCCAAAAAAAATGCGCAAAGACATATTTCAGAAATCGGGAAGATCAATAATTAAGAAGCCCTCAAACCGATGGTGCTCAAACTTGCAAGAGCAAGGGAATAACGAACTTGCAAGAGCAGGGGAATAGATTGCAGGGATGTTATGCAGGCGAGCAAGCAGACCCTAGTTGAGGCAACCAACCCATCACAGGTGAAGGTGTGGTTATATCCTAACTCAGAATCCCTATCCCTGGCCTTGATGCTTTTAGATTCATCACCTTCTGTATTCTTTGAAGTCTCCATCTTCTACAGCAACCCAAATCTCGGCTCCCACATTAGAGGCGTGTTTTTTGCGCCTCATAAAGCCCCGGCCGGCCAACAGGCTAAAAAAAGCCGCGAGAGCCTTCGTTTTTATATCCACAATGCCCAATCACGTTAGATCCCGCACAGTTCTGAGGGCCTGACTGGTGCGACAGAGCTCCGCTTCAAATCGAAGTTCGATTTTGGGTTTTAGCTGTGCGGGTAAAGAGGTGAGGGCTTCCAAAGGCTCTGAGAGTTTGACAAAACTTGGGATTGTGGAATTGGTACACGGATTTTCGGTGAAGATTGCTACGTCTCAGCTTCTGAAGGGAAAATATGGGTCATGGATGCCAAGCTAAAGGACGAGCAAGGGACTTCGAAATTAAAGGGCGAGGGTTTTGAACCAAGGAATCTAGTATGTATTAGTTTGATTAAGTGTTGTGTTGTTGATTGCAATGTTTTTCGTTTAGTCAATTCAGCTTTTGCTTCAACATATGTTGTTGGGGCAGGACAACGGAGTCAGGGTTTAACCACTTCAACATATGTTGTTGGGGCAGGACAATGGGGTCAAGGTTTGTCCAGCTTCTATTGCTTGTCTGGCATCTCCAAAAACCTACGTTGGGGCAGGACAATGGGGTGGCCATATTATATTTCTTGTCTGGCATCTCCAAAAAGCCTTGAAGATTTCTTGGTAGTATTTATATGCTCGACCATCTTCTATTGCTTGTCTGGCATCTCCAAAAGCCTTGGGATCCATGCCAATTACTAAATTGGCTGGGGTTTAACCACCATGAGCTATAGTGGTGTAAGAGATTTGTGGCTAGGGTTTCACTACCGCCTCTGTGGATTCCTTAATCGGCCCATATCCTTGTCCAATCCCACCATGTTGTTGTCCATCTAACAACATCTCTAGGACGAGAGTTTTATAAACTCTAGGACAAGAGTTTACCCGAGAGTTTATGTCAATAAAACTCTCGGATGAGAAAATACTTAACTCTCGTCCGAGAGTATTTTAACTCCGGTCAAGCCCAATCAAACTCTCGGGAGAAACATTAAAAATATCTCGGACGAGAGTTTTAAAAACTCTCGGTCGAGAAATTGAGTTGATTATTTTCTCGGATGAGAAATTAAAAATTTCACCCAAATTCTAGCCATTCGCCAAAAAGTGTTTCCCAACTTCAGGATTTCACTCGTAGGTCACCTTCGACCACCACTTCCCTCCCCAAATTTTCCTCCAGTTTTGATGTTGATTCTCCTGTCCTCATCTTTCTTTTATCATGTAAGCTTCCTTGACTGTAAATAATCCTTTCGTAGCATAGCCCCATATCAATATGTCTGACCCTTCCTCGAAGGTGATACTTCTCGATTCTAGATCCTTCAAATGTATCCATTGATCTGAATTCATTGCATTTGGCCAATCTGTCATGTTTTCCATCTTCTCCATCCACCGTTAATGGTCTCTTCCCTCCAGTATTGGTTTACCGTTTTATAATTGGTGTTCAGAGCATAAGTGAACCATTCACTCAACTCCTGTCTAGGGAATAATTTGCCCCTTTGTTTCTAGGATTCATTCCAAAAGAGAGTTGCTTTTCCATTCATTATTTCCAAGAATAAATGTTACAAAATAAGATCTATGTTTTGGGCTGCTAGATTCCAGATGGTCGATATTTTAGGGGGGTCCCGGTATCTTAAAATATCCTCTGTATGGTTGGGCATGCCGTATTTCCTCATCCATATATGCTTCCACAGTTCCATTCCTTCCTATGTCCATATCCACCATAATTTCGCCCCCAATACCTGGTTGAGAATAAATGGGTCTTTAAGGCCTAGTCCCCCTTCCATCTTAGGTTTGATGAGGTTCGACCATGCTACCAAGGACCATTTTTTCAACTGTTGGACCCCTCCCCAAAGAAATTTCTTGAATATTTCCTCCATTTTGCTGCAGATTGTTTTGAGCGTGGCCATTCCAGACAGCTGGTAAATGGGGATGGATTGTAGGACGAATTTAAGAAGGATGGTGCGGGGAGCCATATTGAGGCCTCTAAAAGTCCAATTGTTGAGCTTGCTTTGAATTTTGTGGATAAGATGACTCCAACAAGCAATTTTTAGAGAGCTTTCAGCAAGGGGCATGCCCAAATATTTAGTGGGAAGATATCTGATACCAAACCCCAACACTCTTGCCATAAAGGTTTTGATATTTCTAGCCTTATTAAAGAAGAAAATACATAATTTTTCATTATTAATAGGGGTGCCACAGGCTTCCATAAACACATGGAGTAAATCTTTAATGTTTTTTGCTTCCTTCAACGAGACATGACAAAAGAGCATAATGTCGTCAACAAATTGCTGGTACCTAAGGCCACAGATCTTGAGATTACGAGCGTCCTTATTTCAGAGTCGATGGGGTTTAAATAAGGTTTTGATGTTCATTTTAGATAGAATTCTGGAAAAGTGATCAATAACACCTTGAATATAAGGAAGGGTTACCTTGGCTAAGGGAGGGGTGCAAGGACGGGTTTTGGGGCGGGGATGGAGGAAAATAGATCTTTAGTTGATCCTTCAGTTGCAACATAACTTAATCCTAATTAACCGAGTAATGACACATTAAAAATGCCTAAATCACGAAATTAAACAAATATGGATATCAGAGGGAAACCTCTAAACCCCTAACCCATTTAACCCCCTAAACCCTAAACCTCTAACCCCTAACCCCTAACCCCTTAAACCCTAATTCCCAACCCCTAACCCATCTATACCCCTAAACCCCTAACCCATTTAACCCCCTAAACCCTAACCCCATTAACCCCTAACCCCTAAAATCTTTAACTGCTAAATCCCCTAACCCCATATACCTCTAAACCCCTAACCCATTTAACACCCTAAACCCTTAACCCCTAGCCCCTTAAACCCTAATTCCCAACCCTTAACCAATTTAACCCCCTAAACCCCTAAAACCCTAACCCATTTAACCCCCTAAACCCTAACCCCATTGATCCCTAACCCTAATCCTTAAATGCTAAATCCCCTAACCCCTTAAACCTTTAAACCGACCTTAACCCATTTAACCCCCTAACCCCTAACCCTTAACCCATAACCCCTTAAACCCTAATTCCCAACCTCTAACCCATTTAACCCCATATACCCCTAAACCCTAAACCTCTAAATCGTTAACCCCTAACCCCTTAAACCCTAATTCCCAACCCCTAACCCATTTAACCCCCTAAACCCCCAAAACCTTAACCCATTTAACCCCCTAAACCCTTAAACCCCTAAACCACTAACACCTAAACCCCTAACCCCTTAACCCCTAAATTGTTAACGCTTAATCCATAACCCATTAACCCCTAAAATCCTTAATTGTTAAATCCCCTAACCCCTAAGCCCCTATTCCCTAATCCCTTAGCCACTAACTCATTATTCACCTAACCCCTGACAGCGCCTAAATCCTCTAACCCCTAAGCCCCCAATCCCTAATCCCTTAACCATTATCTCATTATTCCTCTAACCCCTAAATGCGCCTAAATCCCCTACCCCCCAATCCCTAAGCCCTTAACCACTAACTCATTATTCCCCTAACACCAATCCCTTTTCCCTTAACCGCTAACTCATTATTCCCCTAACCCCTAGATGCGCTTAAATCCCCTAACCCTTGAGCCCCCAATCCATATCCCCTTAACCATTAACTCATTATTCCCCTAACCCTTAAACCCTAAACCTCTAACCCCTAAGCCCCTATTCCTCTAACCCCTAAGCCCCTAATCCATAATCCCTTAACCACTAACTCATTATTCCCTAACCCTTATAACAATCTTTAAAACTCGTTGGGATTAGCCATTCCAAATGAAAGCTAGTCTAGTTGGGACCTACGATCGAGTTAATTCCCCCTTGTTGGCAAGGTGGAATTTTTACCCTGTCAACAACCTTATAGTCCTTAATCCCTCTAACATATAACCTATATTATTGTTAATTCATATGAACTTTAATCCTAAGCCCTAATTCCTCTAAAACTTATAAGACCCAATCCTTATAACCCTTTCCACACTTAATACCTAAAGATTAGAACCCTTATCCTCTAAAATAATTTACCTCTCTAACATGTAATACATATAATCATTGACACCTGACCACTATACTCCTTAACACATATAAACCATAACCATAATACTATAACCATTATATCTCTTTACATTTTACCATCATAAACCCTAAATTTTATAACCTTTAATCCCTATCTTTTTTTAAACCCTAAAACCCCTAATATAACCTATAACCCATATTGCAAATAATCCCTAATATTTACAAACTTAGTCCTTATAATCCTTGCATTAAAACCCCTAACCTTATAATCCATATTTCCAACAATGCTTAGCCTTCATAGCCCTTGGTCCTTATAATCCTTGCATTATAACACCAAAACCTTATCCTTGTAACTACAACTATCACTTAGTGACTATAAGCACCATATCTTAAGCAGAATGTACAAACTTGATCACCACTTTCATAGGAATTATCTTAGTCCAAGTTGACCATTGACATTGGCATGGACCTGTAATTCCCCTAGTCATACTTGATTGGTGATCATTGTAGTACCATGGGTTTATTAAACCATAGATGAGATGACCACGTAGGGAAATCGACATTGGTGTAGGATTATCTGTTGTTGTTGTAGGTGTTGGAACTTCGTCGCTAGTGCAAAAATGATTGCATGGTGACACAAAACTAATGCAATTGTGTTGGAGTATGTATCAACATGCCATGCCATGCACAATGCCTGATTAAGTAAACACTTAGGTGCATAATAAAGATCTCAATCATAACTACATGTTTATTAAACACCCATGTTCACTTTGTGAATATGGAGGTTAGGGGTGATATCATAGAGCCATTTAATACACCAGTAAAATTCCCTATAATGAGAAAAATTTGACGACACATATAGTCATGATTCTCATTCATCCAAAACCACAATGAAATTTTGACAATACGGATTGACCTAGAACTTGGCAAAACTTGTAAAGGCATTGTTCGACTATGAATGAGCTTTGGATCATAGTGGAACTCTGCTCGTGCCTAAAATTTCTACCAAATCATTACCAAACGATTAACTTATTTTATGACACTAGATAAATTTTAAAGAACTACCTAATCTTATAGCAAACTTCTTTCTAATTGTTGATATATGATGATAAAAAAAGCTAAAATTCTTATTGATTTACAACTTTACTTGTTTTTTTTAACTATTTAAGTTGATCATGAACCAAACAAAACTTTTAAAAGATATTGTTTCACCACGAATAAGCCATCTTTCTCGTTTTTCCTTTGATCGTCATGTCTATAGTTTATTGGAGAAGGGCCTTAATTTTGCTCTTGCTCCTAAAAAAATACCTATTCATGACATCATTTGTGATATAGAATACGGGATTAGAGATTTTCCTGATGATACTAAAGACATCATTAGGCAAGACTGTTCTGTCATCCTTAGAAAAGCTAAGCCTCCTAAGAGCAACATTAGCAAACTTGAGTTTGAAGCTCTAATGTCCTTAAACAATAATCAGGACATTGTCGTTCTTAAGGCTGATAAGGGAGGTGCTACGGTTATTTTAAACAAAGATGATTATAGGAATAAGATGTTGGATCACCTTCAAAATAGCGGTAGCTACAAGAAGTTTGATAAAAATCCCCTTAAAAAAGTGGCAAAAGCTGTTGCTTTGGCTATAAAATCAAGTAGTACTGTTGGCTCCCTTAGCAAAAAGCTTATTGAAAGTAATCCCCTCACCCCGAGGATTTATGGTCTTCCTAAGATTCATAAGGAAGGTGTTCCCCTTCGCCCCATTGTCAACACCATAGGTGGTCCGACTTATCTACTCGCTAGATTTTTAGCTAATAAGTTGAAGCCCCTTGTTGGTTGCACCGAATCCTTTGTCAAAGATTCTTCCTCCTTCATTAATGAATTAAAAGACATTAGGTTGGATCCAGATGATAGGTTTGTGAGTTTTGATGTTGTATCTTTATATACTTGCATTCCCATTAAAGAAGCCATTGATGTCATCTCTCGTATCACGGATCCTGATACTGCTCATCTCGTAGAGATTTGTCTCACCTCAACCTTCTTTAGTTTCGAAGGTGTATTCTTTGAACAGACCTGTGGTGTGGCCATGGGTTCCCCTCTTTCCCCTATTGTTGCTAATCTTTTCATGGAACACTTTGAATCAAAGGCCCTTTCCTCTTCTCTGTCTCAACCGAAGCTGTGGAAAAGGTTTGTTGATGACACCTGTGTGTTGTGGCCCCATGGTAAAGAGAAATTGGACCTTTTCTTCCAACATCTTAATGATCAATCTGACTTCATTAAGTTTACCATGGAATTCGAAGTTGATGGTAGCCTGCCCTTTCTGGATGTCCTTCTTTCGAGAAATGATGATGGTTCCTTTTCTCATCAAGTTTTTAGAAAGAAGACGCATACTGAACAGTATTTACATGCTAGTTCTCATCATTTCCCGGCTCAGAAGCTTGGGGTTCTCAGTACCCTTGTCACCAGAGCCTTTAGAATCTCAGATGTGAACCACTTTGAAGGTGAAAAATCGCATCTCCTTAATGTTTTCTGTAAGAACGGTTATAGCAGGGCTCAATGTCTTAAAGCTTTTCAAAAATCTGAGAAAGGTCCTAATGTTAAGAAAGATCCTTGCGATCGGTCATCTGGAGTTCACCTTCCATTTATCCAAGGTACTACTGATAAAATTGCAAGGATCTTGAAGAAACATAATGTCTCTTCAACTTTCAAGCCTCTCTGCACTATCCGTAGTTCTCTTAGATCAGTTAAAGACCCGATTTGTCCGTTGGATGGTAAGGGTGTTTATTTGATTCCATGTTCTTGTGGGACACCTTACATTGGTGAAACTGGTTGATCAATTAACCAAAGAATTCATGAACATGTCGCTGACCTTAGACATGGTAGATCTCGGTCCTCTGCCTTGGCAGAGCATGTTGAAAAAACAAATCACCATATTTGTATTGAAGATACTAAGGTTATTGCAACAATTGACCACTTCCACCACCGAAAGTTGAGGGAAGCCTTGGAAAGAGAAAAGAGGCTGGTTAACCTTAATAGGGATGATGGGTGGGATGTTAGCAGATGCTGGATTCCTGCGCTTCACTCTTAGTTTATTTATTTATTTTTATATTTTTTAATCTCGATCTTGATTCCTCTATCTAGTTATATGCTCCTTTTATTTTATTAATTTGGTTTTGATTAGTAATTTTGTTTTGTTTTTATTTTAATTTTAATTTTTGATTTATTTATTTATTATTTATTATTTATTTTTATTTTTATTTTGATTTATTTATTTATTTATTTTTATTTTTATTTTTTAATTTTAATTAATTAATTAATTAATTTATTATTATTATTATTATTATTATTTATTTTTATTTCTATTTTTATTTTTTATATTTTTTAATTTTAATTTTTAATTTTGATTTTATTCATTTATTTATTTATTATTATTATTAATTTTTATTTATTTTTATTTTTATTTTTAATTTTATTTTTATTTTTAATTTTATTTTTATTTTTATGAATTTTTATTTTTATCTTATTTTTATTTTTATTAGTATTATTTATTTATTTATTTATATTTTTCTTTATTTATTTGATTATTTTTTGTTTACTTACTTATATTTATATTCATTTACTCATTTATTTATTTATTTTTATTTATTTATTTATTTCTATTTTTATTTTTAATTTTATCGGGAAACTTACCTCTCTAGTAATCTTAAATTAATTAATTAAGTATTATTATTTTATAATTTTGCAATTTGTCATTTTATAAGATTTTTATATAGAAATTACTTGTTTTTATTAGCATTATGATTTTTAAAAATGATTTCTATACATGAATTGTGATTTTTTATTGTTTCCATTTATGAATTACCAAATTTACTAATAGATTTTTATATTAAAAATAAAAATAAAAATAAAAATTTGGAATCTAGTTGATATTGGCATTACTGTAATTAAGTATTATTATTATTACTTATGTATTTATTTGATTAGGTTTGATTTTTTATTTTATATAGAATTTATAATTAAAATATAATTAAAATTTTTGAAATATAATAGAATTAATACTATAAATAAAATTCTTCCTATTTCAGTTAAACTAGCCGTTTTTCCAACGGCTAGTTGGAGATGTCCTGATCTACTTAAACTTGTCCCTGATCAGATTGCTCATCTTATGATGAACCACACTGGTTGGTTCGAAACGCATCGACAGAAATTTATGTTATGTGATTTTCACCGAAAATTATTACACAAAATCTATGGATCACAGAAGCCAAATTCCTAATATTGAAGCCATAAATTGTAGTAGGCTCTACTTATATCTAAATTTTCTATCAAATTATTACCATTTTTATTAGTGGAAAGAAAATCTATATACTTAAAAAAAAACATGAGTTATTTTAATACTTGACCTTTAACTAACCGCATGATCTTTATATTACCACTTCATGATTCATCTTTATATTACTATTTTAAAATATTAACTTAATCTAAATTGCTTATACATAATGACTTAGTTCCTTGATACATAGTGATTTAGTCCAAACTTTCTTGCGGCATGTATCAACTTAGTCCAAACTTTCTTAGGGGCTCTGATTCTCAAAAGGGTGATTGGTATGTGAAACAGCTGCAAAATTTATGGCGGGAACGAAGAAAATAACAGATGAGGTTCTTCTAGATTGGGGTCCCTGGCCAAAAACGCTTATTGCCTCTATGATGGCGGAGGAATTC
Source organism: Pinus albicaulis (assembly GCA_034641835.2). NCBI lineage: Eukaryota > Viridiplantae > Streptophyta > Pinopsida > Pinales > Pinaceae > Pinus > Pinus albicaulis. The sequence goes on along the minus strand of CM076570.1, from coordinate 1,229,678,427 downwards.
AGTTCCCGCTCCTTCTCTCCTTCTCTCAGCTTCTCACAGGACCACAGATCGAAACCCGGCAGGGCCAAGAACAAAACTGAAGCCCTCATCACCGGCGGGCTTTAATGGCAGTAACAGCAGCAGCAAGAGCGGTAAGGGTAATGATCCTTTTAGTATTTCAGGCGGTTTTGCAGCTGGATTGGTGCTGACGAGAGGTTTTGGGCAGGCCATAAACCGCCTACGAGGACTGGTGGCGGAAATTTTGTAGAGAGATTGGCTACCCGAGGGGATTCAATGCACCCAGATTGAATACAGCTTGGTTTAAGTGCTTGCCGTCTATTTCTTCACTTGGTGGGGTGAGATCTCCTTATTTGACCACCCCCCTGGTCTCAGCGCTACTACCTTGCTGGATTCCCCTGTTCTGCTGTCTAAATCTCAGGTATGAACAAATCAGGTTTCGCGATGTTTTCTTGAATACTCACAATGATTACCAAATTTCACAATATGAATATGTCGTTACAGAAATAAGTGTTCAATTTTTTCTTCTTTTCTTAAAAGGCAGAGAATGTTACTCATTTTCAAGAGTCCAGTTAAATTTTGTACATGCCAGAACTGAGATTGATAACGCTCCAGAGAGCTCTGTTGGAAGTAAAAACGAAATCTTCTACAACATCCTATTACATGTACCTCTATAAATTTTTGTAGCTTCTCTTCAAACAATAAAAAATTACCTCTGCCATCAAGTTTCCCACAGGCCTGCAAAGATGAGCAGCCCAGTCACACCTGTATGAGTGTTGTTCAGTTTTAAACTCCAATATGTCATGGTATCCTCTTGCTCTCAAGCGGTTTGAATGTATAGAACCTCCAATATGTTTAGTCAATAGGAGCATGTCTGGAACCTCTAGTTCCCTAATTTTTTGTGCAAATGTAGTACCCAAATCTGCAATTTTTACACTGCGCTCGATAAGTCTCACTGCCATCCCTGCCTCTGTGTTCAGGGTGGATGTTACTGGCAATGGCGGAGTTATTATCGAATCTGGAACCTCTGTGGCTCGTATGGCCGAGTCTTCTTATACTGCAATGAGGGATGGTTTTAGGGTAGGGACTGGTAACCCGAAATCTGTAGGTGGGTTTTCTCTTTTTGATACCTACTATGATTTATTAGGGCTAAAAACTGTGAAAGTCCCAACTGTGGTCTTTCATTTCCAGTGCCAAGCCGATGCGTCTCTACTAACAGTCATTCAATTTAAGGGAACCAATATTCATGTCAGCGCTGTTAACTCAGAGGCATTCCAAAGTGTTTTTAAAATCTTTACTTCATGGATCTGATTTAAATGGAATGAACTTCTTGTTGAGGAAAGTCTATAACTATATTATAACAAGGACCTATATAAATGCAAGTCTTGTAAGAAAGGCAGTCAAATAGACAATAGTTGATTGACATGAATAATGGATTCTAGCACAGAATTAACGGGATCAAACATTTGCCAGCGGAAGCTATTGATTTTCAAAGTTTATTCCCTAGAGTGGTCTAACTAACAAATACAAGTTGCCTTAGCCAATGACTAGGTTCAAACCTGGATGCCCAAAAGAGGTATGTTATGCCTATACGTTCCTGATGAAGGAGAGCTGCCTACTCCCAAGGAGTCTTGGAAACCTCCAAGGGAGGGGCAGATAAAGATCAATTTCAATGGGATAACAAAAGAAAACCCCAGAAAGCATGTTGTGGAAGAGACTTCCTTCTGGATCACAGGGGTCAGTTCACAAAAATCACAGGCCTCCTATTTCCTAGCGCAGAGGGCCTCATATTCTTTAGAACTTGACTCCTAAATTCTAGGGCAATTCTGCCACAGAGAAGCCTCCTCAATATTGCACACTAGCTTCTCTAAGGTATGCACTCACAAACAAAGATGATCTCACACAAACTTGTGCTCTCTCACAATCTTCTGAGCTCTGTCTTGTCACAATCCTTCGTGCACAAAATAATGAATAACTTTATGCCTTTCGTCCTTCCTTTATAGATCAATCCATGCCAAATTTAGAGCTCGTGGTTGAAAATTTGAATGAGCCGAACTGGTTTTCTCTCTCTCTCCAATCATAACTTGTATTTACAGCTCGTGTTTCCATCAATCATTGACTGAGTTGAACTGGTTCTCTCTCCCTTCAATCATAACTTGGAGTTTCAATTCGTGTTTCCTTCAATCAAGGACTGAAGCTCCACTTGTCCTGTCTGAACTCTAACTGCTAATCGATCCCGTAGTTAATCTGAAGAAGGAATATGATCCATGTGACTGATCCTTCAACACTACGCATGAACTTGTGAACTTTACTCCCTGCAACTGGAAATATGTTCACCATCTCCATGAATTTGCTCCATTGTAAAGGAAAGACAACTCGTGGTCTTTCTGGTTAAGGCACGAGCCAGAGAAGACGTTCCTTTGCTACAATTTTCAATGGAGTTAACTGTCGATACTTTATAAATGTTTGTCTGTTGCTGATGATGCTATTTGCTTTTAGAAGGTTCAAACTTCAGCATAGTATTTCGCAATGCTTTCGTTTTTTTGGTTTCAAATTGGAATTTTTTTATCATATTAAATAGTTGGTACACCAGTGATGCAATTTAAGTTTTGAAAGAAGTGGTCCTTTTGGTTCCAGTCAATATCATTTTGACTTTGATGCACTTTACACCAAACAAGTCCATTACTCTGATGAGGAGGGCGGTTGACAATTTGAACATTGAAGTCAATGCTTTATTTCCCCAATATTTGTAAATTTGTTGTAGTATGCTTGGAACCTACGTCGCAAGATTTAAAATTAATATTTTGAGTGAAGTTTATCTTTTGGCTGCTCCTGAGTCCTGATGACGGATGAAGAGTTCACTTGAAATGCTGGGCAAAAATTCTTATACTCAAATTCAAAAATCATATAAATTATACATTTTGCTGCGTAAATCTGCATTATGATGTCTATCAACTACCCTTTATTGGCTGGCCATATATCGGAAAATCACATAACACTTTTATAACAAATATCATGCTCTTTCCTGTCCTTCTTTGTCTTTTAATGTAATAGAGTTTGATCCCAAATGGTGTATCGTGGGTGATTGATATCAATGATCATGCATATTCAATACTTAATTTAAATGGTTATAAAATTCTGTGTTGAATATATTATGTTACCGTGTACCTTTTACAAATGTGTTTATTCAAAATATATTGTGATATCTCATTTGACAAGGCTTTGAATGTTATTTTTATTCTCTCCAGATACAATATCTTTGGATGCTACCCCAGGAAAAGTGAAGGCACCTCTGGCTGTACTGTCAGCTTATGCAGATTCTCAAGGATTGACAGGGTTTAGTACAAGCCATTTCCTTTTTCAGAGAACATTTAGAAAAAAATGCATTTATTGTGAGACTATCCTCATTGTTTTGTTAGATAACTGCCTTCCTTTTGATTTGTGCTATTATTTGTTCACAATATTTTATCGTGATAGTTTCAGCTTTACAATCTCAAATTGGCATTTGAAGGTAATTGTAATTTGTCACAAGGCGGATGTGTGAAGAAGGAATTTAAGTTTTTTCAGAACATTGCATCCCTTGTTTGGTGAACACTGGAGTCTGGACAATTCCTATTAGGGGATTTTAGTTCTGAAAGGGTTAGCTTTGCCTGTGTTGAGTCTTCATGATATGGTTTTCTAGTCCTCTATGTTTTCCAGTCCCATTCTAAATCTTGACACTTAAATGGTTATTGAAACAAGAATATAGAATAGAAAATATTATATCAGTTAAAGGTTTAAGGACTGTTGTTGCCTATCGAAGAGTATAAAATGGGCAGTGAGAGAGCTGGATGTTTTGATTTTTGAATTTTTGTTGGGAATTGAGAGTGGCTGCTCTGTGTTGCTAGTACTTTGATCACAAAGGATTAGTTTGTTAATCTAGAAATTTGCCAATAACTTCAGAACAGGTCTGTATAAGCTTCCATAGAAGATCGCTTTCAGTCTCATTGTTTGAATTTGATTCAGTTGCTGGGGATTGACAGTCGGCCGCTTCAAAAAAATTATTGGAAAATCTGCATGTTTTTGCTTCCTTTTAATGTTAATTCATTGCACATTTTTTTTGGAATTAGAGTCCTAGGCTTTGATAATTTCCATATAGCTGCTTGTGGGGTAAATATGAATGGATTGGAAGGATTATATAGGAATATTAGGAAGATATACATTGAGCCCATGAAATTATTCTATTGAAATGAAAAACATGAGTGAGTTGATATGGAGATTCAAACTGAGTAACGACTCTGCATTTGGGAATACCAACCAAATTCCAAAACAATAGACTTGACATGTTTATGATATACGCTTTTGGAGTGATACAACAGGCAAACATAATCCATAGTGTGTCTCAAACCTTCGCTCAAGCAACTGATTTGACCTTGAGTGGTACGTCTTCGAGATATACCTTAGTTGAGAACTGCATAAATCAAAATTGTTTCACAATGAGGGGTTTGATCCTTGTTACAAGATTGAAATGGAAATTTGATCATAATAATATGTCGGACTGCTAGCTTGCTTCTTTTGCCTATCCTGGCTATACATCTTTCTCTTGTCAGTTTCTTTTCTTATAGCGTTTGTTTTCCATATACAGGCATTCAGCACTTGATGGCCTTCGCGAGCTAAAGTATGAGCTTAATTTAGATGTGAGATTCTACTATTCCTTAAATGCTATGGATTATTTTGTCAGTCCCTCTATTGGGGGGCATTATGAATTAATTAATTGTGTGTGTTTTTCCACCTCGTGATGCTTGTTTCTTCATATAAGAACCAGTAAAAATATTATTTTCCCACTCCTTTTGTTCCTTTTGAGCAATATCCCCGCCTACCTGTTTTTGGTTTACCATGCAATGTGTTCAGTTTTTGTAGGATTGAATTCTTTATTTTTTCTGAGTTCACTTAGTATCTTATTGATGTTCACATTCATTTCACAAAACATGCTTTGCAATTTTCTTACAGTTGATAGATGCCCAAGGATTTACAATGTTCTATAGATTTGTCTACTTCATATGTCGTGAAAGAGGACAAAAGAGCATTGGTAAGTTGTTAAAGTGATTTCCAGGTATTACATTTGATAAAGTACATTTATGTGGACGTTTTTAGGGGAAAAATCATCATGTCAAGTTAAATTGAACCATGCACTAATAATTTGAGCCTGAAACAGTGGTGGGCTCTCCATTGATGGCAATATCCAGCAGCAATGGTACCGTGTAGTGTTTGACAATCAGAAAAAGCTGGTTCATGCCTGGTCCAGGAGAGCTCTGTTTATTTGATTTTGAATTTTACTTGTATGGTCTGCCCAACTTAATCTTCTTATATACCGTCCCCTGCTCGATCGTTCTCTGAATCGTTGGTCAGCAAATTGAAATATATTCTCATGCCTGCAAGGCACTAAGGGATTGGGTTTTAGCTAGAGTAATTGGAGGGCGAGGAAATGAGGGAAGCAACTATAATGATGTTGATTGGGTTACAGACATTGATGGAAGAAAGTTGATGACAGATTATGTCTTTAATCTTTGTGGGGGGAAATCATTTGGTGTAGAAGACAATACGTTGTTGTTTGACAGGGTCTAGAGGCAGAGTAAATGGCCCTGTACCAAGTTAGAAAGGACTGGAAGCAACTCCAGAAATAGGTCCATTGATGGCTGCTTTTATTCATAATGTTGTACATATTCCATTAGTTGTAACAGCGCTGTAGGGAGATGCACAAGCATTGTTATCTGTTGAAAACAGAGGGCATTGATTATACAGCCGTGATGCTCAGCTGAGGAAAACGAAATTTAAGATGCCATTTCCTCTAAGCTGTTGATGTTTGTGAAAATTAATTTCGAATAGTTCTTTATTTACTGATCGTGATACAGACATATATGTGATTATATGGAACTAGTAGCATGTACCAACACCTTGACACTTTTCAATTGTGCTGTAGCTGGAGCAGAGTAACCGAAGAAAGCAAATTCCAGTCTTTCGACAACTAGTTAGTGAGAAAAAATTATTTATGTAGCTTGCCCTTTGATATAAGTTTTTTGTAATCTTGCTTCATAAAATGAAAAATAGGAAGTGATGGGTAGTTTTCCGTGTAAACAGATAATGGAGGTGCTTCAGTATCTCGGGACAGATGCAAGCAATGCAGAAAATGAACAGAAGTAAGTTGCTATATTAAGATTTGTGTTATAATCTGACCCTTCATCTTTTTCTATATTAAGATTCACTTCATCTTTTTCTTTTTTTTAAATCTGACAATATTTATTATAAGTTAGTTGTCAAGAAATAGTGAAGCTATTACTTACTGTTATTTGTTGAAAGTTTTACTCACGGTGTTAATTAGTATTATTTGTTTCTGGCTATGTTGTCTTAATTCATGCAGGTGTCTGGATGGACTCAAGACTATGAAGGTCTGAAATTTGAAACTGGCTGTAGATCATACATGTTGGTCAGTGCCTACTAGTAAGCAAGTGTCTCTTTGGATTGTGGTTGGATTGCTTGTGCTGATTATAGTTAATTTTCTTTGTATGGCTTAATTTGTTTGTAGATTTTATTTATTATTAGCTTTTTGTGCAAGTCAAGCTACAAGGGTGTCACAGTAAGTTAACTCCAATGAATTATTTTTTTATTAAGTTAAAAATGGGGGCTTGCATGATTATATATTTTCCAATGATTAAGCCATTATGTGTTGAACATTTTTAAAAAATCAATGCCTATTATACAATTTCAAGGACTGCCATAACTCTTCACATAATTTTTTAAAGGGTGCTAGCTCAATGGAAGAGTACCTGCTATGCAAGAGGTTGGTGGTTCGATTCCACTGTACCCTAACATAAATTATTCAATGATATTGTAGATTTTTTTAATTAAATATTTTATATTGATTTATTTTAATGGTGAGATATTTTTCTGGTTTCATTTTTTTATATTGTCTCTAGAGAGACAATAGATAGGATTAAAAACATTGTCTCCATAAAGACAATATGTCTTTAATTCCAACTATTGTCTTTGGAGAGACAATAAATAAAACTGTCTCTAGAGAGACAAATGAAACTGTCTTTGGAAAGACAAAAATGAAATTGTCTTTGGAGAGACAAAAATGCTTGTGTTATATATTGTCTTTATAGAGACAATATTTTAAGACAATATTTTAAGACAATTTAATTTTAAGACAATTTAATTTGAGACACCCGCTTAAAGACAATACACAAGTTTTATTTTGTCTCAATTTAAGACAATTTACCCCAAAATTGTCTTAAATATTGTCTTAAAACCCCCCTTTATGTTGTAGTGGTAGAACTATAAGAGTATTGGGAAGCTACCACCCATAAGTTTCTTCGAGTTATGTAGTGGATGGCCTATCTTCTATCCACTTGGGGAAAATATATTCAATATTGACTTTGAGTTTGGGATTTTGTTGAATCTTATCTTATATCCATTACTGAAAATATAAATTTTCCTTTCAAAATAGACATAAAAACAGAAAGCCATATTCTAATTTAGGAAAAAAAAATAAAAAGAAAATGTATTTTTCATTGGAGGAACATAGTGATTGAAACACTCATATTTTATACCTTTTTCTCCAATATAACCACCTTCCATGTTCTTTGTTTTGGTGGATCGTACCACGCTTCATATAGAATCAATATTATGTTTCTGAAATCCAATATCATTGTTAAAAACAAGCAATGTCTCAGCATCGCCTACGCCAGCGATATCTTTGGTGGCTCATGAAAACAGAGAAAACATATAAGATTAATAATGAAAAAAATTGAAACTCATTAAGTACATGGATGAGCTCCATAAGAAAATGCACATCCTTGGTGTATAATCTAGCAGATAATTGTTTCACTGCTTTATGTAAATATTATGTAAGTGGATTTTCCTTCACCCTGATACAAAAAACTTATATTTTCTGATCTTTTCAATGTTTTTGTTGGGGGTGGCCATAAATATCTCGAACACACACACTTCAATTCGAACCACTGTAAAAGTCCATAATATACTCAACTTCCACTCTACTGTAAAATTCCCCAGGGACCCAGACATTATACTACAATTCCAGCATAGTAAATAGTGACTTTCTCTACACAACAGGCAAACTAACCCAAACCATGAAACCATTGTTGTGGTTTTGATAAACCGTTGTTATTTTTATTTTCTCTTACGACGTGGTCATCGATTTTTATTTTCTCTCACCATGTGGTTGTATTCTCGTCGGTTTTTATTTTCTCTTACCACGTGATCATCTTCTTTCTGAGGGATGAAGACAAGTTTCAATTTCTCTAACCGAGTGGTTTCCTATTTTTAGTGTCATGGTGCGGCCGATTAGTTAATAATAAGGTTTCCTATGCTAGGTGTGATGGTGCACCTGATTACTTAATAATAATAAAACAATAATCTAAAACTTAAATGATTATAATTATAATATTGAAATTGGTTAAATCAAATATATATTTACGATGCATTTTTGGGTTAGTTTTATCCATATGTAGCATATGTGCGATCAAATTTTAAAAAATTACATATCAGCGCTATCTCCAAATTTATATATTTCAAAGATAACAATGACATTAAAAATATCTATGTTAAATTAAAAATAGAGCGAATTGAAAACTATTTTATTTTTTTAATTATTTGTGCATAATAAAAAATCTCCATATAAGATCTCAAGGCGGGAATCTTAGATCTAAGAAGTAGTATCTAAGATCTAAAAAGTAGTAAGCAGTATTGTAAGCTTTAACCAAACTCGCAGGTGTAGTATCTAAGATCTCAAAGCCGGAATATAAGATCTAAAAGACAGTATCTAAGATCTAAAGAGAAGTAAACAGTATTGTAAGCTTTAACCAAACCCCCTCCAGGCATGTTTCTTGTAACCCATCTTGTTTGACTACGACTTCTACTCTTATCGATTTAAGGTTTTAAGAAATGAGTAAAAATGCCATGATGAAAGAAAAAGATCCACATTCTAAAGCAATACAAATAAGGATTGCAATGTCGTTCCTACTAGAATAAAAAATTCGAGCCAAATGTCATATTTCATGAATACACCCATTTATATCGTACACAACAATTAAATTATTAACCACACCATAATTCAACTCCTATTTAGAGACAATAAATGCTAGCCATCACATTCATGTTTGGTGAAAAATACAAAAATTATTTAAAATTTTTACTCGGAGACCTTTCCATCCAAATATTAGCATGTGTTTCAATATCTTGGGCAACTATGCCATTCAGTACGTCTCCCTAAAAAAAACATGAGTAGGATGTTAAAGAGAAACTATCATTGAAAATTCAGTGCACAAATTCAACAGTAGACCAGTGAGAACTGTGGTTGAGAATAAATATAATGTGGCAGTAAAATATAGGGACATGGGTGTATTTTATTGATATTTAAGAATCTTCTTTAAAATATCGCAAGCCTGTAAGTTGAACTGATATTTTTGAATTGCTATGGGTTATGATATTTGTTACTCGTAAGAGATAAAGCAAAAATGTCATGTACCATGGAAGAAACATATTCAAATCTCAAACCAATAAATATATTGATTGTGACACGCTCTCATTTTATTTAGGCAAATGGTTTTTCTCCAAACTATTGGTTTGCCCTCCATGTAACATTTATTGAAATTTTCATGGAAAATGAATAAGAAAACTACTCACACAAATACTGAAAGCACTATTTCTAGCTATCTCGTCTCACCCGTTATTCCTAGCTATCCGTTGGCTCACCTTAATCGGGTTCAAGTAGCTCTAAAATGTGACCAAGTGCCAATTGAGGTGGTTTTTAATTTATTGGGAATCCAAGTGTCATTTGGGCTCTGGTATGGATGCTACAGAGCGTCACTTCCTACTTGGCACTTCCCGCTTGATAGGGACTTGTTACTCAACAACTGTACTTTTTAATTATGCCTTCTAACGTGCAAGGTACTTTCTTTTTCTCCTAAGGTACTTATTGTTTCTCCTTTTTTTCTCTTGAGCTCTCCAACCATCTTTGTGTATCGGATGTTTATAGAAGCATATGAATGAATCAATTACATTTAAAATTCATGAAATTAAAAGTAAGCGATCACTAATTTTTTATTTTTGTTTTTTATAATTTAATTTTTTTTAATTCAAATTGCTAATGAGTTGGTCCAACCTTTTAATGATTCATTTGCTAAAAAATCAAAGAAAATTTAAAGGCTACGTGATTTGAACCTAACACCTACTCAAACCTAAATGACTTAACACGTGTTCTCATCGGAGTTGTTTACAACTGGTAGATGGAAAATCGCCCATGATTTGGGCCTGCAAGGTTATTTTGATGTGGAATGGGACAATTTTACAAAATCACTCATTGTCAGTGGTCTTCCCCTTTGTGAGGAGGATGATTCTTTTGAATAGGGCCATAACTCCTCATCTAGACAAATCAATGCACGCCATGCTTCTTGTGCTATTTCATAAACATCATTTACAATGGGTCAGTTGGTGGCATTCAAAATGATGGGATTGGCCTATTCCTTAATGCTTTATCTAGTTTGCATTAGAGAACTTTATTTGAACCTGGGATCCCCTACCTCATAAATGTTTTCAAGGGCCAAATTTCTGTGTTCTCTGCTCAAGGATTCTAAAACTATGAATAATTTATTCTTTGATTGTGCTTTTTCTAGGTTCCTCTGGTCGAAGGTCCTAGGAGTATTAAATTTACAGGATAATGACTCGATATTGCCATTGGACAAATGTCTTTTTTGGTGGACCAAAAAAGAGGTAATTTTAAAGCATTGCCTATTTTTATTGCATGGGGTATTTGAAAAACCCAAAATAAGCTCATATTTAAAAGCAATCCTATTAATATCATCGTAACAATGGGCCAAATTATGGGCTTCTTTTCTGATTATATCAAGCCTGGGAAAAAAATAAAATAAAATAAAAATAAAATGTATTTTTCATTGGAGGAACATAGTGACTGAAACACTCATATTTTATACCTTTTTCTCCAATATAACCACCTTCCATGTTCTTCGTTTTGGTGGATCGTACCACACTTCATATAGAATCAATATTATGTTTCTGAAATCCATTATCATTGTTAAAAACAAGCAATGTCTCAGCATCGCCTACGCCAGTGATATCTTCGGTGGTTCATGAAAATAGAGAAAACATATAAGATTAATAATGAAAAAAATTGAAACTCATTAAGTACATGGATGAGCTCCATAAGAAAATGCACATCCTTGGTGTATAATTTAGCAGATAATTGTTTCACTACTTTATGTAAATATTCTATAAGTGGATTTTCCTTCGCCCCAATACAAAACTTATATATTCTGATATTTTCAATGTGTTTCTTGGGGGTGGCCGTAAATATCTCGAACACACACACTTCAATTCGAACCACTGTAAAAGTCCATAAATATACTCAACTTCCACTCTACTGTAAAATTCCAGAGGGACCCAGACACTATACTACAATTCCAACATAGTAAATAATGACTTTATCTACACAACAACCAAACTAACCCAAACCATGAAACCGTTGTTGTGGTTTTGATAAACCGTTGTTAATATTTTTATTTTCTCTTCCCACGTGGTCATCGATTTTTATTTTCTCTTACCACGTGATCGTCTTCTTTTTGAGGGATGAAGACAAGTTTCATTTTCTCTAACCATGTGGTTTCCTATTTTAAGTGTGATGGTGCGGCTGATTAGTTAATAATATGGTTCCCTATGCTAGGTGTGATGGTGCACCTGATTACTTAATAATAATAAAACAATAATATAAAACTTAAATTATTATAATTGGGGCGGATATGTGAAGATGGGTTACACTTTTGTGAGAATCGGGGGCGGAAAATTTTTTTTGGCAATAGTTCGGCCGAACCTTTTATAAATTTCGGCCGAACTTTCTTAGAAAGTTCGGCCAAACTCGTGATTTCGTTTAGATTGACGGCACACTAACGGCGTGGGCAAACAAAAATTTTTCCGGAGATGGGAAAACCAGCAACAAAAGTTCGGCCGAACTTTTACTTTTAAAATAGTTCGGCAGAACTAGTTGCTATAAATAAATCGCCCGTGAAGTTGATTTGTTTACCGATCTGTTTGTTCGTGCGTTTTCTTGTTTGTGCTGCTACTGGTCTGTTTGTTCGCACGTTTTTTTTCTGTGTTGCTCCTCCCGTCCGCGTTGTTGGTCTGCGGCGACTTCAAGCGACTGCAATACCAGGTATGGGCATTCCTTTCATTTCTGTTACCGCAATCTGTATATGGTTGAGAGAATGTGATACTCGCTCCACTCCACTGTAGAGTCTCACCGTAGAAATAAGAGGCCACCCAAAGATCTTTTAGGTGTTGTGTCCTTTTCTTTGTTTATGTTATCTTTAGTTACTGAAACAAATGATATGAGCTTGCTGCCAAGTGAAGGCGTATCCAATTGAGGAGAGTGTTTTTAAATAAGTCTGCGTAAAATGGCAGGGTATAGTATATACACAAAGATCTGAAGGAGTTATTCTCTTTATTTTAGTTACTGGCATTTTTGAGCTTGCGGTGTATTCCATTGAGTAGTCCCTTACAAAGAGTGCATTTATGCACTCATTCAATGTGAAATACATAATCTGTTAGGAGTTTGAGGGAAAAATTATAAAGAATAGATTCAGAGTCTACATAAAGATTCTTGTTGTATTACTTTAATGTATTGACTTGTATCATGATTGAGAAGGAAAAATAGCAGAAATTTCCGTTAATCAGATCTCAAATATGGTTGTACATCCACCGTTACTTACAATAGAATTCTTAAGATCTGATCAAGGTGTACCTCCACCGGACTTCTTCGTATCTGCAACGGAAATCCACTTGATAACATTGCTATACGTCAATTGTTACCTACCGCAGAGTCCTTTAGACTAGAGGATCACCTTGAAAACATGGCCATCCCTCCGCTGCTAGGTCGCCCATATGGCTTCACAAATGGTGATTATCTTGCAGACAATGATGTACCTCCATAGTTACCTCCATAAAATTTCTTCAGATTTGGTGATTGTTATCACTTGGAAAATGAGGCTATATGTCAACCACAGTTATTTGAACATGACAACGGTGATTTACAAGCTCAGGAAGATCCAAGTCATGATGAACAAGTATCAGAAGCTAGATACACAATTGGTATTCCTGTGTCAAGTAGATATGTCTATATATAGACCGATAATTTATGTGAGCCTATTTTTACATCCATAATAATATGATCCAGTTGTCAAGAAAATTTTATTATTAGAAATAAAATAAATAAACCTAAACAGGTTAGGTAGAAAAATTTATTAATACTATTATATCAAATTTCTACAAATGTCAGGTCTTTGTGATGCACGAGCTTGCTAATTCTGATTTATATAAAAGATACCTGAGTTTTTGGGTTACCTGAAATAGGGAAATGGGTTCGGTTTTCAAAACAGCTGGAAAGATACTTTAAAAGTTCTAGTGATTGGGGAAATAGTGGTGTGTCGTGTGTGTGAGAGAGTGATTAAGTATGGAAAATTTCTAAACATTCTAAACATTTTAATAATGTTCACATAGTTCACAGAGTTGACATTCCTTTCGTTTCTGTTACCGCAAGCTGTATATAGCTTTCAATGATAATCGAAAATTATGAAAACATATTACAGATCATATTTATTATAAAGTATCAGAGATTTTTTTATATATATTGCATAGTGGTTTTTATTCTGAAATATATAAAATACAATTCTTTTAATTAGGAACAAGTTAACAAAGATCCTTATTATTTCCTACACTCCCTTCATATACAATCCTTTTTAGTGGGAAACGAATTATTGATTTATCCCTTGCACTCTGTCGTTCAGGGCTGGAATATGGTAAAAGTATTTCACTATTAGTTATTTATTTTTTATTTAAATTTTTATAATTTTAAATTATAAAACTGATTTTTTAAATTATAAAACATATATTTTAATTATTTCTAAAAATATATAAATATTTTATATTATTAGTATTTTTTGAAAAATATTAATGTATTTTTTAATATTTATAAATGTTTATGAAAATCATATCAACACATTGTTCACTTTAATAAATTTAAATATATAATGGTTCTTTTTATATTAATATATGTCTAAATGTATCTAAAAGTTATATGTATTTCTTTTAGGTTGGAGAAGTGTAGATGTTTATCAATACAAAATTTTGTTATTTAATAGTCAAGTTTTATAGTTATTATAATGAAATAGTTTCTCACAACAAATTTGATAAAATAAGTGAAATCTATATAATGAAGATTAATTTGTATTTAAGTTTTAGATCTTTTAACAACTAAATTTCTATTTAAATGAATAAAACAATCAAATGTAAGAAATAGAAAACATAATGAAACACAATGTAAGAAATAGAGAACATAATGAAACACACACATACATATCTACAATCAACACAATTATTTTCCTAGGAAATCCTTATGGGAGACAAGCAACCCTAAAAAGTAATGATGCTCTACTCCTTTTTCCCTAGGAATCCTTATGGGAGAAAAACAACACTAAAATGTAAACATGCTCTACTCTCTCTTTTCTGGTATGGAAAATATGTAAGTACAAAGAAAGAGGTAATATCTCTAGAGTTAGCTAAGACTTTTGGCATGTAAGGTTGCTATAAAAACTTAACTTCATACATTTTTCTCTCTAACTTCACATTCCTAGTTGTATTTTCAACTATGGAACAAAATACAATAACACAAAATGGAACTCTTATTCCTCCTAGTGGCCAAGTATTTAACATAGCATGATAGCCAACTAGGTGTAAGATTTGACTCCGTCAACCATTAACGAGGTTTGTGATTTTAGACTTTTTAGAGTCTTGTTAAAATTCCACATGTAGCTAGCTTGCTATGCATGAGTAATGGGGCTAAAATGACATTCTCTCGTACCATGGTGGTCAACATGATAGCTCAACTTACTAAAGGCATAAATTTTGAATGAACTTCATTTGATGTTTTTCTTGCACCATTGGATATGTCTTTAAGTGTAGAACAATGGTCAAGGTTTTGGCACAAGGGATAATCGTTTGACCCCAAGAAATGTCATTTAATACCTCAAAATGACTCCAAAAGGCTTTAGACCCCAATTCTCCACCCACCATTAAAATGACCCTACAAGTTGATTCTTTCAGTTTTTTCACTCTATAAGCATCAAAATATATGACAAATAATATAATTAAATCCAATCTAGATCATTATTTAATAATTTGTTAAAATTACATGAATAAGAAATATACATCATGGAATTTAAATAGCGTTAATTCATTGAACACCCTTGTACATTCCTTGTTGATACTTTGAAAGTAATACGTTTTGAAAAATAATTTGTTTATGGATTCTATTTTCCACATTCTCTCAACCATATCAAAAACTTTCTTATAATATTTGAAACCATCTATACAACTTTTCATTTGTTTCAATAGGAATTAACATATTGAAATATTAATTGTATTTATGTCTTGTGTGCTAAGGAAGGGAGGTCGTGAACCTTATGGGAAGAGATAGTATTTGTTAAGTTAGGAGGGATACTTTTTATGAGATAGAATTAATTTAAAATTCTTCTTAAGATTACGTTTTCATAATAGGTCCTTAATTTAATTAATTATTATCTCTTATTAATATTTGTGGACAATTATTTTCAGTTCCACTAAAATTTTGAAATCAATGATTGGCTTAGTGTATATGGCCCTACCTAGGATGTGAAATCAGTGATTGGTCTATTTCCTTTGGTTCTTGAAGTTATTCAACTTATACACAATGATATTGTGCGGCAAGAATTATTTTCATATATTGACAACCATAGGTGAATTAATGATAAGGTGTCATTTTACTACCCTTTGGGGTTTTAGCCCACAAAATTGGGTCTTCAACTTAAAATTAAAATAAATTTAAAACCATAAAGAACTATGTGGGGTAAAAAACATCATCGAAAATATATTTTCGAGGAGAATCTAACTAGATTGATTAGGAGATAGGAGACCGCGAATTTTCATGCCAAATTTGCTGAAAAATATCGAGGTAGCTATTGGTGCTTCTTGGGTTGACATCAATGACAACCACCTATCAACAATTATAACCAAAGAATAAACCAATAATCGCTCAATTGCATATAGTTATGTGATGGTCCAATCCTGCAAGGCCACGAGGCAATATTTATATGGGTTCAACGTAAAACAACCTTATGTTATAACCAATGAAAAAACCAATATTTTCTTGATTACATATGGTTATGTGATGATCTAATCCATGCAAGGCCACATGGAATTATTTCATGGGTCCATGTCATGAATTTTCATAGGGCCATGTGGCGCCATGTGATTGGCCCACTTGCAGTCCAATAAACATGTCAGTGCCACTTCAATGTCTACTCAGCTGCCATGTGTCACATTCAACCTGCGCACATGTCCAGTCAGGTTTCCAACATGGCACTAATTCATAACCAATTGTACCTACAATTTTAGCTCAAGTGTACCACGTGTCCACTCCATAGACTGCCATGTCACCTTTGGCTATTGAATTTTGTGTGTTTTGATTGAAACTTTAACTAAGCATAACCTTCGCATCTGAGCTTGGATTGAGATGTCGTTTGCATCACATTGGATTCCTTGTGACAAACTCTTTGATCTAGTTAAGGTTTCATTGCAATTTGAGGAATTTTATTCTTTATCCATTAGGGATCCTCCTAGTTCAACAAGAGTGGTTGCATTCATTTAAATTCATTTTTAGAGTGGATTTCTAGCTAATATGCATAATTAGGAATAATTTTTGTTATAACCCTATTTTTCACTCCATTATAGTGAGAGAGACCCAAGTTCAACATACCTCAGTTGTTGGCAAGAAGGCATCCCCTTTCGCCTTTTCTTTTACTTACATGGGTATTACAAGGGAGTTAGAACATGTTAAATGGGTGATATTACATAATTGAGAATTTCTCATAATTATTTTGTCACAATTTCATAATTATGAAATAATAATATTTCATAATCGAGATAATTGAGAAAAAAATTCTAAAGTTTGTCATTCCTAAGGAGATCAAATTGACCAACTTCCATAGTTTTTCATTCCCAAGGAGATCAACTTGATTTGCTTGTCTATGAGTTGGTTAGGGGTGAATTAATGTGGAATTTTCCTAACTTATCTAGCCTATGGGGGTTCAAGTGCATTTTCCCAGAGAGGGAAAAAGGCCTATATAAACTAGTCATGTAAAGGGGAAAGTAGATCTAGTGAGTTAGATATAGTGCGAGAGCTTTGTCCATTTGTTGAAGCTATCTTTGCTAGAGGTGGAGACCAGGATTACAAGTGGAGTCCTGGGCAGGACTCACAAAGCAACAGCTCTTTGTGATTGAGAAATTCATATCACAATAGGTTTGATTGCTTTTTTGTATTTTCACTCACATATTTTTTTTTCTCCTCATCTTTTACAGTCATTTGAGATAGGATTTTGGCAATAATTCAAACTTTGGTTATAATATAACCCTTCAGACTTTGGAAACGTAACAAATTCAAACTTGGATATTGATAATGCGCCACCATAATACAAATTTCAAACCATTGATAATAATAATAAAAAATCAACCCACCATATAATATGAATTCGACCTGAATAATGCAATTCATCCTTGACCTTGGTCCATTAGAGGGGGCATGGGGCAGACCTTGGCTGCACCACGTGTCAGCCTTTGGTTTGGTTGTGCCACCCATTAAAAAAAATCGAATTTGACCTTAGGAGACAGCCATTAAAAAATATTCCACCTTCAAAACTCTCTGAAGAATCCTGTAGTGACACTTGTCACCATAACATTGGGAAAAATGGAGGAAAACCCAAATTTTTGACCTTTGACCATGTTTGACCATTTTTTTTGAAAATTTACTTGTTTGACACGATGATCAACAGGCTCTAACTTCCTCATACAGTCTCCATTTTGACTGAAACGAATTGCACCGGATTCCCGGCGAAGGACTAGATCCAGTTGTTCTAGTTTGGTGTGATTATGAGAACTTTTATTTTTTGGAAAAAAAATTTCCCCAATCCAGATTCCGATCATTGGACATGTAAGAGGAAGAAAGAGGGAATTCACTTTTCAAATTCTAGACCTTGTCTAAACCAAAATAAACTAGAGGTTCGGTTTTCAAATACATTCACTTATTTGGAAAAGTTCTAGCTACCAAAAGTCCATATGCCAATCTGCCTCCCAAGAAATCCATTTATTACACCACTAGTTAGTTTTTTGTCTTCCTATATTCTTTATCAACCTCTTCGAGTGATTCTTGAAATGTGGATACTTAAATCCTTCCTAAAAATTTGAGCTCTAAAACGAGAAGACATACAAGGTCATTTTAAGTCATTCCTCTACCCAATTATAAAAACCAAGTGAATATTTCTACATATTGATTTTTGTCCCATAAACTGTACAATATAGGTCAATTTTTTCCTTTAACTTATTTAAATATTGTTAGCGCACAATTGTTCAATGGTCTGATGAAATTTCACTGATAAAGGCATGATTATGCCAATCCATGTTGCATATTTCCATTAACAATGTTTACTTGTGTAAAACAATGTTGTCTATGCTTTTATGTTATTTTGAGTTTGCTTTTAGTGCTGAAATTGGAATATATGATATTAATTTATGATTTGCAATTATAGCTACTGAGATACTATTCTTTTTCTCTACTATATTGTTATTTCTAGTCCTCTGGGTGCTTTCTTCATATTTTTTTTTTTTTAAACTAATTGAAGGGATTCATAATTCTATATTTTACCATACTGCTTGCTGGTTCCATGTAGATTTAATTGACATATAATAGGTGGTTTCTGTTTGTGGGATGTTTGTAAAGTTTTTGGCACATCATATTGAATTTCTATAATGTGTAGCTCCTTAACATTCAGATAGAACCTTCATTAAAAAATGTGAGGGGGGTTTCAAATTCACATTAGATAACACCCTCCTCTGGGATTAAAAAGTTTAACAAATACAATAACAGAGAAACAATTAGTGACGTCAACAAAAGATGTAGCCTCTTCAAGGTATCATATCCTCTCATCAAGGTCAAGAATATATTCACCAAAAATGTCCTATGGAAATGATGGTTTAAGAAACAAAACCAGACAAAAACCTTCAGTGAGAACAACAAAATCTAAAACTTCTTCAAGGTCTTAAATCTGATCGTAAAGTTAAATTGTGTCTTGATCAAGTCCAACAACAAAGAAACATTCAGTGACAACACCAAAATCTACAACTTCTTCAACGTCTTCTAAACCATCTTCAAAGTCAATATTGTGTGCATCAAATTCCTCACCAAGGTCATCAATGGAGTCATCAAAACTACTATTTCAAACTTCAATGCCAAAAATAAGTCAAAAGAATTCAATTCCTCCTCCAAAACCTTCTTCTATGAGCAAAGCTAGCTTCATGTCGTCGAGAAATTTAGTAATTCCACAAGGAAATTCTATCAAAGTTAAAACAAATCCTTTTCATCCATATTTAATGCCTACTTTTTCAGGTGGAACACCTCCAAATTTAAGGACAACAATGCCATAAAATACAACTTTACCTAATAGGTGTAGACCTAGAACCCCCAACTTTGCGTGATGTACAATTGAAAATCCTATGGTAAGCAGTGTGAGAAGAGAGTCATGGTCACTGAGTTGATCAAGAGAAATAGTTTGGTATGACAACCTTACTTGTGATAGGTCTAGCTAGAAGACTACCAAAATACATGGTAATGGCATTCAAAATGTGAAAATTCCCATTTCACTTGGAAATAAGATGGTAGAGAAAGGTATAGATGAAAGGAGATATCTATCTCAAAGTATGGTAAAGAAATAAAATAGTTCTATCAATTCCACCTTGCAACTCTAAGAGACATTGAATTGAATTTCATCTCAAGACAGGGCTTTGGGAGGACACTCTTAAAGCCAACCTTCGTTATGGCTTTAAAACACATGGTAAGTATTGACTCAGCAACCTTATTTGCATAATTTTTTCTAGCATAGACCTTAATGTCATAGCCTTCTTTTGCCTAAAATGAATGCAAATTTCCTTGCAATTTGGCTTGCAACATTCATAATTCATGCTCATGGAACATGATTGTGTTGCAATTGTGATAACATCTGTTGTATGCAGAAGCTTTAATAAAAAATGATCGAAAATGACATTTTTGCTCTGTTTTTTTTCAAGATTTAAGGAAAATTACACCAAGTAGCTTCCAGCCTCATATGACCATCATGTCAAACTCATCTCAGGATATTGTCCAAGTAAGAGCCACCAAAAGCAAGCAATCTAGTATACATGACTATCCAATTTCAATTAGTAGAAATGACAGTTCTAAGTATAGTGCAAACATTGCTCCAGATCCTCAATGGGGCATGTTTGATGACAATAATTTGAGGAGTGAGAGAAGTTATTAGTACGATAGAATTAAATTCGAGGGAGATGGTAGGAGAAAAAATTGGTTGAACAACCCATAATATGGAGAGAATAAATATGGTCGGACTCCCTTTTCTAACCAAGGAGTTGAAATATTATCTGATCCAATATATAATGCCACAAAAGCATACATTGGTAGTGAATATTATAAGAATAAAAATGTAAATGTGTATTAATGACAATTGTATCAATGAAGAAAAGAAAATATATCACCAAGAACCATTTGATTGGCCACAGTTGCACCATCCTGTTATGTTTGTCATGAACTTGTGTACTGCACTGAGTTGTTTTATGGACACATCTGCAACCTCCCACTTCTAATGTAGTGCTTGAATTTTGGGTGTTTCCTTCAATGATAGAATTGCAACACAAGTCTTATTAGTCTTTTAGGTCACTATTTTTAGAGCCAAAAGAAAATTTGTGATTTAGCAGTTTCATGCACCTCTAGATGCAATTGAGTAGGTTCATGTACGAAGTGTTCCACTAAATCGCATAATTTTGAGAGGGTTCACCCTCATTTACCATTGTAAATAGATGCTTGCAGATTTATATGGAATTCAAATTGGTAATATTATCCCATAGGAAATCAATACAGTCACATATCCACACCAAACATTTTTCCAAAAGAATTCTATTGAACCCCATTCCCAATACATCTTTCCAATAATAAAAACCCTAATAGGTGTCCCCTATTTTTACTACATACCTTTTCTAGAACCCCAAATATAAATGCAATATATTGACTCTATTTTTCATAATTTTAATACCCCTTTATGAATGAAAGTTCTGAGATAGTGGTCAACAAGGTGAATTACTTGTGCACAATTATTGGATATGTTTGTTATAAAAACCAGTTTTTTAACTTCAATGAATCCACGGGAAATTGAAAAATATAAAACTAATAAGGTTTTGAATAAGATCAAACTAAAAGTACACAAGATAGGAAATAATTTGTGCTATTTAGTTGCTACCCAGATAATAGATGACATCTGGCATAATACTACACATTTTGTGCTTAACATCATGAATATTGTTAGTAATGGGTAGTTAGTGTGCATCAATTTTAGTGTTCAATCATCATGAGGATCATGACATCATGTCCTACCATAGCTTTTTTCCTATTCATTTCTATAGTTCTAATGCGATGGATGTTCTATGGAAGAATGTTTGAACATGATGAATCCTAGTTTCAATGTTGAAAGTTTTTTTTCTAATTCATTTTCAATATAAAATGCTTCCTTTAACTATCAATAAAATATATTACATGCTAGTAATGTCACACAAAATGGTTCCTAGCTGTTAAGTCTCAACGATTGAAAAAAGTCATGTGAAAATCCCTTGTATCTATAAAAAGTTGCCCAACAACATAAAGCCTATCAAAATTGACACATGGACATAAATTTTAGAAGCAATATTTCTTTAAATCTGCTTGAAACAAGAGGGGAAAACCCAAAATTCTTTCCATAAAGGCACAAAAGCAATGTTCATATATTTCAAAACAATTCTCGCCTTTAGCAATCAACAAAATTAGATTCATGACTTGGCTTTCTACTAGAATTTTGTGATTCCATAGAGAAAGCAGAGGGAGTATGAGAACCAATAAATTGTTTCCTGCTCATAGTGCAAAGAGATCCCCTAAATATTCTTGCAATTGGCATAGATATTGCACATCCTACTAACTTTTGCATTTGAAAAAAAAATTGCATCTAAATATTGAAGTCTTGCATGTGTAGTTTATTTGTTTTCCCAAATAAAAATTTGACCATCTTAGCCATTGTTAAAATCTAAACAAGAATTATTTCTTCTCTTACACACAAGAAATAGAATTCTAGCTCTAATAATCTATTGGGGTCTATGGAAGTTAATGGCCTAAGACACTTTGTAACCTAAGAGAGAAACCTGTTAGGAAATGGGTGAAGTTGGTATTACACACCAAATTGGATAACCTCGAGGAGAAAACATTTCTCCCACTTTATTTGTTGGCATAACATAGTAAGTGTTATTCACTAGCATGTATTTTGTAAAGGCCTTGACCTAGTTCCAATTCAACTCCATCCACCAGGTTGTAGAGGATTTCAAGCCTAATTTCATGAAAAGTAAGTTGGGGATGATCACATTGACCTACTTGATGACATGTGTCTATGAAGATTAACTACCTTGAACTATTTTTCTGCATAGGGAAAGAGACACATTCCCATGTCTGAGCATGAAAACATTCTTTGATATTGTTAATGCCTCTAGTGTTTACTTCTACAAGTTCTATAGGCAGAGTCTGTAAAGGGCCAGGTAGCCTTTGGATCTCATCTTTTATGAAATGTGACATATCTAGTAAATGCCCCTACAGTCAATCTCTGGAATAGATCTAAATAGAAGTTCTTCATTTTAATATTCATAAAACACAACAAATTTAAGGTAAACTATGTACATGTGTCATTTCTCCCACAAACTAAAGCCTTCCTCTAATATCCATAAAACACAACCACTTTAGGTAACTGTGTACATGTGCCATTTCTCCCACAAACTTAAGGCTCCCTCCCATTAATTTTAGATGTGAACTCTACCATAAACTTTTTAAGTCAAACTTTAGGATAAACAATGCACATGTCATTTACCTCACGATCTTGTGTCATTTTTCTCATGCGTTTGCAATAAATGTCGATTTAATATATATATTTTTATTGAATTTGTTTTTTTCAGGGATAAGAAAACCATTAAATATGGTTGAAAAATGGAAATTATGCATAGAAGTTTCTTGCTATCCCAATCCAGGGAAAGCAGTGATTACATATGTGTTTTCCAATATTGCGACTAGCAAAGTCGTCCAAAGGAAAATGAATATACCGGGAAGAACAACAAACAACGAGGCTTATTATATTGGATTGATAGAAGGCTTGGGAATAGCGATGAAGTATGGATCAAATGGAATTGTAGTTTTCACCAATTCTGAACTTGTGTGCAACCAGATGAATGGCGTGTGCCAAGTTAAAATGGAGAGGCTAAAATAACTGCATGGAATAGCAAACAATATTGTTAGATAATTTCAATTTTTTAGTACAAGGCATTGTACAAATGTGAATAAGATGTCTGCTGATCTATTGCGTGGGGCAATGCCAATTCATGATTCATCTATCAAAGATGAATTAGAATTATACAAAGCAATGCCAATGCAAGATTCATCTCTCAAAGATGAATTGGTTTTGAGATGCTCTTCTTCAAAAATTCAAGATTCATCTCTCAAAGATGAATTAGTGTTGAGACGCTCCCCTTCAAAATTTATTGATGGACATTGTAACATATCTTGGATATGTTTGTGTTGTGTACTTATAAATGCGTCTTTTTTAATGACAATGTGTTTTTTTCAATTATATACCAAGTGTGCTCCCACCACACCATGTAATGCACAACTTGGTGAACTTCACATTTGCAACAAGTGAACTTCACGTTTTTATAAAATTAAAATGCGGGGACTTCAAGAAATTTTTGTTTAAATAGAGTTTCACGCTTATTTTTTAATGACCATGTGTTTTTTTCAATTTTATACCAAGTGTGCTCCCACCATGTAAAGCACAATTTGGTGAACTTATCATTTTTATAATTTCTTTTTTATTTAAATTGAGTTTCACACATCAATTATTGCTTTGAAAGTTGTGTTCTACATAATTTGTGTACACTAAATTACAAATTGATTTTCTGAAATCTATTTTGTGTAAATGTCCACCAATAGATATATATATCATGGAGGATGAACGACGAAGATCAACCGAATCCCATATGGGGGTTCAGGGATCGGGGGATGTTCACGGTATTTAAATATAATCTTAAATCTTCATATATGTGTGTACATATGGAATTGATTTTTTATTAACTTTGTGAGTTAAATTAGTTGTTAATAAGTTTCATTTTTTAATTTTTAGGAGGTAAGAGGAGAAGGGTTTCTACTCCATCCATGGAGCGTGCTCATGGTTCACCCAGTCGTGGTATGTTTCACGCAATTTAATCAATGAATATGTATATGTATTTATATGTACACATGAATGTATTTTTCAATTGATTATAAATTCGTATTTGTTTATGAAGTTTCTCTCTCGTCTCGAGAGGTTGGTGGTGGTTCAAATCCACTTAGAGGGCCATCAATGAGTGGTAGTAGGTTGCATGAAGGGAGTGATATTTATTCCCCTGAAGGCCAATCAACGGCTGTTGGTTCTCAGCAAGGTCATTTTGGGTCTGGTTCTCAGCAGGTTCGTTCTGGGTCTGGTTCTCAGCAAGGTCGTTCTGGGTCTGGTTCTCAGCAGGGTCATGTTGGAGAAGATGCTAAACAACAACGTCAAGGTTGCCATCAATTTCAATATTTTTTTCATTAAATTTATACAACTTTTTTTACATGTGTTTTTTCTAATATACGAAATTTTATATATATTGATGCAGAGGCTGAAAATGTTCCAACTAGTGGTCAAAATAGACGCAGGGCAGACTGCTACATTCAAGAAGAAGGTTGTTTACCCAGCACAACTTATCCGGCCGACATTACTGATATACCATGGAAAACAAACATGGCGCAATGCACCTTACAAAGGTGTGAAAGAATTTATGCAAAATTGCAGAGAGATGTCGTGGCTTTGTCTCTACCTGCTGAGAGTCAACAAAGCCTTGAAATAGTTACACATTCATTGGACGAAATTGTAAATGTGTACAAAACTCTTGGGCCAACGACTGATACATTTGTAGAAGTGATAAGAAAGAGAAAGGAAATAGTAATGGGTCTAGATAAATGGGAGGATGTAAAACAAAAAGTTACAAAAGATGTGGCCAAGTCAATGTTTAATTTCAAGGAAGGGCCAAAAAGAAAAATGTTGAAGGTGCAATATTTCAAGCACCCAAATATAGTTCGCTATTTGTATGATAGGCACCTTACGGCCTATGGAAAACTCCCATGGAACGACGAGGTTCCTGTTTATTTTGCACAAATGTTTTACGCAGAATTTTTTTTGGGTATGAAACCCAACTACAATGACCTTCTGTCAGAATTTTTTGGCCCAAGGAAAGGTCGATTATATGACCGTAAGGGCGCTAAGCGAGATGTGGAGTTGCCTCGCCCTGAGCCGCCATTGGTGAGTCGACCTTTTCGGGTCGAAACTCTGCGGTCAGAGATGGATGCGACTTCTCAAATAAGTCGAGAAGCAAGGGATGTTATGATCGATAATGTTTACAACAGATTAGGTGGAGTCGATGTTTGTTTAAATCGACAAAGAGAACGTGAAAATGCAAGTGCCAATTTTGTGTATTGTACAGATGAAGAGATTGACAATATGAATGTTGAAGATCTCCGAATATATGCAAAAAATTGTCGCAATGGTTTGCAAGACTTAATTCTTCATGAGGAAGAGGGCACCAGAACGGTATGTGTTAATGACCTTAGGGTTTGAAATTATTTTAACATACATATACATGTGTACAATTTGTAATAAATACATGTGTATGTACATGTATACATTTATTTGTATGTGTACATTAATCTAACAAAAATGTATGATTATATGTTAAAACACCATTTGCAGTTCTCACACATGATGCATGACGAAAATGTTAATATCACGTTCGAGACCTCTGGTTCAAACAATGCAGATGGGTCTGACCATCAAGATATGTTGGCAAATGTTAGTGTTTTTTAAGTGATTTTAAAATAAATAATTGTGCACACATGTACATGTATGTATATATAATTTGATAAAATGTTTTAATAGATATCAATTCCATCCGATGTTTTTGGGATGGTGGTACTTCTTCTTCCTTGGGAGATGTACCTTTTACTTCCTTGGGAGATGAGCCACAAGTATGGACAATTTTTCACAAGTTTAAAATTTATGTTTAAAAGTTTTATATATATATATATATATATATATATAGAGAGAGAGAGAGAGAGAGAGAGAGATATCTATATTTTGAGTTATTTAAAATTTTTTGAATTTAGATTCCTATAGAAGATTTCTTTAATCCGCGGACTCTAGTGACGGAGATAGGAACATCCACAACATTTGAACAAGTTGTCTTTAGTTTATTTTTTTAATATTATTGAAAATAAGTTTATATATGTACACGTGCATTTTCATTTGAAAATTTTTAATATATATATAACTGTACATGTATATTGTACAGTTTAACGCTGCAAATGTTCCTATGGAGGCAGAACTTGTTCTTCAAATGGAGAGGGAACCTCATGAGGTATTGCATGATTTTTTTGTTATATTTTGTTTTTTACATGAAGTTCTAGATATATATATTCTCACTCATTTTTAAAACATCAAATTTTAATGTTCAAGTACATGTGCATTGTGTATGTAGGTTTCCCATGATGCTTCACATGATAGTGCGCGGATTGAGACCCTGATAGGAAAGACACTAGATCCATCTCTATTTGATGGACATGATTTGTAGATTTGATTTCAAGATTTAGATGGTCTTAAAATTTGTTAAACTTGATACAGTTTGATACTTGTGAGATCTACAATTTTTGGACATATTTTATTACATTGTTAATATAATTTGTTTTGTTTAAAAAAATTAATTTTTGGATGGTTTTAGTACTTTTGGCATGTGAATGTGAAGTAATGTTGTCATCTATAAATTAATGTTGTCATCTGAACTACATGTGGCATGTTATGTAATGACATGTGTTATAATTTGTTTTGTTTTTAAAATTTAAGTTTTGGATGCTTGGAGTACATTTGGCATGTGAAGTAATGTTGTGATCTATATTTTTTTGTTAAATTAAAAGTTAAAAATTTTGGATGGTTTCAATCTACATTTGGCATGTGATATTTAATGTTAAATGTTTTTATTGGATAGTTGAATTATAATTGGCATGGCATGTGAAGTTTTTAAAACTCAAGTTTTGGATGGTTTCAATCTACATTTTGCATGTGATATTTAATGAACTTTAAATGTTTAATGTTTTAATGTTGCACAATATATAATCAAAAGGTTTTTAAAACTTAAAGTTTGGATGGTTTCAATCTACATTTGGCACATGTGGTATATAATGTTAAATGTTTCTATTGGATCTAGTTGAACTATAATTGGCATGGCATGTGAAGTAACGTTGCACGATATATATAATCAAAAAGTTTTTAAAACTCAAGTTTTGAATGGTTTCAATCTACATTCCGCATGTGATATTTAATGTTTTAAATGTTTAATGTTTTAATGTTGCACGATATATTATCAAAAAAAAATTAAAAAGTTTTGGATGGTTTCAATCTACATTTGGCACATGTGGTATATAATGTTAAATGTTTCTATTGGATAGTTGTTCACTATAATTGGCATGGCATGTTAAGTAATGTTGCACAAATCCCTTTTGGATGGTTGAAGTACATTTGGAATCTTAAGATTGCTTTTGATCTCTACATGTAGTCTTGTTTGAATGAAAAAATTTCCAATAGGAAGAACATAGCTTTTCAATGCAACTAACCATGTATCAATTGAGCTCTAATTGAAAAAATAGTTTCAAGAAGTAGATATATGTACAAATTATCCCTTTAATTTTGATTGGAAATATAAGTCTAGTACATATGTATGTTTGTTGAATTTGGGTCAATGTCGTTAATGCACTCAAATAGGTAGCCTTGTTGATTTATTTACATTGTGAAAACTTTTTACCAGAAAATCCAACTAGTTTTTCATCAATGCACATAGAAAAACTACTTGGAACAATTAATTGCATTCTAGAACATATCTATCCAATACAAGTAACATTTTTCATCAATGCACATTGAACATATCTGACCATTGGACAAACAAATTTTGTACTAGATTTTCAATCAGGAATAGAGATGTGGGTCAAATCCCACCAAAAGTCGAAGAAGTGCTCCGAGTCTCTTGTCTGAAAGGAATCTTCGTACAAAACTATACTACGGATGATTTATTTACGTTGTGGATACTTTTTACCAGAAAATCCAACTAGTTTTTCATCAATGCACATAGAAAAACTACTTGGAACAGTTAATTGCATTCTAGAAAATATCTATCCAATACAAGTAACATTTTTCATCAATGCACATTGAACATATCCGACCATTGGACAAACAAATTTTGTACTAGATTTTCAATCAGGAATAGAGATGTGGGTCAAATCCCACCAAAAGTCGAAGAAGTGCTCCGAGTCTCTTGTTTGAAAGGAATTTTCGTACAAAACTAAACTGCAGATGATTTATTTACATTGTGTCCATACTTTTTACCAGAAAATCCAACTAGTTTTTCATCAATGCACATAGAAAAACTAGTTCCAGTTAATTGCATTCTAGAACATATATATATATATATATATATATATATATATATATATATATATATATAACATTTTTCATCAATGCACATGTATAGAAAAGCTACTTTCATTTGATACTAGAGCACGTGCTTGTACCCAAACAATTTGTACATGTGCAAACACTTGCACAAATAACATAAGCAGCTCAATTTTTAGTTGAGTACTGGAAGTTCTAAAACATATTTAATCCAAAGAGAATAAATTGTTGGACAATTCAATCAAAAAAATTCTAATGGAATTCCATCTTCAATAATCTGTTCATGATCGGATTTTGACATTTTCCATCTCTTAATTTTCGATTTTTTCTTTGATTGAACTTCTATCAACTTTATGCATGCTGCACACACCAAGTGACTATATTGAAAATTTATGGAATCAGGTTCATAGTCTTCAAAGTAAACAAAGTCTCCACTTTGATTAGTTTGTCTGAAAAATAACCTTTCAGTATAATAGACCCTCTGTCAAATTGAAATCCGTGATCATTATAATTTTGTAATAATTTCATTTTTCGTTCAGTGCAACGCATCAAATAATACTTCACATTTTCATCATTGTCAATAGGTGCAATTACAACAAAAACATCTCTTTCACAATAAAACAAACTTAACAAAATTATACATATTTAAATTTATTTCTAGATCTTTAAATCATTAGAAAGTAATTCAAATGTTACCTTCTCTAACAAGATCAGAAACTCGATCACCATCGGATGATATTGTAGTTTCCTCTGATTGCATTTCTTCAAACATTGCAACAGGCATTTTTTCCTTTGTATTTAGCTCTGTATGTTTCCAATCGTTCACATACATTTTGTTTTCACAAACGTCATTGGATTTTGTGTTGTATATGCAAACATCACAAAAACAAGAATATTTTCTTTTATCCAATGCAAACACATTTCTGGACTACTTTGTTTGAATTGAATGCAATTTTCGAGTCCCTTTTATTGTTTCAAAGTCACTTCCAATTGATCTATCTATGTCTTCGATCCCAATATGCCAAAAAAACCTTTATATGGAAAATTAAAAGAAGAATTTGTAAATATGATATCAAAATACAATCAAAGATAATCATTGCATGATAAATGTACAATGTTTAAAATTAGATTTCCAACATAAATTAAATTGAATGTACCTTCGCACTTCCCCTGATGGGTTAGTCTCATGGCTTAGAGCAGCGATGCACCATTGAACGACTTCTTTAGCGTTCACAAGTCGGCTTGCAGAGTGGTTAATTTGATATCTTCGAAGTGCTCTTTTTATGCATGCTCCTACACTGTAATGTTCTCCTTTTCCATGGCCAGTCTCAAAGAAATTCCAACAATGTTTAATGCAGGTTTTCTTATGAAGACAACACAACCAAAAGAATGATCGTGCAGATTTGAATTGACCTGCACATCCGTCTAACCATATCTAATGTTCATTGAATGTTATTCCACGATTTTTCAAGGAATCATAAATTTTTCCAAAACAATGTTGTACAAAACATGTATCATGTATACGATCGTCACTGATATAAAAGTGATATTCTTTAATGATATGTCGATTTTCACTCGTGCTTTCTATATGATCGACATTTTGTTCAGCATGTCTATATAGAATATGGACGAGCATGGAGACTTGGTCAGAATGATAGTATTCACTCTTAATTTCTTTTTGTGGAACAAATGTGTAGTTTTCTGCAAAATCAATCACTGACAAAATGGTCCCTGGTGGAAAAAATTCACGAGATTTTTTGAATTGCAAGTCTTTCCATCGAGCTCTATGGGAATGCTTGGTGTATTTGTAAATTTATGCCTCAAACTTTCTCAAAAAGTCTATCAGAAAAATTTCGTCTTCTAGTAATTCAATTCTTTTAACACTATTTGCACCTTGAATCGATGTATCGATATATTCATATCTCTTCCATTTTACTTTCATGTTGGACAATGATTGATCATTTATATCAATACGATATTTGTTTTGAAATTTAGTCAAATTTCCACAATCATCGCATTTTTTACCACCAACACATTTCTTTTTGTAAAATAGTTCATCGCTTTCTCTTTCACATAGAATTTGAGATATGAATTCACGGATAGTGGAAGGAGGAGGTGAATCCTTCCATATTGTTCTACCGAAATCAAGGAATGTGTCATAATATAACTCAAATTCCACATGATAACGGCAACAACAAGTGTCGCGTACGGTGATAGGTTTTACATACCATGGTTTTTGTTGAACAAAAGCACTGAGTGAAACATGAATTTGATGATTCTCTTCTTTGAACTTGTTGAATAACTCTATCTAAGTGGTTTCCAAGAAATATTTTTCATGTTCTTCATACTGATTTCGTGCTATTCTTCTTCGCATCACATGCCTTACAGTTGGCGAAACACGCGAATTTGTTTTCCAATATTCATATATTATTTTTTAAATATTTTCTCCAAGTCTATCTTTGTATGGTTGCCTACAAATAGCTCTCCAACAAGCGAGTTCATCATTTACATCTATTTGCAGCGGAAATTTCCAATGTTTGTGCAAAGTTTTTCGCGAGGTTCCCAGTGCTCATGCCATAGATGTTATCAAACGATTCTCTTTAGTACTTGATGAAACCATTGCCATCTGTATTCCTCTACGTACAATTGAAACATTTTTCTCTCTACATCTCTTAATTGACTTTATAGCACTACTCATATTTTTTATCACATCGTCCTTCATTTTTTTTTATCTTTGGTTGATTTCGAATACCCAATAGTGTCGTGGCTTCTTTTAATTTCCTTAATGATAGGAGACCTTTCAACATTTGAGCCTGAACTGTCACCCACTCATTTAAGAAATACTTTTCAAAAATGTAGTTAACACGATATCGTATAGCATGGTCAGGTTTTTTATCTCCATATGTGTGAGTGTCAACATTTTCTAACATCTCATCATTGACAGTGATTTCATCTGTACATATTCGAAAAAATAGTACATATTCAATAAATAACTAAATTAATAAATATATCTATAATTTCAATAATATGTGCATGTGTTTAATATATATATATATGTGTGTGTGTGTGTGTGTGTACATACCTTGTGATTCAATTTCTTTATTTGGATTTCTTTCAATATTTTCACCATCTTCAATCATTGGTTCAATATCTCTTTCAAAATTTTGTATCTCATCATCAATGTTTTGAGGAATATCTCTGTCTGTTTACATTAAACAAAATATTTTTCAAATTAGTTCATCAAATAAAAATTAAGCTTCACATTTTACACTTGGAAAATTTTAAATATATCAATAGATCATAATATTTACATTTACATACCTGCTTCAATTTTTGCTTGAGGTTGATTTTCCTCTTCAATATTTGAGAGGGCTTCTAACTTCCTTTTGCGAGATTGTCTCGTCTCTTCTCTACGTTCCTCAGGGTCTCTTTTTCGATCATATTTTCTCGCGCAAGTCCTTTGATTTCCCATGATAATAGGGTATGAAGTTCAAAAAATTTCCTTCAAAAAATTAGACAATAAATCAATTAGAAAAAACATCACAAAAGATTTAATTAAAAAATATATATATTTTAAATTTTTTGCAAAAAATACATACTCCAATCCAAAACATTTACTTTAAAAAATTCGAGAAAAAAATGTCTTATAAAATTGAAACAAAGCTCAAAAGATTTACTTCAACTCAAAACACGTACTCTAAAAAAATGTCACTTCAAAAAAAGCCTCCAACTTTTAAAAAAAAACGTCACTTTAAAAAATACTTCCAGGAAATGTCTTTTCGAAATTAAGCCCAACTCCATACTTTCAAAAAAAATGAAGCACAAAAAACATCCAAAAAAATATATCACATACCTCCAAGAAATGTCCTTTGAATGTACGTCCAAGAAAATTCCTTAAGCTCAAAACAATTTTTTGCAAAATCAAGCCGCCTCCAAGAAATGTCCTTCAATAAAAAATTTTAAACCCAAAACAATTATTTGCAAAATCAGACTGTCTCCAAGAATTTGAAATTAAGCACAAATCCATACTTTAAAAAAAAATGAACAAAAAACATCCAAAAAAATGTATCACATACCTCCAAGAAATGTCCTTTGAATGTACGTCCAAGAAAATTCTTTAAACCAAAACAATTCTTTGCAAAATCAGTTCGCTTCCAAGAAATGCCCTTAAATCCAAACCTCCAAGAAAAGCCTTTAAACCCAAACCAAGACCTTTGTAAAATGAAATGAAATGTGCAAAATGTGCGAAAATTATGAATATTGTCGCGAAATGTGTTTTAGGAGGGGCTCCGCGAAAATTTTCGGCCGACTGAAAACTATACAAAATTTTGGCCGAACTTTTAATCAAAGTTCGGCCGAACTAACGCGTCACCAGTTATGCAGAACCAGGCTCTGAATACGTTTCTACAACTTTGAACTGATTAAACTCTGTGAAAGGTTTTTAATTAACTATCGGAACCAAGACAAGCATTTTCAGAATTGAATCTACTTTCAGGGAATATAACTTTTATGGAATTTCATAAATGTTTACTAATTTTAATTAATTTTCTAATAAAATGGGTGCAAACAATTTTTGAGGGTCATTGTGATTAAGAAATTTGTTGCGTCGCGGAACATATCCAAAATATGCAGTTTTTCGTATTGGACTAGTTCAAAAAATTCTAGTAATTACGATATGCATCCATTGGCTTTGTAAATATGACGAAACCAAAGTAGACTCTGTCTAGATTGTTGTAACACATTTTGTTTTCTCAAAAACACAAATTTTCAATGAATACAACATTGCGTCATAACATGACTTCTTATGAATCCTTTGATTGTTAAGAAACACACAGTCAAAGAAATGCTAAGTTGACATATCAAATCTGCATAAAAAAAATTCAAAAAATAAGTAATAGAAGGCTAACAAAATTTCTGACAACTTTTATTTATATCGCAAAATGAAATTCTAAACAGAAAAATTGTTATAGTTTGCAAAAAGTTGAAGAACTGAAAAAAAAAAAATGAAAATTTTTTCTCAAAGAAAGGGCAAAAAGTGGATAATATTGAAATTGCTTAAATCAAATATATATTTACGATGCATTGTTGGGTTAGTT
This sequence comes from Pinus albicaulis, assembly GCA_034641835.2. Classification (NCBI taxonomy): domain Eukaryota; kingdom Viridiplantae; phylum Streptophyta; class Pinopsida; order Pinales; family Pinaceae; genus Pinus; species Pinus albicaulis. The sequence goes on along the minus strand of CM076570.1, from coordinate 1,229,644,568 downwards.
TTATCCATATGTAGCATATGTGCGACCAAATTTTAAAAAATTACAGATCAATGTTATCTCCATATTTATATATTTCAGAGATAACAATGACATTAAAAATATCTGTGTTAAATTAAAAATAGAGCGAATTGAAAACTATTTTATTTTTTAAATTATTTAAGAATAATAAAAAATCTCCATATAAGATCTCAAGGCGGGAATCTTAGATCTAAAAAGCAGTATCTAAGATCTAAAACGCAGTAAGCAGTATTGTAAGCTTTAATCAAACCCACAAGTACAGTATCTAAGATCTCAAAGCAGGAATCTAAGATCTAAAAGACAATATCTAAGATCTAAAAAGAAGTAAGCAGTATTGTAAGCTTTAACCAAACCCCCTCAAGGCATGTTCCCTATAGCCCATCTTGTTTGACTACGACTTCTACTCTTATCGCTTTAAGGTTTTAAGAAATGAGTAAAAATGCCACGATGAAAGAAAAAGATCCACATTCCAAAGCAATACAAATAAGGATTGCAATGCCATTCCTACTAGAATAAAAAATTCGGGCCAAATATTGTATTTCATGAATACACCCATTTATATCGTACACAACAATTAAATTATTAACCACATCATAATTCAACTCCTATTTAGAGACAATAAACACTAGCCATCACATTCATGTTTGGTGAAAAATACAAAAAATATTTAAAAATACCTTTCCATCCGAATATTAGCATGTGTTTCAATGTCTTGGGCAACTATGCCATTCAGTACGTCTCCCGAAAAAATACATGAGTAGGATGTTAAAGAGAAACTATCACTAAAAATTCAGTGCAAAAAATCAACAGTAGACCAGTGACAACTGTGGTTGAGCATAAATATAATGTGGAAGTAACATATAGGGACATGGGTGTATTTTATTGATATTTAAGAATCTTCTTTAAAATATCGTAAGCCCGTAAGTTGAACTGATATTTTTGAATTTCTATGGGTTATGATATTTGTTACTCGTAAGAGATAAAGCAAAAACGCCATGTACCATGGAAGAAAAATATTCAAATCTCAAACCAATAAATATATTGATTGTGACGCTCTCTCATTTTATTTAGGCAAATGGTTTTTCTCCAAATTATTGGTTCGCCCTCCATGTAACATTTAATGAAATTTTCATGGGAAATGAATAAAAAAACTACTCTCACAAATACCGAAAGAACTGTTTATAGCTATCCCATCTCACCCGCTATTCCTAGCTATCCGCTGGCTCACCTTAATCGGGTTCAAGTAGCTCTAAAACGCGACCAAGTGCCAATTAAGGTGGTTTTGAATTTATTGGGAATCCAAGTGTCGTTTGGGCTCTGGTATGGATGCCATAGAGCGACACTTCTTGCTTGGCAATTCCCGCTCGATAGGGACTTGTTACTCAACAACCATACTTTTTAATTATGCCTTCTAACGTGCAAGGTACTTGCTTTTTCTCCTAAGGTACTTGTTGTTTCTCCTTTTTTCTCTCGAGCTCTCCAACCATCTTTGTGTATAGGATGTTCTAAGAAGCATATGAATGAATAAATTATATTTAACATTCATGAAATTAAAAATAAGCGATCACTAATTTTTTTGTTTTTGTTTTTTTATAATTTATTTTTTTTAATTCAAATTGATAATGAGTTGGTCCAACCTTTTAATGATTCATTCGCTAAAAAATCAAAGAAAATTTAAAGGCTACACGATTTGAACCCATCACCTAATCAAACCCGAATGACTTAACATGTGTTCTCATTGGAGTTTTTTACAAATGGTAGATTGAAAATCACCCATGATTTGGGCCTGCAAGGTTATTTTGATGTGGAATGTGACAATTTTACAAAATCCCTCATTGTCAGCGGTCTTCCCCTTTGTGAGGAGGATGATTCTTTTGAATAGGCCTATAACTCCTCATCTAGACAAATCAATGCTTGCCATGCTTCTTGTTCTATTTCAGAAATATCATTTACAATGGGTCGGTTGGTGGCATTCAAAATGATGGGATTGGCCTATTCCTTAATGCTTTATCTAGTTTGCATTAGAGAACTTTATTTGTACTTGGGGTTGCCTGCCTCGGAAATGTTTTCAATGGCCAAATTTTTGTGTTCTCTACTCAAGGATTCTAAAACTATGAATAATTTATTCTTTGATTGTGCTTTTTCTAGGTTCCTCTGGTCGAAGGTCTTAGGAGTATTAAATTTACAGGATAATGACCCGATATTTCCATTGGACAAATGTCTTTTTTGTGGGACCAAAACAGAGGTAATTTTAAAGCATTTCCCATTTTTATTGCGTGGGGTATTTGCAAAACCCAAAATAAGCTTATATTTAAAAGCAATCCTATTAATATCATTGAAACAAAGAGCCAAATTATGGGCTTTTTTTTCTTCTGATTATATCAAGCCTAGGAAGCCTCCTAGAATTCGACCTTTATGCCTTCCACCTAGTTCACTATTTGTAAATGTTGGATTTTTTATAATGCCAAGATGAGGTTTGTGTAGGGGGAGCATCCATTTTCCTTCCGGACAATGTTTCCTTTTACATATGTCTGAATGCAAGTTCAGGGACAAATACCAAAGCCAAAGTGGTGGTTCTTGAGCTCTACTAATTTTTGCAACCTCTCTGAATATTCTCAATAGAAGGTTTTTGGAAATTCAAAGTGTGTGTTGAATTGGTTGTTTGGTAAGGACCCCCTAAGGGTGTGCACACTAAAACACTAGATGGAGAACATGAAATTCTCAAATCTCTCTTTCAAAATATGTTTGTTCAACACAAACTAGGATATTGGAATCAACAAAGAAACATATTGTCCAAACAAAGCTTTGAAAATGGAGGAGGAATACATCTTTTTCGAATAAAAAAGGGGTCTTCAACTTTTGGGAAAGGGATCTATCTAGATTCCAAGTGATCTTCAGTCGACCCAGATGGATCACTTTGATTAAATCCTTTGAATATGTCAATTGTATCTAGTCTCTGATGATGTTTGTTATGTTTGTACAATTTTCGAGGATTATTGTCTAAGAAGCCTATGCTATCAATTATTCTAGGCCTTAGATGGCTTTTTTGTCTTATCTTATCAATGTTTACTGATGGCTGGTGTCATTTTGGAATGTATCGATCTTAGCTAGTTGAATCCTTTTTGGAGTTGTTTTGAGCTGTTTTGGTGTCGTTTTATGTTTTTTTAATATCACATAAGGTTTTCTAAAAACTATATATTCAAGTACTCCATTTTAAATTATGTAATGGAAGGATCTCTCATACGAAAAAAATAAAAAAATAAAAAAATAAAAATAAAAATAAAATAAAATAAAAATAAAAATAAAAATAAAAATAAAATAAAATAAAAATTGAAGATGGCATGGTAGACCACATTTTGTATGTAATCAAATAGGAAATATTTTAACAAACATTTTGTATGTAATTAAATAAAAAAAGATTTCTAAGTAAGATTACTACCTCAACAAATATATCTAGATACACTTTTTATTACTCTGGACAACTTTCCAAAGAACAATAAGATAATCAAGCATGCCCAAAGACCAAAGAGTGACCTAAATCTCTCTTTTATCATCATACCATGGATTTCTCTTTTATAAATTTTTTTTTTTCATTTGACTCTTTCTTTTACCTTTTTACTTTTCTCCCACAATTAAATAATAAAAATTGACTTTATAAATTTTTCCTTACTTTTTCTACCATAGTCACCTAAAAAAATCCTTTTTAATTTAACTATTCAATGCCACTTTTACATGTTGTTTTTCACCCAAATTGCATTTAAACAATTAAGTTAATCGATCCACCCTTTTTACCAATTATAACCTATGGGATCAAATAGGCTTCTAAGTTGTTCTCTAGAAGTGATTATTCCGAAAGGGACATTATAGTCCTCCCTTCCCAAGATTGCTTGCCATCAAACAAATCCATAATCTACATATCAATACTAGGATCTAAAATATGCTTGTAGAATGCTCTAGCATATACCCGTTGTACCATCGTAACACAAGTGAAACTAGCATTACTATCACACTCTACCATACCGCAAAGAAATCCAATAAAATGTAAACCATCCCTTATAAGAATCCCTAGATTAATATATATTAATATGGCTATTTTTTTAGGAGGTATAATACTTGGCATCCTAAGAGACCTACACTGCGTGATATCAATGATATTTGTTAACCTTGAGTTCTTGCTCCTATCTCTAGCCTCATCTAGAAGCCTAGGTTTCACATTTATTGTCCAGCTACTATAAAGGTTGTTGATAGTAGAAATCGATATATTAGGAGGAACCCTTGTTTACCATTACATTAGACTAGTAAGTGGAGTGGCTATATTTACCATAGAAATCATGGCATTTATTGTTGGATACTTTGTTGATAGCAAATCTAGCGGCATCCTTGTCCCCTTAAACACTCTATTCTCAAGCATACAATGTAGGCAAACTTTATCAACATTTGATAAAATCTTGATCTCATTGTCATTTATAGTCACAACAAGTAAGGGCCCTTCCTTATGAAAACAAAGGTGAGGACTTGCAGGAAAAGAACCCTCAACATTAGTATTTCTAAAAAATGTGATATAATCCATGTCCCAAAACTTAATTTGAAATTAATCACTAGCTTCCAAAAAAAATTTTCTCATTCTATCAAACTACACAACTCCTAAGGCTCATTTGAGAAATCCATAATATGTTCGCTTGATTGCACCCTCACTTTCATTCCACTCAACCAAGCATGAATCACCCTCTTTTCCTGTTCCATGTGAGAATAGTCATGTTCCATCCGCAGTATAAGTCATTGCAGTACACTAATGCCCAAGGGCATCATAATTTACTCTAGATCCCAGTAGATCATAGAGCCAAGTTGTGATCTTTCCATCAATAGCCATATACAAAATGAACTATATATTCTCCTTATGATGAGGGAATATTGAATTTATAGGTGCTTCATGGCCTTCGAATGTGTACTACTAGGTGTCAGTTACAACATCCAAACCTTAATAGATTTATCATCTTTGCAAGTGATAACATAAAGTTGCTTATTATTTGGGTGAGAAAAAGAAATATCATTTACACCATCGGCATGGGCATTAATCTCTAGATGTTGCCTCAACTCCCCACCACCAGTATATGAATATAAGTGGAAAATATGCTTGGAAAATTCAGCTCCAACAAATGTACCATTTAGGCTCAAAATACATCAATTTACAAAGATACCTAGATTTTTACAATTGTTGCTTGCAATACATTGAGCAAGCTGAGATATCCAATACACTAAAGGCTCTAACAACCAATATTTCATGTGATCCCACATCCCAAATTTCAATATCACCAACATTTGTTCAAACTAGTGGAATCGTTGGTTGCAATGTGTGAAAGTTCATGCTCATAACATTTGAACATTGGTTAAAAGTTCTTGAAACAGTTTTAGGAATTTCTTGTAGGTACATGCTAGGAGGATGAATTGGGGCCAGATAGGACAATTCATTATTTTAATGAGGATGAATTTGTTTCACAAGATGATTAGAATCTGTAGATTTATAATCCAATCTAGGATTACTAGTGGTCAGTAGAGTCCTTGGGTGTTTTAGAAAAGAAATTGGATGTGGTTGTGAAACCAAAGAAGATGGTGTAACAACCATTGCATTATGTGGGGTTGGAGGAAAATAATTCACCATCCATCCTACGAGGGCACTTGGATGAGTGTCTAGAGATTGGAAGGGAATATGTGCACCAATAATGATAAATGCACCTCCTTTTGAAAGTGCACCAACAAGAGAATTGTTTGCAGGATGAGTTTGAGCTCCATTCAAAGGCACACACGCATGGTCCATAAATAATCTCTTGATACTAGGATTATGTCAAGATTTTTTGCAAAGCTAGTGATACCAATTGAGGCTCTAATCAACATCATCTCCTTCGATACATATGATAGAGACATTGTAACCCTCAAGGTCCCTCCTAAGAAAGACTATGTTGTAATTATTTCTAGATATCTCAAGCCCACCCTTAGTCTCACATTCAATTATCTTCCTTGACATCTAGCTTTCTTCCATGGATTTTTTGTAGAAAAAACTCCAGTTGCTGCCATTATATCTTTTCTAATAACTACTGGATCGACTTATCTCTCCCTCTTTGCAAATAAATAAATAAGCCTTCTCTTCAAAATTGTGAATTTTCTCCTCTTTGGTTGTCTCTTTTAAATCTAGGTGTGCCTATTTCTCAAGTTGAACTAGTGTTATTTGACTACTTTCTATTCCTACTTCCATACATACTGTAATCTCGTTGACACATATTTGAACTTTGTTGTTTGGATAGGTACTTAGAACATTTGTCTATTTCTCTTTACCCTTCTTCCTTACTCGCATCTTGTTAATTTTTATATCCTTCAATGAGGGTGGAGACACATCCATTGGGGCTTATGAGCCAACATTACATTTTTGGTCGACCTTGAAAATTTGCACGTGCGAGAAAATAAATTCAAAATTGAACTTCTGCTCATCCAAACAAGATGATACTGAGATCAATATTGCACCTCTTAGAAAGAGGAATCCAAAAAAATTATCATCTCAATCATATGAGCTATCCAAGTTGGAGTTTGGCCCTAGTTTCTAATTTTAACACTCCCTCTCAACTAGGGAGAACTCCACCCGTTAATCTATCTTGCAACCTGTATCATCTTGTACTGGTCTGCTCTCTTCTCTACTTAGCTTCGCTGAACCATCAAGAAATAATGAATAAGATTTGATTGAGAGTGAGTCACAAGACCTTACCACTCTCCACTAACCCGAAGTCAGTCTAGAGGTAAAAATCTCAACCAAAATTGATCCAAGATCAAGTTGTTGGACACAATCCATCCTAGCATAGAGAGTACAATAGTACATGATGCATCCATCGGTAGTGCTATGGTATCTATCCTCATTTCCCAACTCATTGGCCAGATGAGAGGTACTTCCCATGAGTCCTGAACTACATGGGTAGGATGTATTATATGGGGCATCAACAAGAAAGGGTGAACCTTCTCATATATCAAATAATGGGGAGATAATGCACCAATAGGGGAAGGCGAACCTCACCCTATGGTTTCTCATAACTCTAAGGAGCTACCCCAAGCTCCCGAGAGATCCTAGTGCTTAGTGTCCAGCTCAAGTGGGACCCTCATAGGAGGGTTTGTCCACGACTCCAAGTCTCTCATGGAAGGTTAATGACCTTCCCGTGGGGCTTCTTGAGAATATCTACGACTTGCTCATCAGTCCCAATTTTGATGGAGCTTTATATCTCCCTATTGTACCATATCCCGGATATAGTGGTACCTGATATCAATATGCTTGGAGTGATCGTGGAACATAGGATTCTCTGAAAGTTGAATCCCACTTTGGTTGTCACGATATATTACGATGGTATATAACATTGCTCAAACAACTCACTAAAGAGATTCCTCAACCAAACAACTTCACAACATGCCATATTTTCTGCAATGTATTCAGCCTCGGTGGTGCTCAAAGCAACCAATTTTTGCTTCCTGCTCATCCAAGATATCGAAGAAAAACCTAGAGGGAAGCAACATCCATATGTGCTCTTACTATCCACCACACTTCCAGCCCAATTAGCATCAGTATATCCATAAAGCCTCAAATTATCAGCAATGTATCTCAATCCATGGTTGATTGTGCCTCGAAGATATCTCAAAAGATTCTCGGAAGAAATCCAATGTATGTGATGAGGCTCAACCATATATTGACTCAACGTATTCACTACAAAACATATGTTCAGACGAGATTTCACTAAGAACATTAGGGCCCCCACGACTTGACGATACCCGATAGGATTTCCTAAATCGCGCCCAGTAGCACTTCCACATAGTTTCTTAAAGTTGAGTTCCATCGGAGTAGTTACGGACTTGCAGTCCACCATTGCAAATATTTCAAGCAACATCATAGTATATTTTCCTTGAGAACACTACAAGGAAAAGACCCTCTAACAGATGTTTTTGAGGAACCCCTTATAAAAATACCCCATACATCCATTTCTAGCGGAGGTTATTAGAGGAGGTTGGCGGGCGGAGGGTTTTGTGGATGTTTTCCACTCGGTGCACTTATCATTCAACATCACACTGATGCTCCTTACAAGAGAAAGCACCGGTGCACACAAAGCATTGACACACCCGACACCATGTGCTCCGTACACACCATCCCGGTGCGTCGTATTACTGTAGAGCACCGGTGCTTCACAACTCTTCCGCATCGGTGCATTATAAAACACCACACCAAAATTGAAACCGCCCAATGCGGTATTAAGAAACCGCACCGGTGCATCATAAAACAACGCGCCAAAACATAAACTGACCGGTACTTTCATAAGAAACAGTACTAGTGCACCTATAAATCACGCGCACCGAAAAAGGGTTAAATAATATTAAAAAAAAAATGGCAAAAAAATGGGATTTTTCACTTTTATCAATGCTCCAGAGCTCTCAATTACCGGTGTGCTCTACAAGAGAAAGACCCGGTGTGCACAAAACATTGGCACACCGGACACCGTGCGCTCCGTACACACCCGCCTAGTGCATCCTATTTCTGTAACGCACCGGTGCTTCACAACTCTTCCGCGCCGGTGCATCATAAAACACCATGCCAAAACAAAAACCACACGGTGCGGTGTTAAGAACCCGCACCGGGGCATCATAAAACACCGCGCCAAAATAGAAATGGACCAGTGCATTCATAAAAAACATCACCAGTGTGCCTATAAAACGCGAGCACCAAAACAGAGTTAAATAAAAAAAATTACGGCCAAAAAACCACATTTTTCACTTTTCTGCTCTCAATCACTGGTGCGCTCTACAAGAGAAAGCATCAGTTGCACAAAACATTGGCACATCAGACACTGTGCGCTCCATACACACCTGCTCGGTGCGTCCTATTACTGTAAAGCACCAGTGCTTCACAACTATTCCACCTTAGTGCATCATAAAACATCAAGCCAAAACAGAAACAGACAGGTGTGGTGTTAAGGAACTGCCCCGGTGCATCATAAAACAATGCACCAAATCTGAAACTACCCGGTGCAATCTTAAGAAACCGCACCGTTGTGCTTATAAAACCCTGCGCATTGGAACATGGTTAAATAAAAAACAAATTACGGCCAAAAAACCGCATTTTTCATTTTTCTCAGTGCTCCAGAGCTCTCAAGCACCAGTGCAATTTCTCATTCTCTGAGCCGCCCTAACATAGGTGCTCCCATTGCACCCATTGCACACACTGATGTTGTGCATTGGCCACCAATCTCCAGCTTGCATTTTGCAAAATGGTGGGAAATTTTTCTTTTGCAAATTCCACATCCAATATGCCTCCTCGACGGTGAAATGTATAGGTATTTTTTTAGTTTTTCCATAATTAATCTTTTTAGCAAATTAGAATTTGAAATAACCTTAAAATTAACCATTAATTTTTATTTTATTTTTTATTTTTTTGTCGCGCAGTGCGCATGAGCCATTTGGCTCGCATCGGTAAGCAGTGCTTCCTGTAAAATTTATAGTCTGCTCCGCAACTGGTGCTAATGGTATCCATACCGTGTCTAGGGCGGTACCGAAAGACGCCCCACATTATTTTAAAATTTAAGAAAATGTTCAGTGCGGTCATTTAGCTGGTCACACCATTGGCCATGGGAATAGTAATGCGGTGCATTGATGGAAATATCTGCCTCGGTGTCTATCAACGCACCGCATTCAACATTTTGACAGGGTCAACGGTGCGGCCGGGTAAAAGACCGCACCGTTGACTATGTAATTTGTCAGGAAGTCGGTGCGCTGACATGACTATATGCGTCGGGGCGTAAATTTTAGTCAGTGCACCACTCTTCTGACACCAGATATAGTCAACGGTGCTTGAAACAATTTCAGGGGCACCACATATGGTGCATTGTATGTCATCTAGGGCACTGCCTCCGGTGTCCTAGAAACAAAAGCCGCACCGGAACCGGTGCATGACTGTTTTTGTGGTGCACCGAATTATCTGTTTTTTTTTTCCAAAAAAAATTATATATTTATATTCCTAAATACATGTCTGATTTAATAAAAAAAATTATTTAATATGTCAATGATTCAGAGAGAAGAGGAGGAACAACATCAACAACAGGTGGAGCAGTATGACATGCTTCACCAATGGGAGGCACAAGAGAGGGAGAGAGATACGTACCCTTGCCATATTACAGTAGATACCCAGGGGCTCCTAAGGCAAGTAGGCCTCCTCAAGTTCTATAAGGAGGTTACTTCCCTAAAGGCCCATAGTGTGTTTTTGAGACATCTTATCTGCAGGTGGAATGCCCACCAACAAGCTTTCCAAGTTGGTCCTGACCAGTGGTACACACCCACTGAGGAGGATATATATTTCATTATAGGGCTATCGAGGAGAGGGGTGGATTTTCCATCGTTCCCAGAGGTTATAGCTGGTTGTGTAGCAGGGAGTCATTTAGTTTACTCTCAGAGATACATTGGAGTAGATGTGTTGTCTCCTTCAAAGTTTCAAGTCCCTAGAGGTCAGTTACGTATTGGTGCATTTGGTAGACAAGACGTGCAGTGCCTCTCACTTATCATTTCGACCATTTCACACCACACCAGTGATGGGCAACGCATTAGTTTCCTGCTTCAATATTATGTTGATTCTTTAGTACAAGAGCCACGACTTGTCAGGTGGTCTGCCATTTTTTTTGCACCAGTTATGTACGGCCTCAGATAGATGTCATGCTCATGCACAAGGGAGGGTCAGCTTCCCTTTTGCTTCAGATATTTTTGTTTATTTTTTGAGAGGTTTCCAGATATGAGGCCTACTTTTGTTCGACAGCCTCGTAGGCCGATGTTGGAGGCACGGATGCACATGTGGGGGCAGATGATGCCCAAGAGGGGAGAGACTATCTTTCTAGCTAGGATATCGCATGATGCACTGGACTTACTAGCCAGTGTTGACGAGTTTCATCCCTTCATTATGGTCCCCTGTCCTTATGCTGGATTGGATTGGCGAGGGTGTGCCAACATCCTCTTCACAGATGATGAGTTGTCAGATGATAGAGGTAATATTATTGTTTTATTTATATTTATTCTAACATGTTCTTTAACTTGTTTTATTAAATTGTGTAATGAAATTGTCTAATTATTGTTGTGTACTTGTATATATTTTGCAAACATTGTCCATTTGGATGGCGAGGAGATGCCGGCACCACCACATGATCCAGGTGTGGATCCTGATGACGATCAGGGCATGCCAGATGTCGAGGATCATCAGTAGGCCAGTGCAGAGAGACATGCTCCTACTGGTGTGCTGATACTGCCTTTTGCTAGGCGTGGTCGACCTAATACAAGATATAGGATGGAGTTGGGCTACCAACTCAGTGCATTGATTGTTGAGGCAGGCATCCGGCCTGCTCATTACAAATACATATAGGTCGATGATAGGCTATTACTGATGTGGAAAGGCATGCCGCGTGACATGTGCAACCTAATGTGGCATGTTGTAGGAGCTACGACAGCTATTACACGACTGAGGAGGATTGTTGCATGTTATAGGCGTGCTCGAGCCACATCATGTGATGGATAGTCTGCGAGCAGCGACTCATCATCTCATGATTGTTCACCTCGCGCCGCACCAGATGAGCATGAGGCTCCACTAGCATATAGCAGTCATCATGGAGATGAGGCTAGACCATCGACCACATCCAATCAGTAGCCTGTAGCATCCATCAGTACTAGTCATGATCATGAGCAGGCTCGACCATCAACCGTCGAGGCTGCACCATTGACTGAGCAGGCCTCCACTAGTACTACTTATATTGATGTTGTACTACCACCAACTAATCCATCCATCAATACTAGTCATGATCATGAGCAGGCTCCACCATCGACCGTCGAGACTGCAGTACCATTGACTGAGCAGGCCTCCACTAGTAGTGTTATTGATGTTGTACTACCACCAGCTAATCCATGACATTTATATTACAGTTGTATATTTTTAACATTATTCAGTTATATATATATATATATATATATATATATATATATATATATATATATATATATATATATATATATATATATATATGGTTCATGTATTTTATGTTCATGTTGTAGTTGTACTTAATTTACATGTTAGTGATCATCATGATGTGTATATTGTTAGGTCATGTTAGATATGTTAATTTAATGTTTAGCTTGCAGATAGATGTGTATATGATAGCATGAGTTATTTGACATGAGATGTATATGTTATGTTTGTATTGTGATAATGTTTTTTTTTTTACAAGAACGGGTATGGGTTTATATTAGAATTTGGCCAAAATGCTTTTCACCGGTTACATTTGATCGGGCATAGCCCTTAATATTTCTTCCACTAACTGATCAAAGGCCCCAAAACTTAGGAATCCACAAATTTTACTCGATACTATCGAGTCTATCTCCGTTATTTTTCCTATCTTAAATAGACAAAAAAACTGATTCAGTAAAATGTAGAAAAACATAACAATCTTTATGGAATGGAGTCCCATTTCTCAATTCCGTCTGTCAAGAGAAAGCCTGCGGGAATTGGAACTGCCCTGTTGGCTTCCAAATCAGCATCTTTATTATTTTCCCTCAAAACATGGAGGAAGGTTGTAGTCCGGAAGGATTTCACCACGGTTCTGATTCTTGAAATCACTCTTGCCAGTCTTATCTCTGCGAGAGAGGAATCCTCCACTAAGACTTTAATAATGGACTGAGAATCTCCTATAATACTGACATCTGAGAGACTAGTAGCCTTTTCTTGCTTGAGACCTTGCAAAAGTGCCAAGGCTTCAGCTTGCATGCTGATAGACTGCCCTAATCCCCAAGCGAACTTTGTCACAGTTATGCCCTCTTTATTTTTTATAATTCCTCCTGCCCCAGCCAATCCGTGATTGCCTTTCGCTACCCCATCGAAGAACAAAGAGTATCTGGATTGCCTGAGGAGAATATCTGATAGATCATTCTCCTTCCCTCTGAATTGCCACTCTTTTATGAGCTTGTGATGCCTTGTTTCGCCAGAGAATTGGAGGTCCAACGAGGCACCCCATTCTAAGTCTTGCTGGCTCAGATTCAAATCCAACAAATGTTCCCCCAGAATTTCTTTCCAAAGACTTTTTGTTTTGGTCATGATGAACTGTGAATTTAGACTTTCATCTCTGAAAACTCTTCTATTACGCTCGAGCCAGATTTGCCAGCAAACAAATTTCGGCAAGGAGAGCCATGCAGCTTTAAAAGTTTCATTTTTTGGGAGCGTTTCTGGGTAGTAATTCTGCCAATTTGCAAAAAGATCTGATATAGACATGGTTAAGATGAAATCAGTTTTTCAGTAGCTCAATAGGCCATGACAGATTTCTCTTGAAAATTTGCAGTCCAATATGATATGTTGGGCGTTCTCCTCACTGTCACAGCATAAGTGGCATCGAGAGGGACCATGAAATCCTTTCTTCTTTAGTCTATCTGCTGTTAAAATCCCTCTGTGGCATAACAGCCAACAAAATGAATCGACCTTAGGCATGGATTTGAAATTCCAGATCCCATTCCAAACAGCAGGATTAGGAGGGACGTAAGGACGATCATGAAGGCATTTATACCCCTGCGCAATAGTGTACAGCCCCAGGGCGGCTCCCCAACCACAGGCATCCTTCTTACCCACGCGCAGAGGTGCCTTACCATTTAACAAAGAAAGGAGGACATCACGTGCGTGAGACAGCTCAGGAGGAACGAGCGGGAGTCTCCATCACAGCCAATTGCTGCCTGCCCATTGTGAGATGTCCCAAAGAGTTACGCAACCTGCGTTCTCCAACCACAAACGCAGCGCATGCAAAGAGCAATGGGACGATAAAGGAGGGTGCATCATGATATTGTCGTCCCATATCCTAATTTATTTGTCGTTACTTGGAATCCAATACACTCTGTCTCTGATTAAAGGGGCTGCTTTGTGACAGAGTTTGATCAGTTGCGAGCCTGTGGTGGGCAGTAGGGTGTCCAGGAATCTCTTCCTCTTCCCCATGAAATATTTCCTCCATAGAGCTCTTTGCGCCCAACCTGGATGTGGTCTGATGATTCTCCAGAAGATCTTGGCTCCCATGGCTATGTTTTGGAGGCTGAGATCTTTGAAGTTAAGGCCTCCTTTGTTCTGGGGCTTGCAGATTTTCCCCCAACTTACCAAAGGGATTTTTCTGTCATTGTGATTTCCCCCTTTCCAGAAGAACTTACGAATGAAGGATTCCATTTTTTTTATGACGCCTGAAGGGGCTAGAATTATAGAGAATTGAAAAATGGGGAGGCTACTAAGAACGGATTTGATGTGGACAGTTTTTCCGGCAAGGTTTAACCATGAGAATCCCCAAGCTTGGACTTTGGCCTTAAATTTGTCCAACAAAGGAATCCAATCTCTGCTGTATGCCAATTTGCAGAATATGGGGAGGCCTTGTGATAATGTTAATATATAATGTTAATTTGATTTTTGAATGTGTTTTTAGTCGAATATGATGTTTGTACGATGGTTATCATGATCGTGATGTTTGTTAATTAATTTAATATTAAATGACCATGATATTTATTAAATATTATGTCGTAATTGTAATTGAAATCTTAATTTTAATTGTATGTAAAATTGTAAAATTGTATTTCTATTTGTAATTGTAATTTTAATTGTAATTGTATTTGTAATTGTAATTGTATGTAAAATACTTGTAAAATTGTAATTGTAATTGTAATTGTAAATGTAATTCTAATTCTAATTCTAATTGTATGTAAAATATTTGTAAAATTTTAATTGTGTGTTTGTGAAATGATTTTAATTATAAATATAAATTGTATGTAAAGTTAAAATTGTAATTGTAATTTTAATCGTAATGTGAAATTGTAAAATTGTAATTGTAATTCTAATTCTAATTCTAATTGTATGTAAAATATTTGTAAAATTTTAATTGTATTAATATGAAAATTTTAATTGTAATAATGTGAAATGATTTTATTAAAATATTTAAATTTGTAAATTTGTAAATAATTGTAAAATAAATCTAGAATAATATGAATTTTTGTAACATAATAAAGTTTAGAAAATAATGCAAATAAATTCATGTACTTTAAAATTAATTATTTTATTGACAACACATACAAAAAAAAATAACTTTATATAGTCTGGTGCGCTTATCATCATAAAACGCATCGGTGCATCTTATTACTCAGACGCACCGGTGCTTCACAACTCTTCCGCACCGGTGCGTCATAAAACACCGCACCAAAACAAAAAAATTGATCTTATAAATCGCCCCAGTGCGCCTATAAAACAACGCGCATCGGAACAGGGTTATTTTGTAAAGTGTTGTATTGGAGCAGCGGAGGGTTCAAATCACAGGCAAGATTTTTTCTGAGGAGATGAGCATTTGAAAAGACGAGAGTTTGAATTTCGGTTGAGAAGTTTATAGCAAAGAAAATGAGTGATTCAAAGAGAAAGATGGACAAAGACGCTTACAGGGATGCAAATGGCTACAGAGCTTGACAGAGTACAAAAGGAGAAAAGGAGTATAGGTTGAGACCAATAGAGAGCATTCGGTTGAGGCCAGTGATAGGGTTAAGAGGTCCCATGATGGAGAAATGGAGAGCAGATTTGATGGAAAATAAAGATCAATCGAGGCAGTTGATAAAGCCAAGAGGCACCATGAAGGGAAGGATTCTCATCCCTTAAGGACAGCAGAGAAAGATCAATTAACATTTTTGATCGGGCTAGTAGGTCCCATGAAGGGAAAGATTCTCCAGAATGCATTTAAAAGCATTTGGGAGTATTGTATGAGCTTCGTTTGGCTTACATAAACTTTGACCGGCAAAGCTGATGTCGCATAAAATCACATCTTCGGTTTTCAATTGAACCTGAATGGCATCTCTAACTTGTCTGAGATGTGGTCCTGTGGATGAAACTAGTAAAAAGTCTTCTTGTATTATAAATGGAAATCCAGAGACCATTTCTGTGGGAAGAAAAGCATAGATACCTGTAGCTACCACATTTCCACCTGCAAATCGGTTTCCCATTGGAAAAGCTAATGTAATAGCCTATTTTGCAACGTCTTTCCTCTGATCAACCCTATACTCATTTTCTATGGGAAACCATTGCCTCCACATGTAATAAATGCATCATCTAGTCGAAAATCGGTCTTCTTCTGCTAACAAATACAGAATGAAGGACTCGTTGTCATTGCTCCCAGAACATTACCCTTCTGGAGACTATTTGTACTAATTGCTGGCAGGGAATTCATCTATCTGCAAATTATATTCTAAAACATATTGGTTGCAAATAGTTAAGTGCCAATTATAACAGGCTCACATGCCACAATTGCCCACTTGGGCCCTGTAGTATTGCATCTTCACATGCCCTAGATTGCATTCTCTCCACATAATCAATGGGGACCTCCTGTAATAAACAAAATGCATTGGAAGAACAGTTATTTCCGTCAAGAATTTATCCAATTCTAATTCTCAATTTTAATTCTAATTCTAATTCTCAAGAATAAGCAAAATTCTAATTCTCAATTTCTATGGTTGGAGTTCACTAAAATTTAGATGTACACACCTAAAATTAATTTCGATTATGTAGAAAATCGGTGCTCTTTGTACATATAACCGCACCAGTGTCGGTGTTACAAAAAGATGCACCGGTGCGGTGCTATTAAGTGATGCACCGTTAACGAATAAACGCAAATAAAAAAAACGCAACTCTATTTTATTTAATTTAAAAAAAAAAAAAAAAAAAAAAAAAACCGACAATTTGAAAAATGGGCGACAAAATATTTTCGAAAATCTAATTTCATAAAATAATTCTTTAAATACTAAACACTTTTCACTATTTCACTATTTTTGCTAAAATTTCTAGCCAGATATTTGCAGGAGACATACCTGGAGCAAGAGAGCACAAGGGCACTCTAGAGCAGCGAAATATGTTCAAGCATAAATATTCAGACAATAAGAAACCAAACCTCTGGTGATTCAAACCCTGTATCATAGAATTTCAAACCATCTCTCAAATAATTTGATTTTTTTTTTTTTACTTTTTTTCTACAGTTTTTTTACTTTTTGTACAGTTTTATCCATTTTTACCCTAAACCCTTCATTTTTTTGTTTTTGCCCTTTCTTCTCCTTGTTTCTGTGATTTCAGAATTAGGGTTTTTCATTTTAGATTGACATCCAACCCACAGGACGACTTGCATAGTCGGATCCCAATCCATTCGGCCATTGCATGGATTTTTGGAAAAAATAGATTTTTTTTTATCGGTGCGCCCTGTGTAACCTAGCGCACCATGCAAGTACTGTGTAATAAAAAAATTGAAAACAATTTTTTTTAATCAATGTGTCATATCTGAAATAGACCAACGATGCTCCATGTTATGAGGATAGCACCATACGGTCTATTACACTATTTGTGTAGTGCGATTATAATATCTCATGCACCGTACGGTCTATTATATTGTTTTGCAGTGCGTTTTTAATACCCCCATGCACCAGCGGTGGTGCGTACATCATGAAAGGTGCACCAATGTCTTGAGATTTATTTTTTACCTGAAAAATTGACAATTTATTTATAAATATATTAATGAATGATATGGTACAGGTTTCATATTGATAAAGAAATAACTGACAATAAATCAAGTAACAAAAATACTGATAACGCATCAAGAAAAGCAAAAAAGGCAAGTTCTTAGTAAATTATTTATAAAAAATATTATTTTTGAACTATATGTAAGTTTAACTAATATGTATTGTTTACTGTGCATCATGCAGAGCCACAAAATGATGAAGCTCGATAAGATTATTTCCAATCTAGGACTAGAAGAGCGTAAAAGCTTGATGGAAAAATTGCAAAATGATGAATCAGGTGAATGAAAAAATACTATCGATTCAATATGAGTTTCTTTTTTGAATTATCATTAATAATATACTTAAAATTATTAGATAACATGTGTCAAACAGTGTATTAATTCACATCTATTTAATGTTCTACAGGGACCAACAACTCAGAAAATGAATGTTGTTCTAAGAAAAGAAAAAAAATAGAACATGCAAATGAAAATGAATTGCTCCTTTGCTCATCTGAAGTGGTGTTGGAAGTTAACGAAAGGGGGAAAAACGTTTGCAAAAGTTTGAGGGATCTAGTGGAATGAATGTATAGACGTTCTTTCCACTTACAAGACAAAAATCAATCCAATGATTCCAAGAACCAAATTTTATCTAAACTACAGGAAGAGTTTCTAGAGAATTGGTCAATGAAACATGTCAGACTTTTAATAGCAAAAACGTACAACAACAAAAAAGAAGGAATGAAAAAGTAATATTCCTTTAAATGTTTGTCTAGAATTATTTATAAATATCACTTTTTTTATCTTTCCTTTTCATATATCAATATAAAAATTAAATATTTTATTGCCATGTTACATTTTCAGGAAGATTATGGAAATCTCAAAATATGAACGAGCTGATATCAGAAATATGTCAGTATGAATGTCCAAAAAGGTGTACAAGGAGATGGTCAAAGAAATGGACAAAATTGCATCGCAGGAGGAGCCATCTCAACAACAACGTGCTTCAAATTTAATATGTAATCATTGAATTTTTCGATCATTAGGTACAATAAATAAATAAATAAAAATAGCATTAAATATTATTTTTCAAGAATTCTATTGCAAAAAATAAAAGAAAATGGAACCCATTCAGCACATAAAACAGGACGACAAGGAAGAAAAGGGTTGATATCTAAGTTTGTGAGTAATTGTTATTTCCTTATAACAACTTAACTAGATTTCATTTTTGTACTTTTTAAGTTGTTTAACAAAAATCATCATTGAATGTCTTCAAGAAGGTGCTAACATACAAAGAAGAACCATCACACGAATTGATTGAAATTGGGTTAAATATGGGTTGTGAGTATATGTTGGCATATCAGAAATTAATCGTGGAATTTGTAAGCATCTATTGATCTTGTTTTACTTAGCTTCGTCTATAATTAATAGAACAAAAAAATATTTTATATTAAATATATGATTTGTTATGGGGTATAAAACTTGCAGGAAACAAAGTATGGAACTGCTCCAACAGATGAAATTTTGAAAGATAGCATGGTACATGGTTTTGTAAGAATGTGTGTAGTTTATGAGTCAATTGTTGCTATGGTACGTCATTTTTCTTTTCAATTTACATTGATGTATATTATTTAATATTGCAATTTTCATTATTCTCACCAATGTATATACACTCATTTCAGTTTATTTTTATGTTTGTAGATGGAAGGTGAAGAAGAAGAAAACAATCAACATCATGAACAAAACATTCTTGAAAATAACCCAAGTCATGGAAGTAGCTCTAGCAGTGAGAGAAGTTCAAGCGAAGAATGATGATCACTATGTTTGGATTTCAAAGCAAGGCATTGCATTTTTTGAAATATGTCTGAGAAATTAGACATTTTGTTTAATGTGATTGACATAGTGTCTCAATTGAAAGACAAAGAGATATCAATAATTGTCCCATTTTGTATGACAAAGACTGTGTTATTCATATATATATAATAAAATATGTTTTAATTTATTCTATTGCGTTCTCCATTATCGTTCTCAAATGCACTAATAAAAATTTAATTCATATGAATATTGTTATAAGATATATATGTGTCGACTTTTGATGAATAATGAATTTTAAAAAACCACAATAATTATGATATGATATGATATAACAAATTAATCCAAACATCACATTCAAATGCATTAATAAAAATTTAATTAATATGAATATTGTTATAAGATGTGTCGACTTTTGATGAATAATGAATTTAAAACAATCACAATAATTTCACCGTCACAGGTCGATGTTTCTAAAAAATACAAAATGAAAACTAGTGTGTGTTAGTTATTGTACACCGGTGCGTTTGTATTCTCAAGCGCACCGGGGCATTTCTACGACCTATGGGCACCGTACAAATACCAAAACCAATTAAAAATATTGGTGCGTTTGTGCAGTGTGTTTATGTGTTTATACGCACTGGTGTCATTGTATGACCTATGGGCATTGCACGAATACCGATACCAATTATAAATCTCGGTGCATTTGTGTGATACTACGCACTGGGGCGTTTATGTGTCTATAAGTACCAGTGGATTTGTACGACCTATGGGCACCGCATGAATACCAATACCAATAATAAATCCCAGTGCATTTGTGTGGTACTGAGCACTGGTGCATTTCTATAAGTCTATGCACCAATGCGTTGATATGACCTATGGGCACCGCACAAATACCAAGACCAATTAGAATGGCCCATGCATTGTATCACCAACAGTACGCCCGATGTGGTTTTATACCTTAATGGCCCAGTGCATTCTCCTTCGACAGCCCTGTGGCACCTTCTAGATGTATGCACCGGTGCGTTAAAGCTAGAGTAGCGCACCGATGAAAAAAAACATCCGTAAGAACCTCTGGCCGCCCATTTTTTTTAGTTATGTTCAATTTCCGTTAAAAGCTCTGCCAATACCTTTGTAACCATAAACGAATGTTGTAACAAATATTTTTTTGACAATTTTGGCCAATTTTATAACACTAAAAACCTCCTTTATAACCTCCACTAGAGGGTCTTTTCCTTGTAGTGGAAAGGAAAATCTCACCAAGCTTTTTCCAAACCTCGAAGCCTAGGAAGTAGTGCATTAGTCCTAGGTCCTTCATCTCAAATTCAGAAGCCAACTCCCTCTTACATTGATGAATGAGAAGGTTTGCACCTGTCAGGAAGATATCATCCACAGAGTACCAAAATGAGAGGCTTGTCATTCTCAACCTTGAAATATAGGTTTGGATCAACTTCACTTCAAGTAAATCTCAGCTTCATAAGATAGATATCGATCGTCTCATACCAAGCCCTAGGGGCTTGCTTCAACCCATAGAGGGCTTTCTTCAACCTGCATACATGTGTATCTCAATCTCGAACTTTGAACCCCAAAGGTTGTTCCACATAGACGTCTTCCTTAAGCGAACCATGCAAGAAGGAAGTATTGACAACCATCTAATGTAGACTCCATTCCTATGAGGCAACACGGGCAATAATCGAACGGATGGTGGTATATCAAGCAACTGGTGCAAATATCTCATCATTGTCTATAGCTTCTTTCTGCGAGAAGCCTTGAACTTTTCAGCACTCCCATCAACTCCATGTTTGATTTTGTAGAGAATTTATAGGTGAAAACAAACTTGTCCTTTAGTCTAGGGACCACATCCTAGACATCATTCTTCATGATCGACTCATACTCTTCATTCATTGCATCCTTCCAAACTTGGTGCTTCACGACTTCTTCAAACATTCTAGGATCAGATTGGGCAATGGTGCTCATGGCTACTAAGTACCCTTGGTATTTGTTCGGTTTATTACTTTCAGAGAATGTTCCCCTTGGTGCAATATGTCTCTCGACATCTTCGAGAGTATCTCTAAGCCATGAGGGTCTTCACTTTGAAGAATGTGGCTCACTAGGAGGTGGATCAATAGGATCCATCGAACCTTCAACATTAGGCATTTGTTCGTCCTTCAATTCTTCCTACTTTACTGAATCTACATCTTTGTCTTCCTTTGAGATAGGAAGATCTCTAACCTTCCCAAGGGCAGCATCTTCATTGAAGGTGATATCATGACTTATGTCCACTTCCCTTTAACCAAGAACATAGATTCTATATGCCTTTGAAGTTTCATTTTAGCCCACAAATGTTCCCTTCTTTCCTACAAATATCAACAGACAATTTTCCTATTGGTGTCACCCCCCTACATCTACCCATTCCTGTCAAAGTGATCGTAGAAATGACGTTGCTTCTTTAGTTGCTTTCTCTTCCTATGGAAACTTTATTGATGTTTTTTCACCAGCAGCAGAAGACCACATTATTGAGTGTGCTCTACTTTTTAAAAAGTTAGCTACCGATGGAAATGTTGTTCTTCTTACTAGTGATGTCGCCCTCAAAATCAAATCCATGGATAAGGGTATGATATGTGCAAATTCCAAGGAGTTTTGTGGAGTTTGGTAAGTCCTTATTGAGAAAGGGTTTTTTGGGCACAAAGCACTCCCTGTGACCATAATTGTGTTGAGATTCAACAAGAATATCTTAGTGAAAATGAAGCACCTACACTAGGATGGAGCCTCAAACTATTTTTAGGTGTATGTCTATTTATAGATGTATGTGAAAATTATATTTATAGATTGCATGTCTATTTATAGATTCATGCCTACTATTATTATCCCTGAACATTAGTTGGGCAATAAAATATATTATATTCTCAATGAGCACTTGGAAATAGTTAACTGAAGTGGAAAATCAGTTAGCTAAAGGAATTTCAAGTTAAGTGGTTGGTTGGTGGGACATGCAGGTTGACTTAGTTTTAACTGAGTGATTCGAAGTTGTAACAGAGTTGGAAGTGCAGTTATGCAAGTTGTAAAGTATTTTAACTCAGTTAAGTGAGTTAAACTCATTTGTGCTAGTTGTAAATGAAGATACACTAGTGAGAGATCAATTGAATTAATTATTAATTAATTCACAATCAATGGTATCACATGCAATTGAAGATTTACTATTATTAATTGCATGCATGTCAGATCGAGTGGAGACCCAATTGAATTCTAGGTGAAAAGGAAGTAAAATATTAGTTGTGACATTATCTGGTTGCACACATGAAAACACACACACATTGGATGTGCCCATGAGGATTGTGCAGTCAAGGCAGGAAATATTGCACTCATTTAGGGATTGCTATCAACTGGGATTGCGTAGTGGAGGCAGGCTGTCTGGAGACAGTAAACTCGCTAAGGAACTTGCCAATTTTTTATGGACAACGACGGACGATACAGTGCTATCGGGATTAGTACCATTACTATTCAGAGGGAGTCATGTAAACAATTTCAATTGAAAGATGTTATGCATGTTCCAGGTCTAAAGAAAAATTTGGTCTCAGTCGCAATGTTGGAGGATAGAGGCTATGGCGTTGTTTTTAGCGATGGAAAAGCTTTCCTGCAACATAAACCAATGGGTTAAGCCAAGAGGATAGGGATTCGAGTTAAGAATCTCTACAAGCTGGAGGTAGATGGTTGCGTTGCCATGATGGGCAAGGCGAAAAAAGTGGTGAGTCGGGATGAGGGCGAATTATGGCACAGGCAATTGGGCCATATTCATCATGAAGCCTTGAAAGTCATGCATAAAATATATATTGGACTTCCAATGGGAACACTTGCTTAGTTATATTAACGCAAGGGTTGCACCATGGGGAAGTATGTAAAGTCCACCTTTCATGAGAAGGAGTATCGTGCTTCGGCGATCCTTGAGAGAGTTCACAAAGACGTATGTGGACCGTTCTCGGTTGTTTCAACAGCAAAACATAAGTACTATGTAATATTTATTGATGAATTTTCTTGTAAATGTTGGATCTTATTCATGCAGAAGAAGGATCAAACATTCTCAAAGTTCTGTGAGATTAAGGAATTGGTGGAGAAAGAGTCGGGGAAGTAAGTGAAGGCTCTTAGGAGAGATAATGGTGGAGAATACATCTCTAACGAATTCAAGAACTTCTGTAGTGTTGTGGTTCCTGTGATTTGGAAGATTTGGCAATACCAAATGACAAGACAACATCAAACCACTTTGGGATCTTAGTATCTAGCCCTCCTAGATCCAGAGAGGGATCTCTCTATTAAGGTAAAGAATAATATATCTTTGAAGTTCAAATTAAGGTGTTAGGCTAGCTATAAGGCACAAGAATTTTTTCATTTGTTTGTTTGGCTGGGAAACATGAAAGAATGATTCAATGTAAAGTAAAGGAATAAGTGTAGAAGGATTTTCGGCAATGGGGAGATAATTCAAAGAGAACACAAGTCCATTGGGCAATGGGGTCATGAAAGGGTTTACTTGCAATTCAAATATCCAAGGCTTTCAAAGGGCTAGTCACCTATATCAGAGGATCTCTTAAGATGATAGTATGGGATGAAACAATAAGGAAATGAATGGGAATGCCAAGAAAAACCTTCCAAGGTGACCATTTCGAAGTAGGTCTAGGGACAGGGCATGCCTTATACCTCTATGATCAAAACTACTAATGAGGCTAACTCTGAAGACAACAATCCAGTAGTCCTCCTGACTACTTTTAGACAATAGAAAACATTTAATTTTAACACAGAGCGAAACCTAAGATCAGAGAAAGACTTTTAACATTCTCTGCTTTTGGCATTCAACTCAAAGGGATCTTAGAAAGGCTAACTGTTGGAAAGGGAACTTAGGGGACAGGGCTAATCACTAAATCTCCCTGTTTCCTAATTCTTCAGCTAAAACCAAACAAGAACATCCAAGAAACAAATTCTAAATTCATACATCAGTAAGCATGGAAAAACCAACTTCTATACTGGTTAGATTATGCTGAATTTGTTCTAAGATATACAATTAGTAGAAAACATTAAAGATAAGAAAATGCAGGAAGCATCAGGGTACTTGCAGCAGTATATCCTAAGCTAAAATTACTATTTCTTATCAAAGAAAATGAAACGTGATGTATAACAGAGGGAAAACAATAACAAGAAGGAACACATCACCGCTGATTTAGATCAGGATCCAACGAACATGCTTGTCATATTAGAAGAGCAAAACCAGTCACATGCATTCTTGTCCAACAGCTTTGATATCATCCGTAAATAATCTCCCAACCTATTTACAACTGCTACTCACAGAACTCTAACTCAGTAAAACAGCTTACAATCAGTGATTTTCCAATAACCAACCAACATTTTCAATGTAATTTACAGGGGTTCTTATAGGAGAATGAGTGATAATAGTGGTAGATAGGATATAAATGATTCATTAAAACAGAGGGAGAAGTGTTTTTCGAATCCCATTATGTTTTAATATCTTTACATTAACTTTAAGCACCCTTTAGATGAATTACGGGTCTTCGTCAAATTGATAATAACTTCAAGGATATGTTCTTAAAGTACTCTCTGGCTGTAGTACTCTGTTTTATCCTTTGTGACAAGAAAGGGTGAAGATTTGCCTTTCAGGTCCTCCATGCTTTGTAACTAATGCACTGACAGTTTTTAGGACTTCTTATCAGAATAGTAACTACTCTGGAGCTTGATGAAGAATAGAGAATGGGTAGTAGTGATTTGGTACTTTCTTCAGTAAAAGGAATATCTTGCTGATATATCCTCTGCGCTGCTGTGATCAATGATGTGTATTTAATATTGTGTTGATTGTGGATTAGGCTTCTTTATCTTCAATATTATGCCTTTAACCCTTTAATCTCTTTCTGATACACTTTAAACTTCTGCTGACCTGTTTGTGTGAATATATAGGTTACAGAGGCGCCAGAGGGTTTATGTCGGGTCAGTAGCCTTGATCTTCAATAAAACCTGCCTTTTAACTTTCTCATAGATTTCTTCCTCTGCAATCTTGGCTCTGTGATGGTCTTTCTGTGCCAGGGGTCACTATGACTGTGACTGTGGAGACAGAACAAATTCACCACCTTTGAAACCTGCAAAAAACGAAAAACACATTATAAAAAAAAGCGGGAGTGGGGTGGCTGCTTTAGAGGCTCGGGAGGGTGGAGGAGCATTGAGGAGAAAAAGTGGATGCAGTGGAAAAATGGGTGAAAAACCTGGTAGAGTAGCTAACAGGTGCAGATGGAGGTTTGGGCGCGACAACGAATAGGAGCCGTTGGATTATAACAATCAACGGTGGGGATCTTTCGATGGAGTCATTGGGGAGATCGGATGAATGGAAAATGGATGGGGGCAAGATTAAATCAGAACCATCTGATCTCAGAGATCAACAGCTGGGAAAAAAAACAAAAGGCAACGTTGCGGAGGGTGGTGGTTTGGTGGAAAACCAGGAATGGTTTTCGCGCGGCGAAATTGTGGGGAGGCGGTATCGCCCAAAAAAAATCGATTCCATACATCATCTGACGCGTGTCCATCCCAATACTTCCCATTTCGCAAATTTTTGAAACGTTAACTCTTGGGCACAAAAATTTTGCGAAATGGAGTTTAATCCGTCGGATCATTGTCGAGAGATCGGACAGTGTGGATATCGCGAGACCGATCCAAAGATGTGCGGGGCGAAAGAACTGGTGGGACCCTTGGTGACGTGGGATACTTTGTCATGGAGCGGATGAGCGTCAGGTGAGTTTGAACGGTCGGGATAGATCCTAGCCGTTGGATCTATTAAATCGGGTGGTGAATATTTAAATAGAGATGCGGAGGATAAATGGATGGGCAGATGATAGAAGGCTCGATGGTCGTTGATCTTTGCAGATCAACGGTCAAGATCTGTTTAAAACAACAACGTCGGGAATGGAGAAATAGAAGGAAAAAGGGGTTTTTGTGTGGGGGTTAATGTATTTTAAGCACCAGGTTATAGCACTTGGGTTTTATGGAGAACAGGGGCTAAAAGCTATAAGCCCGCGGGGGCTTAACACTTTATAAGGTAAAAAGATTGTTTTCAAGGTCAAAAACAGAGTTTTTAAGGCTTAGTAAGGGGTTCCGGTAGGCAAAAGAAGGGATTTTTAAACCAAATACAGGGAAATATACATTTTAAAAAGGGATTTAGGAAGATTTAGAGGCTAAATGAAGGGTTATAGAGAGGATTTGTGAAGGGAATAAGGGTGATAAATGGGGATTTGGTGGGAGTGAAATGGAGCAAATGGAGGCCTTTTTGGGAATAGATTCTTTCACAAGCAGCAGGGCTCATTAATGGAAACAACAATGAAGATTCTTTAAATGATAGAAGACACATGGAGGCTTCAAGAGTGATAGATTTACAAACGAAATGTTTCTTTTGAAGGCTCAGAAACATATTTAGCTACTTGTTTGCTTTGAAAAATTATTATAGGTGGCTAACAGTGGCTCCATATGGGGATGGCATCTTCTTGAAGGTGCTAAGAATCTCAGATATAATATTTGGAAGTAGGCCAGATGCCTGGTACTTTGACCATCCTTTTCTTCTTTGATCAACTGCTACAAACATGATGGATATTATATCAGCAGAAAACATTTTCCCAAACAACTACCTACCCAACCTACTGTCCTAACATTTTTTCTTCAAGGTGCATTTAGACTTGCAGACATTTTTCCAACATTTTATTTTTCAAACAGAAAAATAAACCTATCTAATGCTACCCTTATTTCTCCATGAGTTTAGATTAAGCAGTTGGACTCATAAGTTTCTCTACCTAACTACTACATGTCAAGATTAAACGGTCTGATAGATTTTCATTCTTTACATTCTAAAACAGAAATTGAAACACAGCCAAACCAGGATTAGACTGTCTGATTTGCTGTGGGTCCATGGCATAAATACAAGCTGCACATGAACTGAAACTTTGCCGAAAATTGAAACAAAATTGTGAAGGCTTGAAATTCTGAAAATTAAGAGCATCCTTCCTTCTTCTTGTGACTCTGAATTTGAGCTTTTTAGAGTCACCTTTCTTTCTTCATTCCAGCTCTGGTTTTGATCTTGTTAGAGTTGTTTCTTCTTCTTTTCTTTACTGGTTCAAGTTTTGAGCATGTTAGAACCAGCCTTTCACTTTCCCTGGCTCAGGTTTTGATCTGATTTGAGCCATTCTTTTGGAACTTCATAGGTTCAAGATTTGAGCTTGTCTGAACCTTTATTCTTTCTTTTTTTTTAATTTTTCCTTTTCCAAACAAAACAAAGCAATGGTATTTACAATGGAGGTGAAAACTTTAAACTGAACTTTAGCAGAAATAATGCTTGAGAATCCTACCATTGACAGGAACCCCAAACAGATCTGTACCATCTAATTCTTGCAGAAAAAATGCATTGGGACCAATGGCAAATTGAATGATGTAAGGGCCTTGCCATAAACTATCAAACTTGCCATGCTTACCCTTATCCTCTCTCCTAGAGTCCCATTTGAGTACCTTGTCCCCAATTTTGAAATCACAGGCCTTTGTCCTCTTATCAAACAACCTTTTGATGTTCTCTTGCACTTTCTGAGCTCTGTTGTAAACTTTTTCCCTTGTCTGTTGGAGAAGTATGGTCTGATTGATCCTCCTTACCATGCTGTCTTCTTCTGACTGTATTTCTTTGACCAATTTTATCACTGGCACCCCTAAACTGGTAGGGAATACTGCATCTGCTCCATAAACTAGCTGATAGGGAGACATTCCAATGGATTTCTTTGTTGTCAACCTGTCTTCCCATAAAGCATGCACCAGCTTATTATGCCATGATTTTTTATTTTCTTCCAACAGCTTCTTGATGATAGTCACCAAACTCTTATTTGATGATTCTACTAGCCCATTACCTTGAGGATAATAAATAGTAGAATGACCAAGTGCAATTTGATACCTGTGGCAAAAATCAATCATCTTTTTGGAACCAAATGCAGCAGCATTGCTAGTGATAATTTTCCTAGGGCAGCCAAATTTAGATAGGATATGGTCTTCAAGGAATTTTATGATAACTGAGTATGTGGCATTCCTAGAAGGGATGGCCTCTATCCATTCGGTGAAATAGTCAGTGGCTGTGAGTATCCATCTATGTTGGGAAGATGAAGCAGGATGGATTTCCCCCATGAAGTTTAGGCCCCACTGTTGAAAAAGAGCTTCAATAGTGATTGGTTGTAAAGGTAGAGGAAGGAGTTTTATTTTTCCCTCAAAGATTTGGTATTTGTGACAGGCAACTATCATTTTGTGAACATCTTAGAAGAGGGTGGGCTAGTAATAGCCAGCTCTAAGGATTTTATTGGCAGTGGTTTTCCAATAGAGATGGCATCCACACTCTCGTTCATGAAACTCATGCTTGATCCTATCTGCATCAACTTCAGGCAAACATTTAAGCAATAAACCATTGGCATTTTTCCAATATAAACATTAATTTAAAATGCAATAATTTCTAGCTTTAAACTTAAAAACCTTGCCTTTCTCTTAGATAAATTAGGAGGGGCATTTAGATTGATAAGCACATACAAGATGTCAGCATACCAAGGTGAGTTTTGGAACTGTTATTCAACCATGGGAGCTGGTAATCCTTCATGTTCATCCAAAACATCTACCATATTTATGCCAAGGGCTTGTAGGTTACATTCAACCATCAATTGTGCTAGGCCTTGACCCTTGATGAGTTTAGTGGGCTTGATTTCCAAATCGTATTCCAGTATCACAGCAATCCACTTGCCTCTTTTACCATCTGGATCTTGTGACAAAATGTCTTTCACCACTATATTAGGCACAAAGGCAATAATATGGGAATGTAAAATATACACTCTGAAATCCTTCAAGGCCTTTACCAAAGCATAGGCCTGTTTTTCCATGATATTATATTTCAAAGGTGCATCTCTTAATGCTTTGCTGAAAAATGCAATTGGTTGTTATTGTCCTTCTGGATTTTTCTGCAAAAGGACAGCAGCCACAGTGTGTTCTGATGCAAATGAGAATATGAGGAAATCTTTAGTAAAACTAGGACTGATAAGAACTAGTGCTTGGGTGAGTGCACGTTTTACCAGTTCAAAAGACTTCTTGGCCTCTAGAGTCCACTTAACTCCCACCTCTTTTCTAAGCATATTAGTCATGTTTCTAAGGAATTTTTGCTAGGTTGGGTATGAATCTTCTCAAGAAATTAATCTTCCCAATGAAATATTGCAACTCTTTGATGTTTTTAGGGTGACTGATTTGCAATATACCCTGAACCATTTTTGGGTCTATTTTAATCCCCTTTTCAGATATGATATGACCTAGAAGTTTACCTTCTTGGAGACCAAACACTGTCTTTTTGGGATTTAAAGATAACCCAAACCTTCTGCATTTCTCAAAGACTTTTCTCAAATGTTTAAGGTGTTCTTCATCAGTTTTAGAATAAACTGTAATGTCATCAAGGTAAATTACAATGAAGTGGCCTATTTCTTCTGAGAATGCAATGTCCATGGCTCTTTGAAAGGTGGCACCAGCATTCATTAATCCAAAAGACATTTTCACATACATGAAAGTGCCTCAAGGAGTGGTGAAGGTTGTTTTAAGTTGATCTTCTGAGAGCACTAAGATCTGGTTGTATCCTGAAAATCCATCTAGCAGTGAAATCCTCCTAGAACCAACTACCCTTTGTAGTATGTGTTCCATTTTGGGCAAGGGGTAATTGTCCTTTAGTGAGGCTCTGTTTAAGTTCCTGAAATCGATACATAGCCTAATTTCTCTTGTCTTTTTCCTTATAGCCACAAGGTTAGATACCCAATCTAAAAACCTCACAGGGACTATGATTCTAGCCTCATACATTTTCTTGATTTCTTTTTCTACCAAGGGTAACTGTACATGGTTTATTCTATGCAGCTTTTGCCTAAAAGGTTTCTGGTTTTCTTTCAATGGAATCTTATGTTGGATGATCTATGTGTCATAGGCCTTCAAATCTTCATAGCTCCAAGCAAAAACATCAACAAACTCTTTAAATAAATCAATGTATTTCTGTTTGATATGAGCTGGTAATGTTTCAGATAATTTGATCATCTTAAGCTGGTCTTCGCTGCCTATATTGCATTCTTCAACATCAGATTCAGTGGGTTCTATAGTGGGCTTCTTTGCCACATCATTAAAATCAAAGAGGTCCTCAAGAGGTGCTAGTCCTCTAGGTATGCTTTTTTCCTTGGACTGCAGTACCTCTATGACTTCTTTATATGTGTTCATGTATTCCTCTGTTTGATTTTCAAATTCTCTGGTGAGCATGTTCATTTCTATAGTGGGGAACAATTTTCCTTCATCAGGGGGTTCTCTATCCAGATAGTTTCCATTGGACTTAGACTTTGAATTTGGTAATTCAAACTCATTCCTGGAAAGAAGGAAATCCTCTATCCATTTATCACCCTCAAAAACCTGCCAATACTTTTCATTATCTGGTACTATTGGTCTGTATTTTGTTTAAACAATGATATGTTTGTCATTAAGTGGTCTCTGATATGAACTAGCAGCACAGGCCAATCCATTTGCAAGTATGTTTTGACTTCTAGGGACAAACACAAGCTCATATTCTACAAATGTTTTCAAAAGATCCATTGCATCATTTCTATATGCCCTTAATCTAAGATGTTTGGAAGTGTACTCTCCATTTATTTGTTTGATGACCAGTTCTGAGTCTCCATGAACAACTATCCTTTTGGCTCCTAGTTTTTTCAATAGATGTAACCCTAAGAGGAGAGCTTCATACTCTGCTATGTTGTTTGTGCATTTGAAATTTAGCTTGAAGGCATGACTCTTAGCATAATTGTTTTCAGTATTGTGCAACCATAACCCAGCTCCTGCATTCCTTTTAGTGCAAGACCCATCAAAGCTCATGCTCCATAAAGGATTGTTTGCAGATTTGTCATCAATTTCACCCTTAATGCCTTCTTGTTTCTTGAGGTTAGCAGGCTGATGGAAAAACTGCTCTCTACAGTCTTGGTTCTGATTTTCTAATTTTGCAAATTGTTCAAATGTTTCTCGCTTGTTTTCCTCTGTATCTAGAGCTACCATTATGTTTGGATTTGTGGCCTCTACTCTGTTGTTTAAATTTTTATTCTCTAGTTCTTGTTCATCTGTAAACTCATCATTGTAAAGGATAAAAGAGTCTAGGTCTATATGGACAGAGTAAAGAGTGGATTTTTCTAGTTTCTTTGGGATGCTTACCATAAATTTCATGTGTGTTGCGCTATATAGTCTTCTACGCTGGCTGAAAACAGGGATAGTGGCATATGTCATGTCCATTTTCATTGTGCCTTGTAGCTTAGCACCCCATGATCTTGACAGCAACATGCCATACTTGGGAGGTACATTAGCCACTACAACATCCATTACCATGCACTTGGCTGGGATTTGGGTCAAATTTACACAGAGATCCTTGATCAGGCCCAAACACTTCACTCTGCTAGATTCAAAAGAATATAAATCCTTATATGGTTTGGTTATCTCTAGGCCTAATTTTTCCATGATCACTTTTGGCATGAGGTTGTGTGAAGCTCCTGAGTCATGCATAGCATTGTGTAATATTTTGTCATGGATATTTAGACTAACATAGAAAGGAGGCGCTACTCCTTCCTGAAATTTCCCTTCAATTTTTGGGCCAAACAAGAGAGCTGGTTGATCATCATTTAAGTTGACAGAGTCATTGTTTTCTCCTAAGTTCAAAGCTTTCAAGATTTGACATTTATATACATCTTGGGTGGCCAACTCAGTGAGAGGGACAGAAATTTTGATTTTGGCAATTTCACTTTCCAGATTAAAAGGAGATTGGTTCTTTGAAAGGTTCAATTCTGTTTTGTTGGTCACTATTTTATTGGCAAAATTAGCTTGTTGGTTTTCACTATGTACATTGGTTGAAACTATTTTTTCAGGAGCATTAGCTGCAATGCTAGTGCTGTTGGTTTCTTGACTTGGGTTATCAATGGTTTGGATGTCTTTGTCCTTGTTTTAGCCAGAACTCTCAGCTGTTGTTTTGTTGCTTTCAGCAGTCCCTTTAGGAGTCTTTTCAGGTATTTTCTTAATAGTGATTTCAGAGGTTTTTGGTTTGGGAGCTTCTAGGTTCCTTTTACTTCTAAGCTCATATTGCTCTCGGACCTGCATGATGGCTTTCTCGAATCCTAACTTATAGTCTTCAGATTCTAACCCTTCCTCATCCCAATGCGTGAATAAGGCCTGGTTGTCTTCTGTGAAACAGGTGTGATCTTGGTTATTCACTTCCACCATGTTTATGATAGCTCCCTCTGACTCTTCTATTATTCCCTCATCCTCATCCAGGAAATTCTCTTGGAATGGAGGAATGATTTGTTGATCAGAATCTCTTTGTCTATTGGGAGGAGTGTTTCTCCTAAAGTTTTGGTTCTGGTTTTGAGACTGATTTCTATTCTGACTATGGGCTTGGACATCTAATTTCTCCATCATTCTTTCTATCCTTCCCACGTTTTTGGCTAGGTCATCTAATTTGGAATCAGATGTAGAAGCTGTGGTGTCTTCCCTATAGGTTACCTTCTTTTCAGCCCTCATCCTGGCTCTCTTGGCAATTAAGTTTGCCTCTACACACTACCCCTTTCTGCATATCCTCTAATGTGTTATAGTCTCTTTCCCTTAGTTGGTAAGCCATTTCAAGATCAAATCCATCAGGGAATTTCATAAGGGCTAACCCTTGAGGGGGTTTCATGTGGGCTGGTAAAGCATTGTAAATAATATTGTACCTAGCACAATATTCTTGGACACCTTCTCCCACATTTCTCTTAATGTTCTCATATTCAGGCAGGGTTTGGAGAGGGTTCTTACTGACTTCCCACTTATTCAAAAACGATTGATGAAAGGCAGGGACGTCCTAGATGCTATGTGAAGCTAGATTTTTAAACCATTTCCTAACTTCTCCCCCAAGGCTTTTAGCGAACA
The DNA here is from genome assembly GCA_034641835.2 of Pinus albicaulis. NCBI lineage: Eukaryota > Viridiplantae > Streptophyta > Pinopsida > Pinales > Pinaceae > Pinus > Pinus albicaulis. The sequence continues at coordinate 1,229,611,152 of CM076570.1, read as the reverse complement.
GTCTAAGTTTTATAGTCTCATCAGCAATCTCATTTCTATCACAGTAGTCATTCATTTTTTCTGTGTTGTGAGGCAGTGATTGAGCCTGTGGCTTCGTATAATGGAATAGAGGTCTGATATCTTTGGGGTAAGGCAAATAATTGAGTAGGGAGGACTAGAGAGTCATACCACGTTGCCATGGTAGGATTCTGTGGAGGTAAAGGAGTAGCTTGAGCAGCAGGATTAAGGGTGGCAGAACTGCTTGGACCAACCACAGACTATTGAGCAGAATTACGGTGAGAGAGGCCCAAGTTATGAATGAGGTGAATATCGGGAGGTGTCGATGTAGGGGTCTCTCTTTCACTAATATGTTGACCACTATGTGGTGGTGAACTTGGAGGCTCAGAGTCAGTCTTATTTATACCACTGAATGACTTAGTTCTTGGTAAATTACTTGGTAAACCTAAATAAACTTGAGTATCTGATAGAGCTGCAAGGTTTTCAGGCGCTGAGTTAGCTCTATGAATGTGTCTGACAATAGTTGGATTCCTAGATGTGAGAGACTTCCAAAGAATGCTTTCTGGATTATCAACTATTTCAGGAGGATTTGGATCATAATAAGCTCTGGAATGGATTCTTATTGAAGCCAGAATGTTAGGTTTCAGATCCAAAAAGAAGATAGTTAGCCAGGTATAACAATCTTTAAGAGGCAAACTAACTTTAAACAAAGAAGCTTAATCCTATGTGTTTCTTTTAGTATGGATGATGTTGTGATGAAACTGGTCTCCCAGTGGATTCTTGTGAAAACAGAGATAATCAGTAGGCCTATTGATCACCAGTGGAGTCTTTTGGTCATTTAGGAATTGTGGAGTCGCCAGGTGGAGGGTTTAAAATGTTTTGAAGCAGGCTGTTGTCCACCATCAGCAATCTATACCAAATCAAGGCTAATTGGTCTTCTTTGAGTTCTTAGGGATGTTTCCAGGGAGTGTTTTACTCAAAGTCTCCCCAGTGGAGTTGCCATTATGTTGGTGACTCAACTGGCTAACACACCAAATATTCTTGAATCAAGGGGTTTTCTGAGATCCTAAGGGTATCTTAAGATGAAATTCACTCAGAAGTCCCCAGTGGAGTTGCCATTATGTTGTGGTTCCTGTGATTTGGCAAATTTGGCAATACCAAATGATAAGAAAACATCAAACCACTTTGGGATCTCAGGATCTAGCCCTCCTGGATCTAGAAAGGGATCTCTCTATTAAGGTAAAGAATAATATATCTTTGAAGTTCAAATTAAGGTGTTAGGCTAACTATAAGGCACAAGGGTTTTTTCATTTGTTTGTTTGGTTGGGAAACATGAAAGAAGGGTTCAATGTAAGGTAAAGGAATGAGTGTAGAAGGATTCTCGGCAATGGGGAGATAATTCAAAGAGAACACAAGTCCATTGGGCAATGGGGTCATGAAAGGGTTTACTTGCAATTCAAATATCCAAGGCTTTCAAAGGGCTATTCATCTATATCAGAGGATCTCTTAAGATGATAGTATGGTATGAAACAATAAGGAAATGTATGGGAATGACAAGGAAAACCTTCCAAGGTGACCACTTTAGAGTAAGTCTACGGATAGGGCATGCCTTATACCTCTATGATCAAAACTCCTGATGAGGCTAACTCCGAAGACAACAATCCAACAGTCCTCTTGACTACTTTCAGACAATATAAAACATTTAAGTTTAACACAACAAAACCTAAGATCAGAGAAATACTTTTAACTTTCTCTGCTTTTGGCATTCAAAACAATGTTACCGATGAAATAGGTAACCGCAATGTTACCTACTTTTTTTTGGTAGCATAAAAAACACCCGATTTTGAAAAGTGGTGATGCAGAATCACCATTTTTTTTTTTTTTGCACATTTTTGACACTATAATTTTTATTTATGAAGTATGAATATTTGTTTTAAAATGTTAGTGATTTTCATGCTAATTTTGAAATGTATTGATGCGACATCAACTTTTTTTTTTTAGAGCGGTGATTTTCATGTTAATTTTGAAATGTATTGATGCTGCATCAACCTTTTTTTTTTAGAGCGGTGATTTTCATGCTAATTTTGAAACGTATTGATGCTGCATCAACCTTCTTTTTTTAGAGTGGTGATTTTCATGTTGGTAATAAAACAAAAAACTTAGATAAAAAAAATATATAAAAACAATAAAAAAAACCCAATAAAAATGTAAAAAAAACAAAAATAACTCGTAAAAATAAAAAATTTAAACAAAAATAAATAAATAAAAACAAAAATATTTGCAAATTATATCAATGGAAATGACAAAATTTGAAAAAAAAAACACATAATTTAAAGAGAAAAAAATAAAAAAATTGACCAAAAAAATAAACATAAAAAACATTTTTTTTAAACTTATTAAAAAAAACAATATTAAAAAAAAAAAAAAAAAAAACAAAAAAAAAAAAAAAAAACTATCATTAAAAAAGAAAAAAGAAAAGAAAAAAACCACATGCAAATAATTAAAAAACAAATACACATAAATTTAGTGCTTTTTTTTTTTAATGAAACAATTTATAGATTTTAAAAATGAAAAACTAAATAAACTAAAAAATTTAAAAAAAAAAACAATTAAATTAAATTAAAATTTAAAAAATTTAATAAATAAATCTTAAATTTTAAATTTTAAAAAATAAGTAATCTATAATATTAAATATAAAAATAAAAGAAAAAAAAAATTAAACAAATTGAATTTAAGATAAAAAAATTGAATTAAAAAATCAAATTAAAATAAACATATTAAAAATTAAAAAAATTAAAAAAAAATCAAATAAAAAATATACATATATATTAAAAATTAAAAACAAAAAATAATAATAATAACAATTAAAAAAAAAAAAAAAACAAAACAAAACAAATTATATTTTAAATAAAAGAATTAAATTTAAAAAAAAATTATTTTTTTTGAAATAAAATAAAAGAAATTAAAAAATCAAATTAAAAAAAAAATTATAAAAAATCAATTTAAAAAAAGAAAAGAAAAAAAGGCAGTGGCGGTGGTGGTGGGCCCGGAATCGGCCCTCCCCCCCCACCCCCCGGCGACGGGGAGGCTGCGCAGCCCCCCGCCTGCCCACCGGCCGGCCTCCGCTGCTGCCCGGGCGGGGAGGTTCGAGTGGCGCTGCCCCCCCCACCACCACCACCGCCATTTTTTTTATTTTTTTATTTTTTTATTTTTTTTTAAATTGATTTTTTTTTTAGTCAGGGTGGGAATAAGGGTGATAAATGGGGATTTGGTGGGAGTTAAATGGAGCAAATGGAGGCCTTTTTGGGAACAGCTTCTTTCACAAGCAACAGGATTCATTAATGAAAACAGCAGTGAAGATTCTTTAAAGGATAGAAGACACATGGAGGCTTCAAGAATGATATATTTACAAAGGAAATGTTTCTCTTGAAGGCTCAGAAACATATTTAGCCACCTATTTAATTTGACAAATTATTATAGGTGGCTAACATGCAGCAAAGAAGGAATTCGAAGAAAACTCATAGCACTTCATAACCCACAGCAAAATGGGGTCCGAGAGAGGAAGAACAGAACGATCGTGGGTGCAGCACGAGCGATATTGCATGATCAGGGCCTACAAATGCATTTGTGGACGAAAGCATGCAACACTACGGTTTATGTGCAAAACTGTTGTCCTCATAGAGTACACCTGAAGAAGCTTTCACTAGTAAGAAACTGGATGTTTCACTCTTTAAGATTTTTGGCTCATATGTTTATGTGCATGTGACCAAGGACACCAGGAAGAAGCTGGAGCCGACTGCTGAAGTTGGGATTTTTGTGGGGTACACAGAAACACCCCATAATTATTGTGTGCATTTTCCTAACAACAAGATGACTGTTGTGTGACAGGATATAAAATTTGATGAGGGGAAAGCCATGCGGTTGTCGCTTGAAATGGAGATGGAATTGCATGCAAAGGAGGAACTGATGATTCCCAAAGATGAGTCTCTAGATGTGGATCAGCCACAGTAGGAGGTTCATGGAGTGGAGGAGTCCACTCACACAGAGCCAACCATCAGAACTGGCAGAAGACGTACCACGGGCGCTGATACGCTGAGACTTGATCCTGCAAATAATGTAGGAGCCCCTACTTCACAGCACAGACAAACCGATTTACTGGATACATGGCTCTCATAGAGCAAATGTATTGACTTAACCATCTTCCTTTCATGAAGTAGTGCAGGAGCCCACATGGGTAGATGCAATGGTGGAAGAGTATGACTCCATTGTCAAAAACAGCGCTTGGGAAATTGTTCCAAGGCTGATTGATAAATCAATGGTAGGTTTGAGATGGATCTACAAGGAAAAGCAAGCTATTGATGGGAGTGTGGAGAAATACAAGGCCAGATTTGTGGCCCGGGGCTTCTCATAGATCGAGGGGATAGATTATGAAGGACCTTTGCACCTGTCGCAATGTATTCTTCCATAAGGAACATCCTTGCTCTCTCAACGCAGATGGGCTGGCACATTCATCAAATGGTTGTGAAAATTGCATTTCTCAATGGGATCATTGAGGAAGAGGTGTACATAGAGCAGCCTGAAGGTTTCAAGATCTTCAACAGCGAGTTGCATGTGTGCCGACTCAAAAGAGCGTTGTATGGGCTGAAGCAAACACCCTATGCTTGGTACACTTGGATATACAACTATTTCACCGGACTGAGCTTCACCAAAGTGAAGCAGATGAAAACCTATACCAAATTGTGGTGGAGGGTAAGATTTTAATCATTGTTCTTTATGTTGATGATTTAATATTAACTGGTGATGAGCAGCTGATACACTCATGCAAGGAGGATCTTGCAAAGGAATTCGAGATGAAGGATATGGGCCTCCTTCATTATTTCCTTGGATTGGAAATATGACAGGGAGATGGTGAAATTTGTGTGTCTCAAGGAAAGTATGCAAGGGAGATACTGGGTAAGTTTCACATGGAGGGATGCAAACCCATGGATACTCCACTTCTAGGAAACTAGAGGAAAGAGCATGCTACTTCTGGAGAGGTAGTGGATGTTGTTGTCTATTTATAGTTAGTGGGTTCGCTAATGTATCTAATGAACACGAGACCGAACATTTGCTATGCGGTTAACCAACTGAGTTAAGCTATGGTTAAGCCCACCAAGCTCTTTTGGAAGGCGGGTAAGCATGTCCTGAGATACTTGAGGGGCACATCAGAGTATGGTTTATGGTACAGACATACAGATGGAGTGAAGTTGCATGGCTTCACAGATGCAGATTGGGCTGGAAGTCCAACGGACATAAAGAGCACATCAGGGGGGATCTTTAGTATCAGGTCTACGACTATTTCTTGGTACAACAAGAAGCAGAGATCTGTGGCACTTAGTTCAGTGGAAGCGGAATACATGGAAGTGAGTGAAGCTGCATGTGAGGCTATCTAGATGAGAAATATCTTGGTTGGTTTGTTTGGTTCTCATTTGGATCCGACGGTGATTCATTGTGATAATCAGATTTGCATTAAACTCTCGATTAATCCTGTGTTTTATGATAGATCTAAGCATATATATTTCTGGTACCATCATCTCAGAGATTGTGTGCAGAGGAAAATCATGTTGCTTCAGTACATTCCCATAGAAGATCAAGATGTAGATATTCTGATGAAGGCACTCATTAGGAGAAAATTCGAATACCATAGAGACAGGATCGGGGTGAAGGATAATTCATTTCTTGTTGAGAGGGAGTGTTGACATTCAACAAGAAGATCCTAGTGAAAATGAAGCACCTACACTAGGATGGAGCCTCAGGCTATTTTTAGGTGTATGTCTATTTATAGATGTATATGCAAATTCTATTTATCGAATGCATGTCTACTATTATTATCCCTTAATATTAGTTGGAAAATAAACCATATTCTATTCTCAATGAGCACTTGGAAATAGTTAACTGAAATGGCATATCGGTTAGCTAAAGGAATTTCGAGTTAAGTGGTTGGTTGGTGGGACATGCAGGTTGACTTAGTTGTAACTGAGTGATTCGAAGTTGTAACTGAGTTGGAAGTGCAATTATGCAAGTTGTAAAGTAGTTTAACTCAGTTAAATGAGTTAAACTCAGTTGTGATAGTTGTAACTGAAGATACACTAGTGACAGATTAAGTGAATTAATTATTAATTAATTCACAATATTATTAACTGCATGCATGTCAGATCCAGTGGAGACCCAGTTGAGTTCTAGGTGAAAGGGAAGTAAACTATCAATTGTGACATTATTTGGTTGCACATATGAAACCACACACACATTGGATGTGCCCATGAGGATCACATAGTCAAGGTAGGAAATATTGCACTCATTCAACGATTGCTATCAATTGGGATTGCGCAGTGGAGGCAGGTTGTCTGGAGACAGTAAGTTGGCTAAGGAACTTGCCAATTTTTGTACAACAGTGTGAGATAGTTAGCTCATGTAGTAAGAGCTCTTGGATTAGAGCTTTGTATGTAATTGTTTCATGATCCATGATATAATATACAATAGAAGATAATGGGGGTTTTAGCTATAAGCTTTCCTCGGTAAATTATCTGTGTTGTGTGTGATTGATCTTTCTTCATGACACTGTAATTGGCGATTGTGTTTTAAATTTCGCAAAGATTTGTAGAAGCGATTTTGGATTTAACAATAGCATATTGTTAGATCAGGGGAATCCAGGACATACATGTATTTTGTATAATTTCTGCAAATTGGTGTCATTTCAACCACACAAATAATTTCAACACTACATACTTTGGCATGATGAGGAACTATTGTTTCCAAGGTGATGAAGAACTAAGGAAAAACAGTAACGAGGAGAAAAATGGATTCAAGCTCTTCTCGTGCCATATTTCTCATTATGAGGAAAATATTAACATGAAAAATTGAATTGTAATTTTGTTTCCAGCTTAGTAATTCTCATTATGAGTAGGGAAGTGGGTTGGGTTTAGAGGAAAAATTCATGGTTGAGCCGACCATTATGTAGCAAATTGATATATATAGGATATTTCCAACCCAAACTGCTTAGGAATTCTTTATAGGGTATTTCCAGCCCAAACTGCTTAGAAATTCTATATAGGATATTTCCAACCCAAACTGCTTGGTAATTCTCATTGCAGGGTAGTGTATTGGGTTTCAGAGGTAAAATTCATGATTAAGTTGTGTCAATGACTCATGTTGCAAATTTTTGATATAATCATTCTAATCCCTTTTGCTAATAAAAAAAACCTACTCATGTCTTTCAAGTCCACACTTTGTGAGAATTATGGTTGTAGTCCAGAAGCACATATTCTGCCATGGGAGGGGTTAGTGAAAGAGATATTGAATAATAACTGACAAGTTTTGTTTGGATCTAAGTGGAATCCCATTTCAACTTTTGACTGTACATTGAGAAAGACATATATAACATGAAAAGTAAAAGGTTATTTATTATGCTGGACATTAAACTTTTGTGGATAAAATGTGACTTCCTTTTCACCTTTTGAGCCTATAAGGTGAAGGGGATATGGTGTGCAAAGTTAAAAAATTAATTGTTGTATAGCACGAGGAATGCGAAAATCTTATTTGCATCATGCTTAACTACCTATGTTTGACTACCATAACTCCGAAGTAGTGTTAACTAAACTAGTGGAATCTTGCAGGCAAATCTGGGACTAACGTCACCATGTGGGTAATAAACCACAATTAGTCGGGTGTGACACACTTGGGGCAAGGTCTGTGAACACTTTGTGCTCATGCCTAGGTTGTGAGTAATGGACTCACCTACTGGTGCTTGCAGTGGAGAGTTTGGTAGAACTTATATGCATGCATTTAACAATTAGTTGACTCTTTTCGTGGCAAAATGGTCTTCCCAAATCTTCTATTCCTTTAATATACCTGCACTTTAACTTGTTTATTATATCCTAAATAACCATAAAGAGTATTTAGTTGAAACACAAAAAGTATGGGAATTTAAATTTGTTGGTCAAAGCATAGTCTTTAACATTTTGATGTTTAGTTTTTAACATTGCCATAGTCTAAAAAACCCACAGAATAACTCAGAAATTCCGGTAAGATTATGAAAAATTCGGGCAAATGTTTTTGAAAATTTGGGTCACACTTGTTAAACATCAGTATTTTGGGTGGTCTAAGGGATTTTTGATGATGTTGAATCCATTTCCACCATCAAAAATGCAATTCAAACTCTCCAATTATCTGATTAAAAAAAAAAAAAAAACAACTAAAAAACTTTTATATAATTCCGACTAAAAACTGTCTTCCAAACTATTCTATTGCATCAATAAACACCTCTTTTAACATTTTGAAAAAACATCATCAAATGAGTATTGAAAAAGCACCCACAAGTATTAATAATAATAAAACATTATTTAAGGAAAAGGTGAAGACACTCTCGCGAAGGTACCTATGTTACATCCTTTTTTTTTTTTTGGTTAAGTCGTGGCTTTCCTAGACGCGTACACTGTCAGTGGGGTCCATTAAATGAAGATTCTGTGTAAACGATATGCACATACTCATCGACTGTAATGGGAGTTCCCAAGAAATAATCAGAGGCCCACGCAGATGCATTTTACTTGTTAAAAAAAGGTTGTGTGACTTTTGGAATTTTTGTGTGGTAATTTGCCGGAATAATTTTTAATTGTTAAATAAGGGTCGTGTGATTTTTGGATTTTTTGTGTGGTAATTTGGCGGAATAATGTATTGAGTTGAGTTAAAATTTTGTATTTGTATTGTGTTATTTAAATCGGTTTTGTTGATGTACATATAAATTTAATGTTTTTAAAATTTTTGATTGTGGAAGGATTATCTATTAAATTTGTGAATTCAATTAATTCTGCCAAATTTTCAAACTTATAATTTCAATCCAAAAAATGATTTAAAAAAAATTAACCCATAAAAATTCAAAAAAGACTTAAGACTTCCACTCAAACCAACACCCAACTTACTGAAAAATAATCAAATAAATACTTAAAGTAGGAGCGTCGTGTGGCGACCACACGTATTAATAATTAAAAGCATTACTCGAGGAAATGGTGAAGAAACTCCAACGAAGGTGCGTGTGTTACGTCTTATAATTTTTTTTATTCAAAGTCGTGGCTTTCCTAAACGCGTATAGAGTCAGTGGGTTCATTAAATGAATATTCTGCGTTACTCACCGGATGTAATTGGAGTTCCCAAATAAATAATCAGAGGCCGACGCAGATGCATTTTACTCGCTAAAAAATAATCAAATGAGTATCGAAAGTCTGAGTGTGGCGCCCACACGCATTAATAATTGAAAGCATTATTCGAGGAAATGGTGAAGACCCTCTCGCGAAGGTGCAGATGCATTTTACTCGCTTGGAGGGAGATAAGAGTGAGGCAGTCGTTAGATAAGCGAGACGCACAAGTACCTTTCATTTCTCAATCTGCCCCAGTATCTCTCGTATTCGTCTCTTCTGTATTTTGTGATTAATAATGGCTATTCGTCAGACGTCTGTCTCGGCCTCGGCCTCTACCTCTACCTCCACCTCCACCTCCACCTCCACCTCCACCTCTGTTTCGCGCGTCTCTGCCTCCACCTCTGTTACGCCCCCGAGCAGTGACAAGTACAGTTACCATGTCTTCATAAGTCTTCACGGCCAAGATGTGAAGGAAACTTTCTCCAAACATATCTGCAGTCGGCTTCGTTCCCGTGGATTCAGAGTCTTTATGGACGAGGAGGGAATAAACTTAGCCGTTCAAGTTGAAGGAGCTATTGAGAACGCCTATGTCCATTTACCGATCTTTTCTCCGGGATATGCAGAATCCAAACGGTGTTTGGATGAACTGGTGCTGATGTGGAAATCTAGGGGTACCATTCTTCCGGTGTTTTACGATGTGGACCCTGCTGAGCTGAAGTGCTTGCGGGGCGAAGGCGGAATATATGCTGAAGCTCTGCACAATCTCGAAAAAAAGTCGATTTATGACTCTGAATCTCAAGAAGATAAGCCTCTATATGAACCCGACACAATTGAAAATTGGAGAGTGGCTCTTTCTCGCATTGAAGAGTTAAGAGGTTTCGAACTGGAAGCGTGTGACGGGTGAGATTTCTAAATTCCCCACTTTATTTTTATGCCTTTAAAACAAAGTAGCAGTATTCGGTGGTATTGAAAAATCTATTTTTCTTTTTCATTTTTATTTTTCGGAAATTTGAAACCTTCGCTACTAAATTATCTTAAACCAACTTGCAAAACTTTTGACTTTTATTTGTTAAACACTTCGTATGTAAATTTTCCTTCAATCCCCTTGCATGTAATCAAATAAAAAGTTGGTCTCGTAGATATTTTGAAATGTAATTTCATATTTTGACAAACTTTTGCAGGTAATTAAACGAGAAATATTTCTAAGATTATCACAGTAAATACTTCAGCAGATATATCTAGATATATTTTTTATTACTCTGAACAACTTTCCAAATAACAATAAGCTAATCAAACATGCCCAAAGAGTGACCTTAATTTCTCTTTTATCATCATACCATGGGTATCTTTTTTAACATTTTTTATTTGACTTTTTCTTTTACCTTTTTACTTTTTCTACCGCAATTCACTAATATAAAATGATTTTAAAAAGTTTTCCTTACTTTTTCTACCATAATACTAAAACATTTTTTTAATTTAATTATTCAATGCTACTTTTATATGTTGTTTTTCACCCAAATTGCATTTAAACAAATAAATTAATTGATCCATTCTTTTTACCAATTATAACCTATCCCATCAAATGAGCTAGTGAGTCTTTCTCTAGAAGTGATTATTCGGAAAGGGACATTATAGTCTCCCCTTGCTTGCCATCAAACAAATCCATAATTTTCATATCAATACTAGGATCCCAAATATGCTTATAGAATGCACCAACATATACCAATTGTACCATCCTAGCACAATTGAACCTAGAATTACTATCACACTCTACCATACCATAAAGCAATCCACTAAAATGTAAACCATCCCTCATAAGAATCCCTGGATTAGTATATATTAATTTGGCTATCTTTTTAGTAGGTAGAATTTTTGGCAACCTAGGAGACCTACAGTGTGTGATATCAATGATCTTTGTTAACCTTGAGTTCCCACTCTTATCTGTAGCCTCATCTAGAAGACTAGGTTTTATATCTTTGTCCAGCTATTGTGAAGGCTATAATAGTAGAAATAGATATATCAGGAGGAACCCTTTTTTACCATTCCATTAGACTACAAAGTGTAGCAGCTATATTTACCATCGCAATCATGGAATTTGTTGTTCGATTCTAGCAGTATCCTTGTTCCCTTAAACACTCTATTATGAAGCATATGAAGTAGGCGAACTTTATCAACATTTGATAAAATCTTGATCCCATTGTCATTTATAGTCACAACAAGTAAGGGCCCTTCCTTATTAAAATAGAGGTGAGGACTTGCTTGAAAACAACCCTCACATCAATATTTGTAAAAAATGTGATATTTCCATGTCCCAAAACTTAATTTGAAATTCATCACTAGCTTCCAAAAACTGGTTTCTCATTATATGAAACTGCACAACCCCTAAGGATCATCTATGAAATCCATAATATGTTCGCTTAATTGCACCCTCACTTTCATTCCACTCAACCAAGCATAACCCGCTTTTCATATTCCACATGAGAATATTTGTGTTCCATCCGCATTATAAGTCATTGTAGTACACTAATGTCCAGGGAGATCATAATTTACTCTAGATCCCAGTATATCATAGAGCCAAGCTTTGATCTGTCCATCAATAGCCATAGAGAAAATGAACTATATATTCTCCTTATGATGAGGGAAGATTGAATTTACATGTGCTTCATGGCCTTCGAATGTGTACTACTAGGTGTTAGTTACAACATCCAAAACTTAATAGCTTTATCATCTTTGCAAGTGATAACATAAAGTTGCTTATTATTTGGGTGAGAAAAAGCAATATCATTTACACCATCGACATGGGAATCAATCTCTAGATGTTGCCTCAACTCCCCACCGCCAATATATGAATATAAGTGGATAATATGCTTGGAAAATGCAGCACCAACCAATGTACCATTTAGGCTCAAAATACATCAATTTACAAATATACCTGGATTTTTAACAAGCGTTGCTTGAAATAAATTGAGAAAGCTGAGATATCCAATACACTAAAGGCTATAACAACCATTCTTCCACGTGAGTCCACATCCTAAATTCCAATATCACCGACATTTGTTCCAACTAGAGACATCGTTGATTGCAATGGGTGAAAATTCATGCTCATTACATTTGAACCTTGGTTAAAGGTTCTTGAAACAATTTTAGAAATTTCTTGTAGGTACATGCTAGGAGGATGAATTGGGGCCAGATAGGACAACTCATTAGTTTAACGATGATGAATTTATTTCACGTTATGTTTAGAATCTGTAGATTGATAATCCAATCCAGGATTACTAGTGGTTGGTAGAGTCCTTAGGTGTTTTAGAAAAGCAGTTGGACGTGATTATGAGACTAAAGAAGATGTTACAGGAAAAAAATTGTCTCCTAAGTTTATTCCTACTTCCTTCATTATTTCTTGTGATAGAATAATTCTTTTCATCTATATAAACTAATAATTGAGATTCCAGCACCCCATAACGCTATAGAATTTTTGTCAGATTCTTGTCATTGTTTCAAAGTTCTATAATAATTCCTCTGTTTGTTAAATGATTTCAACTTCTTTATTGAAATAACTAATTGCTAGCTACACCCAACTCGTAGCACTTCTGAAAATGAATCTTAAACTAAGAACTCTTAAGCCTAGAAGAATCCTAGCTTTGATACTGTTGAAATTTCCTTGCACTCTAGGCCTGCTCTATGACTAGACTAGAACATAAACACACTAGCAGTGCTCAACAATGAATAAATTTGTACAATAGAATATAACAATAGTGAAATCAACAAAAATACACAAGATATATATGGCCCAAAATTTGTTCATGTTATTGCATCAATAAGATAAACATAGGGTTCCCATACTAGGGATCATGGCCCTTTACAACTCCTGTAGAAATGGTGTAATATACAACAAATACAAATTTGTGCTTTGACTAATACAACTAGGGTTAAGACCTAATCCTTCATGCCCTCATCTCCCCATGAAAGAAAACACAAAAACACTCAACTTACTTGTTGTCTGTTATCCTTTGCAAGCAACCCTTTCAAACCTTTTTTTCCTCAAAAATAAACTCTTTGAGATCTTTGTCCCGATGATGCTCTTCAGTAGATAGCTCCTTTGATCATTAAACGCTACTAGCACTAATCACCTTCATGTTAGGTCCTTCATTTACAAAACATACTTCTCTTCAACCCTTCTTCATTATTGTCCTCTTCCTTAGTTTGTTGCAACTAGGCTTGTTATACAGTTGTCTGCAACCTCCTTCCTAATGCCCCACAACCTCCTCTCTTGCAACCTCAAACCTCCTTCCCAAGGCCCTAAATTTTGCCTAAACTCATCCCTTTCAGAAAACCTCGATCTACTCAAAATGACCTTCGCTAGGTATGTTTTCCCTATGCTCAACCTTGAATTAGGACCCTTCTCTCCCTAATAGATCTCACTAGTTTGTTTGTTGTTTTGGCCTAAATTAGGGCAGAAACTAGCCCTAAGTGTTGAATTTCAACAACCTTGGGTTTAGGTTAGAGTCTTAAATCACTGACGCTACCAAACCAAGAATCTCAACCATAAACTACTTTTCACAATGGAAAATATAAAGCACTAGATCACATGCACAATATGTACAATTAAATTGTACAATAATGTACAACCACCAATCTTCGTTATATTAAACCAAATCTAAATAATACAAAAGTCTATGGTATACAAGATACAATGAAAAAACGTGCTTGCATCTCTTCTTTGTCGTACCTTGTCCCGTCATTCCTTCGCACCTGTATTGCTCACTAGTATTGCCTTAGTCCATCAAGGCCACTACACATCGAGACTCTAGGAGCCCTACCACCTAACACTGCTGCATGTCCATCTGTAGAGTGTACATGGGCTGATCCAATCTACTCTCGAGGCTGGCCAATACATGAGCTCCAATCTTCTAGGCTAGCAACAACTTTCATCCATCAAAGTGTTGCACTTCGACACCTATCTTCACCCAACCTTGATCTTCTCTTCGTCCTTCAAGTTAGCTCATATAAGGCTACTTTGGGTAGCCAACATGCTTCCCTTCAATAGTCCTATGATACCCAATCTCATCATTATCGAATCTGCACCTAATATGATACTTCACCAACTCAAAATGTCATGTACTTGGCTTCAACAGGCTGCAACAAGTTCTGATCCAACACTTGTCACACCTTGACCCAACACTCCTCCCAAATGCATTGTTGTTGCACCTTACTGCACTTGTTGATTGCTACACCACTAGTTAGGGCACACCTTCTAGGGCTTCGGTCCACACAGGAGAGACCCTCCAAGCACCACAATGTCCCTTCCCCACCTTAAACACTTCATGACACCTTTGGAACAACCTGAAGTTGCTCGCTATGGCTTGCGGCCTAGCTCAACAACTTGTTGTAGCTTCTTGTCTCTTCAACAACCCCAAACATGCCCTTAATCAGTTGTGTTCTCCTTTAGTTCTCCTTGGCATTGTTGTTTGCACCTTCCTGCACTAATCCATACATAAAACTCTGCCCTACATAGATCTGTTAGCCTAGAAACAACCCTTGTCAATGTTGTAACTAGAACTCTTGTCCACGCTGTTTAGGGTAACCTCCTCCATGCAAAAGCTTCTCCTCTTTGCTGCAGCTTCTCTGCTATGCAAACACATACCCATAGCCCTTAACACATGCTCTACAACAATCTCAATTACCACACTGTCCTCAGCTACAAAATTGCTCCACGATGTTGCCTTTAGGATCCTTCTAGTTGTTGCTAGGATTCTCCAATCTCAGAGGTATTCTTGAGGATGTGTTGCGCAACTTTGGATGCCTAAAACACTTATCCTTTCCCTTTATTTATAGGCAAACAAAGGGGCTTCCTCAAAATGTCATAATGAGGGCTGCCAACAGTCATGAGAATGAAACACCTTAGGCCGACCTACATGCTCACTTGTAAACCCATCATTAATATTCAAAAATTCATAACTCTCTAACAACAACTTGGATTTTGACGATTTGATTCTCGATGCATTGGAATCATATCGCCAAGAACTATCATCCTCATCAATCAAATTTCCTGTATTCATCATGGTTTTGGCCCAAATCACGATGGGTACAAAACCCCTCACTTGGGTTGTAAGCCCACATGCTTCCCTTGTGCTGCTTTTCCCTCCAAACCCTGAACCCTAGAGCTTGGAGTACCTCCCAAGTTACACAATTTAACATTAATCAGACCCCTTCTTGCTACCTTAACTCGACTATAACTATCCCTTAACACTTGAACATGATCTCGACCTCTTGCATCCAAGACACGGAAACCTCAACCTCACTAGGACAAGCATAACTCGACCTTCTTACTCTTGAACTTATCTCCACTAGACTTTCTTCAAGAATAGAATAAGCCATACTCATTCTCCTTCTTAGGTGTGACTCTCTTAGGGAAAATTTTCTCCACAATATGTGTCCATTCAACTTGTGATTTGGCTACTCCATTTGTTGAAATTGGCAAAAAGAAATATTGAAAATGGCACCGAGAAAAAGGCACCAAGGGGGATTCTGATTTAATCATCCCTTAATTAAATTGGAAGAGAAATTGTAATTCCATCACATGACAACTTGTATTAGTTAACTGAGCCAGGAAGTTTTAGTTAGATTAATACATTTGAGTTGAGGATCAAAGAGGAGGCATGTAGAGTTATCCCATGATTTTAGGGGGTATAGTTACAGTTATTTGTGATTTGTAATTAGTTAACTCAAATAATTGAGTTAAAATCAATTTAACTAGTTCTAATTGAGAGATGAGCGAGTGATAGGTCTAGTGAATTAGATATGATTTAATTCACAATTAGTGGTCAATCAGTCAAATGATAATCCACTATAAATAATTATTGCATGTCAGTTCTATGGAAGGCCCAGTTGAGATTGGCGTTAAAGGGAAGCTAACTATCAGTTGTATAATTAGAAAATTGTACAAACCATGCATAAGGTCATCGAGAAGCCTTGGAGGCATTGTGTAATCACTAATTGGGAATTTCCTAACTAATATGGGCTCAATTATACCAGTAATGCGTAAGCAAGTCTGGCCAGATAGAGGCAAGCAAGAGTTTAAATATTAGACCAAACTTGCTTAGATCAGTGCCAAGTGCGAGCAAGATAAGAGTGAGACAGTCAATAGAGTGACGAGGTTTCTCAGTGAGGTAAATAAAATTGTAATTTTTCATGGTCTTGACTTTATGCAATATACAGATAGCGGGGTTTTGAGCAGTTGCTTTCCCCAGATACATCTTGTGTTGTGCGATTCATAATTTCTTTCTCTTACTTGTTATGTCATTGTGCGATCGAATTTTGTTTTCGCAAATTGTAGAAGGATTCAATACTTTGTTTTAACACATTACAAGATCAGATTGAATCCCTTGGTTATATTTTCTACATGGTATCAGAGTGATAATAATCACAATAGAAGATAAGTACCCGAGTTTTTTTTTTTGAAGAGGTACATCGAATTTGCAGATTTATTCTTCGGGACCAGTAGCATATCAAGATGTATTTCTATGGCTTGAGACACAAATATGCACTCGAGGGAAATTTGAATTACATAGCATGGAAGGACATGATGGAGGCATTGTTAAAATACAATGGAATGAAGGCATTCACAGACAGTGATATTCCTCATAGCGCAACAACAAATGTTCATCTTCTTGATGCATGGAAGAAGAATGTAGCAAAGGAGAGAAGGATATTGTTAGAGGGAGTTCAAGATCATATTGTCTCAAGTCTCCATGGAAAGGCAACTCCATATGTTATGTGGAAGGCCTTAACAGACATGTTTTAGAATAACAGTGACCACATGAAGCTGGCACTGAAGGACAAGCTCAAAATATCAATATGGAGGAGGGCGAGACAATACCAAAATACTTGATAAAATTCACTCAATGTCAAGATGATCTTGGAAGTGTTGGTGTGATAGTAGCCCAGGATGATTTGGTGAGCCTAACACTTCCAGGCCTTCCCAAGAACTAGAATAGCTACAAGGACTCACTGAATCAGAGGGAGAAGCTACTAGACTGGGAGTAATTGTGATCCGACTTGGTACAAGAAGAGATAAGGTGGACCACCAGAGAAGAGACCTCCTATAAAGACAAAGAATAAGATTTTGCATTAGTAAGAAAAAACAAGAAAGCTAAGGGAAAGAAGTCCCAAGACGAAGAGAGCAAGAGAGAATTGTCCAAGGTTAAGTATTTTCACTATCACACGTACAGGAACTATGCCACAAAATTTCCACAGAAGGCAAGAAAGAAGGAGCATGTAGTTGTAGGCTGTAGCAGCCGGTGAAGCTCTAGCTTCACTATTCGAGCTTTATTTTACTCTCATTGCGTGCATGGCCAACAATGTAATGGGATGCATGTGGTATCTCAACAGTGGTGCATTGTTCCATATGACGGGGAATAGAGATCTCTCCAGTGACGTGGAGGAGAAGGACCTCCAGTAGAACATAGAGTTTGAAGATGACGAGAGGTATAGCGTGACCGACATAGGTACAATTACCTTTCAGAGGGAGTGTAGCTCCCCTCTCAAAATGACATATGTTTTTTTTGTTCCAGGACTAAAGAAGAATCTTGTTTCCGTAGCGATATTGGAAGACCGTGGTTATGATGTGATATTTAGCAAAGGAAAGGTTTTCCTTAGACACATCACCACGAGACAAGTGAAACAAATTGGTGTATGAGTCAAGAACCTATATGCTCTCGAGGTCGAAGATGCATGCAAATATTTGAGGAGAAAATAAGAGGTTAGATACTTTGTGGTTGAGAGAGAGCATAAATTACCTTTCAACTTGCAGCCTCAGAAGCAGTCTCAGAAGGTGATGGAGCAGCCACAATTGGAGAAGTAGAGAGGAGATTGAGTGGAGGCATCCACTCCAGCGGAGACCTCTAGTAGGGGGGAATTTTGAGCCAGATGGGAAGAGGGAGCACATGCAGCTATACCTCTAGGTGAGAGGTGGGGCGATGTGAAGACATAATCCCAAGAGAAGAAATTTGGGCAGGGTCCATTGAGATGGTTTGTCACATGGATCAAACCTGGATACGAGGGGCCCACAGTACACAGTAGCAGGAAGGATCAGTAGAGATTGATGCGGTCAGATGTTAGAATGACATATGTCAGATACTAGAGCACATAACAGAGTTGGAAGTAGTGTAGATGGCACAGATGCAGAGTTAGCAGCAACACAAAGTTTTGAGTAGACAGTGCAATAACTAGTAGAAGTCAAAGATTTCGATGATAGATGCATCATACAGATTCAGTTTGGATTCTTTTTAGTTTCAGAAATTGCAGGAGAAACAACACTAGAGAGAAGTGTTGCACGCAGAACATTCCAAATGTACCAGATATGGATGGATTGAATTCATTTCTTGTTGAGAGGGAGTTTTGAAGTTAGAAACAAGAAATATTGAAAATGACACCCATAAATGGCACCAAGGGGGCTTCTTATTTAATTTCCCCTTAATTAAATTGGAAGAGAAATTGTAATTCCATCACATGACAACTTGTATTAGTTAATTGAGTGAGGAAGACTTAGTTAGCTTAGTAAATTCGAGTTGAGGGTCAAAGAGGAGGCATGTAGAGTATCCCATTATTTTAGGGGGCATAGTTACAATTATTTATGAGTTGTAATTAGTTAACTCAATTAATTGAGTTAAGATCAGTTTAACTGAGATATGAGCTAGTGATAGGTCCAGTGAATTAAATCTGATTTAATTCACAACTAGTGGTCAATCAATTAACTGATAATTCACTATAAATAATTGTTTCATGTTACTGCTAAGGAAGGCACTGTTGAGATCGGGTTTAAAGGGAAGATAACTATTAGTTGTATAATTAGAAAATTGTACAGGCCATGCATTAGGTCATCAGGAAGCCTTGAAGGTATTACACAATCATTAATTGGGAATTTCCTAATTAAAAGGGGCTCAATTAGCCCAGGAATGCGTAAGTAATGTTGGCTAGGAAGAGGCAAGAAAGAGGTTAAATATTGGACCAAACTTGCTTAGATCAATGCCAAAAACGTATTCAGGGCTTGGCTCTGTGTAACTAGTGACGCGTTAGTTCGGCCGAACTCTTAAACAAAGTTCGCTCGAACTGTTTTTTGCGCTAATGGCCCGTTAAGTCAATCGAAAAAGTAGTTCGGCCAAACTATTTCTTAAAATTTCGGCCGAACTTTTACTTAACTTTTTATCGGCCGAAAAGTACCGCCGAGCCCCTCCAAAAAAACATTTCGTGGCAATATAAATTGTTGTGAAACCATTCATTATTTTCGCATATTTTCGCACGTTTGGTCTGATTTTACAAAAGCCTTCATCTAATTTTGCAAAGAATTGTTTTGGGTTTAAGGACTTTTCTTGGAGGTACATTCAAAGGACTTTTCTTTGAGGGACATTATTTTCGTACATTTGATCTGATTTTGCAAGGAATTTTCTTGAGTTTAAAGAATTTTCTTGGAGGTACATTCAAAAGGCATTTCTTGGAGGTATGTGATACAGTTTTTTGGGCTTTATTTTTTTTGAAGTATGGATTTGGGCTTAATTTCGTTCCCAATTATAATATAATCCCAAATTGACCAGGAAAAATAGTATGCTTTAGTGTAAAAATTTGAATTTAATAGTGGTAGAAAGTAGTACACTACTAATTAAACAATGGAACTATGTTTTTTTAAGCTACATAAATATTCCATAAGTAATATTTCTTCACAAGACGGAGTTAATTTTCTTAGGGAACACTGTAAATTGCAATGCTTACCACTGCAGCATAGTCATGCGACCTTCATGAATATTTGAGAAACAATGCTTGTTCACCTGTGACCAGGAACCATTATGAATATAAATAAGACACAACCAGTCACTTAGCAAGATTTAATGACTGCCTATTACAGAGCGGGTGACATAGAGTTATGGGAAAATCAGGGTCCTGGAAGTACAATTGAAATGCTGAAATATTGAGCCCTTCTTCAATGCCAAACTCAAACGAGTCCTCTTGGTACTTCTCAAAAACGTCTCCGTAATCTTACCTATGTAGTCTGGTATTGCTACAGGACCTCAAAATCCAACGACCCATCTCAATAATCTTCTATCTGTCTTTCTTGGTTTTGTTGAAGCAAATTACCAACGACAAGTTGCTCATCTACCTTGAACTGATCTACGCACTTTGGGAGTCTCAGAAAGATTAGAAAATTTCTGACTTCTGTTCTTCGCTGGACTTAGGGCATAAATTCTACATAAAATGGGTCCAAAGAAGACATATTATTTTGGTTGGAATTATACACAAAATATTAATTTGATTTGCTTCACAATTACTTCACTGGCCTCATAAATTAGTGTGGAATACTAGCAACGAATGCAACGAATAGAACAAATCACAGAGATTTAAGTCCATAATTTGATCTAGTAAAAAATAGTGTCCTTCGATGTGCCCAAACATAATCAAGATAGGAGATAATTGGTAAACTAGGATGGAATATTTCACCATTGAAATTGACAGAAGAAGATGGGTTTTAAGACCTTAGAGCTAATGCTCAAGAAACAGATAAATTGATTCCACACAATGATGCTCCAAAATGAATTCAACCCTGCTTTATTTAGAGGGTTCGTTCAGGGGTTTTATCTTATTAATTGGCTGAATGAATCTTACTCAAAACCCCAATTTTAGGTTTCTTTTCCCAACTTCCCAAAAACTTTCCCAACAATGGGTATTTTGGGGTTTCTCCCCTTTTTAGGTGGATGATAGCCTATGGGATGGATAGGCTAATGAGTCACATTCATCCTCAATTCGTAGAGGACATTATGGTACCCCTTCCCGAAATTTCTTGCACTCAAGCAATTGCAAGTTTGGTTGCTGCAAAATATGTTCTCCTTCCCATGTCGTATCCTCCTCCAGTAAATTCTTCCATTTGATGAGGTATTTCAAAATTACTCTTCCCCTTAAATTATTTTCCCACACAAACATAATTTTTTCTGGAATCAATTTTAGTTTCCCTTCTTCATCTAATGGTAGCAATTCAACCGAGTTGGTGACCTACTAACCCATGTTAGAGAATCACAAAGGAAAATAGATCCTCTTGTTCTTGATTATTTACTTATGATCTTATTTAGTTCTTATTATGTTCTTCTTATTAGTTCATGAAGCAAATATCAAAGAAAATACACATAGATCAAGGATACTAGATGTAGGCCAACAACTATGGAAAAACCCCACTCTTAGGGAAAACCTAGTTAGTAATTCTTCCTTCAATAGTAATTCTTGAGACTATGGACCTTGACCCAAACTTCCTCCACACCAATTCATCCTTCCTTGTGATCCTTCTTGAATCTGGCAGTAACAATAGTAGTGGCAGCACTATGATGCAGTTTCTTCGGCCTGGAAATTCGACCTTGCTTTTTGAGACTTAGATCTTGCTTCCAAAACTTCGATCTTGACCCAATAAAACTTCTCAAAGTAACAACATCCAATAGAACCAACTTCGACCTCCTCTTCACTTGGCAGCTGCACCTTGGCAGGGTCTCATGTAGTAAATGATGGAGAACTTCGATCTCCCAAACTATAACATTAAAGATAGAGAAAATAGTACCAAAATTTTGATTTTCTTCAGCGCCTTAAGCTAGACCAAAAGCACACTCAAAAATTCCTTCTCCCCCACTTCGAGAATTTCCCTTGATGTTGTAAAGATATCGAATTTCTGTGTTGCAATGAATTGGTTCCAAGTGAGTTCAATTCCACTATATATATATATATATATATATATATATATATATATATATATATATATATATATATATATATATATATATATATATATATATACTTGCGATGAGCTTGAATTCCTAGGCTTGAGGCTGACTTTATGTGGAGGCTTCATAAATCATATTCGACTCAATACTTGACCTATTTTCATGATTCAAAAACTGAATATGGATCAATTTAAATCTATAATAATCCTATAGACTCAAAATAAAACCTAGAAGTCCGCAAAGGGGAATTTGACCTAAAATATATATGACCCAAACCTGAAACCCATGCTTTAATATGTCATTTAATAATAATAATATAAAATTATTTTCTTTATTATTATGACAAGTACAATAAATATTGAATCAAGTACAATTTATGAATACCGAACCTAGTTACATTCTTCAACACTCCCTCTTAACTAGGGAGGTATTCATAATACAATAGTACAAGATAGATCTCAACTATGTGAACTATGAAGAATCTTTTGACACTTAAATGTCATGGACTAGATTCTTGACCAAGTAACTTTATCCATTGGTCATTCAACAATTTAGGCACCACAATGCCATGGACTAGATTCTTGACCAAGGTAATCTATCTAAGTGGGACTGAGATGGACTAAAGCTTCCAGCCTCTATAGGTACCATCAGGGTTACTTACTAACCATCAACCCAGGGAACTAGGTGCCCACCCGATGCCACCCTCCCTATCAGACATCAACACAAAGTGTTGACCAGATGCATTTTTCAGACAATGCTTCACTCACAAAGCCTCAACACACCTTGATCCAACAAATCAAGGACAACCAATATCTCCCAATCAAACTAATTGGTAACCAACATGCTATCAAATTCTTCGAGAGATTCACCTGTACAAATACAAACCCCAATCAACGATGCACTTTTTAATACATAATCAAAGAAAACCTTTAGGCTTTCGATGTTTCCCTTCAACTAATCTTATTATGACTATCAATAGAATATTTTTAAGAGAATATTCCTCTTCCTAATTCATATGTGGAAACGTATCTTTTCCAGAATATATTCTCCAACCATAAACTTGTTATACCCTCCCTCTTAACCAGGGAGAGTTCCTTTATCCAAATTCCCTCTTAATGAAGGAAGGTTAGCTTCTTCTATAGGTGTTAGAGAATCTTTCATGGCTTCCATCCTTCTCATCATGCTTATCATAACAACTTCTCATCTTTATGATGTACCTGCATAACTTTAAATAACGAGTAAAATCAAATCTATATAGGCATGAAGTTAGCCATATCAAAATAACGGAAGCATTTTCAACTTTATACATATCATATATCCAAACAAGATACACATATTATTCAACATTTTTCTAGGGAATTTTATCATAAACCCTAGACTACTTCATAATCTTTCATTTCATATAGGGTTTCAATTTTTCTTTCAAAGGTATAACATACCTTGCTACAACATATAGAAAATCCTAGAACCAATATAGATCTGCAAGATATCTAACAACCTTTATAATTCACATGTTAGACTTTCCACTAGGGATTCATACAAATCCTATATTTCATATAAAAGATCATACATCATCTTTCACTAGGGTTAGTTGTAGACCCTATATTTTTAATTAGTTATCAAAACATATCATGAGTAGCTTCTACTAGAGCTTGACACAAACCCTATATTTTCCATATATAAATTCTCAACACACATTATATATATTAAGATGTATACACATACTAGAGAATTTAGTCATTGCTGGGATTTACTTATAAACCCTGGAATTTTAAATCATCATCCTAGAACTTTCAAACGTTGACTAAGGCTTGTTTCCAAACCCTAGAACTCAAGACCATTAGAAATTAGGTCAACACACATATCTAGGAAATGATCATTATAAGCATATCATATGTTAGAAAATATTAATAAATTAGACATATATTGACCTAGAAAAGACTATGGATTCAATCAAAAGAACATATACCTAGGGTTTCACTCCTAGGACTTTCCATAACAAGGATTTTTCCTATAGACCTAACCAAATCCTAGGGTTTCAGTTCATTGTCAAAGAAACCCCTTATTATATCAAACTTCAAAGGTTCGAGATTTAAAAAAACATCATTTCAACTCCAACAAGTTTAGAGCTTCCATGATCATATCAAAATCCCAAACACGACATTATCAATATATTAATCATAATAGAAATTTCTTCATAAATATCCCTAAATAGGTTTATGGTTTCACACATTATTAACATACCCTTAGGTTATGGTTTTCCATAGAACCTTCTTAAAGTTCTCTTTACGTAAGAAATTATAGGTGTATAAAGTGGGTAGATTCATCAGGCGATGAATTATCCAAACAAGAATCCTTTTAGGATTCAGTAGAGTTAGATATAGCAACAATTAGTAACATAGAAATGGAATTTTCAAAGAGAGTAACAAGAACTTATATTTCAATGCATACCTTGCATTCTTTGAAAAACCTTTTGTCTTGTGTGGCCTTCTTATTTGATCCTTGAAGCCTTCTCCATGATTCTTGAACATTTAGCAGATTAATTCCTAGACAAGGAATAAAGGTAGACAAGGGATTAGTATTTAATATAATCAAAACACTTAAATAACTACATGAGGAAAATAGATAGGGAATGAGAAACTTATCTTGAGGAGTTGTTTTGGGCTCCCTCCCAAGCTTGAGGGAAAACCTAAAACTTATAAAACAAAGAAATGTATTTCCAAGAAGATGTTAAAACTATAATACATAAAATATACAAATAAAATATAAGAGAGAAGGGGCTTAGTAGTGCAAGTCCCTTAAGTCAACTTAGAGCTTTGCTTTCTTGGGGGATGATGTTTCTTCAACCATATTTGCATGATCTCTATCTCTTTTCTTGCTCCTAGGATTGTTAGGGAAATCACTCCTATAGTGCCCCATTTTGTGACAATGATAACATTCAATCTTAGACATATCAACCTCAATCTTTGGCCCTTTCTTCTTGAAGCTTCATTTATGATGAGAAACATAGGAATTCGAAACTTCTTCATTGTTGGATACCATGGAGACTCTTAATTCTTCTTGACTGCATGTTGTCCATAGCTCCTCAAAGGTGGGTGATTCTTTCCAGCTGTTGATACCTTAAACAAAGGCACCCCAAGTAGGTGGTAGCCCCAGAATGGTTATAATCACAAGTTCTTTATCTATCACTATTTCATCAATGGAAAGAAGCTCATCCCTTATTCTTGATATCTTCACAAATAAAGAGGAAACAATATCCTCCTTTTCATCTTAATAGTTCTTAGTTCATTTTTCAGGCTTGCCACTTTTCCAATATTCTTGATGGTGAATGGTTTTGACAATGCTTCATACATTTCCTGGGAATGATCAATGTTTTCTATGAAGGGGACAAGGTTTTCCTTTATGCCTTCAACCATCAAAGACAAAGCTACTAATTGCAATTCTCTTAACTTCACCTTATCAGCATCACTTGTTTCTTCTATAGGCTTCTTCACTTTTCCCTTGACCAAATCTAAAACCTTGTTCTTTTCAAGGACGATGATAGTCTTATTTTTCCAAGATCTATAATTTGAAGCTCCTTT
This sequence comes from Pinus albicaulis, assembly GCA_034641835.2. NCBI lineage: Eukaryota > Viridiplantae > Streptophyta > Pinopsida > Pinales > Pinaceae > Pinus > Pinus albicaulis. The sequence continues at coordinate 1,229,585,655 of CM076570.1, read as the reverse complement.
AAGCTTGTTCTCTCACTTGCTGGTGTTATACATCTTCTGTGAAGATAGTGAAGACTTATTTCCTCTAGTGAACTTCTTATGTCTTCCTTGATCAAGACCTTGAGACTTCCTTTTCCTCCTTTCACCAAAGCACTGATATCATGTTAGAGAATCAGAAAGGAAAAAAGATCCTCTTGTTCTTGATTATTTACTTGTGATCTTATTTAGTACTTATTATTTTATTCTTATCTTTCTTCTTATTATTTCATCAAGAAAATATCAAAGTAAATACACATAGATCAAGGACACCAAATTTAGGCCAGTAGCCAAGGTAAAACCCCATTCTCGGGGAAAATCCAATCATTAATTCTTCCTTTAATAGTAATTCTTGAGACTCTGGACCTTGACCTGAACTTCATCCACACCAAGTCAACCTTCCTTGTGATCCTTCCTGAATCTGGCAACAACAACAATAGTAGTAGCACTACAATGCAATTTCTTCGATCTAAAACTTAAACCTTGTTTTTTGAGACTTTGATCTTGAGGTAGAGGCTTCGATCTTGTTTCCAAAACTTCGATCTTGACTCAATAAAACTTCTTAAAGAAACAACATCCTACAAACCAACTTCAACCTCCTCCTCACTTGGAATCAACACCTTGGCAGCACCTGATGTAGCAACTGATGCAGTAAATGATGGAGATCTTCGATCTCCCAAACTATATCATAAAATATAGAGAGAGTAGCACCAAAATTTCAATTTTCTTCAGCTCCTTAAGCTAGCCCAAACTGGAACTCAAAAGTTCCTTCTTCTCCACTTTGCAAATTTCCCTTGATGCAGTAAAGATATCAAATTTATATGTAGCAGTGAATTGGTTCCAAGTGAGTTCGATTCCTTGTGATGAACTCGAATTCCTGGGCTTGAGGCCGACTTGATGTGGAGGCTTCATAAATCATATTTGACTCAATACTTGACCTATTTTCATGATTCAAAATCCCAATATGGATCAATTTAAATCTGCAATAATCCTATAGACTCAGAATAAAATCTAGAAGTCCACAAAGGGGACTTTGACCTAAAATAAATATGACCCAAGCATGAAACCCATGCTTTAATACGTCATTTAATAATAATATAAAATTATTTTCTTTATTATTTTGACAAGTACAAAAAATATTGAATCAAGTACAATTTATGAAGACTGAACCTAGTTACATTCTTCAACAACCCACAACCTTCATGAGGCATGAAAGGTGGAATGAAATTTGTATTCCGTTGTTACTTGGTAGCTCCAATTCATATGCCACTTTTCCAATTCTATGGAGGGCTATATAAGGCCCACAAAACCTTAACTTTAATTTTTCTTCCCTACTCTTCTTAAGTGTATACTTTCTATAGGGCTACAATCCCAAAAAAATAAAATCTCCTACCTAAAAATTGTGTTTTGTTCGATGTTGGTATGCATACAACGTTTTCCGATTATGAGCAACCTGCATATTCACCTCAAGTACACTGAGGATTTCTTGGCTCTCATGTATCCAATATTTGGAAAGGGGTGCCTTGTTGTCCCCAAAAATTCTGTCAATGAAGGATGGTGCATCATATCCATTTAAAGCTCTAAAAGGTGTCATCCAAAGGGATAAGTGGTAGGTGGTGTTGTAGAAATGGTCCCTAAGGTACAACCAATTAATCCATGCCTTTTGCTAACATGTTACATGGTTTTGTAGATACCCCTCAAACCACTTATTCATAATTTTTGTCTGATTTTCGGTTTGACGGTGATAGCTAGCACTAGGGGTCAATTCAGTTCCCACTAGCCTAAAAATTTCCTGCCAAAATGCACCCATAAATCTACTATTGTGATCGCTAACTATATTATTTGGCAACCCATGCAATCTAAATACATCTTTGGAAAATAGTTCTACCACTTGTTTGGTTGAGTAATCTACTAAGATGGCAATGTGTGTGAATTTAGTCAACCTGTCTACCACCGCGTAGATGCAGTCCATACCTTGTGCTTTGGGTAATATTGTGATGAAATCCATCTAAATGCCCTTCTATTTTTGTTTTGGAAGTGGTAGATGTCAGAGAATACCTACTGGATGTCTTGAATAATCCATGATTCCCAAATGAAGGAATATCATGTGTAACCTTCAAAATTTTTTCCTTAAGTGTAGACTTAGGAGCCAGGTATATCTTGTATTTATAATAAGTGACTCCATCAACTATTGTGTACCTATCATCCTGGATGATTTTGTCGATTATCATGCAGGAAAATTGGTTCATGGCATACACTACATAGAGGCAGGCCTTCCAATCTTTTGTGAGTTCCAGGAGGGTGCATGTTGTTGGTTTCCTTGAAAGTGAATTGGCTACAATGTTCTTCTTCCCCTTCACATATTCAATGACAAAATGATTAGCTTTTATTTTGCTTACCCATTTCTTTCGTTGTTCGTTCAGGTCCCATTCGAGATGATTATGTCAACCATGGGGTATGATTCACCATTTTTGGAGTAAAAATGTAAAAAAATAAAATAATAAAAAATAAAAATAAAAACTATTTTTCAACTCGTATTGTCAACTTATCTCTTCACATTTTTACTCAAATTTCGAGGAGGTGCACTCGTTGGATGCAGAATTTAATTCGTCATCTAGGGAGTACCGACGTTGCATATTTTTGATGGACCCTGCTACAAGAAAAATGAGAAATACATGAAAAAATGTGATTGCAATAACATTTTTCATGTATTTTTCATTTTTCATGTAGCAGGGTCCATTGAAAATATGCAACATGGGTACTCTATCGATGAGGAATTAAAATTTTCATCCAATGAGGGCACATGCTCAAAATTTGAGTAAACTAATGGGGAGATTAGTTGAAAATACTAGTTGAAAAAGTAGTTTTTCTTTTTTCCCTCGAAAATTTGATGAGATAATTCAATCTTATTTTATTATTTCCACTATTATTTTATAATATTCCTTAGGAGGCCCATTTTGGACCTCAAAATTTCTCTAATTATTTTTCCTAAGAAATGTCACAGGGTCTTGTAGTTTATTCTGACTATGAACCTATTTCCCACCAAATAATTTTTGAACTTTGCCAATGTGTTCATGATAGCTAGCATCTCCTTGTCATATATGGAGTAATATATTTATGAATCTTCCAACTTTTGACTTTCAAATGTGATAGGATGGCCCTTTTGTATTAGGACAACTCCTATTCTTGACGCATCACATTCTAATACAAATGGTTGGCCAAAGTCAGGAAGAGCCAATACCAGACATGAGCTCATTATTTCTTTGACTTGTTAAACATATTGTCATATTTCCATGTCCACTTGAATGCTCCCTTTCAGGTTACGTTCGTCAGAGGTGCACTTAATTGGGAGAATCCTTTAACGAACCATTAATAGTAGCTGTAGATCCCAAGGAACACTCGTAATTCTATTAGGGTTTTGGGTGTAGGCCAATCCAATATTGTCTGGATATTTTCTTGATGAACTTGTACCCCTTTTTCACTAATCATATGTCCCAAATAAAGAATTTCCATCAACCTGAACTTGCATTTTAATGCCTTAGCATAAAGAGGCTCTTCCTGCATCATGCTCAAAATTTGATCTAAGTTTCCCAAATGATCATTCCACATCTTATTGTAGATGAGAAGGCCACCAGATAACACCAAAACCTTTCTTAACTACTTGTTGAAAATGATTTTCATGTAGGATTGGAAGGTAGTTAACCCAAATGGCATGAACATAAATTCGAAGTGTTCGTAGTGGCATTAGAATGTTGTTTTTGGCACGTCTTCCTCATGAACTCATATTTGATGATACTCGGATCATAAATCGATCTTTGAAAAGTACACCTCCCCATGGAATTCATCCAACAATTCATCAATCCTTGGAACGGGATACCTTTTTTAATGGTTTTCTTGTTGAAGGCTTGTTAATCAATACAAATTATCCATATGTCATCCTTCTTCACCAAAACTATGGATGATGCAAACATACTTGAGTTGGGTCTGATATGACCCATGACTAATAATTCTTGGATGGTTTTTTTATCTCGTCCTTGAACTTCTTTAATTGTTGGTATGGTGTGGTGATCACAGGCTTGGATCCTTATTCCAATTCAATAGTATGCTCAAATCCTCTTTTAGGAGGAAATCATGGAGGAATGTAACGAAACACAGGAGCATGCTTGTCTAACACTTGTTTAATATTTATCATGTATTGTGGTTTACCATTGTCAGGAGTATCTTGGGTTATAACCTTTACATTTCGTTGCATATGTTATACCACATGCCTGAATAGGGCTTCCATCCTCCTGGCTAAAACGACCTATGGGATGTCATTTGACATGCCTCTTAATACAACCTTATTTCCATTGTGAAAATTCCGCAACTTGGAATCATACTGCAGGAATTGATTAGATTTCTTCTATTTTTTAATTTATTGAAAAAATTATTTACTGTTTACTACGATAAATATCAAAATAAATACACTGCAACCTTCACAAAATAAATACAGCGGAATAAATACAACATAGGAAAGATAGATGCACACACACACACACAAATAACAAAATTATTTTTGAACTAAGTCCCCGGAAAAACCCAATGCGGGAAAACTGGTGCAACAATTGAGGGTTTGTATATTATGTAGTAGTAAATTTGAGTACAAGTCTATGGTTGCTCAAATCTAGCAAACCATAGAGAGAAATACTAACAAAAAGTTAGTGAGAAAATTCTCACTCTGCCACTAGCGATCCGACACTGATATGGGCTCAGGATGAGTTGTTCTGCGCTACCTCTACGCAGTCATTGCATCATCCTACACAGTACTGCATCCCACATCTTGGAACTGCTTCACCTTCACTATATGATCAGATTTTTTTTGGAAACTAGACTCTCCTGGCCTCTAGAATCTCTCTCCAGATTCTGGCACTGAATCAACTCGTCTCCCAGCGAAAATAGAATCTCCTGAAGCTTTGCATTGCCTCTCTATGGCACTTGCTGCCTCTCTGCTTTTCACTCACTGGATTCGGAAAATATTCCTCTGACCTTACTATCCCTCCCCCTCTCTCACTGCAATGATCTCACTATCCTCTCTCCGAAAACTCAACGCTGCTACTCAAGAAATTGATCTACTAGTGAATTAAATTTTTGCAAGTGTGTTCTCCAAGTTCCCATCGAGTTCCTTCTTATAATCTCTTGTTAAGACATCAATGACCATGATTAAAACTTAATCGATTGCTAATATTAACTAAGACTCGATCCATGCATTTTTCTAGAAGATTCACACCTGACTTAATTAATACCTTTTAATTAATCATATTTCCTAAGTTTAGATAGGAAATATTAAAAACTGATTAATTATTTTAATTAAGCCATATCTAGGTGGAATTTCTCCAAATGGTTTCTGGTTCTTGGAGAATACATATGTCTTAGCCTCCCTGCAAATTCTTGAGGCTAGAGCACATCCGATGCTACAAAAATCAACTCTCCCTCTTAGCGAGGAATGTGCTCTAGTATTTTTGCCCTCCTGATAGTAATATTATGATTCTGCACCATCTCCTATTGTGCTGCTGATATCTGGCTACTACTTCCCACCAACCACTGTGCAACTCTAGTTCTGCGCTGCATTTTTGGTGTTGTTGACTCTGCTAAAATGTTATCAACTACTACATATGCACTGCAACTCTTTTGTGGCTGCTATTGCAACATTTGCAATTCCCTTTCATCTGTTGCTGTTGCAACTGAGAGATGTCCATCATACTAAACCAACGGTATTCAGTCTGATGCATTTGTCACCCGAGTCCTGACAATTGCTAGCCTCCGCATTGTCACTGAAGCCTCTACGCTACTGTTGTCTCTACACTATGCTAATTTCGCTGCTTCGCACTCTTCTTGACTGCTACTAGCTACTGCATCTATCACTCTAGCACCTGACTGCACCAACTGTCACTGGTCCATCGTGCTACTGTTGCTATGGTCTCCCATAGCAAGGTCTTGATCCAAGAGGTGGACTCCTAAAGGATCTTGCCAACCTCTAGCTCTTTGGGGCTACACCTCCAAATCACCCCACCTCACACCCGAAGGTATATCAGTGATCATGGAAAATTCTTCCTCCAGCTTGGAGGACAACTTATCGATCTTAGCGGATGTAGCCTACTAGTCCCGCTTCTCCTCTCTGCCCCTCTTTCTGAATAGAAACTAGGTGTTGTAGTGACCAAGTTCACCACATCTAAAGCATTTGACTTTGGATACGTTCTTCTTCCTTTTGTGATGCTCCTGCTTCCCCTTTGATGTGAGGGTTGCAATATCCTCTTCCTTTACTTCCTTCGTCCCACTGCTGTTGCTGCCACTATGGTGCTATTCACCAAGTCTCTCCTCATCTCCTCTTGATGCAGATATGCCCACATTTTGTCCCAATATGGCAAGTTTTCTCTGCCCAGGATACTCTAGAAAAAGACTTGCCAATCTTCGGAAACACTATTCAGGGCAAATCGTACAAACTCTGTAGGTTGGGGCGCTGACCCGATTGTAGAAAACTAATCCTGGACTTCCTGAAGTCTCGTCAGGATAGGGTCTATATGCTCCCCTTTCTGCATCCTGGTACACTTCAACTTCTCCTCCAAATACATCTTCCGCTGCTCGGAAGATCCCTGGTATAGTGTAGCAAGGACATCTCACATCTTCTTGGCACTGTCCTTGCCAGGTATGTGTGATACTACGTGATCTCAAACTCCATCAATAATCAACCTCTTTGCTTTCACCATCTCCTTTTTTAGGTCTTATGCTGATCTGTGATCGTGGGTACTACTACTACTAAACTGATATAGGTCTTGAGATCATGTTCATCTAAAAGATAAGAAATCATGGCCTTCCAGATCACATAGTTAGATGAACCATCTAGCCGAAACTGATCTTTCAACCTTGCTGATGCCATCTTGCCAAAAATGTCAAACTGTTCCTCTTCTCCTCCACATCGCTGCTGACTGGCTCTACACATTCCTTGTTGGAGTGGGAAAATCTTCTCACGACTACTGCTGTTCTACGTGGAGAATTTGAACTTCTTGGCTAGAAGTTCCACGGGGAAAGAATTCCCTTAGTGTGTGCTCTTCTTCCATTCTAACGCTATTTTGCCAACAACTGCTGCAAAATAATTGTGTCCCAACTGAAGATATGCTCTGCAAGTAAAACACTGTGGCTTCCACTGCCTATAAAAATCTTCGATCTGGAAAATTTATTCTCTGTCGACTATCTCAGAGAAATAAATTTCCTTGAAATTTTCCCTGTTGGCCTATGGATTGCACATCCTCCTGGGGTTTCGAGCAATTGCTTACACAGTGCTTTGAAGCTCCCTCTTTCCGTGTGCAACTGAGCTCTTCTTGCTTCTCCTGTGCTCTGATACCATGTGAAAATTTCACATCTTGGAATCCTACTGCAACAAATGATTATATTTTTGCTATTTGTTAATTTACTGAATAAATTATTTAATATTTACTACGGTAAATATTGAAATCAATACGCTACAACCTTCACAAAATAAATATAATGGAATAAATACAACACAGGAAAGATAGATGCACACACACACAAATAACACAACTATTTTTGGACTATTTCCCTAGAAAAACCCAATGCAGGAAATCGATGTAGCAGCTGAGGGTTTGTATATTATGCAGTAGTAAATATGAGTACAAGTCTATGGTTTCTCAAATAGAGTAAACCATACAGAGAAATACTGGCAAAAAATTAGTGAGAAAATTCTCACTCTCCCATTGCAAATCTGACACTGATCTGGGCTTAGGATGAGCTACTTTACACTGCCTCTATGTAGTCATTGCGTCAACCTACACAGTACTGTGTCCCACAACTCAGAACTACATCACCTGTGATATCTGATCAGCTGTTGTCTGGAAATAGGACCCTCCTGGCCTCCAGACTCTCTCTCCGGCTTCTGGCACTCAATCAAATTTGTCTCCCAACAAAAACATAATCTCCTCCTGAAGCTCTGTGTTTCCTCTCTATGGCACTTGCTGCCTCTCTTCTTTGCAGTCACCGGATTTGGAAACTATTCCTCCGACCTTACTATCCATGCCCCTCTTTCACTGCAATGAGCTCACTACCTCTCTCTCAGGGAACTCAACGCTACTACTCACGAAATCGATTTTCTAGTGATTTCGATTTCTGTAAGTGTGTTCTCCAAGTACCCATCAAGTTCCTTCTTATAGTATCTCTTTGAGACATCACCGACCACAATTAAAACTTAATTGATGACTAATATTAACTAAGACTCAATTTGCGCCTTTTTTTAGAAGATTCGCACATGACTTAAATAATACCTTTTAATTAATCATATTTCCTAAGTTTAGACTTAGGAAATAGTAAAAACTAATTAATTATTTTAATTAAGCCATCACTAGGTGGAATTTCTCCAAACGATTTGTGGGTCTTGGAGAATACATGTGTCTTAGCATCTCTGCATATTCTTGAGGCTAGAGCACATCCGATGCTACAGAATTCAACAACCATTTGGTGCTCTAAATTCCATTTCCAATGCTTGGTAGCCCATCATGTGTTTTCCTAATGAATACAATCATTGCACCCCCAATACCATGTTGAGGACTGCAAGATCTATTACATAGAAATCGATAGAAAAAGTATATTTACTAAGAGTTACACTCATACTTGGGATCATTCGTGACCAATCCAAGTTGTACTCATCCTCAAATATCACATCAAACCCCTAAAACTCTTTGGTGGGAAATCCCATTTTAGCTACTAGTGTTGCATCAATGAAGTTGTGCATGGCTTCTTCATCAATTAGAGCTGTGATGCATTGTCCTTGACCCCGAAGGTGTAATACTTAGGCGTGGTTGAAAGGGTTGCAATCCTGACCCAGGGTCGTGTCTTCTTTTCTCCGCTGGGCCTTTCTTCTTGTTATGGTTCTTCCTTGGGGTTGTTAATACGTTCTCCTTCCTTTACTTCTTTTCGCAGCGGTTCTTATTTAAGATTTGAATTAGGTTACTCTCATTCTTCCTCGTCATCAAAGTTTACTTCAATGTAGTGAACTTTTCCCTTACCTAAACAACAGTGACCTAGTTCCCATGAATCCCTGTAATTGAAACATAGCTTCTTCCACTTGAGTTCCCTTCGTGTTTCTTCATCTAACATGTCCTTTCTACACCCATCATGTTGAAAAGTCATATTCTCCTTATCTTTTGGAGGAATGAAAGGCTTGGATGGGGCCTTAGCTTTAGCTGCTACATTTCCCATTTCTCGAGTCTTCTCGATAGCCTCTTAAAGAGTGGTGGTATTGAAAGCCTTGACCCATCCTTATAGGGGCTTTGCTAATGCTACAATGAAAAGCATAACTAATCGTTCTTCAAATATATTTGTTACCATGATTGTGGTACATTCAAATTCTACAATAAACTCTCATGTGACCCTATTTGCTTAAGCAGTGCGAGTTCTCTAAAATGGATGTTTGGGTTCTTTCGACCAAATATTTCTATCAACATTTGTGTAAAATATTCATAAGAAGTGATATTGGTATGTCCCAAAGTTACTAGACCATGATACCACCACCCATATGCTTCCTCTTCTAAATGTAATGTGGCGAATCAGATTGAGCTTGCTTCAGCGATAGGATTGAGCATGAAGTAGGTGTCCAATTTTTTCACCCAAGCTCTTGTTGTACATTTAGATGATCCATCAAATGAGGGTTAAGAAAGTTTACTCACCTTGCATGTAACTTCCCCATTAAGTTGCCCTGTGGACTATTTCTGTACCTGAAGTTGTTGTATTCATTGAAGGTCTAATCGTTGCTCCAGTGTTCTCATACAATCTTGCGTAGTCCTGAATAATGCATTAAGTTGATCAGGATCCACTGTTTTAGGGGTTGTCAACCCTTGATTGTTTGTGAATTGTGGAAGTAATGGTCGACTGCTCCTTTTTTTGTTTGCAGGGTTATTAGGAAAATCGAGACTACGATTACCCCTACTTTCATTCATGATCTTGTTGTTGGAAACAAAATTTTGTTGTCCTATAAAATGAGTAATTAGTGGAGAAATATGTTCTTGTCCTTGAGCCAAAACTTGTGCAATATCCTGCTACCCTTGAATCATTTGTTGTCCTTGTTGCAACTATTGGGACATTTGGTGTTGTCCATTTAGTAATTCATCCAATAGAATACCAGGGTCGTGTTCTCCTTTTTTTGCTCTATCCCCCATTGTTGAATGGTGAGTACCTCTCGTTTTCCTTATAGTGATATTGGGACATTTGGTGTTGTCCATTTAGTAATTCATCCAATAGAATACCAGGGTCGTGTTCTCCTTTTTTGCTCTATCCCCCATTGTTGAATGGTGAGTACCTCTCGTTTTCCTTATAGTGGCGTTGCTTGTATATGCAGGAAACACGCACGACTCATATATTCATGGGTGGTAGGATGTTGGTGCTCTGATACCACTTTGAGGCTCCAGCAAGATTTTTCCCTAGGTTTTTCATGCAGCTCGGGTTTTCAACAAAACAAAATAACTATTCTAGCACATCATAATTTTCCAACAAACATTTTTTTATCAAATTTCTATCCGATAATTTACCAATTATAATAAAATCCCAAACTGACGAGGAAAAATAGTTCGCTTCAGTGTAACAATTTGAATTTAACAACAGTAGAAAGTAGTTTGCTACATCTAATTAAACAATGAAACTACATTGTTTTAAACTATGTAAATATTCCAGAATTAGTTATGCTTCAGGAGACAGTTAATTTTCTGCAAGAATACTGTGGATTGTCATGCTTACCATTGCAGGATAGTCATGTGACCTTTAAGAATATTTGAGCAAAGATGCTTGTTTACCCACGGACATGCACCATTACGAATCTAAATAAGATACAACTGGTCTCTTAGCAAGCCTGAATTATCGCCTGTTATAGAGCAGGTGACATAAATTTTTTGGAAAATCGGGTTCTTGGAAGTGTAACCGAAATGTTGAAATACTGAGCCATGCTTCAACGCCAAACCCAAATGATTCCAATTGGTACTTCTCAGAAACATCTCCACAATCTTACGTGTGTAGTCTGGGATTGCTATAGGACTTCAACAAATCCAATGACCCATCTGAATAATCTTCTATTTGTCTTCCTTGGTTTTGATGAAGCATATTTTTAATGGGAGCTTGCTCGTTTACCCAGAACCTAACCTACACACTTCAAGAGTCGCAAAAAGAATATGAAATATCCAGCTTTAGTTCTTCGATGGACTTAAGGCATGAAATCTACATAAAATGGGTTTATAGAAGATGTATTATTTCGACTGGAATTATACACAGAATATTGATCCAATTTTCTCGAAAATTACTTCGCTAGCCTCAGAAATAAGTGCAGACTACTAGCAGGGAATCTAACAAATAGAACGAATCACATAAATTTAAGTCCAAAATTCAATCTACTAAAAAATAGCGTCTTTCGTTGTGCACAAACAAAATCAAGATAGGAGATAATTGGTCAACTAGGGTGGAATCTTTCAGCACCGAAATTTCCAGAAGAAGATGGGTATTAATTCCTTATATCTAATGCTCAAGAAATAGATAAATTGATTCCACACAATGATGCTTCAAAATGAATTCAACCCTCTATTTATAGAGGGGTTTCATCTACTTAAATGGTTGAGTGAATTTTACCCGAAACCCAAATTCTGGGTTTCTTTGCCCAACTTCCCAAAAACTTGCCCCACAATGGGTATTTTTAGGTTTCTCCCCTTTTTAGGTGGACTATAGCCTATGGGGATGGATAGGCTAATGAGTCCCATTTATCCTCAATTTGTAGAGGACATTATAGTAAAGTGTTCCCTTGAATCTATGAACTCCCTTTGAGTCTTACAAACCTTCTTCTTGCCTTGGTTTATAGTCTTTCCCTTCAACCTATATAGACCATTCTCTCTAACTCCAAGAACCGCTCCTGTGTTAGAGTTGGGGGCATTGGGCTTGAGAAGCACCTTTGCATCTAAGGACATTACTTGAAACCTCTTAGCCTCAATCGTTGAGAGAAACAACATTATACACTTGAGTACCGATACCCAAAGTACATTCTAGACTCGTAAAAACCCTCATGACTCCATCGTGAATGGTATAGTCCATGTTTCTCTGACTATCTTCTGACTCTTATCACCAATCGTTTCATGCTTATCAAACTTCCATTTGTTCAGGGTCTCAAATACTTCTCATGATATTTTCATATGATTTAATGTTCTACTATCAATGAACTAAGCACCCACACCAATGGTGCTCCCATAGAAATGAGAAATAAAGAAAATTCATCCTCAAACCTTCTCACAAAATCATTCTTCTCAGTTGTTGATGAAGCAACCATTTTTGTCTTTTTTCTTCTTTTCATTCCGACCTTTCTTCCTATGTGGACACTTACTAGCATAATGAACAAACTCCTAGCCATTGTTGAGCTTCCCTTTTCCCTTCATATTAATAATGAGAACCATATTCTCTTCATCAATATTCTTATTTTGAAGATCCTCATCCCAAATTTCCTCCTAGATCAAATCATCCCATAACTTGTTCCAATCTAGTAGTTTTTTCTTAAGATACTCTTCCTTCGATAAATGGCTTCCATTCCCTGAAGAATATCTTTAAAGCATTCCTCACTAATTTAGATTTTGGAACATTATCACCATTGGCAGTCAGCTTGTCATGAACTTAATGAACCCTTGTAAGATACAAAGTCTCATTCTCTCCATCTATCATCTTGATGGCCTTGAGCTTCTCTCTCAATACCATCTTCCAATTCTCATTATTGTTCTGCAATAGATCTTGAAGATCCTGTTATCACTCAGGCCTTCCTTGAAGTTGTAAGAAAAGGAAAGAAACCCAAGGTAACCACTAACCAACCTTCAGATGCAGAATCTAGCCAATCTGCATCCAGAGAGGGCTCTCTCTTTAAAATTTAGCTTTGTTCTTAGAAAGTTTTAGGCTAGTTATAAGTCCAGGGGTTTTGATTTTGTTTGAATGGTGGAATCCGCCAACTGAGGGCAAGGTTGAAAATTTTTAGTCCATTGGGCTATGGAGTCGAAAGGAGGCTTTACTGGATTAATATTCTACACACAAGATGGCTTTGCAGGGCAAGATAGCCAAACAGAGAACAATTTTGGATCTTAAAATGAATGGAATGGATTTTGAAGGGTTGAAAGGCAATCAAGAATCTTTCAACATGTTCAAAAGAAAGAAAGTGAATGATTACAAATAAAGAGCAGCTAAGAATTCTTTACTATAATAATCAAGATGTTTAAACTAGCGAAGCAAGAGCAATTAAGAATTCGTTGCTTATAACCAGTTTAGCAGAAAACATTTTAGAATAATCACAATTGAAATCAGAGTACACTTAAGTAAATTCCGATTTATTCTTTTATGTCAATTATTCAGAAATGGAACGGAGTGATATTATAAACAGATATAAAACTTAAAACATAGGATAGAAAGGACTTATTGAATTGTAGTCGGAAACATGAATCCTGCAAAAAGTCTTGAGCTTCAAATCATCATCCAACAAGCCACAAAGAAGTTTCTCCAAAGCACTTTTATTCCAAAAACATCAATGTCACAGCAAAGTAGTAGAATCCACCAAAATTACTTCCAAGAGTGAAGTATTTATACAAATTTCTAAACTAAAATATCTTGAAAAAAATATCAAAATTGGTTCACAAATCTCTCCAACTATTTTACATAAATAGAACTTAAGTAAAGGACACTCAAAATAATGCATCTATTTGGCACTATTTTTGATGGATAGGTGATGACAAAGAGGAGAATTCGAATTTGATCCAACTCTTAGTTGATGATGAGGCATCCAAGTCACTAACTGCATCCTTTCTTTGTACATTCTGCTCCAACAATTCTGCAAACTTGGGGTCCAATGATACCTTGTTATTTCTCAATCCGTAATATATATGTAAAAAGTGAAAGAGGTTATTGTAGATAAATATGTTTTTGAGCTAAACCTCTTTCACTTTCCTAAAATTCCTCTCCAGCTGTGCACAATAGGCTCTGCACAAATATGTGTAAAACAGAGTTTTACAGAGTCTGAAAAATAGCCTGTAAAGATGTGCATGTATCTCTCATTCTGAAATCACTGTGAAAAAAGTGAGATAGGTTTTTGTAGATGGGTCCCTTAGGAACAAAAAAATCCTTCAGTTTTGTAAAATTTTATTTCTAATTGTCCACAATAGTCTCTGCAAAATGATGACTTAACAGGAAGTTTCTGCAAAACGTGTTTTCCAACATTGTTTAATATTTCCAAAACCATAATAGATGTTAGAAAAGTGAGAGAGGTTTTTGTAGATGGTCCTCTTAAGAACATAAACCTCCTTCAGTTTTGCAAAATTCATCTTGGATTGATCACAATAGTTTCTGCAAAACAATGACTAAAACATTAAATTTCTGCAAAATGTTCCTTTTTGTTGTGTTTTTCATCTTTTCACTTTTTTGTTCTTTTAACTGTTTTACTTTCACTTTAGATAAAATTCAATGTTGGTGAAAGTATTTTCATCTCTTTTTACCATTTTACTGCCTCTGTAATTACTTTTACTGTTTTACCTTTGACTGCTCTATAACTTCATTTTAACTTTCACTTTGACTTTTACCTGATACACTTTAACCATTGATACTCTTTAACTGTTCTTTACTATGTCTTTTTACCTTCAATGTGTAGTTTATATTTTTACTGTCTGTTTCAACAGTAAATTGTTTAATATCCTGTTTCCTTTGCTTGTCTTTCAACTGTATGTTTTATCTTCCATCTCTGTTTGAATAGATTTGATAACACTCTTAGAGTAAACAAGTCTTATGACTAGTATTAAGACTGTTTATCTAAGGATGTGGTCTTCTGATCACCTGTAAAACAAAACAAATTGTTAAGAAAGCATTGGTTTGCAGGGGAGGTCGAAAAGGTTTCATTTGATTTTGAGAGGTCTGTGGAGTGAATCTAAAATGATTTTTGGGAGGTAAACCATGCTCGAATTGGTTAACAAAGGCTTCAGCAGTTGGTTTTTGAATTTCTTTGCATGGGAGACTGGTTCGTGTATGAGATAATGAAAACGACGCGGGAAAACTTGTTTCATTCACAAAGTCAAAAGGTTGGCAGACTTCGGAAGTTTGAAATTCAAATTTTCTGTGTGGAGGGTGCATTCGTTTAGTTCGTGCAAAATAATGAAAAAGACACGAAATTTTTGTTTTATTTGGCAAAGTCAAATGGGGGGGAATTTTTATTATTTTAATGACTGACGTCATTCTGTACGGGAGGCGAGTCACGGGGGGGGGAGTGGTAAGCGGTTTTTTCCGCACCACTTATGGGCGAAGGCAGTTTCGGGCGGATGGGCAGCGAAGCGATACAGCGCTTGACACGTAGCATACACTATTTGAAAACCACTTTTCATTTCGCGCATTAAATTTCAGATGGGGGATGGCCAGTGGAATCGATGCAAGCTGTTGATCTTGGAGTGGATGATCTGACGGTTGACGGAACAGGGAGATGGCGTGGAGTTAATGGTGCGGGTTTGACGCATTTAACGGTTAATTAATTATTTCAGGAGTGATTTGATTGGCAGGGAGGTTATTAATTAACCTGGAGGGTTAATTAATCCCTTAAATATGTGGGCAAGCGATCGGGATTTGGTTTTAAACCAAAGTTTAGAGTTGGAACATGGGAAATTTAACTCTAGTTAGGGCGTCGGGAGAGAGGAAAATACAAAGGGGATGGGTTATTTTCTTTGAATTTTAAGTTTAAATTAAACTTTTGGATTTATTTTTTGTTTTAAACATATATGCATATGTTTAAGAGATTTTTCATATATATTTTTATTATATAGTAATTAAATCAATGTGACTTATTACCATAGGGGGTGGGAATAGATTTAATGTTACATTTTAGCCAAAAGGGAAGATATTGTGGGTTTTTTATTTGAATAAGTTGGAATAAAATACTTTTGGCTAAAATAGCTATAATACATGGGTTTTGGGGATATTATATGGAAAGTAATTATATACATAGGAAAAGGTGATTTTCATAGGGAGTTAATATATAAATTAGAGTTAATATGACAAGGGACAATGTAAACTCAAAATACTTAAATATAACCAAGAAAGTGAGAATTCAAAAGTAAATATCATTATTATACTTTCATCACTTAGACTTAGAATAAAAAATAATTTTGAGGCCTTTTCATGAAATACTAGAGGATTTTCCTAAGTAAAATGGGATTTTTCTTAGGAAAAGATTTTGAGAGGTGAATGAATGTGATAATGGATAACTTCAAGTACTTAGGTTTTTTCAATTATTGGGCCGAGGGTCCGGTCCCTCCAAAAGTCAAGGAAATGCCTTGAGCCCCTTTAATCTTCAAATACCTTATCACTTAGGGGAAATTAGTGAAATCTTTAGGGAAAAATGAAGGGGAAATTAATAATCTTGACTTTGCTTTGCTGTGAACTTTTTCCAATGTAGTATCTGCCTTTGCACTTTGTGATGAAAGTAAAATTGAACACATTTAGGGCCATCATTCATCACATGTAATTCTGCAACATCATCTACCTACCCTATCTACTTACCTCTACCATTTTCTCTTCTTTATTAGGGTGCACTTAGATTGGCAAACCCTTATCAATCTTCTTTTCTTTTACATGGAAAATCTATCTAAGTCTATACTTATTGCATCCAAGGGCTCAGATTAAACTGTTGAGCACCTTTTATTAACTCTACCTATCTACTTATCTGCCAAGATTAAACTGTTTGGCCAGATATTTATTCTCTATTCTACATTATGAAATTGAAAAATGAATGAGTCAAGTTTAAACAGTTTGACTCTTCATAAATTGTGGCAAAATTTTGACAAGCTGCACACAATTTTTTTTATTACAAAAAATGAAATAGTAGTGGCATTTAAACTTGCACACTTTCCTGGTCTATTTTTGTTTGGGGTTCATTTATTTCACTTTTTTGACCATTTTATTCTTTTTACCCTTTGATTTTTCTTTTAGGGTATACCCTCTTTACATTTTTTAAATTTTTTGATTTTTTGAAAATATGGAACACCTTTGCAACAAGAAAAAGGTTTGACATATGGCATAGTTCAACTAGTCAATCATGAAATATGACCCCTATTGGTATAGGAGTCTAACAGATCCTTCCACAGATGAGGTATCAAGAGATCCTTGAACTTAACAAGAAGGATCAACTTGGCCTTCACATCCAACATCTCATCCATTTCCAACCCATTTAAATATGTTGGCTTGGAAATCTACTTGTGAGCAAATTCCCATATTTCATTTACCAATAACACTACCCTAATTCTTTCCTTCCATCGACAGTGGTTGGAAAACCCATCCAATTAGTCCTCATACCTCAAGCTAACAAGCATCTTTGACATGTTGTTTTCCCTTAAAAAATACTCAACTCACCACCCTGTTAAGTTGCTTCTTGTGCACACTATGATCCATCTACCTTTGAAGTTAGCTTTGATTCCATGTTGAAATCAGATTGAGTTTGCTTCAGCCATAGGATTGAGCCTGAAGTAGGTGTCCAATTTTTTCACCCAAGCCCTTGTTGTACATTTAGATGATCCATCAAATGAGGGTAAAGGAAGTTTACTCACCTTGCATGTAATTTCTCCATTAAGTTGCCCTGTGGACTATTTCTATACCTGAAGTTGTTGTATTCATTGAAGGTCTCATAGTTGCTCCAGTGTTCTCATACAATCTTGCGTAGTCTTGAATAATGCATTAAGTTGATCAGGATCCACTGTTTTAGGGGTTGTCAACCCTTGATTGTTTGTGAATTGTGGAAGTAATGGTCGACTGCTCCTTTTTTGTTTGCAGGGTTATTAGGAAAATCGAGACTATGATTAACACTACCTTCATTCATGGTCTTGCCGTTGGAAACAAAATTTTGTTGTCCTATAAAATGAGTAATTAGTTGAGAAATATGTTGTTGTCCTTGAGCCAAAATTTGTGCAATATCCCGCTACCCTTGAACCATTTGTTGTCCTTGTTGTTGCAAATATTGGGTCATTTGGTGTTGTCCATTTAGTAATTCATCCAATAGAATACCAGGGTCGTGTTCTCCTTTTTTTGTTCTACCCCACATTGCTGAATGGTGAGTACCTCTCTTTTTCCTAATAGTGACGATTCTTGTATATGTAGTAAACATGCACGACTCATATATTCATAGGTGGTAGGATGTTGGTGCTCTGATACCACTTTGAAGCTCCAGCAAGATTTTTCCCTAGGTTTTTCATGCAGCTCGGGTTTTCAAACCAACTTTCTCCACTATTCAAAACAAAATAACTATTCTAGCACATCATAATTTTTCAACAAACATTTTTTTATCAGATTTCTATCTGATAAGTTACCAATTATAATACAATCCCAAACTGACCAGGAAAAATAGTTCGCTTTAGTGTAACAATTTGAATTTAACAACAGTAGAAAGTAGATCGCAACATCTAATTAAACAATGCAACTACACTTTTTTAAACTACGTATCTATTCCAGAATTAGTTATGCTTCAGGAGACAGTTAATTTTCTTCAAGAATACTATGGATTGTCATGCTTACCATTACAGGATAGTCATGTGAACCTTAAGAATATTTGAGCAAAGATGCTTGTTTACCCACGGACATGCACCATCACGAATCTAAATAAGATACAACTGGTCACTTAGCAAGACTGAATTAGCAGGTGACATAAATTTTTTTGGAAAATCGGGTTCTGGGAAGTGCAACCGAAATGTTGAAATACTAAGCCATGCTTCAACGCCAAACCCAAATGATTCCTCTGGGTGATTCTCAGAAACATCTCCATAATCTTACATGTGTAGTCTGGGATTGCTATAGGACTTCAACAAATCCAATGACCCATCTGAATAATCTTCAATTTTTCTTCCTTGGTTTTGCTGAAGCGTATTATTAATGGGAGCTAGCTCGCTTACCCAGAACCTAACCTACGCACTTCAAGAGTCAGCAAAAAGAATATGAAATGTCCAGCTTCAGTTCTTCGCTCGACTTAAGGCATGACATCTACATAAAATGGGTTTATAGAAAATGTATTATTTCGACTGGAATTATACACAGAATATTGATCCAATTTTCTTTACAATTACTTCACTAGCCTCAGAAATAAGTGCAAAGTACTAGCAGGGAATGTAGCAAATAGAACGAATCACATAGATTTAAGTCCAAAATTCAATCTACTCAAAAATAGCGTCTTTCGTTGTGCACAAACAAAATCAAGATAGGAGAGAATTGGTCAACTAGGGTGGAATCTTTCTGCACTGAAATTTCCAAAAGAAGATGGGTATTAATGCTCAAGAAATAGATAAATTGATTCCACACAATGATGCTTCAAAATGCATTCAACCCTCCTTTATTTATAGGTTTCTTTGAGGGGTTTCATCTTCTTAAATGGTTGAGTGAATTTTACTTGAAACCCAATTTCTGGGTTTCTTTGCCCAACTTCCCAAAAACTTGCCCCACAATGGGTATTTTTGGGTTTCTCCCCTTTTTAGGTGGACTATAGCCTATGGGGATGGATAGGCTAATGAGTCCCATTTGTCCTCAATTCATAGAGAACATTATAGTAAAATGTTCCCTTGAATCTATGAACTCCCTTTTGAATTCGACTCCCTTTGAGTCTCACAAACCTTCTCCTTGCCTTGGTTTATAGTCTTTCCCTTTAGCCTATATAGACCCTTATCTCTAACTCCAAGAACCTCTCCTGTGATAGAGTTGGGGCCACTAGGCTTGAAAAGCACCTTTCCATCTAAGGACATTACTTCAAACCTCTTAGCCTCAATCGTTGAGACAAACAACATTATACACTTGAGTACCGATACCCAAAGTACATCCTGGACTCGTAAAAACCCTCATGACTCCATCGTGAATGGTATAGTCCATGTTTCTCTGACTGTCTTATGACTCTTATCACCAATCGTTTCATGCTTATCAAACTTCCATTTGTTCAGGGTCTCAAATACTTACGATGATATTTTCATATGATTTAATGTTCTACTATCAATGAACTAAGCACCCACACCAATGGTGCTCCCATAGAAATGAGAAACTAAAGAAAATTCATCCTAGAACCTTCTCACAATATCATTCTGCTCAGTTGTTGATGAAGAAACCATTGTTGTCTTTTTCTTCTTTTCATTCTGACCTTTCTTCCTATGTGGACACTTACTAGCATAATTACCAAACTCACCACAAGTGAAACACTTCACTTTAATGAGGTCCTTCTTCTTCTAACCATTGTTGAACTTCCCTTTTCCCTTCATATTAATAATGAGAGCCATATTCTCTTCATCAATATTCTTATTTTGAAGATTCTCATCCCAAATTTCCTCCTAGATCAAATCATTCCATAGCTTGTTCCAATCTAGTAGTTTTTCTCAAGATACTCTTCCTTCAATAAATGGCTTCCATTCCTTGAAGAATATCTTTAAATCATTCCTCACTAATTTAGATTTTGGAACATTTGTAGAAAATTCTGAATAATAGATGAATTATTCACCGAGATTATCCTGATCACACACTATTTGAGCTTCATGCATAATACATAACCTCTTCTACCATTGATCATCACATGCGGAAATAAAAACAAGCGGCATGCGCACATAAGAACATTAATCAATCACACATATAAACACAGTATGTAATGGGGAAAGCTTACAACTGTAAACCCCCAACTATCTGTATATTATAATGATAGAGAACATGTAACAATACATAGCACAATACTCCTCACAAGTACTCAGTCCTATCTCCAATTGTTACACACAAACTAGCTTAGATTTGAACAAGTCACAAGTTCAAATCTCCTCCACTGTTTGCATGCCTCTACTGCACAATCCAAGATGAGAATGAATGAGATCCAAGTTCGAATCTCCTTGGCTTGTACTGCACAATCCTCATTGGCAATCTCAATCAATGTGTGTGCAAATCTCATGCACAGCTATAGTCACAACTGATAGTAAACTCCACCCTTTCACCCACCTCTAACACTGGTCTCCATTGAACTGTCCATGCACTGTTGTTAACTGATGTGTTCTTTAGTTGATTTATGAGTTAATAATTAGTGAATTAATTAATAATTAATTCATACCACTCATCACTAGTGTATTTATCAGTTAGATTAAATACAACTAGTTCAACTAAGTTAAACCGAACACAACTCCATCCACTGACTCATCAACTCCACCAAACTCTACCACATGAGTTCTAACTGAAGTCAACCATGCAATAGCTCAACTAAACCCTAAGAATAGCGTAATTCCTTCTATTAGCTGCATGTGCCACATCCGTAGCTCGAACTGAAGTGCTGCAAGAGGATAAGATAATGTTTATAGTCCAAATATTATTAAGAGCCAATAATATTCGACTGATCTATTTTTAGACTGGTAGTCTAAAAATAGACTCCGCCCAGTATGTCTAAAAATAGAGGTCCATCTATTTTTACCAACTTGACCAACCATCCACAAATAGCATCCTGCAAATCATAGACTATGATCTATATGTCTAAAAATAGACATAGTCTAAAAATAGACTTTGCGCCAAAAATAGCCTGTGGGCCCACTTAGTGAAGGCGACTTCTTTCCACTAAGCTCCATCATTTTGTTGCATTCTCAACACTCCCTCTCAACAGGATATGGATTATTTGCAACCCCTATCCTGCCTCTGTGGTATTCGAATTTGCTCCTGGTGAGCGCCTTCGTCAAGATATCAACATCCTGATCCTCCGTAGGAATGTATGAAAGTAACATGATTCTCCGCTGCACACAATCTCTGATATGATGATACCGATACCAAGACCGTCAGCCTAAACTCATCCTCTCCCGTCCGTACGTCATGATCCATATCCCGATGTGTCTCTGATATAGCGCAATACATGCTTGCCTGCCTTCCAAAAGAGCTTGGTAGGCTTAACCATAGCTTGCGAAAGCTGGTTAACTGCATAGCATATATTGGGTCTTGTATTGACCAGATACATAAGCAACCCCACCAACTGTCGATAGACAGTGGCATCCACTACCTCCGCCGAAGTAGCATCCTTCTTCCTCCAACCACCAAGAAGAGGAGTGTCAACAGGCTTGCAGCCTTGCATGTTGAACCTCTCCAGAATCTCCCGAGCATACTTACCCCGAGAAACAAATAGTCCACCACTGCGCTGCCAAATTTCCAATCCCAGGAAATAATGAAGGAGGCCCAAGTCCTTCATCTCAAACTCCTTTGCAAGATCAGCCTTGCATGAGTGTATCAACAGTTCATCACCTGTCAAAATCAAATCATCTACATAAAGTACAATGATCGGCAACTTACCCTCCACCACAATCTGGTACAAGTTTGCATCAGCTTCACTTTTGGTGAAGCCCAATCCAGTGAAATAATTGTCCATTAGAGTGTACCAAGCACGAGGTGTTTGCTTCAACCCATACAATGATCTCTTGAGTCGACACACATGTGACTCACTATCAAATATCTTGAAACCTTCTGGGTGCTCTATGTACACTTCTTCCTCAATAAATCCATTAAGAAACACATTTTTCACATCCATATGATGAATGTGCCACCCCATCCGCGCTGAGAGAGCAAGAATCGTCCGTATGGAAGAATACCTTGCGACAGGTGCAAAGGTCTCCTCATAATCGATCCCCTTAATCTATGAAAAGCCTCAGGCAACAAATCTTGCCTTATACTTCTCCACACTCCCTTTAGCTGCCTGATTCACTTTGTAGATCCATCTCGAACCCACCACTGATTTCCCTTCCGGTCTCGGGACAATCTCCCATGCACTGTTTCTGACAATCGAATCATACTTTTCCACCATGGCATCTACCCATGCGAGGTACTCCACAGCCTTCCTCGAAAGAGGATGACTCGTCACGACACACTTTCTCTACAAGAGCCGTGTATCCAAGCAGGGCCGTCCGTGGATCAATTGCTCATACTGTGTCAGAGGTGCTCCTACAACCTTCTCTGCATCTTGAGCCAGTCGCTCAGCTTCCGTAGTGCGCTTCCGCCCTCTGATGGTTGGCGCTGCATGAGTGGTCTCTTCCACTCCATGAACCTCATCTTGTGGCTGATCCACATCCTGAGACTCATCCTTAGGAACTAATAGCTCCTCATCTGCATGCAAGTGTGGCTCCCTCTCAAGCAAACACTTCATGGCTTTCTCCTCCAGAAATTTGATATCCCGTCGCACAACAGTCTTGCGACTGTCTGGAAAATACACACGATAGTTGTGGGGCGTATCAGTTTACCCCACAAATATTCCAACCTCTGCAGTCGGCTCCAACTTCTTCCCGGCATCCTTCGTCACATGCATGTAGACAGGAGATCCGAAAATCCGCAAATGGGAAATATCAGGCCTCTTGCCAGAATAAGCCTCCTCTGGTGTACTCATGCCAAGAACCTTGTGAGGACAACGGTTCTGCACATACACTGCTGTATTGCATGCCTCAGCCCACAAGTGAAGGGGTAGGCCCTGATCATGCAACATCGCCCATGCAACACCCACGATCGTTCTATTCTTCCGCTCAGCCACCCCGTTCTGCTGTGGGTTATGGGGTGCGATGAGCTCTCTCCGAATCCCTTCTGCGCTGCAGAACTCCTTGAATTCAGCCGAGATGAATTCACCACCGTTGTCACTCCTTAGAGCAATCACCTTCTTCCCCGACTCCTTCTCGACCAGTGCTTTAAACTCACAGAACTTCGCGAATGTATCGCTCTTCTTCCGCATGAAGAAGATCCAGCACTTTCGAGAGAAATCATCAACAAAGATCACATAATACTTGTGCTTTGCTGTCGAAGCAACTGAGAAAGGACCACACACGTCTGTGTGAACTCTCTCAAGGATCGTCGTGGCGCGATTATCCTTCTCGTGAAAGGTGGCTTTCACATACTTCCCTAAAGTACACCCCTTGCACTGATCTGACTGCACAAGAGTGCCCTTAGGAAGCCCAGTAGAAATCTGCTGCAGTATCTTCAAAGCTCCATGGTGAAGGTGGCCCAATCTCCGGTGCCACAGCTCGCCATCATCCTGGCTCACCACTCCTTCAGCCTTGCATGCCGTTGCTGCACCGCCATCTACATGCAATTGATAAAGGTTCTTGACTCGAACCCCTATCTTCCGGCCCAAAATAGTCTTACTACGCAGAAAGTTTTCCTCGTCGTAAGACAACATCATATCCCTTTGTCTTAACATCGCCACAGAGATAAGATTCTTCTTAGACTCGGAACATGCATCACATCCTTCAATACAAAGGGCTTGTCAGACTCTTAAAGGAAATGGTACCGATACCAGTCGCACTGTATCTACCATCATCTCCCATCTCGATGTGCACTCCAAGATCTTTCTCATCAAGATCAGTAAACAAATCTCGATCTCCCGTCATGTGAAAAGACGCACCACTGTCCAGAAACCACACTGAGCCCATCACACTTGAGACCAAGCATGCGATCAGTGAAAAATCCAGCTCAAACTGCGAGGCTAAGGCCTCTCCAGCTGCAGATCCAGCAGCCTGCTTATTTTTCTTCTTCTGTGGACAACTAGTGGCATAATGTCCGTGTTGGTGACAGTGAAAGCACTTCACCTTGGACATGTCCTGCTTCTTGCCTTTCGCACCGGATTGAGAAGCTTTGTTGCTCTTCCCCTTCTTTGCTTTGCGCCAAAGCGCAATTTCCTTTTTTGCTTCATCGATGCCTTTGATGAAGATCCGTCCCCGGTATTCCGCCTTATCTCCTCTTGCACAAGATCCAACCAAAGTCGCTCCCATCCTGGCAATTTCTCCCGACCATTGACAGAGTCTTGATAGGAATGCAAACTATTTAGAAGCCCAAGGAGAGCCAAGCTCACCAAGTCCTTGTCATCAATAGTGACCCCCACACTTCCCAGCTCATCACTACATTGGATGAACTTCATGAGGTACTTGGGCATACCGTCGCCTTTCTCCATTTTTATGTTTCTGAGTTTATCCTTGAGCGCCAACTTCCTCTGGTCGCTATTGATTTGAAATAAATCTATCAAAGCTTTCCACATCAAAAATGGAGAAGCTTTACCATGAACGATAGATACTATGTGATCCTTCACACCTTCCAATCCTTCGACATTTTGCCGTTTTCTTTTGCATGCGTCCAAAGGCGGGTAAAGATCGCTAGAAGCAAAAGCTTTTTGACTTCAGATCGATGAACCTTCTACCATATCATCTGGGAACCGCCTCCATCCTATCTCTCCATGCAATATAATTTGAGCTACCTTCCAAGGCATACTCCAATCACAATCCTTTGATAAGACATTTGACTTTAGCACCAAGAAAACACTGCTGCAAATTCGAATTCCACCAGCTCAAAACTTGACCGCTTCTGATCTAAAATTCATGAGAACAAATTATTTCTCATATAGAGATCGACTGTATGGGAATTTACTGGATATTACACCTTTCAAAGGAAAGGATGAATCCAGAGGCTACCTGGCCCGATTACAGACTCTGCCTGAAGAAATAAAATGTAATCACTTTCTGAATAATAGATTCGATGATCAACTTGGCTCTGATACCATGTAGAAATTTGAATAATAGATGAATTATTCACCGAGATTATCCTGGTCACACACTATTTGAGCTTCATGCATAGCACATAACCTCTTCTACCATTGATCATCAATTTGCGGATTTAAAAACAATTGCATGCGGTCATCAAAACATTAATCAATCACACATATAAACACAATATGTAATGGGGAAATCATACAGCTAAAAACCCCCAACTATTTGTATATTATAATGATAGAGAACATGTAACAATACATAGCACAAACTCCTCACAAGCTCTTAGCACTATCTCTAATTGTTACACACAAACTAGCTCAGATCTGAACAAGTCACAGGTTCAAATCTCCTCCACTGTTTGCCTGCCTCTACTGCGCAATCCAAGATGAGAATGAATGAGGTCCAAGTTCAAATCCCACTGGCTTATACTGCGCAATCCTCATTGGCAATCTCAATCAATGTGTGTGCAAATCTCATGCACAGTTATAGTCAATAACCGGACAGACTCACCCTTTCACCCACTCCTAACACTCTGGTCTCCACCGAACCGTCCATGCACTGTATGCATTGCAGTTAATCGATGTGTTCTTTAGTTGATTTATGAGTTAATAATTAGTGAATTAATTAATAATTAATTCACACCACTCATCACTAGTGTATTTATCAAGTTAGACTAAATACACCCAGTTCAACTAAGTTAAACCGAACACAACTCCATCAACTGACTCATCAACTCCACCAAACTCGCCACTTGAGTTCTAACCGAAGTCAACCATGCAATAGCTCAACTAAACCCTAGAATAGCATAATTCCTTTTGTCGCCGTATGTGCCACATCCGTAGCTCCGAACCGAAGTGCCGCAAGAGGATAAGATAATGTTTATAGTCCAAATATTATTAAGAGCTAATAATATTGACCATCTATTTTTAGACTGGCAATCTAAAAATAGACTCCGCCCAGTATGTCTAAAAATAGAGGTCCATCTATTTTACCAACTTGACCAACCATCCATAAATAGCATCCTGCAACTCATAGACCATGATCCATATGTCTAAAAATAGACATAGTCTAAAAATAGACTTTGCGCCAAAAATAGCCTGCGGGCCCACTTAGTGAAGGCGACTTCTTTCCACTAAGCTCCATCATCTTGTTGCATTCTCAACAACATTATCACCATTGGCAATCAGCTTTTCATGAACTTAATGAACCCTTGTAAAGTACAAAGTCTCATTCTCACCATCTATCATCTTGATGGCCCTGAGCTTCTCTCTCAATACCATCTTCCAATTCTCATTATTGTTCTAGAATAGATCTTGAAGATCCTTCCACAGATGAAGTATCAAGAGATCCCTGAACTTAACAAGAATGATCAACTTGGCCTTCACATCCAACATCTCATCCATTTCCAACCCATTTAAATATGTTGGCCTGGCAATCTACTTGTCAGCAAATTCCCATATTTCATTTACCAATAACACTACCCCTATTCTTTCCTTCCATCAAAAGTGGTTGGAAAACCCATCCAATTGGTCCTCATACCTCAAGCTAACAAGCATCTTTGACATGTTGTTTTCCCTCTTAAAAATAATCAACTTAGCTCCCTCTTAAGTTGCTTCTTGTGCAGACTATGATCCATCTACCTTTGAAGGTAGCTTTGATTCCATGTTGAAATCAGATTGAGTTTGCTTTAGCAATAGGATTGAGCCTGAAGTAGGTGTCCAATTTTTTCACCCAAGCCCTTGTTGTACATTTAG
Source organism: Pinus albicaulis (assembly GCA_034641835.2). NCBI lineage: Eukaryota > Viridiplantae > Streptophyta > Pinopsida > Pinales > Pinaceae > Pinus > Pinus albicaulis. Next base: position 1,229,558,315 of record CM076570.1, on the reverse strand, counting down.
ATGATCCATCAAATGAGGGTAAAGGAATTTTACTCACCTTGCATGTAATTTCCCGATTAAGTTGCCCTGTGGACTGTTTCTGTAACTGAAGTTGTTGTATTCAGTGAAGGTCTGATAGTTGCTCCAGTGTTCTCATACAATCTTGCGTAGTCCTGAATAATGCATTAAGTTGATCAGGATCCACTGTTTTAGGGGTTGTCAACCCTTGATTGTTTGTGAATTGTGGAAGTAATGGTCGACTGCTCCTTTTTTTGTTTGCAAGGTTATTAGGAAATTCAAGACTACGATTACCACTACCTTTATTCATGGTCTTGCCGTTGGAAACAAAATTTTGTTGTCCTATCAAATGAGTAATTAGTTGAGAAATATGTTGTTGTCCTTGAGCCAAAACTTGTGCAATATCCCGCTACCCTTGAATCATTTGTTGTCCTTGTTGTTGCAAATATTGGGTCATTTGGTGTTGTCCATTTAGTAATTCATGCAATAGAATACCAGGGTCGCGTTCTCCTTTTTTTCTCTATCCCCCATTGCTAAATGGTGAGTACCTCTCTTTTTCCTTATAGTGACATTGCTTGTATATGCAGAAAACATGCACGACTCATATATTCATGGGTGGTAGGATGTTGGTGCTCTGATACCACTTTGAAGCTCCAGCAATATTTTTCCCTAGGTTTTTCATGCAGCTCGGGTTTTCAAATCAAATTTCTTCCACTATTCAAAACAAAATAACTATTCTAGCACATCATAATTCTTCAACAATTTTTTTTTTAATCAAATTTCTATCTGATAAGTTACCAATTATATTACAATCCCAAACTGACCAGGAAAAATAGTTCGCTTCAGTGTAACAATTTGAATTTAACAACAGTAGAAAGTAGTTCGCAACATCTAATTAAACAATGAAACTACATTGTTTAAACTACGTAAATATTCCAAAATTAGTTATGCTTCAGGAGACAATTAATTTTCTTCAAGAATATTGTGGATTGTCATGCTTACCATTGCAGGATAGTCATGTGACCTTTAAGAATATTTGAGCAAAGATTATTGTTTACCCACGGACATGCACCATTACAAATCTAAATAAGATACAACTAGTCACTTAGCAAGACTGAATTATCGCCTATTATAGAGTAAGTGACATAAAGTTTTTGGAAAATTGGGTTCTTGGAAGTGCAACTAAAATGTTGAAATATTGATCCATGCTTCAACACCAAACCCAAATGATTCCTCTGGGTACTTCTTAGAAACATCTCCACAATCTTACATGTGTAGTCTGGGATTGCTATATGACTTCAACAAATCCAATGACCCATCTGAATAATCTTCTATTTGTCTTCCTTGGTTTTGCTGAAGCGTATTATTAGTGGGAGCTAGCTAGTTTACCCAGAACCTAACCTGCGCACTTCAAGAGTCGCAAAAAGAATATGAAATGTCTAGCTTCAGTTCTTCGCTAGTGGACTTAAGGCATGACATCTACATAAAATGGGTTTATAGAAGATGTATTATTTCGATTGGAATTATACACAGAATATTGATCCAATTTTCTTGACAATTCCTTCACTAGCCTCAGAAATAAGTGCAGACTACTAGCAGGGAATCTAGAAAATAGAATGAATCACATAAATTTAAGTCCAAAATTCAATCTACTAAAACATAGCGTCTTTCGTTGTGCACAAACAAAATCAAGATAGGAGAGAATTGGTCAACTAGGGTGGAATCTTTTAGCACCGAAATTTCCAGAAGAAGATGGGTATTAAGACCTTAGATCTATTGATCAAGAAATAGATAAATTGATTCCATACAATGATGCTTCAAAATGAATTCAACCCTCCTTTATTTATAGGTTTCTTTGAGGGGTTTCATCTTCTTAAATGGTTGAGTGAATTTTACTTGAAACCCAAATTCTGGGTTTCTTTGCCCAACTTCCCAAAAACTTGCCCCACAATGGCTATTTTTCGGTTTCTCCCATTTTTAGGTGGACTATAGCCTATGGGGATGGATAGGCTAATGAGTCCCATTTGTCCTCAATTTGTAGAGGACATTATAGTAAAATTTTCCCTTGAATCTATGAACTCCCTTTTGAATTCGACTCCCTTTGAGTCTCATAAACCTTCTTCTTGCCTTGGTTTATAGCCTTTCCCTTCAGCCTATATAGACCATTCTCTCTAACTCCAAAAACCACTCCTGTAATAGAGTTGGGGCCACTAGGCTTGAGAAGCACCTTTCCATCTAAGGACATTACTTCAAACCTCTTAGCCTCATTCGCTGAGACAAACAACATTCTACACTTGAGTACTGATACCCAAAGTACATCCTGGACTCGTAAAAACCCTCATGACTCCATCGTGAATGGTATAGTCCATGTTTCTTTGATTGTCTTCTGACTCTTATCACCAATCATTTCATGATTATCAAACTTCCATTTGTTCAGTGTCTCAAATACTTCTCATGATATTTTCATATGATTTAATATTCTACTATCAATGAACTAAGCACCCATACCAATGGTGCTCCCATAGAAATGAGAAACTAAAGAAAATTCATCCTCGAACCTTCTCACAAAATCATTCTTCTGAGTTGTTAATGAAGCAACCATTGTTGTCTTTTCCTTCTTCTCATTCCGACCTTTCTTCCTATGTGGACACTTACTAGCATAATGACGAAACTCACCACAAGTGAAACAATTCACTTTACTGAGGTCCTTCTTCTTCTAGCCATTGTTTAACTTCCCTTTTCCCTTCATATTAATAATGAGAGCCATATTCTCTTCATCACTATTCTTATTTTGAAGATCCTCATCCCAAATTTCCTCTTGGATCAAATCATCCCATAACTTTTTCCATTCTAGTAGTTTTTCTCAAGATACTCTTCCTACGATAAATGGCTTCCATTCCTTGAAGAATATCTTTAAAGCATTCCTCACTAATTTATATTTTGGAACATTATCACCATTGGCAGTCAGCTTGTCATGAACTTAATGAACCCTTGTAAGATACAAAGTCTCATTCTCTCCATCTATCATCTTGATGGCCCTGAGCTTCTCTCTCAATACCATCTTCCAATTCTCATTATTGTTCTGGAATAGATCTTGAAGATCCTTCCACAGATGAGGTATCAAGAGATCCTTGAACTTAACAAGAATGATCAACTTGGCCTTCACATCCAACATCTCATCCATTTCCAACCCATTTAAATATGTTGGCTTGGAAATCTACTTGTTAGCAAATTCCCATATTTCATTTACAAATAACACTACCCCTATTCTTTCCTTCCATCGACAGTGGTTGGAAAACCCATCCAATTGGTCCTCATACCTCAAGCTAACAAGCATCTTTGACATGTTGTTTTCCCTCTAAAAAATAATCAACTCAGCTCCCTCTTAAGTTGCTTCTTGTGCACACTGTGATCCATCTACCTTTGAAGGTAGCTTTGATTCCATGTTGAAATTACCTTGCAATATAGTTTTGTTCCATCAATAAGACAAACATAGGGCTCCCATACCAGGGATCATGTCCCTTTAGAACCCATGTACAAATGGTATAATATACAACAAATACAAGTCTATACTTTGACTATTACAACTAGAGTTAAGGCCTAATCCTTCAGTCCCCCATCTACCCATGAAAACAAATACTTACTTCTTGTTTACTATCCTTTGCAAGAAGCCCTTTCAGTGCTCTTTTTCCATAGAAATCAGCTCCTTGAGATCTTTGTCCCGATGTTTCTCTTCAGTAGATAGATCCTTTGATCACTTAACTCTACTAGCACTAATCACCTTGTTGTTAGGTCCTTCCTTTACCTAAAATACTTCTTCTCTTCATCCCTTCTTCGTCGATGTCATCTTCCATTTTCTTTTGAAACTCGAAATATTATATAATAGTCTGCAACCTCCTCTCCTGCAACCTCCATTAGGGGAATTTTGAGGTCTAAAATGGGCCTCATAAGAAAAATGTACAACAAAAATAAACTTTATAACAACCAATAGGATTCAAGATGATGATGTCAACCATGGGGGATGATTTACCATTTTTTAAATAAAAGGGTAAAAATATCAAAAAATAATAAAATAATAAAACTACTTTTTCAACTCGTATTTTCAACTTATCTCCCAAAATTTTTACTCAAATTTTGAGTGGGAGTACTTGTTGGATGCAAAATTTAATTCCTCATCCAAGGAGTACCCATGTTGCATACTTTCGATGAACTCTACTACATGAAAAATGAGAAATACATAAAAAAACGTGATTACAATCACGTTTTTTTATGTATTTCTCATTTTTCAAATCATGTTTTTTTATGTATTTCTCATTTTTCATGTAGTAGGACCCATCAAAAGTATGCAACATGGGTACTCCTTGGATGAGGAATTAAATTTCGCATCCAACGAGTACTCCCGAGTCCTGCTCGAAATTTGAGTAAAAGCTTTGGGAGATAAGTTGAAAATATGAGTTGAAAAAGTAGTTTTTTCATTTTTTCCTCTAAAATTTGATGATGTCATCAAATCTTATTTGATTTTTTCCACTATTATTTTATAATTTCCTTAGGAGGCCCATTTTAGACCTAAAAATTCCCCTAATGATACCTCCTACCCAAGGCCCTAATTGTGACCTACACTAACCCCTTTTAAGGAAACCTTAGTCTACCTCAAAATGACCTTGGCTAGGTATGTTTTCCCTCTGCTCAACATTGGACTAGGCTTCTTCTAGCCCTAACAACCGTTGCTGGTATATCAGTTGTTGTGTCCTAAACTAGGGCATAAATGAACCATAAACAAAGACCTTCTTATCGCCTTAACCATAATATAACGATCCTTTAACACTTGAACAAAATCTCAACCTCTTACATCTAGCCATAGTATTAAAAACCAGCCGGCTTGAACTGGAAACCGGTCAAATCGACCTGTTCATTAGCTGACCAAGTCAAACTGGTAGAAAAACCGGGTTCAACCCTCCTCTTTGCCAAAAAACCCGGTCCAACTGGTGCTAACCGACCAGTTTAGGATGGAACTGACCGGTTTATGGTCAAACTGTCCGATTCCATCCTAAACCAATCGGTTCATTGCTAGGCCAACTATGGACCCCACATAATCCAATTTTTTGAGTTTTGGAGCTTTTTTAGGGAAATTTAGGGTTGTTTTCCTCAAAAAATATCCATTCTAAGAAAATCATGCCTATCCTGTCATTTTCTTGACACATCTTGTTGGCAATTATGGTAATGTTAAATTCTTAAAGTAAAAGTGACATTTAAGAGTGGTTTCGACCTCATTGGATTTCATATGGAGAAACTAGAATTTTAGTTTTCACTCAAAATTTAGCAGACTTAATGGTTTTTAGGATTTCATGGTTTGCGAGTTTGCAATGTTTCCATTTGATTCTATCATGTGGAAGGGTATGAGATTGGCATTTGATCAAGAGCACGAAGTCCTTTAAGAACCTTGATGTTGGTGGCATTGATTGTTGAACTTTGTTGATGTTGGTAGTATTGATTGTTGAACTCCCCTACCGTGGCCTTAACAAGAATGTACCCTTCACTCAGAGGAAAACAACTGGTTAGGCATGCTAATCTTTTTCTACCACATTTTAAGGTTGAGGAGATGAATCCTTCACTCAAACCAAAATCATTGGTTAGGCATGTTAAACGTTTTCAATTTCTATCATGTTATAAGGTTGAGCAATCCAAGTCTGAAGACTTTGAGCTAAATGATGTTTATGTATCTCTTGTTGATGATCCCATTTCTAGTAGCGATGAATCGATGATGAGTTTCATGAGAGACCATGTTGCTCAATGATTTGTAGTTTTGATGTCTATTTTTGTTACTACTATTACTACTACTACTACTACTAAAGTTGTAGAGGACTTTTAGGAGCCCTCAAACTCTGAGCCATATTATTTATGTAGATCATGTTGATGATCCCTTGTCTAATAGTGGTGATGATTTTGATCATGATGAGGAGTGATCATGTTGTTGATCACTAATATGTAGTCTTGTATTAGCTAATGGCCTCATAGCTTGTAGCATTGTTTTTGGACTTTATGGGCCATTTGGAGTGTCATTGCTTATGTATTTTTCAATGATATGTATTGCACTTGGTGCCATTTTGATATATTCACTTTTACATGGTATATAAATGAGAAAACTTTGCATATTTTGTATCTATTGGCTTGGAATCATGGTTGTAAATCTTAAAAATAGTTTTTTTTTTTTTTTTTTTTTTTTTTTTAACCGGTTCGTTTAGACCTGACCATTACCGGTTAGACCGGTTCTGGTCCGGTTACCAGTTCATTAGGTCCACCAATTTGGTCACCGGTTCCGGTTTTTAATACTATGCATCTAGCACACAAAACCCTCAACATCAATATGATAGACAAAACTCAACCTTCTTACTCTTTAACAAAACACCACATGACTTCCTTCAAGCACAGAAAAAACCACACTCTTCCTCCTTGGCTATGAATCTATTAGGGAAAATGTTCTCTACAAGATGTGCCCATTCAACTTGTGATTTGGCCTCTCCATTAGCCTCCAATATATAGCCTTCTTTCTCTTTTAAGAGTCACTTCAACACAAATTATAATATAATATAACTTCCTTTGGGTTCTAAGCCCACAATTTTGGGTCCAAAACCCTCATACTTGGGTACTTTTCCTGTAACACTCTATTTTGTGGGTTTTTTCCTCACGAACCTAGCACCCAAGGATTGTAGAAGTACCTACCAAGCTACACAATTTTGAATAGATACCAAAAAAACATCCCCTACTAAATTATCTTAAACAAACATGCAAAATCTTTGATTTTTTTCTTTAAGAACATTTTACCAAACACTTTGCATATAAACCTTTCTTCAAATCTTTTGTATGTAATCAAATAAGAAATATTTATAGACATTTAGACAAATATTTATTTGGATTTATTTCATTAATTTTCCATTTTCCCTTTTACTGGTAGGCTTTTTAGGAACATAAATCAATTATAGGAATCACATCAACAACCTTCACTGTGACATGATTTGATAGGAGAAGCAAAATGATAATAGTGTTGGAATCTCCCCTATCCAAACTATCGAAAGAGATCATGCTAGATAGATTGGTTATATGAGATCGATCATCCTCTTTATGCCACTAGCCGACAAAAAAAATGGTTTGCTTTGACTAACGAACAAAAAAAAATTGTTTGGCTTTGATGAGAGAAATAGTGATGGGAATTAGTAGTAAGATATGAATTGAAACAACTCGTTTAAATGTTGATAATGCAACCTATAAATGATAAATAACAATGCGACCTCCAATCTCCACGAACTCGACTTGTACTCGTGTCTTGGTAAAAAAAAGTGGATAAACACTTAGTGGTTGAGTATCACTACTATGCCCTCCTAAAATAATTTCACGGTTTGGCAATAAGACGAATCTTTAATACAGTGATATGTGGTTTAGCAGTAAGTTTCGCTGGGTGAAACCCACGAGACAGAGGTTCAAATCTCATTAACTATATGGTCTGTTATGATCCGGCTCAAGGAGTAGGCTCCCCCTTGATGCGGAGTCTCGGCGCTTGCTAAATCATAAGATTCTGGTATGTCTGACTTGCAGGCTGTTGGTTATACTCTTCGTGTTATTATAAGATTCCGGTATGTCTGACTTGCAGGCTGTTGGATATCTCTTGGTGTTATAAGGCAGCCATGAGGATTGATCTTGGGACCTCCCTTAGATTAGTCTAAAGAGTTACCGATTCACCATAGTTTAAAAAAATAAGATGAATCTTTAATAATAAGCTAAGTTGGATTTGTTTTACCATAAAAACCAACCCAAATCAAATTTCTTATATGCTTAATGTGAAAAACCAAAACCAAAATGTTCTCTTAAACAAATAAGCTAGGTTTGAATATTTTACAATCTACGTTTGAATGCCCTTAGAGCTTCATTCAAGGGTTTGAAGTCAACAAATTTCCAAAGAACAATAAGATAATCAAACATGCCCAATGAATGAGCTCAATAGCATAACTCTATATTATGGATTATCAAAATATTATTGGTCTTTTTTTTATAATTTTATTTTATACTTTTGACCATTTTTTTTTATTTTTTTTACTGTTACATTCGTTTAAATAATATAAAATATTTTTATAAATATTTTTTTACCCAATCACTTAATAACATCTTTTTAATCCACTTTTACATGGTTCTTTTTCACCTAAATTATATTTTAAAATCAATAGTTTTTTACTTATTATAACCTATTAAATAAAGTAGTGCAAAATCATTTTCCTTATCTTTCATTATATCATATTTCATCAATAACTTGGGTAAAATAAAAAAAGCCCAAAAATCTTATATATTTTAATTCTAAAAAAATACAAATATAAATTACTTTTCAAATTTGGTTAGAAATATCTTTCCATTTATTGCATTTTCAAAAAATCTAAACAATTGTAAGTATAAAGTTGATTTTTTTTTTTTTGAAATTCTTTCAATTTTACAATAAAATCTTCCAAGTTCTCAACAAAGCCCTTGTTGAATAGAATATCCCAAGAGCTAGCTACTAAAATATCTGCATACCTTTCGGTGCTGTCTTTGAAGGTCTCACATTCTAAAATGAAATGCTTTTCTGTTTCCACTTTTTGGGAAGAGCAAAAAATACACTCTTTCCTCCACACTTCTTCTTATGGCCTTTTCAGCCGCCCTGTTTCACAATTGAGTTGATGCTAATTAGTCCTCTAAGAACAACTGAGTTGATGCTAATTAGTCCTCTAAGAATTTTGGCTCTATGTACACTTTTTGTTGATGATTATGAGAGCGATTAAACTCTTCAATATAATACTTTTTTTTTCTCCCTAACTCCTCCCAAGTACATTTGTGAAACTTATCCATAACAAAAGCTTCTATCTCTTTACTTCTTGTGGGACACATGCTTTGAGCAAATGCCCCATTGCTAAACTATTTGTTATTTTTCCGCATCCAAGTCTTTTTTCTTGTGTACAATATGTCATTAAACACAACTATTGCTTCAATACGAGCAGCCCCTGTACTTCTAATTTTGAATTTGTTTGTAATCAAAGACTTCTGAATTTTTTCAATTTGTTTTCACTGCATGTATGATGTATTGCTGGCCCACAGTTCACAGCAGTAGAGAATCACCAGAATCACTAAAGCCCAAAAAGAATGTACTGCTGACCCACAGTTCATAGCCGTAGAGAATCACCAGAATCACTAAAGCCCAAAAAGAGTTAGAGTGGTTTTCGAGTCCCATAACTCTGTCTCTCTACACCCCATAAAATGCTTTCCAACCCCTAAAGTCCTTTTCTTTCTACATCCACCCCAGGTTAGATTTCTATTGAAGTCAATTCCGAGGTATTTGTAATCAACAACTTCTAGAATGTTGTCTTCAAAGTAAAATTTATGCTGGTTATAATTTCTTTTATTAGAGAAAACCATTACTTTAGTTTTGCTGATATTGACTTGTATCCCCACATTTATACAAAAAATAATAAAGAGAAAATAAATACCAAGAACAGATTTAACAATTAGAATAAGATCATGTGCATACCAAAACAAACCTTATAATATAAAAAATGTTTTGATACTCCTTATTAGAGTAATATTGAATTTCTCCTCACGTATTTTGCCACTATAAAGTGATATTTGAATTCATATTTGTTCGAATTTGGTGACTCTCTTTATGAAATATGGTTCTCACTACCTTTGTTTTTCTTGCTTCAATAATCAGAGACGAAGAAGAGCTGGTTGACCACATCCTCCAACGGGTAGTTAAAAAAATTGAAAAATCTGCAATATATGACGTCAAATTCCCAACAGGGTTGGAGGAAAAGCTACAAGAATTCGAGGAAACAACAATATTGCAGCAGCAGCAATACATCTGGGAGGCCAAAGTTGCGGGGATTGTTGGCCCTGGCGGAGTAGGGAAGACGACCTTGGCGAAAGCATTCTTTAACCGCAATAGGTCAGATTATGATCGTTCCTCTTTTCTGTATGGTGTGAGAGAAATTGGTCGGCAAGGACGTTTACTCTCCTTGCAGTCTCAACTTCTAAAGGATTTGACTGATTGTGATGAACATATAGCCAGCATTGATAAGCGTATAGAGATTCTTACGCGTGATCTGTCGGGTTCTCACTGTCTCGTAATTTTAGATGATGTGGATCATGCTGACCAGCTGCATAAACTTCTTCCAGCCGCGCTTGTCCTGAATCCCCATAGCCTAATATTAATTACATCTCGTAATAAGGATATTCTCCTAGAGTCAGGAATCCGAGAGACATCCATTTACACGCTGTCGGGCCTTGATACAGAACATTCTCGAGAGCTGTTTTGCTTCCATGCCTTCCACCAGCCTTATCCCGTTGCAGGATTTGAAGAAGTGGTTGATGAGTTTTTGGTTCACTGCCGTGAATTGCCTTTAGCTCTCAAAGTGATTGGTGCGCTCCTCTATGGACAAAACGATTTGGTGTATTGGAAAGAGAAATTGTGCCAAATCTCCGAAATCCCTACCGGGGACATAGAAAAATTACTTAGAATTAGCTATGACAGTCTTAATGAAGAGGAGAAACAAATCTTCTTAGACGTTGCCTGTTTTTTAATAGGACACGACAGAGAAATGGCCATACAAATTTGGGACGGAAGTGGCTGGAAAGGATCAATGGGTATTGCGAACCTTGAAAAGAAGTGCCTTGTGGAGGTAGATAGTGAAAACCTTATCAGAATGCATGATCACGTCAGAGACTTTGGCAGAAATGTGGCTAAGAATGTCTTACCGCGTAGGCATTGGCGCAGTACGAACAACCTATTTCAGGATGCGTTTCAGCAATCAGCTATCTTCCACCAATTAGCCGTATGTGCTTTCAATCTCTAAACATTTATCTTCTGATCTCAAATTTGTGGTCAGATAAATGTGTCTTAACTTGTTTTAAGCTATAATCTTGTGTTTTCCAATTTATGCTCAGTGAAATTTGTCTTTCAGCTTATGAATCCCTAAACCACGTAAATAAATCCATCTTGTTTCTAACAGTTTTCAAATGAAAATTTAGGTGAGTGGAATTAACATGGTTGAACGAAGATTTGGCTATTCGTTTGAATATCCTGTGGAGCTGGGCAATCGTTTCAGTACGATCACATTCAGTAATCGCACCGTTGATATGTTCAGTCGTTTAATAAGTCCAACATCCATCAATGGCATGGTTGATATGGTCAGTGATTTCATCAATTTCACATTCAAACGCTTAGTTGATATGAGACCGTTGCGGTTGCGGCTACTGCGCGCTGAAGGCGATAGTTTGGACAGCGTATCCAACCTGCTACAGTCAGATTCGGCTCTTACATGGCTCCACCTGGATCGTTGTCTGTACTCCTCCCTTCCTCTCTGGATTCCTGCATTAAGTAATTTAAGAGTTTTAGAAGTGACTGACGGAGAATTGGAAACATTGTGGCAGAGTCAAAGTCAGGTACATATAAGTTCTCTATTTTTCAAAGAAAGTTCGTTTTTGAGAAGTGAACTTTGTAGCTCGTTATTCTTTATAGCTCGCTAGTGTAGTGCACGGTTTGATAAAATATGGTTATATATCGGTCCGTTCCTTATTTGCAATTGATATAGGGAGTTAGTGGTTATTGAATAATGATATATAAGAATGCACTGCAGGCACCTGTGCTCTTGAGGGAGTTGAATATTGGTGCTACGCTTCATCGGGTACCAAATTCAATAGGGTTATTGAAACATCTCCAGAAGATTGAAATGGAAAACACTATAGAGGCATTGCCAGATGAGTTCTTTCATCTCCCTTCATTGAAGCACTTGAGACTCCGGACAAGAATGATGGCGTTGCCAGATTCTCTGGGCAACTTAACGAAGCTGCGGCATATCGACTTGTCTGGGAGTACAGAGTTGCAAACGCTGCCAGCTACTTTGGGAAATTTATCAAACCTGAAGTATCTTAGCTTGAATGGCTGCTCCAGGTTGGGAATGCTGCCAGACTCCTTCGGGAATTTATTTCGACTTCGCCATCTCTACATGTCAGGATGCCGCACACTGACAGTCTCAAGCACAACATTTGGGAAAATCAGGACACTTGAGAGCCTAGACCTCTCAAGTTGTTTCGGAATGGAAGCTTTGCCTCCCCAGGTCACGCATCAGCGGTTCCTGGAAGAACTAAATTTGTTGGACACAAACATAAAAGAATTGCCGATGGCTATTGGAAACCTACACAATTTGGAAATTCTAAAATTGGGATGTTCTTCCTTGGAAATGCTGCCACCTTCGCTGGGCAACCTGAGGAGCTTAAGGGAGTTGTTTCTTTATTTTTGCAGCAAATTGAAATGTTTGCCCGAGTCGGTTGGACAGTTGTCACAGTTGACAAGGCTAACCATACAGCGCGCAAGAATAGAGCATTTACCAGTGAATGTCATGAGATTAAACAACCTTAGAATTTTGAAAGTCATAGGTTGTCCCCTACTTGAAGTGCCATTTGGCAGTGTGGAAAAGGCTGGATTGCTTGATTCTTCTATTGACAATTGCATGGTTCGACTCAAACACCTAGACCTGCAAGGGACGAGAATAAAGGCAATATCATTTCTGGAAGGTATTTGCCCCAAACTTGAACATCTCAACGTTAGCTGTTGCCATGAGCTAGTGGAGGTTGGAGCATTGCCAACATCATTAATCTCTCTAGACTTGCACGAAAGTTCTGCATTGCAGAATCTTACAGGGTTGTCTGGTCTTACAAAACTTAAACTACTAAGTATCAACCGATGCAAAGAACTAGAGGAGCTCCCAGGTCGTGAGACCTTGAAATCTTTGCATGATTTGCGGGCATCTGAATGTCCAAAGCTCAAGTTTCACGCATGCATATGAATACTGTGCAAAATGAGAATTCATATGAAAAGAAAAACGATAATCATCGAACCATGTACTGTTAAAAGGAAATGAGAGTTTAATTTATCCATGACGAAAATAAATTAAATCATGCAACTTTGATGATACGATGTAACAATGTTACTATACCAAATTTGAGCTGGTTAGATAGAAACATTTTGTTTGTTTGGTTATTTAAATTCTTTCATTTATTCAATCTATATGGAACAATATTGTTCTACCAAAAAAACTGAAGCAATTGAGCTCGTTATAATTACTGAAATTTAACCATGGTTCCTGCTTTGTTATTTAAATTAATTAATTAATTTATTGTGTAACTATATATCCAAATATTTAAAGCAATGAAGCTAGTTACAATTACTGAATTTGGGCAGAAAATAAGTCTGAATTTGGGCAGAAAATAAATAAGTAGCCTGCTGCTGGGTACTAAATGAGTGTGGCTGTACATACAGATTATTGAATTTTGGCATGTCAATCCAAAAATAAGCATATATAATCCTACTCATTTAATAGCTAATAGCAAACTACTTGCCCTGAATTTGAGCCCCTAATCTTACACCAAATATTAATTACCTATTCCAGAAACATCTAAATGGGAAAGAAAGCTAGCACGGAAGGGAATTAGGTTCACTGAAGAGAAGAAGCGTTAATGGCAAAATAAATTATCACTTTTCCTGTGCGCGGCTAGGGCTTTTCCCTAGCTGCTTGCTGGCCGCATGGGAGCGGCCTCGATAAGGATTCGACGCATTAAATTGAAGTGAAGATCGAGTAGATTGCGTCGTAATTGGCCGTGAAGTTTAGAAATGCGGGTCGAGCCTGAGTTTGGAAAGGGGAGAACATCTGTCTGAGCAGCGATCGGTCCATTACAAGTGAGATTCAGATAATGCCCCATTATAGGAAAAAGAAGACTTTCGAGGAGGAAGGAAGCCATAGATCTATAGTAGTATAGAGAGGAATGAAACTTACTGAAAATAAATAGGTATTGCACACTCTTATTATTATTAAATATATTATATAATAAATCAATAATTATTTAAAATTAATTGCTTAAGTTTTATATGGATGTATTTGAATTTTTTAAAAATATCTTGATTAATACTCTCCAAAAATAGAATTGTAACTAAAACCTATCATCCTAACTAATTTAGCTAACATGAAACATTATTCTCTAACACTACTCTTTAATCATCAACACTAATAATGTTTGTGTGTGGAACTTAAAAACAATTCTTCTCAATGGTTTGGTGAAGATATCTATTACTTGAATTTTAGATCTACAAAATTGAAGTACTATGTTATCATTGTTCACAAATTCAGGGATCAAATGAAGACGGATGTCATCATTATTGATAAGCTCATGGATGAAGTGACAACCACTGTTAATGTGTTTGTTTTTTTGTGAAACACATAGTTCTTTGATAATATAATCACTAGCTCGTTGTCACAAAAGATGGTTGTTGGCTCCTTCTCAACATCTGCAATATCTTTCAAAGTCTTCTTGGTCATATTGCATGACATGCTATTGTAGTATATGCTACATATTTTTCTTTTGTAAAAGATATTGAGACGATCTCCTCTTTCTTAGAAGCCCATGACATCAAATTTGTGGCCAAATTAAAAACATAGCCTGAAGTGTTTTTCCTATTAATAATGGCAACAAAAAATTGTTTCTATATCATATAAGTGTTCTTTCCTATCAATACTCGCAGCAAAATGTATCATATAAGTGTGTTGTCTTCAGATTTTTTGTATCACAATCCATAGTTAGTTGTACCTACAATATACCTCAAAATTCTTTTTCCAACTTTCCATTGAGAAATATAAATGATTGCACATATAACATCAAATCTAGTTGCAATAAGGTACATGAGGGTGCCTATAAGCCACTTATACAATGTTGAATTGACTACTGGACCATCATTGTGCTTTCTTAATTTTGTTCATGTTCCAATAGGCATCTCTGTCATTTTGCATTTTTCCATCCTTAACCTTTTTAATATAAATATGTAATATAATTTTGTTGACTTATGTAAATCCCTTAAGTAGATTTATTGACTTCAGTTCTCAAAAAATTCTTCATGAGATAAGGTTTGTCATCTCAAATTATTTTTTCATTGCATCTTTGAATTCATCAAACATCAAATTCCCTGTATATATCATGTTATCAACATAAATACATAATATAAGGATGTTACCTTGATATGATTTGGTATATAGAGTGGGCTTGTTACTGCACCAATTGAACACATTTCTCAATAAATATTGGTTAATCTGATTTTTCCATGCTCTTGGAGCTTGCTTCAATTCGTGCAACACTTTCCTCAACTTGTACACTTTCTACTCTTGGAAAGGTTTGCTTAAATTTTGGTCACAGATCAACATACACCTCCTCTGCTAGTTTTCCGTTCAAGAAGACTAACTTCACATCCATCTGGTAAATTGGCCATTTTTTCTAGGCTACAATGGCTAACATAGCTCTAATATTATCCAACCTTACTACTAGAGAAAAGGTTTCACCATAATCAATACTTGCTTGATGAAAAAATCCTTTGGCAACTGGCCTTGTCATATATTTCCCTACTTTTCCTTTCTCATCTGATTTTGTCTTGTACACCCACTTAACACCGATGAAAACTTTAACTTCTGGGAGATTAGCAAGATCCCATGAATTTTTCCTTTCAATAGCTTTAATATCTTCATTCTTGGGTTGTACCTAAAGCTTTTCTTTCACTGCTTCATAATAAGTGTGATGATAAGATAATAAGGAAAATGTAGCTTAATGATCCATGACATCACACTAGTCATATATTTCCCTTAAGCTCCTTGTCCTCTAATTTATTATAGAATCTAGTGAGTCACTACTAGAAGAAGGGTTGTTTTTGTGATTTCATACTAAATCTGTCGACTCTCCACTAGAAGCACTATCCTCTTGTATTTGCACCCATAACCTTGAAAATATTGTTGGAGGGACTTGTTGCTTTGAAAATTTCACCTGTTCATCCACTGGAAGATATGGATATCTTCTATCCATTTCTTGATTATCTTGATAATTCCAATATTTTTCTTCCAATAATTTTACATCTTTGCTCGCCACAAATTTCTTAGTGACAATATTATACAATGTGTGTGTTGAGAATGCAGCAAGATGATGGAGCTTAGTGAAATGAAGTCGCCTTCACTAAGTGGGCCCGCAGGCAAATTCTGACGCAAAGTCTATTTTTAGACTATGTCTATTTTTAGACATACGGAGCATAATTTGGGAATTCTACTTGGAGATTCTTGATGGATGCGACATGTCGGTAAAAATAGATGAGACCCTATTTTTTAGGACCCAGACTATTTTTAGACTGATCTCCTAAAAATATGGAAGTCAAATATTATTTGCCCTTAATAATATTTTGACTATAAACAGCAGTTTACTCTCTTGGCGCACTTCAGTTTGAGTCATGGAGGTGGCTCATGCAACTGACACAAGGAATCACGTGGTTCCTAGGGCTTGATGGCATCTTGCATGGTTGGCTTCAGTTAGACTTCAGTGGCAGGAGTTTTGGAGGAGTTAACGGGACAAGTAGTGGAGTTGTGTTCTGTTTAGTTGAACTAGTTGGGATTAGTTAACTAACTAATCAACTAGATATGAGGGGAGTAAATTAAATAATATTTAATTTACTAAATATTAACTCATTATTCAACTCAAGAACACTTCAGTTCACTACAGTGCATGATCAGTTCAGTGGAGACCAGGGGAAGAGGTAGATGAAAGGGTGAGTAAAGCTATCAGTTGGTAGATTTGTTTTGCATGAGATTTGCATTACACTTGGAGGAATTGTCCATGACAATTGCGCAGTCAAGGCAAGGGGATTCGAACCTTGAACCTCTTCATATACAAGCCATGATTTCGCAATAGAGGCAAGGCAGTTAGTGGTGTGTTTTGAACCCGAGACTTGTTCAAAATCAAGCTAGATTGTGAGTAACTTCATGAGAGAGTACTGAGTAATTGTGAGGAGTATTGTACTTTATTGGTTACTTGATTTCTCCATTATAATATACACAATAGCTGCGGGGTTTTCAGCTATAGGCTTTCCCCATACATTCTGAGTTAATGTGTGATTGATTTGATGTGAGATTGCTTCTGTTATTTCCGCATGTGACAATTAATTGTAGAAGAGATTATGTGTTATGCATACAATTCGAAATTGATGTGTAATCGGGTTAATCTTCATTGAATAAGTGATTTATTCAACTAATTTCTACATGGTATCAGAGCGAGATTAATTGTCGAAGTCTATTATGGTGATTGCAAACTTATTTCCTCGGACAGAGTCTGCATGCGGGCCAGGTAGCCTCCGGAATATTCATCCTTCTTTGTAAGGTGAAAGATCTGGTGAATGCCCTTTGCAGTCAATCTTTGATTTGGAAATAATTTGTTTTCAAGTATAGATCGGAAGCGATAGAGCTTGGAGTTTGGAATTCGAATTTTGCAGAAGGTTGTTCTTCTTGGTGCCGGTGTTGAAAGATGTCTTCTTTCAATGGTTTGCGACTCGAATATGCTCTTGAAGGCAGTTCGAACTATGTTGCATGGAAGGATCGAATGGAAGCAGTGGTAGAAGATAATGGTCTGAAGGAGTTCGTGGATGCGGATGTCCCAAAGCCCACTGATGCAGCTTTGGTCGATGCATGGCAAAAGAAGATCGCGAAATGTCAAAGGATCCTGTTGGAGGGCGTCAAGGATCATATTGTATCCAGCCTGCATGGAAAGGCTACTCCATATTTAATGTGGAAAGCTTTGACGGATCTATTCCAGAGTAAGAGTGACCAAAGGAAGCTGGCGCTCAAAGATAAGCTCAAGAACATCAAGATGGAGAAGGGCGACAGTATCGCCAAATACCTCACGAAGTTCACTCAATGCAGAGATGAACTGGGAAGTGTGGGGGTTACTGTCGATGAAGAGGACATGGTCGACCTGGCTCTCCTTGGTCTTCCGAAGGCTTGGCACTCATATCAAGACAATGTCAATGGTCGGGAGAAGCTGCCGGGATGGGAGCGCCTTTGGGCGGATCTCATGCAGGAGGAGATAAGGAGGACTACTCGAGATGGATCTTCATCAAAGGGAGCTGATGAAGAAAACTGCGCTTTGATGTCCAAAGCTAAGAAAGGGAAGGGTAAGAAAACCTCTCATTCTGGAGCTAAGGGCAAGAAGAAGGATATGGCGAAAGTGAAATGTTTTCACTGCCATGATCACGGACATTATGCTACCAATTGTCCAAAGAAGAAGAAGAACAAGCAAGCGGGAAGATCTGCAGATGGAGAAGCTTTGGCTTCACAGTTCGAGCTTGACTTTTCACTGATTGCATGCTTGGTTTCAAGTGTGATGGGATCGGTGTGGTTCTTGGACAGCGGTGCGTCATTTCATATGACGGGAGATCGGGAGTTGTTCTCAGATCTGGAGGACAAGGATTTGGGCATGCACATCGAGATGGGCGATGACGGTAGATACAGTGCGACTGGTATCGGTACTGTATCCTTTCAGAGGGAGTCTGGTAAACCCTTTGTCTTAAAGGATGTCATGCATGTACCTGGATTGAAGAAGAACCTGATTTCAGTAGCGATGTTGGAGGATAAGGGTTATGATGTGGTCTTCAGCCAAGGAAAAGCTTTCCTGCGCAGTAAGACTACTGGAGAGACCCGGAAGATAGGGGTTCGAACTCAGAACCTTTATCAGTTGCAGGTAGATGACTGCGCAGCTATGGCATGCAAGGCTGGAGATGTGGTGAGCCGGGATGATGAGGGCGAACTATGGCACAGGAGATTGGGCCATCTTCACCATGGAGCTTTTAAGATTCTGCAGCAGATTTCTACTGGACTTCCTAAGGGCACTCTTGCGCAGTCAGATCAGTGCAAGGGGTGTACTTTAGGGAAGTATGTGAAAGCCACCTTTCACGAGAAGGATAGTCGCGCCACGACGATCCTCGAGAGAGTTCACACAGATGTGTGTGGTCCTTTCTCAGTTGCTTAGACAACAAAGCACAAGTATTATGTGATCTTTGTTGATGATTTCTCTCGAAAGTGCTGGATCTTCTTCATGCAGAAGAAGAGCGATACATTCGCGAAGTTCTGTGAGTTTAAAGCACTGGTTGAGAAGGAGTCGGGGAAGAAAGTGATTGCTCTAAGGAGTGATAACGGTGGTGAATTCATCTCGGCTGAATTCAAGGAGTTCTGCAGCGCAGAAGGGATTCGGAGAGAGCTCATCGCACTCCATAACCCACAGCAGAACGGGGTGGCTGAGCGGAAGAACAGAACGATCGTGGGTGCTGCACGGGCGATGTTGCATGATCAGGGCCTACCCCTTCACTTGTGGGCCGAGGCATGCAATACAGCAGTGTATGTGCAGAACCGTTGTCCTCACAAGGTTCTTGGCATGAGTACACCAGAGGAGGCTTATTCTGGCAAGAGGCCCGATATTTCCCATTTGCGGATTTTCGGATCTCCTGTCTACATGCATGTGACGAAGGATGCAAGAAGGAAGCTGGATCCAACTGCTGAAGTTGGAATATTTGTGGGGCACACTGATACACCTCACAACTATCGGGTGTATGTGCCAGACAGTCGCAAGACTGTTGTGCGACGGGATATAAAATTTCAGGAGGAGAAAGCCATGCAGTGTTCGCTCGAGAGGGAGCTACACTTGCATGCAGATGAGGAGCTGTTAGTTCCTAAGGAGGAGCTTCCGGATGTGGATCAGCCACAAGAGGAGGTTCAGGAGGTGGAAGAAACCACCTAGGCAGCACCAACCATCAGAGGGCGCATGCGCACTACAGAAGCTGAGCGACTGGCTCGGGATGCAGAGAAGGTTGTAGGACCACCTACAGCACAGCGCAGACAGAGACAGTCACCGGATCGGTACACTGGATACATGGCTCTTATGAGTCAATGTGTTGTGACAGAGCCATCCTCTTTTGAGGAAGCTGTGGAGGAACCCGTATGGGTTGATGCCATGATCGAAGAATATGATTCGATCATCAGGAACAGTGCATGGGAGATTGTCCCAAGACCGGTTGGGAAATCAGTTGTAGGTTCGCGATGGATCTACAAGGTGAAGCAGGCGGCTGAGGGGAGTGTGGAGAAGTACAAGGCGAGATTTGTCGCCCGTGGCTTCTCACAGATCGAGGGGATTGACTATGAGGAGACTTTTGCACCTGTCGCAAGGTACTCTTCCATACGGACGATCCTTGCTCTCTCAGCGCAGATGGGGTGGCACATTCATCAGATGGATGTGAAGACTGCGCTCCTCAATGGAGTTATTGAGGAAGAGGTGTACATAGAGCAGCCTGAAGGTTTTGAGATCTTCAGCAGTGAGTCGCATGTGTGCCGACTCAAGAGAGCACCGTATGGGCTGAAGCAAGCACCTCGTGCTTGGTACACTCGGATAGACAGCTACTTCACCGGGCTTGGATTCTCCAAGAGTGAGGCGGATCCAAACCTGTACCAGATTGTGGTGGAGGGGAAGCTGTTGATCATCGTACCGTATGTAGATGATCTGATTTTGACTGGCGATGAGCAGTTGATACTTTCATGCAAGGAGGATCTTGCACGAGAGTTTGAGATGAAGGACTTGGGCATCCTTCATTATTTCCTGGGATTGGAGATTTGGCAACGCAGCGGAGGACTGTTTGTTTCTCAGGGCAAGTATGCCCAGGAGATTCTGGATAGGTTCAACATGCAAGGCTGCAAGCTTGTTGACACTCCTCTTCCTGGTGGTTGGAGGAAGGAGGATGCTACTTCAGCGGAGGTAGTGGATGCCACTGCCTATCGACAGTTGGTGGGGTCGCTTATGTATCTGGTCAATACACGACCCGATATATGCTATGCAATTAACCAGCTTTCGCAAGCTATGGTTAAGCCTACCAAGCTCTTTTGGAAGGCAGGCAAGCATGTATTGCGCTATATCAGAGGCACATCGGGATATGGTCTATGGTACAGACAGGAGGATGGAGCGAAGCTTTCTGGCTTCACTGATGCAGATTGGGCAGGGAGTCCAACGGACCGGAAGAGCACTTCGGGAGGAGTTTTCAGCATTGGGTCGACAGCAGTTTCCTGGTACAGCAGGAAGCAGAGATCCGTGGCACTCAGTTCAGCAGAGGCCGAGTACATGGCAGCAAGCTTGGCCGCATGTGAGGCTATTTGGATGAGGAAGATCCTCGCAGGTTTGTTCAGGTTGCATTTGGAGCCTACAGTGATCTACTGTGATAACCAGAGCTGCATCAAGCTCTCGGCTAATCCAGTTTTTTCATGATAGGTCCAAACATATCGACATCAGGTACCATCACATCAGAGATTGTGTTCAGCGGAGGATCATGATGCTTTCATATGTTCCCACGGAGGATCAGGATGCCGACATCCTGACGAAGGCGCTCACCAGGAGCAAGTTCGAATTCCACAGAGGCAGGATAGGGATTGCAGATAATCCATATCTTGCCGAGAGGGAGTGTTGAGAATGCAGCAAGATGATGGAGCTTAGTGAAATGAAGTCGCCTTCACTAAGTGGGCCCGCAGGCAAATTCTGGCGCAAAGTCTATTTTTAGACTATGTCTATTTTTAGACATACGCAGCATAATTTGGGAATTCTACTTGGAGATTCTTGGAGTATGCGACATGTCGGTAAAAATAGATGAGACCCTAATTTTTAGGACCCAGGCTATTTTTAGACTGATCTCCTAAAATATGGAAGTCAAATATTATTTACCCTTAATAATATTTTGACTATAAACAGCAGTTTACTCTCTTGGCGCACTTCAGTTTGAGTCATGGAGGTGGCTCATGCAACCGACACAAGGAATCACGTGGTTCCTAGGGTTTGATGGCATCTTGCATGGTTGGCTTCAGTTAGACTTCAGTGGCAGAAGTTTTGGAGGAGTTAACGGGACAGATAGTGGAGTTGTGTTCTGTTGGTTTTAGTTGAACTAGTTGGGATTAGTTAACTAACTAATCAACTAGATATGAGTGGAGTAAATTAAATAATATTTAATTTACTAAATATTAAACTCATTAGTCAACTCAAGAACACTTCAGTTCACTACAGTGCATGATCAGTTCAGTGGAGACCAGTGGAAGAGGTAGATGAAAGGGTGAGTAAAGCTATCAGTTGGGAGATTTGTTTTGCATGAGATTTGCATTACACTTGGAGGAATTGTCCATGACAATTACGCAATCAAGGCAAGGGGATTCGAACCTTGAACCTCTTCATATACAGGCCATGATTGCGCAATAGAGGCAAGGCAGTTAGTGGTGTGTTTTGAACCTGAGACTTGTTCAAAATCAAGCTAGATTGTGAGTAACTTCATGAGAGAGTACTGAGTACTTGTGAGGAGTATTGTACTTTATTGGTTACTTGATTTCTCCATTATAATATACACAATAGCTGCGGGGTTTTCAGCTATAGGCTTTCCCCATACATACTGAGTTAATGTGTGATTGATTTGATGAGAGATTGCTTCTGTTATTTCCGCATGTGACAATTAATTGTAGAAGAAGGTTATGTGTTATGCATGCAATTCGAAATTGATGTATGATCGGGTTAATCTTCATTGAATAAGTGATTTATTCAGCTAATTTCTACAGTGTGGGGTTTGGATTGTTCAATGTATCCAATGAAAATGCATTTTTCACTCATGTTTTGAGTTTCCTTAGCTCTTCTATGATGTCCATAAGCAGTACAACCAAAAACTATGAAATAAGAAACACATGACTTTGTGCCACTCCATGATGTTCGATGCACTTTTCCTTTCATACTATTTGCTGGAGATCTATTCAATATGTAGACTAAACAAGCAACAACTTCACCCCAAAAATCATTGGGAAAATTTATATCTTTGAGCATACTCCTTGCCATGTTAATAATGGTTTGCTTCTTCCATTCAAAAACTCCATTAAGTTTTAAAGTATATATAATGATGAATTTCCTTTTAATTCCTCGTTTTCTGCAAAAAATTGCAAATTCCTTTGAGTCATACTCTCCTCCTACATCTAACCTAAGCACTTTTACGTATTTTCCACTTTTCTTTTCTACAAATTTAAACTCTTTGAAATTTGTGAAAGCATATAATTTATTTTTGAGAATATACATCCAAAATTTCCTACTAAAATGATCATTAAATGTTAGAAAATAAAATCTTCCACAAATAAATTGGGTTTGTATGGGTTCACATAGATTTGTGTGGTTAAGTTTTAGATACTCCTTAGCTCTATACAATACTTCTGCAAAACTATCTCTTTGGTGTTTTCTAAGAAAGAAAAATTCGCAAGTTCTAGTTTTCTCATTCAACATGGGAAAATATCCCTTAACCATTGAATGTTTTACCAGAGATTAAGACTCCTAAAAGGTAAGTGTCCATACCTAAGGTGCCACAGCCAAGCCTCATCTATTCTTGAGACATTTTGTGCATATGAACATGAAATATTTACACTTCTTAAATTCAATGAGAATATTTTATTCTTATTCATTTCGACCTTTGCACCAATTATTCTACTAGGTACTTATATAAGATTGTGCATGTGAAGTCTTTAGATCTCACATTATAACTATGTTGATTTAACTAGCCAATACTTAGATTATTCTTAAGATTTGGTATATAAAATACATCATGAATTCCTTTCCTCTCATTTTTTTTAGTCAAAATACACACAACAATTTTTCCTATGGCCTTAACATGATGATAATTTCCTAAAGTAATTTCAGATTAAACAAAGTTACCATACTAGAAAACAAATTTTTTTTATTTTTCATGTTATTGTTACAACCATTATACATCAACCAAAGATCATTGTTTTAACATTCTTAAGTGATTTGACATGAGATGAACATTGATTTAGATCCCCCTCCTTTAGTATTGGAGACATTCACTCTTCCCTTCCTCAAATCCAAGTATTTTCTATATTCACTTTCATAATGTCCATTTTTTTTGCACATTGTACCTTGCAATTTTCTATCCATATTTTGACTCTCCCCCTATGATTTGAAGAGTGGCTAGGTTGACTTTGTCTTGACTATTCTAGTGTATATCTTCCTTTTGTTTGATGATTACTTATACCTCTACTTCCTCCACCTTTGCCTCTACCAATGGATGTTTGAGTCTTAAATGCATGTTTTAAGGACTCCTCTTCCATGTTGATTCGTGATTTATGGGATGAAAGAGATCCCATTAATTCCTCTATGTTGACGGTTTTGGACCCGCCAACATTCAAGGGATCTCCTTGATATGAAGTCCCAATTATACCGCACACTGTTTGGTATAGGAGTGTCATCTAGAACTACGACCCAATTGCTGATGCAATGGGTGTTAATGATATTCCTTGGCTAGAAATACACAAAGTGATGTATGGTGACATTGGTGAGAGCAAGTGTGTGACCCTGGATAAATTCAAGTGTGATGCATGGAGGTTCCAACACATGAAGGGAAAATAAGTGAGCCCCTTAAAATCTTATAATAGTATGCAACTTGAAATGAACACACAAGCATATTTGAAATCACAAGATAATATAAAAAATAGTTCACAAGTTAATAGTGATGAAATAATACAACAATACACATTCAACAAGATTCTTACCCATGCAAACGAAATAGTTTATAAGCATAATCGTAAGTTAAATAACATACATTGCAAATACAAAAATAATAGTTGATCTGAATGGGAATATTAGTGTTTTCTATTCTAAGATCCAATTCAGAATTTAAAGAAAGTGCTTGAGGATTATGAGCTTAATTGCAATATTTTCATGAGTTTTTATGTGTTTTTATGTGAATTTCATGAGAAAATTAACATAAACAAAACACTGAACAACAACATCTAACATACATGAACATCACCATAAATAGCAACACAAGCAAACATGATGAAGGAGATCACCTTGCCTGGGCTACGTCTCCTTGGTCCAGCTTCCAATGGCTTGGCCCTCTTCTATTATGCTCAAAAATGTGATTACATGTGTTTACAATGTTCAAAAAACTCTTAAACTTGTTCCATCAGCTCTATAATGCCCAAAAATTCCTGTGTGGCCTCTTTCTTCCTCGAATTTTGTAAACAATTGACTTAGTTATGAATTCCCCAAGTTTTAGCACTATTCGCTCCACATTCTCCCCAAAATTCAGCACCATCCAACAAATCTGCCCGGAATCTAGCTAATTGAGCTCCAATTTCACCAAAAACCAGGCTAAAATGTTAGAGCACTTAAATGCCCAATAAAACTTATAAAATAGATTTCAAACCATATAAATTAAGGTTTTAATAAAAAAAAATTATATATAAAACCCATGTGGTTGGCCTAATTTCCATACTTAGCATTGAATGTGGGCACATGTTGTGGTCGCTGTTGGTGGTTATGGTTAAGGACAGGGGCACGTGGCTAGCCTCCCTCTCGTGGTCCCACCTTTGGTGGTGACTAGAGCTGGGGCTAGACCCCAACCCCCAACCCCCAATGCGCATTTCATATGTAAATAAAACTATATGAAAACCATACATAGTAAGAGCTACATTCGCTGGTGTGAAGGTAAATCTTGGCACCTAGTACTTGGTGGTCGCGGGTTCAACCCCCGCTACTGTTGCTCGGACTTAACCCAAAATTTTGTGGCCTCCCGTGCTACCACATGGCAGACTCCGGTTGGGCCACGTGGCAAAATATGGTTGGCCACGTGCCCAACCAATCACAAAATCACCACAACAACCAATACCAACATGCCACTTGGCACAATATGATTCGATGGAGAAATTTCATTCACCGAGTCAACTTGCCACTGTACATGCCTAGTCAGTAGTACGAACTGCTGATTAGGGTTTCCCTATAATTTTTTTTTCAAAAATTTGCATGTTTGACAAAGTGGACAGAACACGTTTCTTGGAGCATATAGTGTCATTTTTCCACGACACAAGTTGCTCCGAATTCAGAACGATGAGATCTACGTGGTTGTTCAAGTTCCACACCATTCCAACAAATTTCATTTTTGAGCATATTTTTGAGCACCTGATCACTCCTCCCCACTGGAAGCTTTTGGACACCCAAAATATGACTTTCAGTTGTTGAGAAGATGAGGGTATAGTTCCCTCACCTTTCCAATATCAGTCCATTTTTCCTCAGAAGGATTTGTGCCTTTGAGCCCCACACGAAGGTAGTCTATACTCCCTCGTTTTGATGTCCTTGTTCTTCTGTCAAGAGTTGTGTCTTGTTGAATCTCATTAAGGTATTGAGGAGAAAATTATTCAATAGAAGGAACCTAAACTTGCTCTCCTTGATCTTCAATCAAAGGAGGCTCATACAACCTTAGGTTCTCAACATCAACAACATAGTAAATTTTCATGTAAGAAGGAAAATCTAAATTGAAGGCATTTTCACAAATATTTTCCAAAATTCCGAAAGGACCATAACGGATTGGTTTTAGTTTTTTACCTTCCCCTTGAAGTCTGTCTTTCCTAATGTGAATCCAAACATCGTCACCAATTTGGAACTTGTGATCTACACGATGCTTGTCATGCCTTGCTTTGTACTTTCCTTGGCTCTTTTCAAGTTGATCTTGAACTGTTTGATGTGTCAATTGGATTTTTTCTATGAACATCTTGGTTTTTTCTGTTGCTATGGCCATCAATAGCAACATCCTTCCCAAAAATGAAATCCAGTGGAGATATAGGCAAGTATCCAAGACATGCCTCAAATGGCGATGTTTGTGTAGAGGGATGTTTTACATGGTTGTAAGCATGCTAAATGTAGAGAAAGTTTTCATCCCACAACTTAGGATGCTTGCTACAGTATCCTCGAAGAAGATGTATGACTTTTCAATTGACCACCTCGGTTTAATGATTTGTTTGGGGATGAAAGGTTGTACTCTTCTTCAACTTGGTACCCATCAAGTCCCACAAACTTGACCAGAAATTCCCAACAAATCGAGAATCTCGATCACTAATAATGGGTGTGGGAAAACCAAAATGAACCCAAACATGCTGAAAGAATAAGTGAGTTGTTTTTTCAGTTGTGATTTTCTTTTTACATGGAATAAATATACACATCTTGCTGAACATATTCACAACTGCATACAAATAATCATGAACTCTTTTTGACAATGGAAGACCTCCTACAAAATCCATAGAAACACTCTCCCATGCACGTGAAGGTACGTGAAGTGGTGTGTGCAATCCTAATTTCCTATTGTTAGGCTTACTAACCACACATAATAAACAACCTTTAATGAAACATGATGCACTTTCAAGCATACATGGCCAATAACAATACCTCTGAAGATGTTCCATTGTTTTTCTTACACCAAAATTTCTAGCAATAAGAGAAGTGTGTGCTTCCCTTATGAAATTTTATCTCTCCCCTTGTGGAATACAAATCTTTCCCAAATGATACAACAAGTTATTATGTACATGGTAATCCAATTCCTCTACTTGGTTTCCTTGACTCAAGCTTGCATAAACATCTTGAAAGTCATTATCAAATGCATATTGCTCAACATAAATTTCATGCAAAATAGAATTATGCTTGAGTAAAGTAGCTACACTAATAATAGTCCTAGAAAGCATATCAACAACCTTGTTGTAAATACCTTTCTTATACCTGATGACCAAGTGGAATTGTTGTAAGAAACCCATCCATCGAAAGTGCCTTGACTATTGCAACTTAGTTTTCGAGTGCAAGTATTTCAATGGTTGGTGATCAATGTGTATGATGGTTTCCTTTCCCATGTAGTAGTGTTTCCACTTTTTCACCCTTTGAACCAACGCATAAAGCTCCTTGTCATAAGTAGGATAGTTAAGCACTGCACCATTGAAAGTTTCTGAATGAAATGAAATGGGCTTACCATGTTGCATAAGGAAGGCACCCATGGTATAGTTGCTTGCATCAGTTTGAATCTCAAAGGGTTGTCTCAAGTCTGGTAATGCAAGTACTAGGGCTGAATTGATCTTCTCTTTCAAAGAATCAAATGATTTTTGCTGCTTTCCTCCCCACTGGAAGACCTTTTTCATGCTAGTCAATGCATGCAAAGGAGCCATGATAGAAGAGAAGTTAGCAATAAAATTCCTCCAATATTGGGCTACTGCAAAAAAACTTTTTACCTCAATGTCTATCTTGGGCATTGGCCAATTCACAATGACCTCAACCTTAGAGGGGTCTATCCTCAACTCACCTCCTCCAAAAATATGCCCCAAATACACCAAAGAAGTTTTACCAAACTCACATTTTGACATGTTCAAAAAAAATTCTTCTTTCCTTAAGAAATAAAATACTTTTCTTAAATGCATGACATGTTCATCAAGTGATTTACTGAAAATTAAGATATCATCTAAGTAGACGATGAAAAACTCATCCAGAAATGGTAAGTCAGTCTAGTTAGTTGTAACTGATTGTTGCACTAGTGAGAGGTCAAGTGAATTAAATCAGATTTAATTCACATGCATTGATCTTTCAAGTGACTGATGATTTACTATTAATAGTTGCATGCATGTCAGTTTTGATGAAGTCCTAGTTGAGACAGAGGTTAAAGAGAAGTTATCTATCAGTTGTACTATTATGAAATTGCCCGGGCGTAATTATATACACCATAGGATGTACATGATGCATTGCACAATCAAGGAAGGCTAATTATCCTATTTAATAGGGATTAATTACCTAGGGATTGCGTAAGCAAGGCAAGCCGAGCAGAGGCTGAGAAATGGCTAAGTACTAGCCCAATTTTTTTTGGATCGGTGTGAGACAGTTGGTAGAGTGCAGCAGACTCTTATGAGAAGAGTGCATTGTATTGTTTCATTATTACTTGGTTCGTTATATAATAGAGATAGAGGGTTTTTAAGCAGCAAGCTTTCCCCCGAAAAAATATCTATGTTGTGCGATTGATTTACTTCTTTCTCTTACTTGCCGTGATTGTGCGATCGTGTTTAATTTCCGCAAATTAATTGTAGAAGTATTCAATATATTTTTCTAGTATATTGCATGATCAGATTGAATCCATTAGTATACATATTGTTTGTATGATTTCTACATGGTATCAAAGCATTAGGATTCACAATAATGGAGAATAAATTGAGTTCGTGTTTAACAGTATTCAAACTTGCAGATGCTTTCTTTAGAGCGACAAGCGGATTAAGATCGATTTCAATGGATTAATATTGGAAGATGCACTTGAGGGCAGTTCTAATTATATCGCATGGAAAGACAGAATGGAGGCAGTTCTGGAGGACAACGGGATGAAATAATTCACTGATAATGATATTCCCAAGCCTACAGTAGCAGACGTCGCTCTTCTTGATGCTTGGCAAAAGAAGGCAGCAAGGGCGAGGATGATCTTATTAGAGGGAGTTCGAGATCACACAGTCTCGAGTCTCCATGGAAAGGTGACTCCATATTCTATGTGGAAGGCCTTGATAGATTTGTTTCAGAATAATAGCGACCAAAGGAAGTTGGCGCTGAAGGACAAGCTCAGGAAAATCAAGAAGGAGGAGGGCGAGACGATACCAACATACTTGGCGAAGTTCATTCAATGTTGAGATGAGCTTGTAAGTGTTGGTGTGAACGTAGCAGATGATGACTTGGTGTGCCTAACACTTCTAGGCCTTCCCAAGAGCTGGCATAATTACCAAGACTCGGTGAATGGGAGGGAGAAGTTACCAAATTGGGAGCGACTTTGGTCGGATTTGGTACAAGAAGAATTCAGGGGGAATACCAGGGATGGATCCTCATCCAAGACTAATGACGAGGAATATTGTACCTTGGATGGTAAGGCAAAGAAGGCCAAGAGAAATAAATACAAAGGCAAAGCGGCCAAGAAATACTTGTCCAAAATCAGATGTTTTCACTGTCACAAGCATGGGGACTATGCTACAAATTATCCACAGAAGAAGGCAAGCAAGAAGGAGCCTGCAGTTGCAGTAGGTGAAGCATTGGCTTCATAGTTTGAGCTTGATTTTACTCTCATTGAATGCATGGACAAAATTGTAATGGGATGCATGTGGTATCTAGAAAGCGGTGCCTCGTTCCATATTATGGGGAATAGAGATCTCTTCAGTGACTTGGAGGAGAAGGACCTCCAACAAAGCATAGAGTTTGGAGATGACAAGAGGTATAACACTACCGACATAGGTACAATTACCTTTCAGAGGGAGAATGGCCCCATCTTAGACTAGCAGATGTTTTGTATGTTCCAGGCCTAAAGAAGAATCTTGTCTCTATAGCAGTATTGGAAAACCCTGGTTATGAAGTGATGTTTAGAAAAGAAAAAGTTTTCCTTAAACACATAGCCACGGGACAG
Organism: Pinus albicaulis; assembly: GCA_034641835.2. Lineage (NCBI taxonomy): Eukaryota > Viridiplantae > Streptophyta > Pinopsida > Pinales > Pinaceae > Pinus > Pinus albicaulis. The sequence goes on along the minus strand of CM076570.1, from coordinate 1,229,528,152 downwards.
GTGAAGCCATCAGGGGAATTTTGAGGTCTAAAATGGGCATCCTAAGGAAATTATAAAATAGAAGTGGAAAAAATCAAATAAGATTTGATGACATCATCAAATTTTAGAGGGAAAAATGAAAAATTACTTTTTCAACTCATATTTTCAACTTATCTCCCAAAGTTTTTACTCAAATTTCGAGCGGGAATACTCGTTGGATGCGGAATTTAATTCCCTATCCAAGGAGTACCCATGTTGCATACTTTCGATGGGTCCTACTACATGAAAAATGAGAAATACATAAAAAATGTGATTACAATCACATTTTTTATGTATTTCTCATTTTTCGTGTAGTAGAGTTCATCGAAAGTATGCAACATGGGTACTCCTTGGATGAGGAATTAAATTTCGCATCCAACGAGTACTCCCACTCGAAATTTGAGTAAAAATTTTGGGAGATAAGTTGAAAATATGAGATGAAAAAGTAGTTTTATTATTTTATTATTTTTTAATATTTTTACCTTTTTATTTAAAAAATAGTGAATCATCCCCCATGGTTGACATCATCATCTTGAATCCTATTGGTTGTTATAGAGTTGATTTTTGTTGTACATTTTTCTTAGGAGGCCCATTTTAGACCTCAAAATTCCCCTAATGAAATCAGTTCAAGAGTCAATAACCTGTATGCTCTCAAGGTTAAGGATGCATGCAAAGCTTTGAGGATAAAAGCAGTGGTTAGTGACTTGGTGGTTGAGAGGGACTAATTATCTCTCAACATGCAGCCTCAGAAGTAGTCTCAGAAGGTTCTGGAGAAGCCACAAATAGAGAAGCAGAGAGGAGATTGAGTGGAAGAGTCCACTCAAGCATATACCTCCAGGAGGGGGAAATTTCGAGCCAGAATGGCAGAGGGAGTACATGCAACTATACCTCAAGGTGAGAGATGGGGTGATGTGCATAATTAATTCTGAGAAGAAATTTGGGTAGGATTCATTGAGATGGTGTGTCTCATGGATTGAACCTGGCTATGAGGAGCCCACAGTACAGCAGTAGAAGGAAAGATTGGTTAGATTGATGCAGTCAGATGTCAGGAAGACAAAAATCAGAGTGATAGGTGTCGGATATTGGAGCACAGATCAGAGTTGTCAATCGTTCATAGTGCATGGATGCAGATGTTAGCAGTGCAGAAAGTCCAGTAGACATGTGCAGTAGGATCCAACAGTCATAAGAACGATGAAAAATGCATTATATTGATTCATTTGTTTGGAGGCTATTCAATTTCGGGATAGTTGCATGTGCGAACAACACTAAAGAAGTGTTGCATGCAAGAATATTCCAAAGGTATCAAATTAGGACAGATTGATTCCTTTCTTGTTGAGAGGGAGCGTTGAAATTTGCAACAAGAAATAGTGAAATTGGCATCCAGAAACAACATCCAGAAAATGGCATCCAGAAATGGCTACCATGGAGGCTTTTGATTTAATTATTTCTTAATTAAATTAGAATAAATGTGTGTCAAATTTATCTATCCCTTAACTAAATTGGACAATAAATTGTAATCTTATCTCATAATCACTTGTAATGTTGTGTAATCAGCACCAAAAATAGGAGAAAAGAGATATCAACGCCTTAGAAATAAGCCGCTTCGAGGGGGCAACCTCCAATACATTACATAAATAAACAATTCTTGGATGATACAATTTACAAAACCTCCTTTCTATATATAGGAGTCCATGGGGCCATAATGTAATCCTAGTGGGGCCACAATGTAATCCTAGCTGACCTAACAATAATAATTTAAGGGCACAATAATAACAATATGGGGGTTACAAGGGTACAATAATAACAATAAGAGGGTTACACTAACAACAATAAGGGACTATACTAGTAATATAGGGACCTAACATGCCCCTCTCCTTCAAAAAAGTGTTGTCCTCAATGCTTGAGTAGCTCTGGGTGCTTCTGTATAAAATTCTCATCCTCCCATGTAGAATCTTCAGTGGGTAAGTTCTTCCACTTGATGAGATACTCCAAAATTGATCGATTCCGTAGCTGTCGAGTTCTTGTTTCCGTGACCGCTTCAGGTTTCAATATGATTTTTCCTTCCTCATCAAGTTCTGGCAATATTGTTTGAACTGGAAGATTTTCACCTATAACCTTCTTTAAGCATGAAACATGGAAAACTGAATGCACTCGCGAAGAAGCAGGAAGCTCCAATTTGTATGCCATAGTACCAATATTTTGCAACACCTTGTAAGGACCATAGTACTTTGGCGATAATTAATTATCCTTCTTATATTTCTTGAGGGACATTTGTTTGCATGGTTGTAGCCGTAAAGATACCCAATCTCCTACATCAAAACTACTCTTCCTACGATGTTGATCTGCCTGTTGTTTCATTCGATTTTGTGCCAAATTCAGGTTATCCTTTAAGAGTTGGAGAACTTCTTGCTAATGCTCGATGTGATCTTCCACTGCTTGAACCTTCGAATTTTCCCTTAAAGATGATGTGATGGATGGTGAATGATAACCATAAAGTGCCATAAATGGGGTCATTTTTGCTGCAGTATGGAAGGAAGTGTTATACCACCATTCAGTGAGAGGTAACCACTTGACCCATTGTATTTGTTTATTAGATACAAAACAACAAAGATATCCTTCCAAACATTTATTTACTATCTCACTTTGACCATCAGATTGAGGATGATAAGATGAGCTATGAGCTAATTGAGTACCCAAACAAGAAAATAACTCCATCCAAAAATTTCCAGTAAAAATGGGATCTCTGTCGCTCACAATAACCCTTGGGCTTCCATGTAGCTTTTGAATTCTGTCCATAAATGTAGTAGCAACCGTACTTGCTTTAAATGGACGAGATAATGCACAAAAGTGTGCATACTTGGTAAGTCTATCAACTACCACCATGATGACACTCTTTCCTTCGGACTTAGGTAAACCTGTGATAAAATCCATTGAAATCTCCTCCCAACGTTGACTTGGAATGGATAAAGGTTGTAGAACTCCTGGGGTCTTAATTGTCTCAAATTTATTCTGCTGGCAAATCAAACATTCCGCCACAAAATTTTGAATATCAGATTTAAGGCCATCCCAAAAAAATTATTTCACCCTGTGGTAAGTTTTTAAAAATCCTGAGTGTCCTCCTAAAGGAGAAGTGTGCAATTCCAAAAGAATCTTTTGTTTTAATTGGAAATTCTTACAAAGATATAAGCGATCTTTGTACCATAAGGAATCATTTTTCCAACTAAATGTATCAGATGTACTAGGATCTTGCTGCAACTTTTGAATGAGTGTCCATACATCTTTGTCCTTCTTCCATTCATCTTTTGCTTCGATTATCCAATCTGGTTGGATAATAGAAATGGCACAAAGCAATGCTTCCACCTCTTCATTCTTTCTTGAGAGTGCATCTGCAACAACATTAAGCTTTCCTTTTTTGTAGATTATTTCAAAGTCATAACCCAACATCTTTGTGACCCATTTTTGCTGCTCTTCCGAAGATAGTCTTTGTTCCAAAAAGTGTTTAAGACTATCATGATCAGTTTTTACCTTGAAGTGTCTTCCCATTAGGTAAGTTCGCCATTTCTTTAGTGCATGTAGTATTGCTAACATTTTCTTCTCATAAATAGGTTTCTGTAAATACTTTCCTTTGATTGGACGACTTTAAAAAGCAATGGGTCTTCCTTCCTGCATTAAAACTGCACCAATTCCATTTCCTGAGGCATCACATTCCACAATAAAGGTTTTTGTGAAGTCTGGTGTAGCTAAGACCGGTGCTCGGCACATTGCCTCTTTAAGACGTTCAAAGGCCTTAGTTGCTTCAGGAGTCCATGAAAATGCATCTTTCTTCAATAATGTTGTTAGAGGTGCTGCTATTCTCCCATAATTCTTAACAAACTTGCGATAATACCCTGTTAACCCGAGAAATCCTCGCAACTCATTTATGGTTGTGGAGACTTTCCATTCCTTAATGGATTTAATTTTGTTAGGGTCTACCTTAACACCCTCTTGAGATACAATATGACCCCAATATTCCACCTCTTGTACTCCAAAGAAACATTTGGATGTTTTTGCATATAGTTGTTTCTCCTGCAATAGTTTGAGCACCCTGTCAACATGTTCAACATAATCCTTCCAAGACCTGCTGTAGATTAGTATATCATCAAAAAACACTAGCACAAATTTCCTAAGGAAGGGTTTGAAAATGGAATTCATCAACCCTTGAAATGTAGAAGGTGCATTGGTAAGGCCAAAAGGCATGACCAAAAATTCATAATGACCCTCATGAGTTTTAAATGTTGTTTTTGGAATATCTTCAGTCTTCATTCTAATTTGATGATATCTTGAACGAAGATCCAACTTGGTAAAATAAATTTCTCCATGTAATTCATCCAATAATTCATCAATCATAGGAATGGGAAATTTATCTTTAATGGTGAGCTTATTGAGCTCCCTATAATCCGGACACATTCACCATGATCCATCCTTCTTGTCTACCAATACTATAGGAGAAGAGAAATAAATTTGACTACGTTGAATTATACCTACCTCTAACATTTCTGCAATCATACGTTCAATTTCGCTCTTTTGGACATAAAGATATCTATAAGGCCTCATGTTTGGAGGAACACTTCCTGGAATCAAATGAATAGCATGATCATGATCATGAATAGGTGGGAGTCTTTTGGGAGTTTTAAACACCTTGGAATGATTGTCCAAGACTTGTTGGAGATCTGCAGAAATAGATGATTTTGATGTTGGAATTTCTAGTGAGCATAATTGTGCAATTATGCCTCATTGTTCTTTCTTTAGAAGCGTTGTCATGACATTAGAGCTTATTATCTTTCCCGGCTTCCTCCAATACCCCGTAATTTGACTTCCTTTCCTTCTGAAAAAAATTTCAAGAAAAGTTCCTGAAAATTAAAAGCTACCGTCCCCAAACATTGTAACCATTGTACTCCTACTACAACATCAACACCTCTCATAGGAATGGAAAGCATTGGACTAGTCAATACATATTCCCCCATGGTTAGCTTGATATTATGGAATTTTCCAGAGCAATTTATAGTTCCTCCATTTGCAACCATCACTTGACATTCTGGTGCTTGGTATAGGAAACAATTTAATTCCTTGGCTACCTTACAATGAATAAAATTATGGGTGCTACCTGAATCAATCAACACTATTACCTTTTTCTTCTTGATTTGTCCTTTTATCTTGAGAGTTTGAGGAGTGGTAATTCCCGCTAGTGCATTACATGATATGGTCGGATTCATTTCTTCCTCTTCTGGGGCTAGTTCCTGGTGTATATCCTCTTCTTGTTCATTTTCTTCTTCCTCTTCACAATCTATGTAAAATAATTTCTTCTCAGCACACTTATGACCTTTAGTGTATTTTCTATCACAACCGTAGCAAAGCCCTTTTGCTCTTTTTTCTTCCAATTGTTGTGGTGTCAACCTTGTAGGTTGTGGAAATCTAGGCGTAGCAACACTTCCTTCTTTATAGAATTGAGTGGTAGGCTTCCTTGTCGCCATAATTTTACATTCAACTTTTCTTGCCAACCCGAATGCCTTCTCCAATGAATCAGGTTCCAAAACGGGAACTTCATGTTGGATGTTATCCTTTAAAGTGCCTAGGAAGAGATCAATCCTGTGTTCCTCTGTAAGATCAGTTACCCTTATATTCAATTTTTGGAAGTCCTCAATGTGCCGCCCCACTAAACCCTTTTGTTTGAGATTTATCAATTGGGTAAAGAAGGTGTTGCTCTTTGTATCCTCATAATGTGCTATCATTTCCTCCGTAAAAATTGACCAATTGACAATTTTTTTACGGGAGCAAAGCCATTGATACCATACAAATGTATTTTGTTCTAAATGTAAAGTTGCAATGCGTACCTTTTGTGTGTTTTGCACGTTATGGAGATCAAAATATCGCTCCATCTGTAGTATCCATGTTACAGGATCCTTTCCATCAAACTTCCTCATATCCATTTTTGGAATATGGTGGTTCTTCCCACCAACATTAGAGTTTATGAAATCACGATTAACATTTATTTTGTTCTCATCATGAGGTTCTTCTACTATCTTTTCACCATTAGGAAACATTTCTTGTATCAACTTTGTTAAACCTTCGATGTCTGCTTTTAGATCATTCTTCATGTTTTCCATGTTGTCTTTCATGTCATCCATCTTAGCTTCCATGCCAGCTTCCATGCCATCCATCTTAGCTTCCACGCCTTTCTTCAAAACTTCCATTTCATTTTTTGTTGCTCTTTGCCAGAGCGAAATTTGGTGCACTTGCTCTTGTAATTTTGATAGATCATGTTGCAATTCTTCATCTTCATGAGTCATAGTAGAGCCTTTTGAAGGCTTAATGGGTGTTGAATTATTTTTACGAGGCATATTTTATAACCAAATATTGATATCTATTCTATAATATGCCCTTGGAATCAATTCAAATTGATTCTTCAAACAAGACTTATGCAATTCGGAAAAAAAAAAATAAAAAAAAAAATAATAATAATAATAATTTAAAATTTCTTGCTTTTGATGAACTCGATATTGAAATTGGATTATCTCTGTGATTGTAGCACTTCAATATTTGAATTTCAGTATTGACGTAGCCCTCTGAATTCTCTTTCGAATGCCACAGGTCTGACCTGATTTGGATTCTCCAAGACGAAGTTGTGTCCAGTCTCCCACAATGACCTAATTATGGACTGGTTCAGTAGAGCGAATTTGTAAGACTTGCCACGTGTCACTGTTTCGTACTTTGGCTCTGAAATTGATAGCCAAGAAACTATAGTCCATGTACTTGCGACCACTTTTTACGGCACTCCAATCCGTTCCTCATAGAGAGAGTTATGAATCCTTTCCCATGATCACCTCTTTGAGATGAAATTCGGGAGCCTAAAAAAGCACTACCTTCCACAGATCACATCTCCGAAAATATTGCGAACCAAGCTCTGAAATTTTTTGACGAGTTTCCTCAGGATTTCAGCTTCACACCCTAAAAATTTCAGATTTTGAACCTGTTAGCAACTTATAATATAGGGGTCATAATTTTGACTTGACTGTTGATAATCTTGTAAATCTGTACATACTTTGCCTTTTGCAAGTTGTATTAACATATTTTGTAAAAAATCAAAAAAATCAAAAAAATCAAAAAGAGGGTAAAAAGTCCTAAAAGAATAATCAAAGGACTTAGAAAAAATAAAAGACTCCAAAAGAAAAATGAATAAAACATGAAAGTGTGCAAGCATAAATGTCACTACTTTTTACTTTTTGACAGTGGCAGAGTGTCAATAAATGCCATAGTCCATGATGAGTTAAACAGTTTAATCTTAACTTTTCATGTTTCAATTTCACTTGTTATAGATAGAAAATAAAGAATTGTCATACAGTTTAATCATGACAATTCAGTAGTTAGGTAGAGAATAAAGTGAATCCAACAGTTTAAACTGGATTCATGAATGAAATAAGTGTAGAATTAGATAGTTTCACTTGCTTTCAGAAAGAATAATGCTGTGAAGGGTGCTAGCCTAAATGCACCTTACTACAAAGGAAGAAAACATGTTAGCATGGTAAGCTGGGTAGGTAGAAGAAGATGAAAAAATTCTCAATGTAAATATCATTCATCATGGGCTGCAAAATAACTAACTTCCCCTTCACATAGTCATGAAACATTCTAGACTATTAGTCAGAAAGGCTCAAGGCATTTCCTTGACTTTTGTTGGGACTGGACCCAAGGCTCTGTGATTGATCAGTTGAAAGTGTGAAATGTCTATATTAATCCCTTAATCACATCATTTACCATTCATGCACTCATTCCCTTGAATAATCCTAAGTAAAACTCCACTTTTACTTAAAGATACTATAATCCTTATTTGATTAACCTCCCACATCATTTCAAAGCATAAAGCCCTCAAAATCACATTTTATCCTAAGTCTAAGTGTTGAAGTTATTATAATGCAAATTTGCTTTTTAAATCTCCACTTTCTTAGTCATATTAATGTGTTTTTGAATATACATTGTCCCCTTGTCATATTAACTTTAACTTATGTATTAATTCCCTACAATTGACCTTTTCCTATTATATAATTCCTTTACTATAAGTAAATTCCAAAAACCCATTTATTATAACTTAAGCCAAAGTTATTTATGCCCACATGCGTAAATAAAAACCCCCCCTATAACCCCTTTAGCGAAAAGTTTATCCTTATATGTATTCTCGACCCTATGGTATTTAAATCTTCTTGATTTAATTATCCATATAAATAAAATATGAAGAAAAAACTTAAAACATACGTTATATATGTTTTAAATAAAAAATCATTGAAGTTTCGTCTAAACTGAACTTCAGCAAAAATAAACTCTTTTCCCTTGTATATTTTCCACCCCAAGTCCCTTAACCAAAGGTCTAAACCTTAACCTTACCTTTTCCCTGACTCTCTTTACCCAAGGTTAAAAATATAACCCTTTGTTAAATCCCCTATACATATCCCCTAACTGCAAGTCTTAACCTTGGTTAAATCTCAGTTTAAAACCTTCCCGATCACTTGATTTTCCATTAAAAATAGTCATTTCTGTGTATATGACTGAAACAAACCTTCTCCCGTCGCATTCACTTTTGACCGTCTGATCCCCAGAAATCCGTTTGATCCTACGGTGAAATATTTGAGTGGAATTTCAATGCATTTATCCCTCCCCATCACATAGAATCTTGACCGTATGATCTCCTCTTTTATTCCTAAGATCTATGGCCCACGATTAACCCGATAAGTCAACATTTCCTGCACCTCCTTTTTTAATCAGGACCATTCGCTCCCTAAGGCCAGATTTGACGGCAATCATTCAGTTTCGCGCTCCAAAAATAAACGATCAAAGTTTCGGCAAAGTCATGCGAAATGGGTGGTTTTTCCAAACCACCCCGCACCGACGTGTCGGGATCTCGTTGCGTCACATTCGAAAAGCTCAATTCTGCTTACCACCATTCACCGGCGTGAATACCACTGGCGGTATTCCTAAACCATACCCTCTTAATCGTAATTTAATGATATTTAACTATAGTTTTCACCATTGGTTAAACATTAAAATTATAGAGTTTTCATTCGAATTTTCACCTTTTACACTATAAACCTGTGAAACCATTACGGAACCTTTTTTCCTCTAAATCGCGCCATTTAAACCCTGAGAACCTGTGCAGAGCTTTTAGCCTACCAATGCCAATTTTTCAAGCCCATTGCCCTAAATTTCAACCGCAAAGTGCTACATTGCCCTTTGAGAACCAATTTCGCAGAATTGAAGACTGAGCACCTCTGCGAAACGTCTTCAACCTAATTTCACTGGTCTTTCAGGTACTTTTCTTCAAACTTACCTTCTAAAAATTCAAAATTCCTGTTATTTCCAGTAAAAGAAATTGCACATATCAGACTGCACAAAAATATCCATTTTACAGGGGAAACTCTGTCAAAATTTCCCCGAAATCCCTCATTACCGTTTTAGCAAGTTTTATCCATTTCCTGATCATTTTTCACCGTTGAAATCAATCAAAATCATCCTCTAAGCATTAAAAATATTTTTTTCCATCCAAAACCCTGCTCAGAATCCTATTTCACCAAAAAAATCCTGCAAAAGCCCCTTGTTTCCAAAAGAAGAACTTAGCAAACAATCTAAGCTTGCTCTGTTCAGTTAAAAATGACTAAGAAACAAGTAACCCCCAGGCAAAAGGAGATCCTCCAGCATAAAACTGAAAATGATGAAATAAGCCAACTATATTTGAAAATGACTGCACAACTCCAAGGAATGGGAAAACAAACTCGAGCATTAATGAATAAGAATGAAGCCTTGAAGAAAGCTAAAGAGGTTATTTCAATAGTCATTCCCATTGTAAGCACTGCTATGCCATCAACTTTTGCAGAACATCTTGCACCACAAGAGAAATTGGTAACTGCAGTATCAATATCATCCAAAGATGTTTCTGCTGCTGATTATTCAAATACACAGGTACAGACAGGTATAGAGCAGTGAAATCATTGAGGAAATCATATTTTTACCTTAGCGTGAAAATTCATGGCCAAAGTGTATCAGATGTCAAAGTGTATCAGATGACAAAGAGTATCAGTGAATGAAAATTCTACTGCTGGTTATTTTTTAAAGTACAGTAGTAAAACAGTGAAAATCAAATATAAAGAGTATCAGTGGATAGTGTATCAGGTAAAAGTCAGAGTGGAAGGTCAAAACAAAGTTACAAGAGCAGTCAAAGGTAAACAGTAAAAGTAAATACAGAGGCAGTAAAATGGTATAAAGAGATGAAAATACTTTCACCAACATTGAAGTTTATCCAAAGTGAAAGTAAAATAGTTAAAAGAACAAAAAAGTGAAAAGATGAAAAAGAGAGCAAGAAGGGACATTTTTTTGCAGAAATTCATGTTTAAGTCATTATTTTTCTGAAACTATTGTGACCAATCCAAGATGAATTTTTTACAATTGAAGGAGGTTTATGTTCATAAGATGTCCAGCTACAAAAACCTCTCTCACTTTTATAACAGCTATTATGGTTTTGGAAATATTAAATAATGTTGAAAAACCCTTTTTGTAGAAAATTCCTGTTAAGTAATAATTTTGCAGAGAATATTGTGGAAAATCAAAAGTGCATTTTACAAAATGGAAGGAGTTTTTTTTCCTAAAGGACCCATCTACAAAAACCTATCTCACTTTTCTCACAGGTGTTACAGAACAAGAGATACATGCAAATCTTTACAGCCTATTTTTCAGACTCCGTAAAACTCTGTTTTACACATATTTTTACAAAGCCTATTGTGCATAGCTGGAGATGAATTTTAGGAAACTAAAAGAGGTTTATCTCACGAACCTATTTGTCTACAATAACCTCTTTAAATTTTTCCATATATATTACGGATTGAGAAATACAAAGATATCATTGGACCCCAAGTTTGTAGAATTGTTGGAGTAGAATGCACAAAGAAAGGAAGCAGTTAGTGACTTGGATGTCTCATCATCAACTAAAAGTTGGATCAAATTCTAATTCTCTTCTTTGTCATCACCTATCCATAAAAAATAGTGTCAAATAGATGCATTATCTTGAGAGTCCTTTACTTAAGTTCTATTTATGTAAAATAGTTAGAGATATTTTGTAAACCAATCTTGATATTTTTCAAGATATTTTAGTGTAGAATTTGTATAAATACTTCACTTCTTGAAGTATTTTGTGTGGAATAAAATTTCTCAAGACAAATATAGTCTTTTCTTGGATATATTGAAGTTGGTGAGTGAAGTAACGAAGCAACAGGCCAAAAATGAGATTAGAGACATCATAGCATAAGGATTCTCGTGGTGACAATATAAGTTTACTTAAATTGTATTTCTTTTAAAGTTTACATTCATTCATATTATGTGTTTCTATTCTGTAATGATCAATTAAGGAGAAATTAAACAGAATTAGCGATAATAAGCTCCCTGTTTTAAACTTGTTGGCATTTTGATGTTTTCTACTTGATAACCGGACCATAGAATTCTTAATTTCTTTAGGTCCCAGTTAGATCCCTTTCTTCAATCTTCTTATCTGTAGCTTAAGGATTCTTAAGTGCCCTTTTGCTCAGATCCCACCCACTCCATCAAATCAAACCTATAAAAAACCTTAGAAGGTCACTTATCTTGCCCTTAGCACATTTGCATCTCTAAGCCTTATTTCTTAGTTCTGCCTACCTAGAGAGTTGACTCCATTGCCCAATGTTCTGGTAGATCTCTTTCCTCGGGGTTTGTCTTTATAACTACTAAAACAAGTCCTATTGTTCACTAAGAAGGTAGCCTAAAACCATTAATAAAATTAAAGCAATTGCATGAGATCTTCCTCCTAGTTCATGTATGGTTAGATCCCGAATTCAAAGCGGCTCTTGGTGTAGTCAATCGCCCTAAATTGCTGCCAACATAAATTATCAACTAGGGCTAGTAAACTGATGAAGTGTGGTGCACTATATGTGCTTAAATGACCTTGGCACCATTGCCAGGGCGCGTGTTTCCACTCTGTATTTATGTACCCACCGAGAGTGCTCTAACTAAATTAACATGCAACTAGTCTATGTAACTTACGTTTCCATCTTATTCATGAATGATATTTGGAAGAGTTTGTAAACAACATGGCTTTATTAGAATCCAATGCAATTAAAACATAAACGAAACTGAACCTAAATACAATTAAAATCTAAGACACCACAGCTATTTCTTACTCATTGTTATGATATTTTGGAAGAGCTTTGTAAGAGTAAGAATGGCTATGCCACTTAGTGTAAACAAGAAACTAAAACCTACAATACCACAGTTATGCCGTATTCATCATAATGATATTTTGGAAGAGTTTATTAGAGTAAGGCTAACTGTGATAATTAACGAAAGGAATTGCAACTAAAAATGCTAATTAACTCAACATAATACAACCAAATCTTTTTCATCTAATAATGATATGTTGGAAGGGATTTTTAAGAAAAAGAATGGTTGTAAGATAATGAGGATCTTTTAATCTAATTTCAAAATAGAAAATGCTAATTAACTCAACATAATACACCACTCACGATATATTGGAAAAGTTTTAGAAAAAGAATGATTGTAAGATAATGAGGATCTTTAATCTAATTGCAACTAAAAATGCTAATTAACTCAACATAATACAACCAAATCTTTTTCATCTAATAATGATATGTTGGAAGGGATTTTTAAGAAAAAGAATGGTTGTAAGATAATGAGGATCTTTTAATCTAATTTCAAAATAGAAAATGCTAATTAACTCAACATAATACAACCAAATCTCGTTCATCTAATATTGATATGTTGGAAGATCGTTTAAGAAAAAGAATGGTTGTAAAATAATAAGGATCTTTTAATCTAATAAAAATTGAAGTGCTGGTAACTCAAGATGTCACAATTAAATCCATTTCATGAATAAAGATATGTTGGAAGAGCTTTTTAAGAAAGGATTAACTATAACATCATGAGGATCTATTAGCTAAACAAATAATGCAAGACATGAATTAAAAGCTAACAACACATAATTAAAAGCTACTTATCTAGAAAACATGTAGAAGCCTCCTTGGATAGCAGGGGCCCTCTGCTACCAATTTGGTGAAGTCCTTCAGCTCCTTAAAGTTGTAATCAAAACAGCGTCAAAGAACTGAATTTCTCTATTGAAAAACTCACAAATCTACATCCCATTCCATCTTGAACTTTGTTACAAAATACTCTCTCTAATCCTTTCTCTTCTTCTCCTAATTTTTCATTACCCATGATAGGAGAAAGCTTCTCCTATTTTATAAAATATGAGGAATTATCTCATTAATGGGAGTCCATGAATCTCTCCCTCCATCTCTAGAGTTACAATCAAAATAGGAAATGATAAGACACATGTCTTTCTAGAGTTTCAACACAACTAAGAGATGAGACACATCCTCTTAGAGTTTCAATACAACAAGGAAGTGAGACACATATCCTCTTGATCCCATGATCTTTTCCAACCAAATTCGAATTTGGCCATAGAGTGCCACATAAGGGTCTTTTAGAAGTCTCCTTTTGACCTACACATGTCACAAAACTCATAACACATATATAAATATATGAAACTATGTTAATTTTCTAGTTTATAATCATAAATTCACTTTAAATACATAAAATAAATAACTTTGGAAGACAAGGATCCTAACCCATATATTTATGAAAATGGTTACTTGATGTAGGGTTTTAGGTCAGATGGCTATGAAATAAGGGCTAAATGGTTATGACATAATGGAAATATGTATGAATATGAAAAACACTTTTGAGACTCAACATACCTCCCAACTGAAGTTGTTGCATGTCCTCGTGCAACTATTGCAATGATTTATTTGTCCATGAGTTGATCTTTGACTCATATAGATTCGTTCCAAACTTTGCTTCTTGATATTTTCTTTTTTGCAAAGTATAATACATTTGATTGCAACATTTTTTTAATGGTTGGTTCTTGTGTGACAACCAATTTTTTTTGAGCAATGGTTCTTGTGTAACAATGCTTTATTTTCTTTGTTGCATCAAAGTTCATAAAAACATTTAGAATCAATTACTTCATCAATGAATTGATCATTTGCAAGGCATATAATCTTTTGGATCATGTTGCAACAATAGTTGGTTGGGAAGTATATGTGGGTGGAAATGAAATGAAAATGTGTGATAGTGTATGACATGTGGATATGAAATGATGTCCCTTCCCCCCGAACTAAAGATATTACAATGTGAAAAAGGGAGTGAGGAATTTTTCCAAAGTTATAATTTTAGCATTATAATGAATTACATGACTAAAAATTAGAAAACAACATACATTCACTTACCTTAAATGTGGATGAGTTGTGTATGTGTGGTGGTTGCAAAATTCTGATCATATTCTTCTTCAAGTGGCTGAACAAGAGGAGTCATGGATAAAGAGATAAGATGACTTTTTATTGCTCCTACTAAAACTTGCTGAATCTGTTTCAAAATGCTGAAAATAATAGTCTTCATGTCTTCAAAACTCATTGGCACAATTCCTACTATGTGAAAAGATGTTCTGATGTCGAACATAGTAGGAAATTGTTGACTTAGTGGTCATTAAAGGATGCCACTAGTCAACACGAGAACTCTCACCATTGATGACAATGAGAGTCAAGATGCCCAAACACATCTTACTAAGTACGAATGATTTCGCTGATGTCGAGTCACCTAGAAGATCTGACGAACAAGGGACATTAGTGTATTCCCATTGTTTGTCAGCATGAGAACTTGCCATTAAGACATGCAAGCCTCAAGGTGTTTTTACAAAGAACTTAGACTCAAAGGACTATGGACTCAATAATTTGCATTGAAGCAGGGCTTATTTGCGGAATGAAAATGACAAGAAATGGAAGATGAAAATGGAAGATGGCAATGGAGAGTAGAAATGGCAATGGGCAATAAGCATGTGAATGAGCCTCTTGCTTTTATTTGTAGGTTATGAATGGACAAAAGGAAATGGAAAGTGGATGTGAATGTAAATGGAAAATATGAAGTGAAATGAGGTGAATGGTTTATTATGAGGTATGGATGTGATGGAGACAATAGTATCTGAAAGTTTTTCAAGTGTTTGGATCTGATTTTGCATCAGCATATTTCTTCTTTGTTGCTGATCATCCTCTTATGAAACAAATTGGTCTCCTAGAGAGACACCATTCTCTTGTAGTCATTTGTCCTTCCTCTTGGAACCTGCAAAAAAACTAATACTTCTTCTGTAATGGAATGTAATATTATCAAAGGAGAGAGGTGATCAATCTCTCTAGTTATGATATTTACACACAAAACTAAGAATTTGTATTAATGAAACAAGTTCTCAGAGGAAAAATAAAAAGAATTTATACCTGTTTTGGAATTAGTGCCTCAAGTTGAATGTTGCTTCTTTTCAAAAATTTATTTTATTTTTTTACCGTTTCAAACTCTAATGATGGATTTCTCACTGTGTAGATCTTGTTGAGACATTTCCAACGATACTTGAATCATCAAAATCTGATTTTGTCTGAGAAAATTAGGCTGATTTGAACATTGAGGTTTTTTCCGCTGTTAAAAATCTTGAATAAAAAGTTAGACATTCATATTTCATCATCAGTCCAAAATTAATCAATATCTTCAGAAAAGTGAGCAAATAACTTATTCATTTCATTGATTCAAAATTATTATTTTTTTTATTTTTTATTTATTTTTTATTTTAATGAAATAAAGCATGGATGAAATAATTGTCCTTATGAATATTTTTGAAACAAAGTCATGCCAATGTCTCTTTCATGCAAGATAAAAATAAAAAGCTTGAAATTTCTAAAGTCAAATTCCTAACTATGAAGGAGATGAAGGCAGAGTCATTTTCAATTTATACAACTTGCATTTGATGCACATGTGATAATGTGTTTGCCTCAAATAATCCATTTTTCACTCATCATGTGCCACCACACATGAATTCTGCCACATTTTCCTTCAAATAAGGAAATCAGTTCCTTGATTATTTCTCAAAACCGTGACTGTTTTCATAATTAAAAAAAAAAAACATTTTTCTCTCACGCACACTGCAAATTAGTGCTCCAAAGAACCCTGAATTTCTCTCAAATGGCTACGAATTTCAGAAAGTTCTTACAAGATTACCTAATTCACCCCATTCCCGAAAAAACCCATGTTTTAGGTTTTTCAAATTCGCCTCAGTTTGCTCAGAAAATTCGTTTTAAAATCGGGTGTTTTTGACAATTACGCATTTCGTTTTCTGGCAATTTCTTGTGGTTTGATTTGTTTTTATTTGCAGGTTTTGAAGTGTGATGGCTTGCTTCTCACAGAGAAGTTCAGATCGATTTTCCCCATTCCAATTACTTTCAATGGAATCTATAATCTTCTCTTCATCAACAGTCTGAAATCTTCTCTTCATCAGCAATTTCTTCATATGATACACTTCCATTGTATGTCCTTACAATTGAATTTGTAATCTTTTCTTCATCAGCAATTTGCAATCTTCTTTTCATTAACAATTTGCAATCTTTTGCTCATCAACAGTTTCTTCATGTGATATACATTCATTGTGTGCAAATTTTTAAAAATGATTTCTAATAACTGTTGTTTGAGGAAAAACAAATATGAAAAAGAGAAGTTTTTTTTTTTTTAAATTGTAGTGCATGGATCTTTGTGTGGATTGAAGCTCTGCATATATGCGTAAAGCCAAGCCAAAGAATGGCCTCATGCGTATGCGTGGGTCTTATTTCCATGAGTTTTTTTTTTTTTTTTTTTTTTAAATTAATTTTTTTTTTTTAAATTGATTTGTTAATAAAATTATGTATGTTATATTTTCAAAAATTTAAAAATACACATATATATTTCATTAAACAAAACAATGTATTGGATTTTTTTTTTTCTTTGAATCAATTGAAATGATGAAGTTTATTTTGTCTCCTTTTTTTTTTGCATAACAATTCTTTTTCTGATCCTCCAGATCACACAAAGTGCAAGAGGAGAGCATACTCAAGAATTATTAATAATTTTTTTTTACATAACAATATTTTTTCTGATCCTCCAGATCACACAAAGTGCAGGAGGAGAGCATACTCAAGAATTTTTTTTTTTTTTTAGATGTAAGAAATAAGGTTTCCTAATTACACTTCCCCGGCAACGGTGCCAAAATGTGTAGTCAATTTAGCGTCCTAAATTGCTAACATAAATTATCAACCTGAGCTAGTAAACTGATGAAGTGTGGTGCACTATATGTGCTTAAGTGACCTCTTCCTTACTTCGTTGTATGTGTTTTTTGTATTGTTTTTATGTAATCTACCTCCGGAGTGCTCTAACTAAATTAACATGCAACTAGTCTATGGAATTCTACAGCCCATCTTATTCATGATGAATAATATTTTGGAAAAGTTTGTAAAACAGTCATAGCTGTATTATCCAATGCAATTAAACATAAACATAAAAATGAAAGCAAATACAATTAAAATCTAAGACACCACAACGATTTCTTACTCATTGTTATGATATTTTGGAAGAGTTTTGTAAGAGTAAGAATGGCTATGCCACTTAGTGTAAACAAGCAACTAAAACCTACAATATTACAGTTATGCCTTATTCATCATAATGATATTTTGGAAGAGTTTATTAGAGTAAGTCTAACTGTGATAATTAACGAAAGGAATTGCAACTAAAAATGCTAATTAACTCAACATAATACAACCGAATCTTTTTCATCTAATAATGATTTGTTGGAAGAGTGTTTAAGAAAAAGAATGGTTGTAAAATAATGATGATCTTTTAATCTAATTGCAAAACAGGAAATGCTAATTAACTCAATATAATACAATCAAATCTTTTTCATCTAATAATGATATATTAGAAAAGAGTTTTAAGAAAAAGAATGATTGTAAGATAATGGAGATCTTTTAATCTAATTGCAAAACAGGAAATGCTAATTAACTTAACATAATACAATCAAATATTTTTCATCTAATAATGATATGTTGGAAAAGCGTTTTAAGAAAAAGAATGATTGTAAGATAATGAAGATCTTTTAATCTAATTGCAAAACAGAAAATGCTAATTAACTCAACATAATACAACCAAATCTCTTTCATCTAATCATGATATGTTGGAAGAGCGTTTTAAGAAAAAGAATGATTGTAAGATAATGAAGATCTTCTAATCTAAAAACTAAAGTGCTGGTAACTCAAGATGTCACAATTAAATCCATTTCATGAATAAAGATATGTTGGAAGAGCTTTTAAGAAAGGATTAACTATAACATCATGAGAATCTGTTAGCTAAACAAATAATGCAAGACATGAATTAAAAGCTAACAACACATAATTAAAAACTAATTATCTAAAAAACATGTAGAAGCCTCCTTGGATAGCAGGGGCCCTCTGCTACCAATTTGGTGAAGTTCTTCAGCTCCTTAAAGTTGTAATCAAAACAACATCAAAGAACTGAATTTCTCTATTAAAAAAACTTACAAATCTACATCTCATTCCATCTTAAACTTTGTTACAAAAGACACTCTATTCCTTTCTCTCCTTCTCCTATTTTTCACTACTTTTTCATTACCCATGATAGGAGAAAACTTCTCCTATTTATACAAAATATGAGGAATTATCTCATTAATGGGAGTCCATGAATCTCTCCCTCCATCTCTAGAGTTATAATCAAAATAGGAAATAATAAGACACATGTCTTTCTAGAGTTTCAACACAACTAAGAGATGAGACACATATTCTCTTAGAGTTTCAATACAACAAGGAAGTGAGACACATATCCTCTTGATCCCATGATCTTCTCTAACCAAATTCGAATTTGGCCTTAGAGTGCCACATAAGGGTCTTCTAGAAATCTCCTTTTGACCTAAACATGTCACAAAACTCATAACACATATATAGATATATGAAACTATGTTAATTTTCTAGTTTATAATCATAAATTCACTTTAAATACATAAAATAAATAACTTTGGAACACAAGGATCCTAACCCATATATTTATGAAAATGGTTACTTGATGTAGGTTTTAGGTCAGATGGCTATGAAATAAGGGCTAAATGGTTATGACATAATAGAAATATGTATGAATATGGAAAACACTTTTGAGACACTTGGTTACCCCTGGTGTTCTTAACTACAAAAATCCTCATCCCACAACCTGAGAATTACTAGGGTGATAACATACTGGCGACCATACTGGGGAACTAACCACTCTCCAGTTTTAAGTTTAATATTAGAGGAAGATTTTTAATCATATCTTTTCTACTTTAAGATTAAGTTTAAAGGTTGTGGGTAATATACTGGCAACTCCACTGGGGAAACTAACATTTTCTTCAGAAATATTTTACAGGTTCAGATCTGATCTATGATGGTGGACAATGATCAGACATATAAAGGTTAAAATAATTTACTTGACGATTCCACACCAATTTCACAATCAAGACTCCACTGGAGGAATGAACCTGGAAGAACAATATGAAAAGATCAGGCTTTCAACTTGGATCTTAATCTAAGACATTATGTTCTTTCTCGTTAAGAAAGTTTTTTAATATGTATTGTATTTTATATAAGGATCTAAATTGGTTGTACAGATACAGTGGCCTTTCATTATGACTAATATACAAGATGATCCAAGGATAAAACGAAGATATGCTTCCATGAGAAGATATCACATACCTGGATTTCCACACAAACTACCAAAGGTAGATTGGGGTAGCAATTTGCCCATATTTCGAGATGAGAATACTGATAATCCTTTGTTACATCTCATTAAATTTCATATACACTCATTAAGATTGAAAGGTGATTGGCATGAGGATTGCCTTGTGAAAATATTCATGGTGAACTTAGAAGGAAAAGCAAGGGAATGGTACGAAGCTCTCAAACCTACAAGTTTGTTTTCTCTAAAATATTTTCATAAGGTATTTTATGAGCATTACCAAGAAGATTTTCCATCTTTATCATTAGTTGAAAATTGTTGTGATGAAGCTGAAGATCTTATACATTACCTTAAAAATATTGATGAAGATTTTGGAAATTGGTTTCCTAAAGATTTATTAGAAGAAGTCCAGAACTTTCATTCTCAAGTTAAATGTCATAATAATGAGGAGGAGTTAAACAAAAATGAAATAGATTAGGGGATGAATAAAGATCCACAAAGCCCCTTTGTATTAACAAATGATGTTTCATTTAATGTTTTGAATGAAGTTAAAGAAAATATTCAACCTCATGATCAAATTTTAGATAAGAGAAAAAACAATTGTCATTTCAATCTAAGAATTCAGAGATTCCTACCCCCCATCACCAAAGAAGAAATCAATTTGCTTCTAAACATGCAACCATCCTCAAAATATTTACATAATGAAGAAATTGTTTCTACTTCCTCTAATGTTGATGAATGTACTAAATTTTTTATCCATAAAGAGACAGAAGAACAAGTTGATGCTCATGTTATTCTACCTTCCCAAAAAGGCCCATTGCTTGATAGCACTCCTATTGAGCAAAATAATGATTTTCAAATAGAATGCAAACAATCTAATCAAGATATATTAGGATTGTTGGAAGAGAAATCTGCTGATCCAATGTTTATAATTGATGAAATTCCTTATTATGAAGATTTGCCTAAATATGATCAGTATGATGATAATTATGATAATTTCACAAAACAATCACTAGCTATTTTGAGGGATGAGATATTAGAACTTCAGCTTGATGAGGATTTTCTAAGAGCTTTCTTTCTTCTTTTGAAATCAAGAAAATGTTCTCCTAAACTGAAAATATGTGTTCTTGAGATAATTTCTGAAAATTATGAAAATGAAATTAAACTTTTGCATTCTCAAATTCAGTCATACAATTTCCGAAATCCTAAAGAATTCTTTGAAAATATTCCTTCTCCTAAGCAAGAGGAAATTGTACTATCTTTTGACTTGCATATTGAGGATGATTATTCTTTCAAACACAAGACTGAAGAAATAGTTTCAAGGATTAATATTCAGAATACAACTGAGCAACTAGCTAGAAGTAAATAACATACATCATGCTTTTATTGATCCTATATTAGATTATATGAAGAATATTTTTAGCTCAAATCTGCAAACATGTTTTCTCTATGAAGATCAAATATATCAGCAATTGCCATTTCACATCTTATCATTGATTATGAAGACACATGATCATCATATACTTCCAATTTTGATCACAAGCAATCAAGTTATCAATTTATTGTAACATCTACTTGATTGGATTCATTGGCATTTTTGTATTACTTGATTCAATAATATTTTTAGTAGATTAGAGTAAGTATATGAGTGCCAATAAGCTCAGAATTTTGAGCATTTTTTTTTAGTTTTTAATTTTCAGCTAGTTTTTCATTAAGATTTAAAGCCAAGGATGAGGTCCTAAAGATGTTTAAGATCTATAAGTTGGTTTGAAATTTTTTGTTTGTTGTTTTAGTTTCAGATCAGAATTCAGTTTGTAGAAGACAGAAGACACTTACAGGATCACCAAGGTTAATGGATAAGACTACTGATCTCATAGTTCTTGGCATTTCACAAGGAAAATCCATCCCCAAGTGAAGCCGATGTTAGCAACCTATAATATAGGGGTCATAATTTTGACTTGACTGTTGATAATCTTGTAAATCTGTACATACTTTTCATTTTGCAAGTTGTATTCACATATTTCGTAAAAAATCAAAAAAATCAAAAATAGGGTAAAAAGTCCTGAAAGAATAATCAAAGGACTTAGAAAAAATAAAAGACTCCAAAAGAAAAATGAATAAAACATGAAAGTGTGCAAGCATAAATGCCACTACTTTTTACTTTTTGACAGTGGCAGAGTGTCAATAAATGCCATAGTCCATGATGAGTTAAACAGTTTAATCTTAACTTGTCATGTTTCAATTTCACCTGTTATAGATAGAGAATAAAGAATTATCATACAATTTAATCATGACAATTCAGTAGTTAGGTAGAGAATAAAGTGAATTCAACAGTGAAAAATGATTCATGGATGAAATAAGTGTAGAATTAGATAGTTTCACTTACTTTCAGAAAGAATAATGCTGTGAAGGTTGCTAGCCTAAATGCACCTTACTACAAAGGAAGAAAAAATGTTAGCATGGTAAGCTGGGTAGGTAGAAGAAGGTGAAAAAAGTCTCAATGTAAATATCATTCATCATGGACTGCAAAATAACTAACTTCCCCTTCCCATAGTCATGAAACATTCTAGACTATCAGTGAGAAAGGCTCAAGACATTTCCTTGACTTTTGTTGGGACCGGACCCAAGGCTCTATGACTGATCAGTTGAAAGTGTGAAATGTCTATATTAATCCTTTAATCACATCATTTACCATTCATGCACTCATTCCCTTGAATAATTCTAAGTAAAACTCTATTTTTACTTAAAGATACTATAATCCTCATTTGATTAACCTCCCACATCATTCAAAGCATAAAACCCTCAAAATCACATTTTATCCTAAGTCTAAGTGTTGAAGTTATTATAATGCAAATTTGCTTTTTAAATCTCCACTTTCTTAGTCATATTAATGTGTTTTTGAATATACATTGTCCCCTTGTCATATTAACTCCAACTTATGTATTAATTCCCTACAATTGACCTTTTCCTATTATATAACTCCTTTATTATAAGTAAATTCCAAAAACCCATTTAGTATAACTTAAGCCAAAGTTATTTATGCCCACATGCGTAAATAAAAACCCCCCTATAACCCCTTTGGCGAAAAGTTTATCCTTATATGTATTCCGGACCCTATGGTATTTAAATCTTCTTGATTTAATTATCCATATAAATAAAATATGAAGAAAAAACTTAAAACATACGTTATATATGTTTTAAATAAAAAATCATTGAAGTTTCATCTAAACTGAACTTCAGCAAAAATAAACTCTTTTCCCTTGTATATTTTCCGCCCCAAGTCCCTTAACCAAAGGTCTAAACCTTAACCTTACCTTTTCCCTGACTCCCTTTACCTAAGGTTAAAAATATAACCCTTTGTTAAATCCCCTATACATATCCCCTAACTGCAAGTCTTAACCTTGGTTAAATCCCAGTTTAAAACCTTCTCGATCACTTGATTTTCCATTAAAAATAGTCATTTCTGTGTATATGACTGAAACAAACCTTCTCCCGTCGAATTCATTTTTGACCGTCCGATCCCCAGAAATCTGTTTGATCCTACGGTGAAATATTTGAGCGAAATTTCAATGCATTTATCCTTCCCCATCGCATAGAATCTTGACCGTCCGATCTCCTCATTTATTCCTAAGATCTATGGCCCACGATTAACCCAATAAGTCAACATTTTCTGCACCTTCCTTTTTAATTAGGACCATTCGCTCCCTAAGGCCAGATCCTACGACGATCATTCAGTTTCGCACTCCAAAAATAAACGATCAAAGTTTCGGCAAAGTCGTGCGAAATGGGTGGTTTTTCCAAACCACCTCGCGCTGACGTGTCGCGATCTCATTGCATCGCGTTCGAAAAGCTCAATTCCGTTTACCACCATTCACCCGCATGAATACCACTAGCGGTATTCCTAAACCATACCCTCTTAACCGTAATTTAATGATATTTAACTATGGTTTTCACCATCGGTTAATACATTAAAATTATAAAGTTTTCATTCAAATTTTCACCTTTTACACTGTAAACCTGTGAAACCATTATGGAACCTTTTTTCCTCTAAATCGTGCCATTTAAACCCTGAGAACCTGTGCAGAGTTTTTAGCCTACCAGTGCCAATTTTTCAAGCCCATTGCCCTAAATTTCAACCACAAAGTGCTACATTGCCCTCTCAGAACCAATTTCGTAGAATTGAAGACTGAGCACCTCTGCAAAACGTATTTAGCCTAATTTCACTAGTCTTTTAGGTACTTTTATTCAAACTCACCTTCTAAAAATTCAAAATCCCTGTTATTTCCAGTAAAATACCCGAAATTGCACATATCAGACTGTACAAAAATATCCATTTTACAGGGGAAACTCTGTTAAAATTTCCCCGGAATCCCTCATTACCGTTTTAGCAAGTTTTATCCATTCCCTGATCATTTTTCACCGTTGAAATCAATCAAAATCATCCTCTAAGCATTAAAAATCCTTTTTTCCATCCAGAACCCTGCTCAGAATCCTATTTCACCAGAAAAATCCTACAAAAGCCCCTTGTTTCCAAAAGAAGAACTTAGCAAACAGTCTAAGCTTGCTCTGTTCAGTTAAAAATGACTAAGAAACAAGTAACCCCCAAGCAAAAGGAGATCCTCTAGCATAAAACTGAAAATGATGAACTAAGCCAACTATCTTTGAAAATGACTGCACAACTCCAAGGAATGGGAAAACAAACTCAAGCATTAATGAATAAGAATGAAGCCTTGAAGAAAGCTAAAGAGGTTATTTCAACAGTCATTCCCATTGTAAGCACTGTTGTGCCATCAACTTTTGCAGAACATCTTGCACCACAAGAAAAATTGGTAACTGCAGTATCAATATCATCCAAAGATGTATCTGCTACTGATTCTTCAAATACACAGGTACAGACAGGTATAGAGCAGTGAAATCATTGAGGAAATCATATTTTTACCTTAGCGTGAAAATTCATGGTCAAAGTGTATTAGATGTCAAGGTGTATCATATGACAAAGAGTATTAGTGAACGCAAATTCTACTGTTGGTTATTTTTTACAGTACAGTAGTAAAACAGTGAAAATCAAAGATAAAGAGTATCAATGGATAAAGTGTATCAGGTAAAAGTCAGAGTGGAAGGTCAAAACAAAGTTACAAGAGTAGTCAAAGGTAAACAGTAAAAGTAAATACAGAGGCAGTAAAATGGTATAAAGAGATGAAAATGCTTTCACCAACAATGAAGTTTATCCAAAGTGAAAGTAAAATAGTTAAAAGAACAAAATAGTGAAAAGATGAAAAAGAGAGCAAGAAGGGACATTTTTTGCAAAAATTCATGTTTAAGCCATTATTTTGCAGAAACTATTGTGACCACTCCAAGATGAATTTTTTAAAACTGAAGGAGGTTTATGTTCATAAGATTTCCAGCTACAAAAACCTCACTCACTTTTCTAACAGCTATTATGGTTTTGGAAATATTAAATAATGTTGAAAAAAACTTTTTGTAGAAAATTCCTATTAAGTAATAATTTTGCAGAGAAGATTGTGGAAAATCAAAAGTACATTTTACAAAGCTGAAGGAATTTTTTTTTCTAAATGACCCATATACAAAAACCTATCTCACTTTTCTCACAGGTGTTACAGAACAAGAGATATATGCAAATCTTTACAGCCTATTTTTTAGACTCCGTAAAACTCTGTTTTACACATCTATTGGCAGAGCCTATTGTGCATAGCTAGGGAGGAATTTTAGGAAATTGAAAGAGGTTTATCTCACCAACCTATTTGTCTACAATAAGCTCTTTCAATGTTTCCATATATATTACAGATTGAGAAATACAAAGATATCATTGGACCCCAAGTTTGCAGAATTGTTGGAGCAGAATGCACAAAGAAATGAAGCAGTTAGTGACTTGGATGCCTCATCATCAGCTAAGAGTTGGATCAAAATCTAATTCTCCTCTTTGTCTTCACCTATCCATAAAAAATAGTGACAAATAGATGCATTAGCTTGAGAGTCCTTTACTTAAGTTCTATTTATGTAAAACAATTAGAGATATTTTGCAAACCAATCTTGATATTTTTCAAGATATTTTAGTTTAAAATTTGTATAAATACTTCACTCCTTGAAGTATTTTGTGTGGAATAAAATTTCTCAAGACAGCTATAGTATTTTGCTGGATATATTGAAGTTGGTGAGTCAGGTAACGAAGCAGCAGGCCGGAAATGAGATTAGAGACATCATAGCATAAGGATTCTCGCGGTGACAAGATAAGTCTCGTTTTTCTTGTTTTCAGTGTATTTCTTTTAAAGTTTACATTCATTCATACTATGTGTTTCTATTCTGTAATGATCAATTAATGAGAAATTAAACATGATTAGTGATAATAAGCTCCTTGTTTTAAACTTGTTGGCATTTTGATGTTTTCTACTTGATAACCAGACCATAGAATTCTTAATTTCTCTAGGTCCCAGTTAGATCCCCTTCTTCAATCTTCTTATCTGTAGCTTAAGGATTCTTAAGTGCCCTTTTGCTCAGATCCCTCCCACTCCATCAAATCAAGCCTATACAAAACCTTAGAAGGTCACCTATTTTTCCCTTAGCACATTTGCATCTCTAAGCCTTATTTCTTAGTTCTGCCTACCTAAAGAGTTGACTCCATTGCCCAATGTTCTAGTAGATCCTTCTGGTTTACCTTGAAATCTCTTTATTCCCACCATTCTTTCAAAACAAGTCCTATTGTTCACTCATAACTAGCCTAAAACCATTTACCAAAACAAAGCTAAATTTTAAGGAGAGATCCCTCTTCGGATCTCAGGAAGGTTAGATCCTGAATTCCCAAAGTGGTTCTTGGTTACCCCTGGTGTTCTTAAGTAAAAAAATCCCCATCCCACAACCTGAGAATTACTAGGGTGATAACAGAACCTTCGTAGAAAAAAGTTATAGCAAAAATGCCACGATGACCTGTTTAGAGCAGTGAAACCCTAGAATCCAAAGCTCCGATACCAAATGTTGTGTAACCAGCTCCAAAAATAGAAGAAAAGAGATATTAACGCCTTAGAAATAAGCCACTTTGAGGGGGCAACCTCCAATATATTACATAAATGAACAATTCTTGGATGATACAATTTACAAAACCTTTTTTCTATATATAGGAGTCCATGGGGCCATAATGTAATCCTAGTGGGGCCACAATGTAATCTTAGCGGACCTAACAATAATAATTTAAGGGCACAATAATAACAATATGGGGGTTACAAGGGTACAATAATAACAATAAGGGGGTTACACTAACAACAATATGGGACTATACTAGTAATATAGGGACCTAACATGTAATAGTTAATTGAGTGTGATAGACTCAGTTAGTTCATGAAATGTGAGTTTAGGGTGGTTGGTGAGACATGTAGAGTGATTCTATTTGTTTTAGAGTCCAAGTTGCATTTATTATATTAGCTTAATGCATGAGAAATCAGTTAACTCAATTAAGTGAGTTAAAGTCAGTCTAACTAGTTGTAACTGATTTTTTCACTAGTGAGAGGTCAAGTGAATTAAATCAGATTTAATTCACATGCAGTGATATGTCAAGTGACTGATGATTTACTATTAATAGATGCATGCATGTCAGTTCTGATGAAGACCCATTGGAGACAAAGGTTAAAGGGAAGTCATCTATCAGTTGTATTATTAGCAAATTGCTCGGGCACAACTACATACGCCAGAGGATGCCCATGATGCATTATGTAGTCAAGGAAGGAAAATTATCCTATTTAATAGGGATTAATTGCCTAGGGATTGCGTAAGAAAGGCAGGCTGAGCAGATACTGATAATTGGCTAAGTACTAGCCCAATTTTCTCCGAATTAGTGTGAGACAGTTGGTAGAGTGCAATAGACTCTTGTGAGAAGAGTGCATTGTATTGTTTCATGATTCCTTGGTTCATTATACAATAGAGATAGAGGGGTTTTGAGCAACAAGATTTCCCCAGGAAAAATATGTGTTGTGCGAATGATTTTCTTCTTTCTCTTACATGGTGTGATTATGCAATCTTGTTTAATTTCCGCAAATTAATTGTAGAAGGATTCGATATCTTTCTCTACTATATTGCATGGTTAGATTGAATCCATTGGTCTACATATTGTTTGTATAATTTCTACAAGACATGCATCGTTGATATCCTCTACCTCAAAGGCTCATTAAATTTGAACCCCCTTCTCTTGCAAAGCTTAATGTGGTGAAAAGGGTTTTACCTTCCATACCTGGTTCATTTCATACTATTCACAATGTGCCACTTGGGACAATCCATATGAAAAGGCCAAGCATATGCAAGTAAGGATTATGGAATTTTTTGGTAGTTTTTTTGTTTGTTTTTGCAGTGAGTTTTGTTAGATATTGATTAACTTGAAATGGATACTATTTGGGTTAGCTCAGTAGAGTAGTGTGGGACCATACTTGTGTTTATTTAGATAATATTGCTCATGGGAAAGAAAAATGGGATTTTTCAGATGGAGTTTCATGGATATTGTGAGAGATTGGACTTCAGTGGGAGAGCATAACATGTTTGATTTTGAAAATTTTAATGCCATGTCAATGATTAGAATTGGGCAATGTAGGAATTCTCTTCAGATATTCTATATGGTTAACTATCTCTTGTTTTGAGTCAATTGACCTGGTTGAATTTGAAATGTGGCTTATAAATTAATAGTTGTTTTATTCAATTGTTAAGTGGTTGAAAAAATGGCTTTAATTCTTTCCATCATATGGAAGTTAAAATTCCCTCTTTCTTGACTTTGGGGTACAAGAGAGGCATATTAAAAAGTTTTGGGGTATAAGAGAGGCATATTAAAAAGTGGTATTATAATTAATTAAAATATGTAACATTAAATGATGTAAACACTAAATCAAAATGAGAAAACAACTTTTTTTGCAGTCGTTGTCGGCTCATGGATCGACAAAACAATTTTTATTCTCTCTTCATGATCCTGATTATCCCTTCTCTAATTTTCTTTTGCTGGTTGTTGCAAGTTTGTTAGAATGATCCGCATCTTATGCCAAATGTTTAGAAAGGTTGTGGTTGCTTTTTGAGATGTAACTTTCATCTTTTGTTTTTGGAATTTAATAGAAAAATGATATCTTTTGGGTGTTCAAAAAATTGCATTTTCTGCAGCGTGTGTTTGAAGTACTCCTAGAAGAAGTTTGGATTACTGTTTAACAAGGCTCGATTCAAACCTTAAAAAACTATGTATAAAATGAAGAAATGTAAATTTTGATATTTTCCTGCTGACTTTAATTCCTTCATAGCTGAATTTTTATGTTGATGGCTAACAGTTGAAATCTCTCCTGTGAATATGCTTGGAGGGCAAGGCGGATTCTATTCCTCGGCCTTCAGGGTGATACGCCTTTGCAAACCCTCGTTCTAGATAGACATTGCATTGCAATGAGACCCAAAATGTTTAACCTGCCCCATTTATGATGATTCTGAAGTCAGAAATCACAATAATTTAGATAGTAATGTAGTGAATTATGATGGAGCTTCCCATGCGGAAACCCACAACAAAATCACTCCCCCTTACTTCCAGTCCCAGTTGATGGATAGATACCCGAAATAGCGGTTGTTCTTGTACAATAACCATACCCATGCAAGTAAAAATGATGGAGCAGATTGTAAGCTAGGAAAGAAAATTGGATTTGGGGGAGGATGCGACTCAGACTTCTCGGTCAGGGCACAATCTTCATTTCAATTGTAGCCCAGAAATTTGTATGATATTGATTCATTCCTCTACATTCTTTGTTCAACTGTTGTACACTCTGAACATTCAAGTTTGGTCCTTGTAATTCTATAACTGCCTATGTTCATGAATTACATTGAGCTCAACCACAGCCTCTAACGATGTCTAATGCATCTCATACTATCAAAAGCTTAAATTTTTTATTAATTTTTCTTTTGGAAAGCCTACCTTGCCAGGTCAATGAAGCGATTTGATTCAGACACCAGTTATTCTTCCGGAAGTCCAGAGCTCTCTGAAATTTCACCTGATTCATTCAGGACCCTAGCAGAGCATTTGGGAATTTGCTGATTCGTTCCTTTCGTTTGTTGTGTTGCTGAAGCTGACGCTGAATGTTCATATATGTTCTAATAGATTTTGGGCCACTCTCTCTACTCTGGTTGTTGAGAGTGTGCTATTCCATTAGTTTATATTGACCATTGTCATAATTTTAGAGGACTCAAATATGCCTGTTTAGAGTCTCAGTTAATATGTGCAAATGTTTTTACTTTCTGAACATTATACGACTTTGATTCTTTGGATGTCAGTAAATTTTTCATTAGTTCCTTTGAACAGAGTATACCAATTTCTGCTTTATGGCTTTTGAATTTGCAGTCCACATGCTTATAGTTCTCTTCAAGCAGAGCTATTTCAGAATAGCATGTGTTGTACTCTTGTATCTTTTGGCTTGGTCTCATTAGCTCATGGGATAAATGGTTTTCATTTCTATTTGATTATAAACTAGATGACTAGTAGAAATGGATCTATTGATTAGATTGGTTGGATTTCAACTCAAAGGTCATAGCTTATCAGTAAATCAATATCGGGGCATTAACTTATTATTAATGTCACAGAGCTTTTTTATGCTTGATAAATTCAGTAATGATTTGGCAAAGATGTGAACATTTATATTACTTTACTTTCAGTAGATGAAGATGGTAAATTTGCAGTAGTGAAGACTAAAATTTGAAATGATTGATGCAGTTAGAATACTCTTGTTAAGTTACATCTTTAATGTGTTTCTAGGTTGTGTTTGGCATTTATATTCTCAGATGTTGCATATAACATGGCATTAGAAAGAGTAATTGAAGATCAGCCACTCTTTTTAAGTTAACACTACCTTCTACCTTGGCTTATCTCATTCATTTATATTGCATTTTGGCTCATCTCATTCTATAATGCTGAGATAATAAGGTGTTTTTATACTTTTATTTTGAATTGGTGAAACTCAGGGCTGAAATGTAAATGTGTGTTTATTAAGAAACTATGCTCTCCCAGAGGATTTAAGAGTTGTCAGTTTCACATCATGGAAATAGCTTCCTATAGTCAGAACATGCCATGAATGCAAGTGAATTCGTATTAACGAGAATTTCATGATTTAGATATATGAGTACATACTTCAAATATTTCTTTTTAGTTTGCATTTTTAAGTGTTGTACAAGAAGCCCAAGACCGACCAAGGTAGTGTAAGCTTGATAAACATAAGATTTATGGTACGTTAAGATATAATGAGATACTTTGCACACTGATTTATGTCCACTTCCTCCAATTAATTGTTAGGGGGCAATTCCATGTCAATCAAAACATAACACAAAACAGGGGCATGAAATTGGACAGGCCTAAAGGAACTGGCAATGTATGATCATCCCTTAATTAGATAAATATGGAGGATATTTTCTATTCCTTAGCCTTCAGGGTAATGCACCTTTGCAAATCCTTATTCCAGATAGACCATCCATTGAAATGTCACACATAGCTCTTTCATCACATATATGCTACCAATCTATGGCGTTTCCTTTATAACATTTGGTGAAATTGTTATTTTATAATTAACATATTAATATTCTTCTTAAAAATTAAAAATATAATTGATTAAATTTGACCATGTAATATCTATACCACTCATACATAACAAGAAATGGGTATATAAATTTGCTTAATTTATCCAAGAACAAAGAAAAACCTTCCCAAAACAAAAACTATATGGTTACTTTACTCGTCTTAAATCCATACATGATGAACTTCAGTTTAAATGATTTGGACAATACACAATATGGAATCGAATTTAGATGGTAATACATAAATGTTCTCCTATATTTATCAAATTAAGTCCCAAAGAAAATCCTACATGGTAATATCCTTCACTATTTTCTTTTTCTATTGGCATCATTTATATCCCGCACGGACTTTTTAGTGCTCTTATTCAGCCTTCTACAATCATTTAGCCCCCTCAAATCCTCCAAAGATGCCAAAGTCTCA
This sequence comes from Pinus albicaulis, assembly GCA_034641835.2. Classification (NCBI taxonomy): domain Eukaryota; kingdom Viridiplantae; phylum Streptophyta; class Pinopsida; order Pinales; family Pinaceae; genus Pinus; species Pinus albicaulis. The sequence goes on along the minus strand of CM076570.1, from coordinate 1,229,496,453 downwards.
ACACCTGGTATCTCTTTTATGTTTTTACAACCGCTAATATCCAGCAGTCGAAGTTTTTCAAGACCAGAGAGCCTCGTTATTTCCTTCAATGCAGCACAATTCTGCAAGTCTAGAGACCTTAATGTTGTTGGAAATGCTCCAACCTCCACGAGTTCATTACAAAAGCTGACGTTGAGGCGTTGAAGGTTGGGGCAAAAATATTCAGGAAATAATAATTCCTTTATTTTAGTTCCATCACTACTACATCAAGGGAATTTTTAAGACTTTTTTTAAGATAAAAGAAATCTTTTGTTTTAAAAGGTCAAATTTTTATTTTAGCTATTTTACATTAAAATTTAATATCAATTGAATTGTTTTAAATATAAAATTTAAGACAAAAAGAGTTAGAGACAAAAATATTTAAAGACAAAACTTTATATTTAAGACAAGAATAGTTTAAGACAAAAATATTTTAAGACGAAGCTTTATATTTAACACAAAAACAGTGTGAGACAAAAATATTTCAAGATAAAAATAGTTCAAGACAAAAATAGTTTAAGATAAAAACAGTTTGAGACAAAAATATTTTAAGACAAAACTTTATATTTAAGACAAAAACAGTTTGAGACAAAAATATTTTAAGACAAAACAATATATTTAAGACAACAACCACTTACGAGGAAACCCATTTAAGACAATTAACAATTAAGACAGAAACATATCAATTTAAGAAAATATTATCTAACAACTTGAAAATTGACTTTGACAGTGTGCTCTAATTCTACTAGCTTGAAGGCTCCTACTATTTTGTGCTTACACCAAGGTTGTTATTTCATTTTCCATTCATGTTATCTTTATATAAAAACAATGATTTGTTGAGCTCTTCATTTTGTGGGGGTAGTCGACTCTCAAGAACACGACAATTTTTCCTGACAAGATTTCTGAGACATCAATTTCTCTTTTGTCCCTTCGATTTATGTTGATAGGGTTATAGACAACTTGTCGTTCGTTGCATTCGACACTACTACATGGAGGGGGATTTTAAGACAAAAGAAATCTTTTGTCTTAAAATTTTCAATACGATGCACTAGTAAAAAAGGTAAAGGTAAAGGATTAGGGGTTCACCTTGTTAGAGAAATGACAATTAATTAGTTTCTCTTATCATGGCATTATCTTGTGATTATTATTATGTGTTCTTGTGTTTTATCTTTCATCATCAAGACTAATGCCAAAAAAATAGAAGAGGACACAAGATGTAGACACACTGCCAGGAAAACCCTACTCTTTGGGGAAAACCGAGTCAAAATTATTTATTCAATAGGTTCAAGATGAGATGACCAAGACCTTTACACTATAGGCTTCCTCCATCAAGTCATCCCTACATTGTGTAAGCACCAAGATCTCCATGACACCGAGATCTCTCTTGCTTGCACCCAAACTTCATCCTTATCATCTTGACTGAGGTTAAGATAGCAACATAACACCATTCATCATAAAACTTGAACGTCATATGACCATCATTGATCATCATCATGCATCACTTGTGGCATCGAAATTCATGACCTATATAACACCAAACTTGTAGCATCAAGTCCATGTGTAGTCAATGTAACATACAACACTATGTCACCGATCCATTGTATTATACCTTCTCCAAGTATAGAAACGAACCACAGAGATAAATATGGTTGCAACTACATCGAAACATATTCATTGTAACTTCACCGAAACGAGGAGACTATAAATTCATCAAAACTATGGATTTTTGTTCCTTCGTAAGCCTGTAATCCAAGCCTTAATTGCAAAGAAGTCTGAACTCTTTCATTGTACTTACCCAACAAAAAACTCAGAGAGACTTGTACAAAATTCTTTTTCCTGAAACATGAAATCAGTGGGGTATTTACAGTAGTTGTCCCATATTAATAAGTTGGCCTGTGTTGGATGAAAAGATGCATCCATATAATAGGTTGGCATGCATTTTAGTGAAGCCTTCTTATAGGAGATTGATGGAGGCTGGCCTGTATATCACTTGAGGACTTTTATTACTTAATTTAAAGGTTGCTTGATGAAGAAGATTTTGCAGAAGCCAAGGATGATGGCCTTGAATAAGATGACTTGATGGAGAAGCCTTTTTGACACCCTAATGTTACATGATTTAAATTCCCAAGAATTAGATCAATTTGAATCAGTAACAACTAACCTAGAAGTTCACAATTGGGACCTTATTCTAAATATGACCCAAGCATGAAACGCATGCTTTAATAAGTCATTTAATAATAAATTCCTTTAACAAATAAATTAATAATGAACACCGGACCTAGTTACATTCTTCAACACTCCCTCTTGACTAGGGAGGTATTCATATATAAAATAAGTACATGGAAGATCTCGCCTTATCTATGAAGAAGTTTAGGCACTGCAATGTCATGGACTAAATTCCTAACCAGGGAATTCTATCCATTAGTCACTCAACAGTTTAGGCACTGCAATGCCATGGACTAGATTCCTGACCAAGGAAATCTATTTAAGTGGGACTAATATGGACTAAATATTTCATCCTCTATTGGTACCATCAGGCTTACTTACTAACCATCAACCCAGGGAACTAGTTGTACATCCACCCGATGCCACCCTCCCAACTAGACGTCAACACAAAGTGTTGGCCCGATGTCTTTCAAGGGAATGCTTCATTCACAAATCCTCAACACAATATTTTCAGGCAATGCTTCACTCACAAAGCCTTGGGAAATTTTTCACTCACAAAGCCTCAACACAACATCTTTAGGCAATGCTTCACTCAAAAAGGCTTGAGAAATGCTTCACTCACATAACACAAATAGCCAATCTCTCCCAATCAAGCTGATTGGTAACCAACATGTTATCAAGTCCTTCGAGAGATTCACCTGTGCAAACACAAACCCCAATCAACAATAATTTCAAATGTGTAAACAAACTTTGGGGTTTTGGGCTAATATTCGCAGGTGGGCTAATTTTCCATGATTTGCCCCAAAAAAAGATTCGCCAATTGCCATTTTTTTGTAAAAATGATTCGCCCAAATTTTACAATATAAAATTATTTTACCTTAAAAATAGCCAACATTATATAGAAACTATTTATAAAATCATTATAAATTTGTATAATTTTACATACATATCAATACAAATTTATAGTTCACATATTAGGGACTATTGAAATTTTCCAACATTTTAAACTTCAAGATAATTTTCAATCCTTAAAATTATCCCTGGTTGCCTTTCAACTAACTTTAGTAGGACTATCAATAGAATCGTTTAAGAAAAGATTCCTCTTCCTACATCACATGTGGCAACATATATTTCCATAATATATTCTCCAACCAAAAACTTTTTTATGCCCTCCCTCTTAACTAGGGAGAGTTCTTCTATCCAGGCTCCCTCTTAATGTAGAGATATTTCTTCTATCCAATGTTGGAGAATCTTTCGTGGCTTCCATTCTTTTCATCATACTTATTAGCTTCTCATCTCCATGATGTACTTGCACAAATTTATACAACAAGTACAACCAAAACTATAGAAGCATAAAGTTATCCATATCAGAATCATGGAAGCATTTTCAAACAAGAGACATATAATATTAAACATTTTGCTAGGGACTTTTATAATAAACCCTACATTACTTCACAATGTATTTTTTTTTGTACTAGGAGAATCAGAAACGGAATCGGTATCGTACTCACGTGACACGGGGTTGAATCCCACTAGATGACACTATACTCCTAGGAGGAACCGACACACCTGCCATGATGACCCTCAATTAATCCGAGACTCGAAATCGTGACCTGCACAGTGGCACGAACGCCTTAGCAAGTGTGTGTTGGGCACGAGACCAAACCCTGACGGGCTACTTCAAAATGTCTTTTATTCTACCTAGGGTTTCAATGTTTCTTCAAAAGGTATAAATTACCTTGCTACAACATATATCAAACCCTAGAACCAATCAAGATATTTAACGACCTTTAAAATTCACATGTTAGACTTTCCACTAAGAATTTGTACAAGTCCTAGATTTAATAGGACGGATTCAATCAAGATTAATTATAGCTCAGACATGATCATATTTCAATAGATTTAGTTGTAAACTCTAGATTTAAAATCAATTATCAAAAAATTTCATAAAGATCTTCTACTAAGGTTTAATATAGATCCTGGAACCTCTAAGATTCAATGTAAACCCTAGATTCACCGTCTATAAATTCTCAACACACATCATATAGATTCAAATCAACATACATATTAGAGAAGTCAAACATCATCCTAGATCTTTCAATCTTTGACTAGGGTTTTTTTCCAAACCCTAGATTCTTAGGACCATTAGAGAAATAGGTCAACACACATATCTAGGAGATCACCATTATAAACACATCACATGTTAGTCAACATTTATACATTAGACACATATCATCCTAGACTAGGCTAGTGATTTGATGAAGATAAAATATACCTAGGGTTTCACTCCTAGGACATTCCATAACAAGGATTTTTCCTGTAGACGTAACCAAAACCTAAGTTTTGAGTCCACTGTCATACCTTTATTATACCAAACTTCAAGGCTTGATATTTTGAAAATCATCCTAACTCCAACAAGTTTAGAGTTTCCATGTTCTTATCAAAATCCCAAACTAGAAATTATCAATATATCAATCAATATAGCAAATTCTTCATTAGTAACCCTAAATAGGTTTTACAGTTTCATACATTTTCAACATACCCTAGGTTACGGTTTTGAGAGAACCCTTTAGGGTTCCTTTTTTTCAGACAATTAGAGATGTATAAGGTGGGTAGATTCATCAGATGATGAATCACCCCAAGCAAGAATCTTTTATGATTCAAGAGAGCTAAACATAACAAATGTTAGTAGTGTAGATCAAAGAGAATTAACAAATATTTGTAATTTAAGACATAAATTTGTTTCTCAACAAACCTTCTTTTGATGCCCTTCTTGATCATTAGTAATGTAATTCATGATATACCTGCAATACATATTCTCAAGCAACACCATGTGATAAGAGCATAACTTAATTTTCTCAAGTTAGATCTCTTATACAATCATGAGGTATGGAATTCTAAGATATCGAGGATTAACTTATTTTGACAACAAGGTACTTATTTTGTATGTAGATTACTTTGTAAATCCTAGAGGGAGAGTATTAGGATTCTAATTGTATACTTTTGACCTTAGAATATATAGAAACAAGGGTTATGATTATATAAATATCTTGTGATTTCATACCTTTAGTTTCTAGCATCAATACTTACTTGGTAGTTTGTAGCATCAATATTTCAGATCTTTACAGAGACCTTTCTTCTTAGTATATTCCTAGCACTATCGACTTCGTAGGATAGACTTCAGATTTCTTTAGTGATGGCATACACAGAATTGATCTCATTGTATTATGGAAGCATCGAGACAGTGTTGATATTGACATAAAGGTGGCATAACTTGGAGTGCTTAGGTTTTAGCACTAAATCCTTGGTACTGAGGTATATCACCTATCCATATGACTGTAATCTTCAAAATTTCGTAATTTATTGTGAGCTCCTCTAGATAAATGGAGATTTACTCCATGTTACTCAAACCTTATCTCTGTACTAAGGTCAATTTAATAATCTAAAATTGGATCCTTCTCAATGAACTGTGATGACACCAAATAGGTGAGAATATTTGTTGTGATCCAACCAATCTCTAGTCACTATAATCCTGCTTGTGAAAAATCCGAATTTCTGTTACTGTGGTATATCATCAAAGGTGTGGTATTATTTGAGACCTTCTCATATTACTTAGATTCTCAAATTTAGCTATGAGACTTGAACTGTGACACTGAAATGTATATACTATTTAAAACATCACAGTTATAGAGCCAAGACTTATACTAATATGGTATCACTGAATGCAGTTGTTGTGGTTTTGTAATAACATTGAATTGAGGTAGTTCTGAGACTGTGTTGTCATTGAAACTGAGGTACTAACGAGATCCTTTTGCTTTGGAATTTCCCTTTCTTAAGTTAATCCTACATGATGCCTTTGAATAACATCAAACTTGTAGAACCGACTCTATGTGTATTTAATTTAAAGTACAACACTATGTCATCGAGCCACTATATTGTACCTTCTCCAAGTATAGAAACGAACCATGGAGATAAATATGACTACAACTACACTGAAATAATGAGATTGTAACTTCACCAAAAATGTGGATTGTTGTTCCTTCATAAGCTTGTAATCCAAGCCTTAATTACAGATAAGTACGAACTCTTTCACTGTACTTACCCACCAGAAAACTGAGACAGACTTGTTTGAAATTCTCCGTCGTGAAATGAAAAATTAGTGGGGTATTTATAGCAGCTGTCCCATATTAATAATTTGACCTATGTTGGATGAAAAAATGCATCCATATAATAGGCTGACATGCCTTTTAGTGAAGCCTACTTGTAGGAGATTGACGAAGGTCGAATTACATATCACTTGAGGACTTTTGTTACTTAATTTGAAGGCTGCTTGATGAAGAATATTTTGTTGAAGCCGATGATGATGACTTTGAAGAAGATGACTTCATGGAGAAGCCTTTTTGACAACCTAATGTTACATGATTTAAAAGCCCAAGAATTAGATCAATTTAAATCTGTAACAACTAACCTAGAAGTCCACAATTGGGACCTTAATCTAAATGTGACCAAACCATGAAACCCATGCTTTAATAATTCATTTAATAATAAATTATTTTGAAAAATACATTAATAATGAAAACAGAACCTAGTTACATTGTTGAACACGTCTTTATGTTTTTTTGTCATTTTTTCATTTTTATTGATGACTTCCCACGAAAGTGTTGGATCTTCTTCATGCGAAATAAATATGAGACATTCTCCAAGTTTGTATACTTCAAGGAACTGGTTGAGAAAGAAACCAAAAAGAAGGTGGAGGCTCTCATGAGCGATAATGGAGGTGATTACATGTCGCATAAATTAAAAAAATTATGTGTGAAAGAAGGCATTCAACGAGAGTTGACAACACTCCACAACCCACAGCGGAATGGTGTGGCTGAGAGAAATAACCATAGCATTGCGGGGGAAATAAGGATGATGTTTCATGACCAAGGCCTACCTATGAATTTGTGGGATGAGGCATGCAATACAATAGTCAATCTGTAGAATGAGAGTGCTCGTCGTATTCTTGGCATGATTACACCAAAGAAGGCTTTCTCAAGGAGAAAGTCAGATGTGTTGCAAGGATTTTTGGAGCCTCTGTTTACTTCCATGTCTCCAAATAATCAAGGAATAAGCTTGAGTCGGCTTTCGAATTTGGGGCATTTATGGGTTACATAGAAACTCCCCACAACTAGTGTGTGTACTTTCCACCCCTCATAATGATAGTTATGTGAAGCGATGTAAATTTTTATGAGGAGAACATGATGTGGTGCTCTCTTGAGAGGGATCTCTAGATCCCACCAGAAGAGGAGATTTTAGATCCATAGGAGGAGCCTCAAGAAGTTGTGTAGCAACCAAAAATTGAGAAGAGAGTGGAGACATTCACTCAAGAAAAATAGTCCAGAGAAGGTAGAAAAAGAACCAGGGAATATGATTTACTTGTGTAGGATGAGAGGGAGAATGTGGGAGTTGCTTCAAATTTGCACAGGAAAATGAGGTCACGTGAGAAGTACACTAGCTACATGGCTCTTATGACTAAGCTTATAGAGGCTGAGCCATCCTATTTCAAGGACGAAATAGAGAAACCTGTATGGGTTGATGCAATAGTGGAAGAATACAAATCCATTGTAAATAACAATATTTGGGAATTGGTCCTAAGACTAACATATAAATAAATAGTGGGTTCGAGATGGATCTTCAAGGCGAAGCAGGTAGCATACGGAAGCATAGAGAAGTATAATGCGAGATTTGTGGCCAAGGGATACTCTCAATTTGAGGATATTGACTATGAGGAAACCTTTGCTCCTATAGCTAGTCACTCGTCCATTAGATCAAGTTTTTCTCTGCCTATGTAGATGGGGTGGAATATCCACCAAATGGATGTAAAAACAACATTTCTCAATGGGGTTATTGAGGAGGAGGTGCACATCGAGCAACCAAAAGGTCTTGAGACATTTTATCGGGAGTCTCATGTGTGCAGACTCAAACAAGCATTGTACAATCTCAAACAAGCACCTCCTGCCTGGTACACCAATATCTATAACTATATCAATGGTTTGAGCTTCAACATAAGTGAAGCAGATGCAAACCTATATCACATCTTGGTAGAAGGTAAATTTCTTATTATATCCTTATATGTTGATGATTTGATTTTAACTAGTGAGGAGTAGTTGATCTGATCTTGCAAGGAGGACATTGCAAGGGCATTTGAAATGAAGGACATGGGTCTCATGCACTACTTTCTTGGGTTGCAAGCATGGAAAGGCAATGGAAATATTTGTTCCCTGTCAAGTATGCAAATGAGATACTAAAAAATATTCTACATGTGGAGAGTTGTAAACCCATGGAGACACTTAGTGAGAAACTAGAGGAAGGATGATGTCACTTTAGGTGAAGGAGTGATGCTACCATTTATCGGCAAATGCCTAGTGGTTGACTCATGTATCTTTGAACACACAACTATTTGTTTCTCTCATTCATCGCATTAAATGTAAGTAGACATTGGATTTTTTTATCGATATCTTTCTCAAGAATAAAATATTGTGTGCATGTGTATATATTTTCATTGAATGTTCAAAATTTTTGTTCTGTAAATTGTGAAAAGAATATAACACATACCCAACATTCTCCCACTTGTTGTTTTCTTTCCACAGGGGGTCATAGGAGAGCTTAGTCATTGGCCCAATTCTTCAACACCCATTGTTTCTCTACACCAAGAGAACTTTTGAGTGCTCACAGACTTTGTTAATGCATCTGCAACATTCTTCAAAGTGTCCACCTTTACCAGCAACACCCTTTTAGCCTCAACCATATCTCTAACAAAGTGATATTGAACATCAATGTTCTTTGTCTTTGAATGATAAGCAGGGTTCTTAGCCAAGAAAATTGCACTTTGGCTATCACAGTCTATCCTTATAGCTTGCTGTACCAACCCCATACTTGAACACAATCTCTGCAACCAAACTGCTTCCTTGCTTACATGAGTGGCTGCTATGTATTCTGCCTCTGTAGTTGAAAGAGCTACTACAGACTGTCTTTTACTCATCCAACTGACTGCGCCTCCAAATAGGCTAAACACATACCCACTTGTAGATCTTCTTTGGTCCAGATCTCCAGCCCAGTCTGCATCAACAAACCACGAATGTCCAACATTCTTTCCAATCCTGGTCTTCCCTGGTAGCACAAGCCATAATCACTAGTGCCACGTAAATATCTGAAAACCCGCTTCACTGCTGTCCAATGCTCCTTCCCTGGGTTTGACATAAACCTGCTCAATACTCCCACTGCATGTGCAATGTCCGGTCTAGTACAGACCATTGCATACATCAGGCTACCCACTGCACTTGCATATGGAACACGGGACATATACTCCTCTTCTTCTTGTGTCTTGGGACACTGTTCAGCAGACAGCTTTACACCTACAGGAATAGTAACATTCACCGGTTTACTATCCTGCATATTGAACCTCTGCAATATAGTCTCGACATACTTCCTCTGGTTTAACCAGAGCTTCCTCTTTGCCCGATCTCTCTTAATTTCCATGCCCAAAATATAGTTTGCAGCACCAAGATCTTTCATGTCGAATTTGGAGAACAGTTGGGTCTTCAAATCTTGGATAATTTCTTTGTCATTTCCAATCAACAACATATCATCCACATACAAGACCAAATAAATAACACGGTCACCAATTAATTTAAAATAAACACAGTGATCCTCCTTGCTTCTGGTGAAGCTAAGTCCCCGTATATAGGTATCAAATTTCTGATACCACATCCTTGGTGATTATTTTAACCAATACAGAGACTTATTTAACCTGCATACCAGTTATTTCTTCCCCTTCACCATCAATCCTTCAGGTTCTTTCATGTAGATCTCCTCTTCCAGATCCCCGTGAAGAAATGTTGTCTTCACATCCATCTTTTCTACCTCAAAATCAAATGCAACAACAACAGATAAAATTAATCTAATAGAAGTAACTTTGGAAATAGGAGAAAAAATATCACCAAAATCAATTCTCGACACTTGGGAATAACCTTTTGCTACTAACTGAGCTTTTTGTTTATCCACCTTGCCTTCTACATTCATCTTCTTCTTAAAAACCCATTTTCTCCCGATGGGCTTCCTTCCCGCTGGCAACTCCACCAGATCCCATGCCTCATTTTTATGCAAGGATGCCATTTCATCAACCATGGCCTCCTTCCAGAGTTTTCCATCCTCTAAATCTACTGCCTCCCTGATGGTTCTAGGATCATCATCAGTTATAGTTAAAGCAAAATTTGAATAGAAACCAGATGGACTATACCTTTCTGGTTGTCTTCTTTTGTTGTAGAGTCTGATTCATCCTCCTTTAGCTCAAACTCTATCTTCTCAGGTTCCTTTGGTAGGACTTTATGTTTAACAACATCTTTCACGTCTCTAAACACCACATCTCGGCTGTACACAACCTTTCTTGTTTTCGGGTTCCAAAGCTTGTAACCCTTTAAGCCATCCTTATACCCAATAAATATGCACCTTTTAGATTTATTATCCAACTTGTTTCGTTTCTCCTTTGGAACATGTACATATGGATCACATCAAAATACCCTCAGATGTGAAAGAGAGGGTTTCTTACCAATCCATACCTCATGTGGAGTCCTATCCTCCAATGCTGATAAAGGTGATCTGTTAACCAAGTAACATGCAGTCTCCACTGCCTATGCCTAGAATTATTGTCCTAATCCGGTACCACTGAGCATGCTTCTTGCTTTTTCCATTAGCATTTTGTTCATTCTTTCTGCAACTCTGTTTTGCTGAGGTGTGTATGGAGTAGTCTTCTATCTTGCTATACCACACTTCTTACAGAACTCTTCAAATTCCTTCTTGCAAAACTCCCCACCATTATCTGTCCTCAACACCATTATCTTCTTCTCTGTCTCGTTTTCCACCAGAGCCTTAAATTCATTAAATATTTCAAAGACTTCAGATTTATTCCTTAAGAAATATATCCATGTATTCCTTGAGAAGTCATCTATGAATGAAACATAGTATATAGACTTACCTAGTGATGGAATCGACACAGGTCCAAACACATCATTGTGCAAAAGCTCTAATATCTTGTTCGCCCTCTTCGCACCAGAAGGAAAACTCACCCAATTCTGCTTCCCATATACAAAATGTTCATAGAAATTAAAATCCACAGAGATATTAGATATACCTTCTACCATACCATTTCCATGCAGTATCTAAAGGCCCTTCTCTCCAATATGTCCAAGCCTTTGATGCCATAGCGTGGTCTTTTCTCCAGAGACCGCTAGGCTTTCCACTCCACTTTCGGGAACCACAGAACTGTTGCACCCATCAATAATAGTGCTGCCCTGAAGCTTGTACAGAGTTCCAATCCGAAATCCCTGCATTAATACTAGTTCTCCCCAAACCGTCTTACATGTATCTTTCTCGAACACTGTTTTTACACCTAGATCATCCATATTGATTATAGAAATTAGATTTATGGCCAATGCAGGAATGTGCTGAACACCAGAAAGTGTTCTAATCCTTCCACCTTGCAGCTTCAGCTTGACTTTTCCATGTCTGACAATTCTGGCCTTCCTATCATCACCTAAGAAGACATCACTGCCATCATATTTCTCATACTAGTAGAACCACTCCCTATGGGGAGTGAAGTGAAAGGATGCACCCGATTCAATCAACCATGAATCATGATCTGCATGTGTATTTGAAGAAGAAGCCAAATACACATCCCCACCTTCATCTAAGGTGGTTTTTTCCTCTGCAGAAGGAGCATCATCAAATCCCTTTCCTTTCTCAGGAGCTTTAGAGCTGCAGTCATTTTTGTAGTGCCCTTCCTTTCCGCATTTCCAGCACACCTTTACAAAATTTCCAGGAGATTTAGATCTCCCTCTATATTTAGATCTCCCACTCGAAACCTTATTCTCTTTTATGTTTTGGGACCTTCCTCGTACAAATAAGGCATCTCCATTCCGATCCTCCATATTTCTCCATCTCATTTCCTCCGACAGTAAGGCTGAGACAATGTCATCAAAATTCAAGGTAGTTGTATTGCTACCTATTGCAATAAACATACTGTCCCATGAGTCTGGTAGAGAACAAAACAAAATGATGCACTTATCTTCATCTGAGATTTTAATATCAACAGATGACAGCTGACTTACCACAGTATTGAAGGCATTCAAATGCTCTGTCACCGAGTCTCCATCCTTCATCCTCAGGTTATACAGCTTTTTCCGCAAGAACAATTTATTCATCAGAGACTTAGATTGGTACAAATTCCCAAGTTTGTCCCACAAATTATTCACCGTAGCTTCCCTAGATAAATTCAACAATACCGAATCTAAGACACACAACCATATTGTGCTGTTCGCCTTCCGATCCAACTTTTTCCAGTCTTCATCTGACATTGTCATTGGCTTAGTACTTGGATCTACCGTGATCCACTAGTCTTTATCCACCAGTAGATCCTCCATCTTGAGCTTACACAACTCAAAACTCTGACCATTAAATTTCTCAATCTCTATCTTTCCACTGCTCGCCATCTTCTTTCACCACAAGAATCGATCCTGCAGATCTCCCACTGAACAGGGTCTACCACAGGCCTAAGCAAAAAACCCCTCAGTAGTAAAGGCGTCACCTGGAAGCCGAAACATCTCTGGTACTAAATGTAGGTTTTAACCCTGTACAGAAATTATCTGCAAACAAATCATAAAAACATAAAATAAACAATAGTGAGAGCATAAAACATAAAACATTTATACACAGTTTTTCCCCTGGATCCCAAATCGAGACGACCAACTTTATTTTTCATTATATTCCTTTTATTGTTACAACACATATATATACATGCCAAAGCATACATAAACCCCAATCCATTAAGCCTGGGTTAGAACATAACCATAGTTCTCTTGACTGGATCTACAAAATACCAGGGGCCGAAAACCATCATGCCCAAAAAACATGTGCAAACCCATGCACAAAACCATGGGCGGGTCCGCCCACTGAAAAATAGGGTCCAAAATTTTTTCTCGGGGCACTGCCTCGGACCCCGAATAGGGGGTGCTGCCACCCTCCCTGTGACCCCCCTGTTGTGCCTAGTGCAACGTACAGGGGGGGCTGTCACCCCCTCGTGACCCCCCCAAGCGTGACTAGTTGTGGAATGAATATAACACATACCCAACAATTTACATATTTTATCAAGGCTTTTTCAGACACTACTGCATAGGTATTTTTTTTTAATGTTATCTACTTTGGTGCACATATAGGAAATATTGTAGAGTGCCGATGATGTGAGTTGTACAACTAAACTTTTCATATATTGATTATGATGTCACTTGATATTGAAGGAAACTGGGGTGGTGATATGCCATTACTCAATGTGTTGGTACATGCAACTATTGAGGCAGAGAGTCATGGCCCACCTGACTTAATTTGTGACACAACCAACTAAGAACAACCTTTTTGACATCCTGGCCCTAGGGAACCTCCACAAATTCCCTAACCCTCTGTGCCCAAGCCCTAATTCACACCCATAGTGTTTTCAAACGGTGTGCTAAGATCATCAAGTTCCTATCACCTCTCTTAGCCTCCTTAGAGAATCCTTAGTATCCAAACTCTTTCAACTTTATCCCTCTCCTCTCTCCCCAAAACTTCAACAAACCCAAATATGACAAAATGACCAGAGTTCCTTCTTGCCATACTCTCCTTCCCCAAAATATTTATTCCCCATTAATGGTTCACCTACCCATTCTTTAAGTCTCATAACTGACATTATCACCCCCCCACCCGCAACCCCACCGAATAATAAGAATTAATACATGATAAATAATCTAATGATTTTAGTTATTTAATCAAAGTCAAAGAGTCATGAGAGGGCCAAAATTATTTTAATGTTAAGTTATTCATTTGATTATAGTTAGAAACATAATCAAGCTTAATCAATCTTAATGCTAATCATAAGTTTAATCATTAATCAATCTTCTAGCATAATAAACCATAGAATACTAACGTATCCATGTGAGTTATGTGTATGTAGATAGCATATACATACCTTTTATGTATACTAATAATACCAACAAGAAATTACCAAGCAGTCAATCTTTTAGTAGGTAGGATAATAACTAATCATAACATAAAATGGTTAGGGAGTGGATGTTACAAATGGCTCCATTATATTTATCATATATATCTTATATATTATTAATATTTGTCTATTACTTAGTAAATGAACTATTGTTCATTTCATTTTTCAAAGAATATTTTTCCTCACTCACCAATGTACTAAAATTTCTAAGGGAGGCTAGTACATTTTCAATCGCCATAGGTTTACCCCCTTTCTTTGTCTTCAAATGGAACATAATAGTAACTAGAAACTAAAATACCAAGTAGTAACCCTAAAAGAATTAATAATATTTTGTGTCAAGAGCTCTATGAACTCTTTTGCAAGAGCATTTACCAATTGAATTAATCCTTATTGCTACCAGCTCTTAACTAAACCTTTGACACTTTATTATTAAAAACATTGAAATAAAAAACATGTATAATTAGTGGTTGATATATTCCAATTTGTCAAATAACTTAACAATCAAAATATCAATTAGTTAATAAGGGAAAATTTTATCAATGGCACAAGGAAAAATATTATTGAAGTAGCTTAGTTCTATGGTGTGCATGGAAATTCTTTTATAACTCAATGCATTTCATTTTTCCATTTTGTCCAATAGGTTCCTTTCTTGAGAAACATATCAAACACTAAGATCTATTAATGAATTCTAAATATTTAAATCTCCATAGTGGAATGATATTTGTTCATATTGGAATTGCAGTCCACTAGTTCTACCTATTAGGATTAGTAAAGACACTTCAATAAATTTAATATATAAATTGGAATTACACAAGTGACACCATATAAAGAGAAAAAATTAAATTGAGGTTGGATATTATCACACTTGCATCGAAATTATACATTTATTTTTTTGTTAAGTCGGGCTAGTTTAGAGAAAGAAATCTACTTTCATTACAAAAAAGGGGCAAACCAGATTTTTTTTTTTTTTGCAATGAAATTCCAAATACATTATCATATTATTTTAGTGGTTGTCATTTATCAATATGAGTATACAATTGAGGAATGGAAATGACATCCAAATGAGAGACCATGAAATTAACAAACCTTGGACTTGGTGTGAGATCTTTGCCTTCTACCCTCATTTTCTTAGGAGTTTCTCCTATGATATAATGAAACATATATCCCAACATATACTAAACTAAATTAACACCCAATTTTGCAATAGTGTAGATATTACATATTGTAACAAATGGAAGTATTCCATAGTCATGGGCATCCCATAGGCATCCATATCAATATTTTCTTCAATAAATATCTTAGGCCTGAAGGTAAATGGGATCCTCCATATAGTTAGGTCTTTAAAAACGACCTGCATATTTACATGTATAATAGATCCTTTAGATATATTATGGCAACCAATCATCAATATTTTATGTTTTTCTATGCAAAATCATTAGAGAAGTGGGTGAACATGCAAATGGCCTCTTTTGTGATATATTACATGAACTATGAAAATGGCCTCTTTTGTGATATATTACATGAACTATGAAAATGGCCTTTTTGTGATATATTACATGAACTAAAGATGATGAAAATCAATGTCACTCATCACTTTATCTAGTTTGTCTTGTGCTAAAAATATAAACTTACCATTCCATAGGTGAAAATATTAATAAAATCCTCGTAAAGAAACCATTAATGAAAATGATCCCAAATAATAGACACACCACCATTTGTCAAAAATATCTTCATCCCAACATGACCTGTTAAACTACTATGTCATATTACATATATTTTCTTTATTAATGGTTATGGATATGTCACGCTAAAATTTAATGATGCAAATAAGAAATAAAAACATCCTCCTAACTATATTTTCACTCCTTACCTATAAATCTTAATATTAAATATGCATTAAAATAATGAATATAAAAAATGCAACATGAAAAAATCTAAATCATTGTAAAATAATGAATATAAAAAATGCAACATGAAAAAATATAAATCATTGTAAGCCCCAGAAGTGATGATTGAATCTATGTGATTCATTTCACTAGTTTCAATCCCACTTCTTCACCCCTGTGAGCATCACCCGATGAAATGAGTGCTAAGTGGATTATTCAAAAGTCATGAGAAATTAGTCAGTTACGACTACCTCTCATGGAATTGGTCATATATGAATGACTTACTTAACACAATTGAATCCCAAAAAATGATATCTAATATATGCATTGCGGAAACCCCTCATACTTAAAATACAAAGAGTAAAGGGATCTCTACTTGAATGGTTCATGAGGCACAATACTTGCTAAGGTTTTGTAAATGGAGTAGCAAGATAAGTGGGCTTGATTGTGGGGAAAAATCCACAGTTAAGCGTGCTTGAGACAGAGGAGTTCTGGGATGGGTGACCTCCCGGGAAGTCCTAGTTACCGGGTGAAAGCCCCAGAAGTGATGATTGACGCTATGTGATTCATTTCACTAGTTTCAATCCCACTTCTTCACCCCTGTGAGCATCACCCGATGTAATGAGTGCTAAGTGGATTATTCAAAAGTCATGAGAAATTAGTCAGTTACGACTACCTCTCATGGAATTGGTCATATATGAATGACTTACTTAACGCATTTGAATCCCAAAAAATTATATCTAACCTTTCTATATTTTTCACGATCAAAAGTTGCTTTGTTTAAAACTATTTTTCAAGTTGTTTACATGTATTTTCTCATATTTGTTCAATAATTTGCGCAATACACTCAAGTTTACCATAAAAATTTTGATAACCAAAGGGGAAAAACTGGTTGCTACTGGCTCAATTGATCCGGCAGGATTTGGCGGGAGCCCATAACAAAAGGGGAAGAACTGGTTCCTACTCGCTCAATTGATCTGGCGGGAGGCCATAATCAAAGGGGAAAACTAGAGAGAAGCATGGAGATTGCCATAAGCCATAGTAATTGTTGTTTGGCGGGAGCCCATAACCAAAGGGGAAAAATTGAAGAGCAGCATGGAGATTTCCATAAGCCACAGTAACTATTGTCTGGTGGGAGCCCATAACCAAAGGGGACAAATTAGAGAGCAGCGTGGAGATTTCTAGGAGCCACAGTAATTTTTGTCCCTCGTCATCTTGACATGGCTAGTGTGGCCACAAGATTTTCTCTCACGGCTAGCGCGGCCGCAGATTTTCTCTCAGCATCCATGATGTGCAAAGTATGGAATAAAATGCTCACACAAAAAATTCCAAAGCTCAGGTTTTGTGCATTCCTCCTTTCTCTCGTTTCTCACTTTTCAAACACGTCAAACACTTGAATCTTTCTAAATGTATGGATTAGTTGTAGGACCAAGATCCTCAGTGCCTCCAAATCCCTTAAAAACCTAGTTAGGGAACCCTGACCAACCACAGTAATGTATTTCAAATATAGGGTTTGTATGGTTTGTGAATAAATATACTTTCTTGGAGGATGTTTCCAGTTCCATCCCCAATTTGCAGGATTTAGGTGTTAAGGCCTTGACTAGGTTTTGTAAAATTTTAGCCCTATTTATAGCAAGAAAATCCTTAAGTTTTCCTACTTGTTCTCGTTCTCAGACCTTGAATACACTCTATAGTCTTGTACACACTCTATAGTGTTGTACGCAACTCCTCAATACTTTTGAATTAGCCTCTAATGCTAGCGATTTCCACTGGAATTTTGTCACAAAAATTTGTATTTCCTTTTCTGATTAAGTTTGATCATCAGGGTTTTCATTCTTTCGCTCCGTTCTCAGCCATGACCACAGACAAAAATCTCAGCTAGTAAGATAAATCAGAATCATAACAGGATGATGTTCGATCATACCTGAATGTGTAAATATACCTAGATAGTTGTTATGTTATTCTTATATGCTTATGTATGGACCCTAGGTGAAGCAGGGCCAATCCTTAATGGATACAACCTAGGAGATCTTTCCTTGTAATTGTAATTCATAGACCTTATGGTTATTAACTGTACATACTGTTGACACCTCATGAGGTTTAGCAGCACAAGGTTTCCTACGCCAAATTTCCCACTGTGGCTTCTTGATTCACTTTCTGAGGAAAAGAGTGATGCTTCTTGATGCACTTTCTGAGGAAAAGAGTAATGGAAATTTCTCATCATAAATAGGGTCTTCGCAGATTTCCATAATGGTGTTGCACAGTAATAGCTAAGAGATTTGATAGGGAGAAAATGACCAAATTCTTAGGAAATTAACCATCTTTTGCAATAAGGGCTGCAGGGTGCCTTGATGTGGCTCCTTTTCCTATTTGGATCTGAATGAGGGCATGAAGTACTACTTATCTTAACAACTATCTCACCAATGCCTTAAGATACGAAACTCGAATACATGTATTTTTCAAGTGCTGTAGGCATACGGATGTGGCATTTCAGATTTTGATTTTACTTGCAGTAACTGTGCTTCAAAATTGATAATGCCTCAAGGTGAATAGATGTAAAAGGGTATTAAATTGACACAAAAAAGTATGTGAATGTCATTGTTCACTATTTCATGGTTTAGCGTTGATATCTTTACAAAATTCATAGTATTATTGGTAACTTCAGCCTGCACTTTTACACGTGGCCCATTGATACATAATCCATTATAGGTTGTTGATTCTTCCTTGTAAAAATTTCTCATTATTTATTTTAAAAATGTCTCAAGAAAAAATGGATATAAAACAGAATATATTACATCCTTGGCATGACAAAACTGTTGATGTCTGTATGATTCAGAGTTCGGATACCATGACAAAGTTCACTATATCTTGTTGATGCATATCTTACCACCATTCTTAAGAAATTTGCGTTTATGATCATCTAATGGATGTATAATTGAATGTCTTGAAATCAATGTCCTCATGATTACCTATGCAGGATGCATAATAATTATCATTGAAAGTAGCACAAAACCCTCACTAGTTGTAGCTTGGATCTTTGTAAATTTATTTTTATATTATGGATGCTTTGCCATAGATTGGGATGGTACATGCTTGAGGTTTCCCTTTTCTTCTAAACTATGCCTCTCTTTCCATAGAGTGATTTTTTAATGCTACCACATCGTGCTGAATGGGTCACAGGTTATGGGAATAACACACAAATTTAAGTGCTAGTTTAGCTCATGGCATAAGAATTAAATTCCCCACAAGCCTGGACCACCAGATGTCACATGTTGACTTGGAATACCAAAATTACCTCATGTAGGAACTTGCATGGTTCACAACGATTCACACAGATTATTACTCCTGTAGGCTACTGGTGTTACGCTGCTTGTTGCATGATTTGCAACAAGTACCCTTGTTGCATAAGTACTAACCTATGCTTATGTTCAATTTACTGCACAAGCATACATGTCATAGGTGATATTACCATACATTGATAGGTATTAGAGATATAATTGGAACGAATAATAATAGCACTCAAATAGGGAAGGTTATTTCTAGTTTGAGAGGGAATTTGGACTACTCATTTAGATAGGAAATCAGGATAGTACTTGTAGAATTTGGGACACTCAAACTTAAGCTTTTCTGTAGCTAAGCATTATCCCATGTGCATTGCATTTTTCCTTTAAGGAGATTAAAACTTATCTTATTAGTCCCTAGAAATATAAGTGTTTTGATTTTCAATATTTTTCAGTGTTTATTGCAATTTTAATCCAAGTTTGGAGAAAATAAGTAATATTATTATTTTTTTCTTCTAGTTTTTTGGTATTCTTATTTTTAATTTTGATTGACTGATACGACATAATTGGCTTTGTGGAGAGAATTTTATTTTTAGTATTTGTCACTCTTTGATAAATAATTTTAAAATTAGAAAAATACTAATTTTGTAAGTGGTTATTCAATTTATCAGTAAGTTATATTACACTGAGAGTTATATTACACTGACAATATTAAATAACACTATTATGCTACTGCACTGCCCAATAATACTATCTGCACGACCCAATAATTCCGTCAGATTGAAAGGTGAAATGCTAGACACCACCAAGATATTGCAAGGGTAATGCAAAGAAATGGATAATTTCACCAATGCACAAGTGGCTTACAAATTTCTCCACGATATTTTCGATTAATTAAAAAAACAAACAATTTTTTTTGGGTCTGAATTGTAAAATTGGGCTCCGCCGGGTTTGATACTTGGACTAGTAGTTCAATTAGACTTGTGTGGAGATTTAATACTTGTGCAAATCTTTGCTTGTGTGGAGCTCTGCACACTACTTTTCCACACAATCAAAGCCATCAACCTCCTAATATGTGCCTCTCCTGCCATTCAAGGCCATAGGGAAGAAACTTATGATAGAGGAAAAATACTAAATGAAGGTCCAATCTATGGTGTGTCTCTCCATCTCAGTGGGATGGCTTGATACTATTGTCTAAGGGTGGAGGGATGCCTTCTGGAAGGGTGATATCTATCCTAGGATATGTGTTGGCACATAGATATGTATACATGGGGATGCACAACTCACTGAAGAGTTTCTTATGACAAGGCATACCAGTAGCAGTGATCATAGCAGTTCTTGTCAGTTTACAAAAAGTTTTTAACTAACCTTACTCCATCTTATTTAGGGAGACCCCAAGCCTAAGCTTGTATCTATCATGAAGGTGCCCCAATACCTATTTTGCAAAATAAATTTCATAAGACTATACCTCCTTTCATGCTGAAGATAATCCATAATCATGCCATGAATTTGGCAGTACCCTTCCATAGAGAAGTTCTTTTCTATAATATCCAGGAGAGTTCAACAAGTAACTCCCTCTTAGGCAGATGAGGTATGCCATTCCTTAGAGATGGACTATAAGCTAGTCATGCACTTTCTCATTAAATGATCATCAAAACTCTTGCTGCAAAATTCAGAGGGTAACTTAAAAAGGTGATTCATCCAGAAATACATGCAATCATCTTATCATTATCCTCTTCCTTTGACTACAAAGCCTTTTCTTCAAGAGATCTATCTCCATAGACAAGCCAAAAAATCTCCTTTGTTGTACCATATGATGGATTCTCAAAATTTGTTTCTGCAATAATGATGGTGAGAAAAAATGACTTACTGAAGGACAACTTGCTGCTATATCTTAATAGTGGTTTTAGAGAAACTGAATAGCACTAGATGTGTTCTACCTATCGAGCCAACGTGAGATTTTTCAAGGAATATTAGATCTCGCAGTGTATATAGGGATATCTCACAAAGTATTATCCATTATGTAAGGGGCTCATCCATAGATTGGATTAGATCCTTGAGGCATAAAATTGATATAATGTTTCTTAAGAACCTCCGAAATCTCATATGAAGTCTAGTAGCAAGATGTTTATTTTTTAATTTTGAACGAAAGGCTCATCAATAGTTGAATCCGAGCTCCCTTTGAATGTCCTACAATGCAACCAACAATATGGCTATTGATCCATGGATTATTTGGGCTTAAATTATGATCTTCCCTTGCGGACAACTAATTTATTTAAACGAAGGGTTATTTTGTATTCAAGCATTCATATCCATAATGAGATCTTGACTCGATGTAACCCAGATGTCAAATTCAGGGTCTCCAGCTTATTGTACTTATTGAGATATAGAATCTAATATGTACCTTCTTTAAGGCACCTTTGAAGATTTACTTGGAGTGCCATGCTCTTATTCTTCTAGGTGATAACATCTCTAGGAAAGATGTATTCCATGTCAAAGCTATTGCAATATCTTTTACTCGAAGATTCTTGTAGTTTCTTTAGAAAGGATACCTTTTCAAAAGATATGCTATCTGACAGTCTTGTTCATAATTTCATTTGTGAAAAATATTGCAGTACTATATATATGAATACAAAATGTTCTTCTATTGCACCTAATGTACTTATGGTTTGTTGTACCTGTACTTTAAGGGTTATTACAAACCCTAGTTTTTGTCTTTACTGATATCAATACTATTGACCTACTGCATTTGTCCTTAGCATCATTTTAGCCTCTGTTGACATACAAGGTACCAAAGAAAAAAATTGGAGCCACTTATGGTAATATCAAACATAAGCATAGCTATTATTGATACTAAATGACTTAGTTCCCTGACACTGTATTGATGAGGGCCCTGCCATCCTCATGCTTCGATCTGATCAAATGGTCTTAATATGTGAGACAAGGTGTTGTATTTCAAGATGTAGACTTCAATTTAGTGCACATTAATCCTTCATAAGAATATTTTCCATCTTTCCATCTTAGCGATAGATCATAGCTCATTTCCTAGTAATTTTTATGTAGACATTGAAACAAAAGGTTTACCAGATGCATTGTAAGGTCTGGTGAATGATGTGTCTTCCAATTTCTTCATTGCTGGAAGACTGAATTTCTGCTTTGAACGATTCACAGATGCTACGGTCCTGTATATGATAATTCCTTGTCATAACTATCGTCTTAATTATGCCAGTTTCAGATGAACTAAATCAAGATGAAAGCACATTCAACACTGCCTTTTCACTTATAACATATTGGTATACACAGATATGACATTAAAAATTTTTAAAGTTTTGATGAGAATATGATATTTCCTAACGTACTTGAGTCACCTTCAGATTGAACTATCTTTCAAGGATGGAGATCCCAAACTGGAAATACATGACTATATGTTGGATACGAATCTAGATTGTTTCCACAAGAATCTTGTGCAAGCTACCATGTCCAGTTTTCAATAAAATTAGGACAAATATTCCAAGCCAAAACTGAAGAAAGATATCAAACCATTCAACTACAGTTTCTTTTATTTTGAACTGGTACAGGTCGGCTTAATTCTTATTGGCAGTTCGATATATATACTAAGTGAATTCATGCCATCAAGGTAAAGAAGTGTGTTGCAATCAAGATTTGACCACAACATGATCACAACAATTAGACTCGAAATACTCACATAGAGACTTTAACGAATACGAGCCTTAAAGATGCATCTGGAGTTTGAATAGATTTCTAAAAGGGTACGAATAAGGCTTATATGTAGTCATACCATTGTAAATATTACTTTGGTGGTCCACACAATATAGAAGTTTAAATATGTATTGGTGATGCCAAATAGTGATGCCTGAAACTTGTTTCTGAGGAAATTAAACACTGCCTGTAAAGATTTATCTTTGCTCAAGAGGATCAAAAATATTTCAGTGACACAAGCCCTTGTTTTCTGAACTTTCTTATCACATAATCCAAAGTCATATTACAAGACTTTGAAAAGGAGATAAAACTATCTTTGCTAGTCTCTTTTTATAAATTGTAGAGATAATAGGTCGAACCTTATGATCTTCATAGTGATTGAATTCTCTTGTGCTTGGGCTTGTCCTCATCTGTGCTCTGATACCATGTTAAATTTGCATGTTCTTTACAGAGGGCAGTTACTTCAGAATTCCATAGTAGCCCATTTATTTAAACCATATCATATCCATTATCAATCATATGGATCATAACTGATAGTAACGGAATAAAGAACATAAAGAATAGATACAGAAGACAAGTCAAGACAAGAGAACACAATGATATGGCTCAAGACAGGGAAAAACCAAAAGATGGGGAAAGCCCTTGATCAATTCTTCTTACTGTCAATATCAAATGTTCAGTAGAGGGAGAGTACAATAATTCAAGGTCAATATTGACTTGCTAATTTGGAGATTCAATATCAATGACCTTAGATACATAGCTATAGCCTACCTCAGGAACGCTATTTTTTAGAGGACAATTTGTGCCCTCTTAGGCTTGAAACGTACTGCTAAAAAAACTTCTAATTACTGGTGTTCAAGTTAGGGTTTGATGAAAAGCTACAACAAAAATCTATAACTGCTACAGGATGGATTTACTTGAAGTTGATCAACCCACATATGATGGAATAAGTCTGTTGGCAGGCTGCTATAACACCTTGTCCTAACCTTCTAAACTTCTACTTGACTACGACCACCTTTTAAATACCTCTGCTACTGATCTGGGCTAGTAGCTGGCCTCAAAACAAGTGATACAACCTCCAGCACAAGAGCTTCAAGACATGCGGCCTTCTATCAGTCCTCCGATCCCTTTTCAAGGGAGATCTATGCCTGTGGCCCTCCTGAAGCACACAACTAGGGCTGCGACTTGCTATAGGGTAGAAAGTCCAACCAAGAATGAGCCCAAGCATTATATAAATGACTCTCATGACTCCGACTTCCTTTCTCTTGCAATTCTGACATGGAACTACCCACAAAACAATCAATCAAATTCGAACTAGCCTCAAACAAGCTTGGCCTCCTTCCCGAGGAACTCAGTCCTTAAGATAGACCATCTAAGTATATGAGGAAGTCGGTACTAAGTAGCTTAACAAATATCTCACCAATGCCTTAAGATACGAGATTTGAATGCATGTAGTTTTCAAGTGTTGTAGGCATACGGATGTGGCATTTCAGATTTTGATTTCACTTGCAGTAACTATGCTTCGATACTGATAATGCCTCAAGGTGAATAGATGTAAAAGGGTAGTAAATTGACACAGCAAAGTATGTGAATGTCATTGTTCACTATTGCATGGTATAGTGCTGATATATTTACAAAATTCATAGTACTATTGGTAACTTCAAGCTGCACTTTTACACATGGCCCATTGATACATAACCCATTTCAGGTTGTTGACTCTTCCTTGTACCAGTTGCTCATTATTGATGTTAAAAATGTCTCAAGGAAAAATTGATATACAACACAATATATTATGTCAATGGCATGGTGGAACTATTGATGTCTGTATGATTCATAGTTCGGATACCATGACAGAGTTCACTATATCTTGTTGATGCATATCTTATGACCATTCTTAACAAATTTGGGTTTATGATCATCTAATGGATGTATAATTGAATGTATTGATATTAATTTCCTCATGATTACCCCTAAAGTACGCATAATAATTATCATTGAAAGTAGCACAAAACCCTCACTAGTTGTAGCTCAGATCTGTGTAAATTTCTTTTTCTATTCTGGATGCTTTTCCATAGATTGGGATGGTACATGCCCGAGGTTTCCCTTTTCTTCTAAAAAAATCTATAGGTGGCATATAAATGGTTAACCTATGGCTTTGTTTCCCTAGAGTGATTTTTTAATGCTACTACGTCGTGCAGAATGGGTTAGAGGTTATGGAAATAACACATAAATTTAAGTGCCAGTTTATTAGCTCATGGCATAAGAATTCAATTCCCCACAAGCCTGGACCACCAGATTCACATGTTGACTTGGCATACCAAAATGACCTCATGTAGGCACTTGCATGGTTCACAATGATTCACATAGATTATTACTCTTGTAGGTTGCTAGTGTTACGCTGCTTGTTGCATGATTTGCAGAAGTACCGTTGTTGCATAAGTACTGACCTATGCTTCTGTGCAATTTGCTACATAAGCATACATGTCATAGGTGAGATTACCATACATTGATAGGTATTAGAGATCTGATTGGAATGAACGATAATAATATCACTCTGATAGGAAATATTATTTCTAGTTTGAGAGGGCATTTGGACTACTCATTTAGATATTTTGCTACAGGAAATCAGGATACTACTTGTAGAATCTGGAACACTCAAACTTAAGCTTTTTTGTAGCATTCCTGAGGTGCAGTGTGGTAATTGAGACTTCATCAGATGGCTTTCTTGGATGCTACGACCAATTATGATCAATGTCAAGAGATCGACCCTTTAGGTGAAAGCGTTGGCATATTATTAAATTTGGACACAAAGGCACCTTTTATTAAAACAACTGACCGAATATATGGGGGCTTGCTAGAGAACAATCGATGTAATGAATTATAAATATTTAGGTTCCTTGCTATAGGAGTCAAATTACGGAAGGTTCCAAGGGGTTTGGAGTGGATTCCTCTATCCGTAAATTAACTTACTTGAAGGACTTTTGGTGGTGATTTCAAACTATAGTGTTTACTATACATATCTCTCTCTCTCTCTCTCTCTCTCTCTGTGTGTGTGTTCTCCATGTAAATTATTTAGTGTCTTTGAGTTATATTTATCATTCTTTTTCCCAGACTTTCTAAAATAATCTATAATCTCTTATTAGATGTTAAAATATGTTTTATGCACCTCAGCATCTATTAAGCAAGGATTTTATTTGGTTGGTTCCAAAAGCCTTTTGGACATATTGGTGGTATGTGCCTCAGTGCCCACTAGATCTGTATGCTAAAGATGTGGAGGAAGCACTACATGCCTGCGGGCCATCAACCTCCTAATATGTGCCTCTCTTGCCATGCGAGGCCAAAGGGAAGAAACTTATGATAGAGGAAAAAACTAGATGAAGGTCCAATCTATGGTGTGTCTCTCCATCTCAGTGGGATGACTTGATACTATTGTCTGAGGGTGGAGGGTTGCCTTGTGAAAGGGTGATCTTTGTCCTAGGATATGTGTTGGCATATAGATGTATATATGGGGATGCACAACTCACTGAAGAGTTTCTTATGTCAAGGCATACCAACAACAGTGATCATAGCAATTCTTATCAATTTACAAAAATTATTTAACTAACCTTACTCCCTCTTATTCAGGGAGACCCCAAGCCTAAGCTTGTCTCTATCATGAAGTTGCCCCAGTACCTATTTTGCAAAAGAAAATTCATATGACCAGACTTCCTTTTTGCTGAAGAGAATCCATAATCATGCCATGAATTTGAAAGTACCCTTCCATAGAGAAGTTCTTTGATATAATATCTAGGATAGTTCAACAAGTAACTCCCTCTTAGGTAGATGAGGTATGTCGTTCCTTTTAGATATAGACTGTAAGCTAGTCATGTATTTTCTCATTAAATGATCATCAAATCTCTTGCTGCAAAATTCAGCGGGTAACAACAAAAGGTGATTCATCCAGATATACATGCAAGCATCTTATCATTATCCTCTTCCTTTGAGTAGAAATCCTTTTCCTTAAGAGATCTATCTCCACAGACATGCCCAAAATTGTCCTTTGTTGTACCATATGATGGATTCTCAGAATCTATTTCTGCAATAATGATGGAGAGCACAAATGAATTACTGAAGGACAACTTTCTTTTATATCTCAATAGTGGTTTCAGAGAAACTGAATAGCACTATATGTGCTTTGCCAATCGAACCAATATGAAAATTTTCAAGGAATCTTAGATCTTGCAGTGCATATAGAGATATCTCACAAAGTATTTATCCAATATGTAATGGGCTCATCCATAGATTGGATCAGAGCCTTGAGGCATAAAACTGATAGATGTTTATTAAGAACCTCAAAAATATCATATGAAGTCCAATATCTTTTCCATCTCTTCAAACCTGTAAGTGCAAGCAAGGATCTTTATATTTTATTTTGAACGAAAGGTTGATCAGTAGCAGAATCCGAGCTCCCTTTGAATGTCCTACAATGCAACCAACTATATGGCTATTGATTCAGGGATTATTTGGCCTTCAATTATGATCTTCCCTTGCAAGAAAACTAATCTATTTAAAAGAAGGGTTTTTTTGTATTCAAGAATTCATATCCATAATGAGATCCTGACTCAATGTAACCTAGATGTCAAATTCAGGGTCTCCAGCTTATTGTACTTATTGAGATATAGAATCTAATATGTACCTTCTTGAAGGCACCTTTGAAGATTGATTCAGTGTGTCATGCTCTTCTTATTCTAGCTGATAACATCTCTAGGTGAGCTGTATTCCATATCAAAGTTACTGCAATATCTTTTAATGGAAGATCCTTGTAGTTTATTTACAAAGGATACCTTTTCAAAAGTTATGCTATCCGATAGTCTTGTTCACAATTTCATTTGTGAAAAATATTGCAGTACTATATATATGAATGCAAAATGTTCTTCTACTGCACCTACTGTACTTATGGTATGATGTACCTATACTTCAAGGGTTATGAAAAACCCTAGTTGTTGTCTTTACTCATATCAATACTACTGACCTACTGCATCTGTCCTTAGCAGCATTTTAGCCTCTTTTGACATACAAAGGTACCAAAGAAAAACATTGGAGTCACTTATGGTAAGATCAGACATAAGGGTAGCTATTACTACCACTAAATGACTTAGTTCCCTAACAGTGTATTGATGAGGGCCCTTCCATTCTCATGCTTTGGTCTGATCAAATGGTATTAATATGTGAGACAAGGTGTTGTATTTCAGGATGTAGAATTCAATTTAGTGCACAGTAATCCTTCATAAGAATAGTTTCCATATTTCCATCTTAGCCATAGAGCATAGGTCATTTCCTAGTAACTTTTATGTAGACATTGAAATAAAAATTTTACCAGATGCATTGTAAGGTCTGGTGAATGATGTGCTATCCAATTTCTTCATTGCTGGAAGACTGAATTTTTGCTTCTGAATGATTCACAGATGCTTTGGGCCTATATATGATAATGCCATTCCATAGTTATCTTCTTGATTATTCTAGTTCGAGACGAACTACACCAAGATGAAAGCACATTCAACAATGCCTTTTCACTTATAACATAATGGTCTACACGGATATGACATTAGCGATTTTTGAAGTTTCGATGAGAATATGATATTTGCTAATGTACTTGAGTCACCTTTAGATTGAACTATATTTCAAGGATGGAGATCCCAATCTGGAAATACATGACTATATGTTGGATACGGATCTAGATTGTTTCCACATGAATCTTGTGCAAGCTACCATGTCCAGTTTTTAATAAAATTAGGACAAAGATTCCAAGCCAAATCTAAAGAAAGAGATCGAACCATTAAACTATAGTTTCTTTGCTATTGAACTGGTACAGGTCGGCTTAATTATTCTTGGTAGTCAGATATATATACTAAGTGAATTCATGACGTCAAGGCAAAGAAGTGTGATGCAATCGTGATTTGACCACAACATGATCACAAAAATTAGACTCAGAATACTCACATAGGGACTTTAACGAATACGAGCCTTAAAGAATGCATCTGGAGTTTAAACAAATTTATGAGAGGGTACGAATAAGGCTGATATGTAGTCATACCATTGTAAACATTACTTTGGTGATCCATAAAATATAGAAGTTTAAATATGTATTGGTGATGCCAAATAGTGATGCCTGAAACTTGTTTCCGAGGAAATAAAACACTTCCTGTAAAGATTGATCTTTGCTCAAAAGGATCGAAAATATTTTAGTAACACAAGCCCTTGTTTTTGGAACCTTCTTATCACATAATCCAAAAACATCTTACAAGACTTTGAAAAGAAGATCGAACTGTCTTTGCTAGTATCTTTTGATAAATTGTAGAGATAAGAGGTTGAACCTTAGGATCTTCATAGTGATTGCATTCTCTTGTTCTTGGGCTTCACTTGTGCTTTGATACCATGTTAAAATTGCATGTTGTTTGCATAGGACAGTTACTTGAGAATTCCATAATAGCCCATTTATTTAAACCATATCATATCCATTAGCAATAATATGAATCATAACTAATAGTACCTAAAGAAATAACATAAACAATAGATCCAGAAGACAAGTCAACATAAGAGAACAAAAGGATATGGCTCAAGCCAGGGAAAAACCCCAAGATGGGGAAAACCCTTGATCAATTCTTCTTACTTTCAATATCAAATGAGTCAGCAGAGGGAGAGTAAAATAATTCAAGGTCAATATTAACTTGCTAATTTGGAGATTCAATATCATTGTCCTTAGATACATAGCTGTAACCTGCCTCTGGAACGCTATTTTGTAGAGGAAAATTTGTGCCCTCTTAGGCTTGAAACATAATGCTAAAAAAGCTTTTGAATACTGGTGTTCAGGTTAGGATTTGATGACAAGCTACAACAACAATCTATCACTAATATAGGATGGATTTCATTCTAGTTGATCAACCCACATATGATGGAATAAGTCTGCTGGCAGGTTGCTATAACACCTTGTCCTGACCTTCCAAACTTCTGCTTGACTACAACCAACTTTCAAATACCTCTGCTACTGATCTGGGCTAGTAGTTAGCCTCAAAACAGGTTATACAGTCTCCAGCACAAGAGCTGCAAGACATGCAGCCTCCTATCAGTCCTCTGGTCCCTTTTCAAGGGAGATCTATGCTTGTGGCCCTCCTGAAGCACACAGCCAGGGATGTGGCTTGCTATAGGGTAGAAAGTCCAACCAAGAATGAGCTCAAGCATTATCTAAATGACCCTCATGACTGCGGCTTCCTTTTTGCCGCACTTATGACACAGAACTAACCACAAAACAGTCAAAAAAATTTGAACCAGCCTTAGACAAGCTCAACCTCCTCCCCAAGGAACTCGGTCCTTAAGATAACCCATTACAAAATAATATATGAAAAAAACATTTTATGTATGATACAATCCAAAGACCTAATCGTGCAACAACATCATCAAATTATATCACTGCAGCTCTGGTTCATACTATGTTTAGCCCTAACCATTAGATTTAGTTTTCTTTATAACATTAATGATATTTGGTTATAAATTAAACTTTTTACATAAGTAACAATTGACATTATTTATTGTCCATTGTTGTGGGAAAATTTGTTTTATATAATGTAATGAAAATATATGTTTTGCTAGGAATATTAGTAAGGCATTTATTTTATGAATAATTGTGTGGGTTGAGAAATTTTTTGTAGAACTCTCTAGCAAGGCTTTCCCTCAATGCAGCGAGACAAGTTTTGAAACAACAATGGGAAATGTGTCTAGATTAGAGAATTATGATAAAATATAGAAGTGGCCATCAAATAAATAGAATAGTATCATGTACAATGATTCAAAAATGGCACAGGATACTATTACTTTCAGAAAGAAAAAAAACAATCTAGAATAGACTTTGATGCTAATCTCAATAGATTGAAGCTGGCGGGTTGGTAGGACAAATTCATGACAATGATTGACAAAGACCAATTAGCGGATGATTTCCACTTTAGTGAAGTGTGGATAGGACTAGACACTCTTTACAGGCTACTTGTTGAGTCCCTTGACATCGCTAATCATAATTCTTTAAAGGGTGCTAGCTCAATGGAAGAGCACCTGCATTATAAGCAAGAGGTCAGTGGTTCAATTCCACTGTGCCCTAAAATGAATTAATCAATGATATTGTAGTTATTGTAGTTTATCTTTGATTAAATATTTTATATATTGATTTATTTCAATGGTGAGATATTTTTCTAGATTCATTATTTTATATTGTCTCTAAAGAGACAAAAGTGATGTTCTTTGAATGTAAGTTTTTATTGTCTCTAGAGAGACAATAGTTAGGAACAAAGACATTGTCTCTTTAAAGACAATATGTATTTAATCCCAACTATTGTCTTTGGAGAGACAAAAACGAATGTCTCTGGAGAGACAAAAATGCTTGTGTTATATATTGTCTTTACAGAGACAATATCTTAAGACATTTTAATTTTAAGATAATTTAATTTGAGACACCCGCTTAAAGACAATATTTAAGACAATACACAAGTTTTATTTTGTCTCAAGTTAAGACAATTTACCCAAAAATTGTCTTAAATATTTTCTTAAAACACCCCTTTGTGTTGTAGTGCATGCAGGTCCAAGTCTTTCAGTCGAAGCATGTACATGCACTTGTCAATATAAGAATCCAACATTTTGTTTCCTCTCGAATCTGCCAATTAAGTGTCAAAGGGCATTTCAATTAGCACACAATATCCTGCACTCAAATTTTCAATATTGTTCAACTCCTTGACACCTTCTGGAAAATGCTCTATTCTCACATTAGCTATGTTCAGCGATGTCAACTGTTTCAACTCTGCAACAGAGTCCAGAAAACTTTTCAAATTGTCACAAAAATTAAGTGCCAATTCCTGTAGGTTCATTAGGTTACCGAGTGAAGTTAGCAGCACCTTCAACCTAGTGTATTGCAATTTTTAGGATTTTTAGAGACAACTGATGTCTGACTTGGGGAGGCAATACCTCCATGTTTCCACACTATGAAAGGTCTAGGATTTCAAGTGTTCTGATATCTCCAAGTGTTTCGATTGATATTTTCAAGTTAGTGCAGCTTGATAAGGAGAGATTTTTAAGTCCAATTAGATTCCTGAAGGAGTCTAGGAGAATTTTCAACATTTTACATTCATTCAAGATAATATGTTGAAGATGTGTTAGGTTTCGAAAGGAAGACAACATTTGCAAATCCGTGCAACCAGACAAATCAATATACTGCAGGTTTGCTAAGTTTGCCAAAGGATCTGGCAACTACGTCATTCTTGTCGAGAAGTCTCAAGTGTTTCAAAGAGTGGAGATGAAATAATTATTCTAGAAATGTTTCAATAGGGAATCTCAATTCAATCTTTTCTAGGATTTTCAACTACCCAATAGAATTTGGTATCTGTAAAAGTTCTGCATCGATGTACAACTCCCTCAAATTTTGAGGTGCCTGCAATGGATTATTAAATGTGGTTAGTTTGAAACCATGGCCAGCCTATATTGAGTCATTACCAAAAGAAGAAAAATAAATAAATAAAAACGAACCCTTTTAGAAAAGAAATTGTAAGTACCTCGTTTTCCCCCAGCCACAATGTTTCCAATTTTTCCCCAGCTAGTTCTAAAACTATTAGATTCTTTAGGATTTGAGGAAGACATGAAGCGGTGCGGATATCTATCCTAGCAGAGCCATAGAAGATTCGAATATTTCAGCAGGTTGATATGCTTCCCAAACAATCACCTTCAGCCCTCAGCAGTTGCAAGCCGTTCAAACCAACAAAACGATACTCAAGCTCCATAGAGTTCGAGAATTTTCAACTTAAAAAAAAGAGAAAAATGTTGGAAATATTAATTCCAACTGCACACTAGCAGGGAGGACTGAAACTTAAAGTCTGATGGGTCTGAGGGACAACAACAACAAGAAATGTTTTGTTTTTATTTACACTCCATCGAGCATTAAAAACCCTGTGATAAAATCCTGCAAAGTTTAATTTTTGGTTCAAAAGGCCGTAGCTTGTGTTTGCTGTGTTTACATTGAAGTTCATGGTTTGACCATGCTATCCTCCACTTTATATACCCACACCCATTCGCATTAAAACCCACCAACCAACATAACCCCTGCCGTTTGAAATTTACTCGCCGTTTTGATTTGATTTGAATACACCACGTCATAGTGGTGGAACCCATCTTCGCCAATGTTGCAACCGTGGGCCAATCAACGCCCTATTGCATAGAATGAAGCTAATGTGGACAACCCCAAAATGGATGCGATAAAAAGTTATAACACAATAAAGTTTTTATCGCACGTCCGGAAGCTGACGTCACACTGGCTAGAAATGGATGCGATAAGCATTCATCAAATCTGCCTATAGTTTGTTTGAAGTCTGCCGGGGTCCACCTCCAGCCAATAGGATCCCGTTCGCATGGTTAAAGAGTGTAGTCAGCATGAAAAATTATGGATGTGATAAAGTATGAAACGTTTTGAATAAAGTTTTTTTGAGTTCCCCCAACACATCCACCATCTACCAATAGCGCATCGTCGCACCTGTTACATTTGCCCATATCAATGGGTGTGATTATCGTTGATCTTAGATCAACGATAACCCGCGGGCATAAATAGTTCGTTGTTTAAACCAAAGAGTGCCTCCATAGTTGACTTCGGCCATCATGCTTTGACCAAAGATCGACGTTGGATATTCATAGTGGGAGCACAACACCGATGGTCAGTCCATACCATGAGGTGCCTCCGCAGTGACGCACTGCGAAGAGCCAACATGACCTATATGTCGCTTAATGGATGTATGGGTCAGTTTGACAACCCAAGTACAGAAGTTGTTGAGCAACTGCATTGAATTAGATTAGGTTGTACTGGCCATGACAAAATTCTTAGATATGTAATGTAGTTTTTTTTTATGTAGACAGTTAGACTATGTGTGTGCGTTTTTTTTAAGACAGAGAGTAAATTTCTATAATGCTGTGTGTGAAGCAGTTTGGAATTTTTTTGTAATCCTGAACCAAATATTCAAAAGAAGAAATTGTTATTTTGTAATAGCTTTCAAATTTTAATGAAATAGTTGTTTTGTGTGCGTCTTTGTCCATTGAATATCTATGTTTCATTTGAGGAATTTTATATCCTCTGTGTGTTTGGAATCATTTATAAATTTCAACATGGTATCGGAGCTAGTCCAGGCTCTTTGAAGTTTGTCAAAGAAGGTGAAGGAAGAAGAAGGAGTTTGTTGCAGCTTTTGACTAGCAGTGTAAAAGTTTAGCAAGCAAGGTATTTACCTCAAAACATAGTTTTGATTTGTTTTATAGAGTGCAGTCCTCAGAGACAATTTGTTTGAAAACACAGTCAAGTTTAGAGCATAGTTCAGTAAGCTAGTCATGGTAGGAGCCAGAACAAGCACAAGTATATGAAATACTCAACTCCCACAGTTTAATGGGAAGAAATATGACTATTGGGCAATCACAATAAGAGCCCTGTTTGCCTCTCAAAACTTAT
The DNA here is from genome assembly GCA_034641835.2 of Pinus albicaulis. Lineage (NCBI taxonomy): Eukaryota > Viridiplantae > Streptophyta > Pinopsida > Pinales > Pinaceae > Pinus > Pinus albicaulis. Next base: position 1,229,461,815 of record CM076570.1, on the reverse strand, counting down.
GGGAATTGTTGAAGATGGTCTAGAAGAACCAACAAATGAAAATGCATTTAATTCCTTAACACAAGCATAGAAGGATTTGCTGAAGAGCAATATGAAGAAGGACTCAAAAGCCCTCTTCTATCTTTATCAAGCAGTGCATGAAGTGTATTTCCAAGGAGTGTAGCAGCCAAGAGGTCCAAGGATGCATGGGATACCCTCCAGATAGTCTACCAAGGAATGGAGAAGGTAAATACTGCAAAGCTTCAATTATTGAGAAGGAATTTTGAAGTTATTTGCATGAAGGAGTATGATACAATAGACTCATTCTTTACTCTAGTAATTGGGTTGGTTACCCAAATGAGATCTCATGGAGAGACAGTAGAAGAAAGAAGAATAGTGGAGAAAGTGTTGAGGAGCTTACCCTCAAGGTTTGATGTGATAGTCACAATTATTGAAGAGACAAAGGATCTCTCAAAGTTTACAGTTGATGAGCTTCATGCATCTTTGATGACACATGAACAAAGATTGGGTAGAACAATAAAATCATCTTTGGAGCATGCCTTCAAGACCAAAATGTCTTTGGAAGAGGAAGAGGTCAAGGTAGAGGAAACTACAAAGGAAAAGGAAGAGGTAGAAGCCAAAATAGAGGAGGAAGAAGCAGCTCTGCAAATACAAGTGGAAGGGGCAGCAATCAAAATCAGAACCAAGGGCAAGGTAGCAACTAGCAAGGTGGAAAAAATCAAGCATGGACAAAGGTATGATAAATCCCAAGTCCAATGTCATTACTATAATAAGTATGGCCATTATGCCAATGAATGTAGGAAGAAACAGAGTGACATGGGTAATAGACCCAGTGCTAATTTTACCAAAGAAAATATCATTCAAGAGAAGTTGTTTTTAGGATGTAATATGAATAAAGAAAAGAATGACAAAATATGGTTTCTATATTTAGGATGTAGCAGCCATATGATTGGAAACATTTCCATGTTTTCCATGATTGATGAAAATGTAAAGTCTCAAGTAACATTGGGGACAGACAGTAAGGTCTCTGTCATGGTAAAAGGTAGAGTGAGTGTTTTGACAAAGAAAGGATAAATAAGATCCATATCAGATGTTTAATATGTGTTTGGTATAAAGTGTAACCTTTTGAGCATTGGAAAACTCATTTAGAAATGCTACAATGTTTTCTTTGAAGATGATGTATGCACCATCATGGATAAACCACCAAGAAAGCAATGCATTGCACAAGTGAAGATCACAAGGAACAAAATGTTTCCTCTCAAGATGAAAGCAGATTTGAAGAAAGGAGCTGAAATTTCAGTAGTGACACAAGATACATTCCAAAGAGAAGCAAAGGATGAAAACTGGTTATGGCACTTGAGATTTGGACATCTCAACTTTTGAGGTCTGAATTTGTTGCATAGAAAAGGAATGGTAATGGGATTACCATTGATTGAGAAACCGGACAGCCTTTGTGAAGGCTGCATCTTGGGCAAACAACATAGGGAAAGCTTTCCATTAGGAAAGAGCATAAGGGCAAAGGCACCCTTAGAAATTGTCCATTAAGATTTGTGTGGACCAATGAAAACACCATCATGAGCAAGAAGCCACTATATGCTGACCTTCATTGATGATTTCATGAGAAAAACATGGGTGTACTTTTTGAAATTTAAAAGTGAAGTGTTTGAGAAATTCTACCACTTTAAAGCTCTTGTAGAGAATCAAAGTGGGAAGCATATTAAGGTCTTAGGGATAGACAGAGGAGGAGAGTATATCTCAAAATAATTTCTGCGTTTTTGCAGAGAAAATGGGATACACAAGCAATTTACAGCAAGGTATACACCTCAGAAAAATGGAGTTGCTGAAAGGAAAAATAGAACCATCGTGGACATGGTAAAAAGTATGTTGAAGGAAAAAAAATTTCCAAATGAATATTGCGCTGAAGCTGTAAATTGTGCAGCATATATCTTGAATAGATGCCCAACCAAAGCTGTAATGAACAGAGTTCTGGAAGAAGCATGGAGTGGCATAAAACAATTTTTCACCCACATGAAAGTTTTCGGTTGTGTGGCTTATGCACACATTCCAGATCAGCTAAGGAAGCAGTTGGACAGTAAGGGGGAGAAGTGCATATTTATTGGATATAATGAAGAATCCAAAGCATAAAGATTGTATAACCTATCCACCAAGAAGTTTGTTATAAGCAGAGATGTGCAATTTATTGAAGAAGAAGCTTGGGATGGAAGCATTGAGAAAACAATGGATATAAAAAGCCGTTTGTCTCATGATGATAATGAGGAAGAGATGGCTGAAATACATCCCTCATTAGCAGCACCACCTCCACAAACACAAGGACAGCAAGGGACACCACAAGCAGGTATGAGAACAATCTTGAGAAGTGATGTCAGTGCTTCTCCAAGCACATCATAAGGAGCAGATTTGAGTGCTTCTACAAGCACAAGTTTAGCAAGTGAAAGAGGAACCAGATTCAGAAGTCTGAATGAAGTTTATGAGAAAGAAGAAGGTATGAACTCTTTCTTTGCATTGTATTGTCATGTAGAGGATCCTATTCATTTTGAAGAAGCTATAAAAGATAAGAAATGGATAGATGCTATGGATAAAGAAATAAATGCCATAGAGAAAAACAAGACATGGGAATTATTTGATCTCCCAAGAGGAAAAGAAGTTATTAGAGTAAAATGGGTCTACAAAACCAAAAGCAATGCTGAAGGTAAGATTGAAAGGCACAAGGCCAGACTTGTTGTCAAAGGCTACAAGCAGCAACAAGAAAGAGATTATGAAGAAAAATTTGCAATGGTTGCAAGAATGGAAACAGTAAGAGCAGTGTTGTCCATAGCAGCACAACACAAGTGGAAGGTTTACCAAATGGATGTGAAATCAACATTCCTAAGTGGAGCATTGATAGAAGAGGTTTATGTTGAACAACCTCTAGGCTATGAAAAAGAAGGCCAAGAGCATAAAGTATGCATATTGAAGAAAGCTCTATATGGGCTGAAACAAGCACCAAGAGAATGGTACAGTAGGAAAGATGCCTATCTACTAGAAAATGGGTTTGAGAAATGTGAAGGAGAACCCACATTATACATCAAAGAGAAAGATCGTAAGATGCTGATTATTGTTTTGTATGTTGATAATGTGATCTTTACAGGTAATGATGCTTACCTCATTGAGAATTTTAAAACAATCATGAAGGATGAATTTGAAATGACTGATATGGGATTGTTGAGATACTTCTTAGGAATAGAAGCACAGAAAAATGAAAATAAAATTTTTATTTCTCAAGCTAAATATGTAAATGAAGTTTTGGAAAGATTTAATATGCAGGATTGCAAGGCAGCAATTACTCCTACAGTGATGGGATTGAAATTAAGCAAAGAAGATAGCAGCAAGGATTTTGATCCAAGTTTGTACAAGAGCATAGTTGGCAGGCTTATGTATTTGACTACAACTAGGCTGTATATTATGCATGTTGTGAGTTTAATTTCCATATTTATGGAAAGGCCAAAGGAGACACATTGGCAAGCAGCAAAAAGAATTCTGAGGTATGTGAAAGGAACAAAGAGGTATGGAATTTTATACACCACTTCAGAAAATTTTGAATTGATTGGATATACTGATAGTGTTTGGTCTGGAAGTATAGATGATAAGAAAAGCACCTGTAGTTATGTTTTTCATATGGGATTAGGAGCCATTTCATGGGCTTCTAAGAAACAACCAATTGTGGCTTTATCAACAGCAGAGGCAAAATATGTGGTAGCTACAGTAGCAACATGTCGAGCAGTATGGATGAGAAGAATGTTGAAGAGTTTGTGTCATGAATAGGTAAAAGGCACGAAAATTTATTGTGATAATAGCTCAACAATAGCATTATCAAAGAATTTAGTGTTTCATAAGAGAACGAAACACATTGATGCCAAGTATCACTACATCAGAGAGTTAGTGAACAATGGGGAAATTGTTCTAAAACATTGCAGAACTGAAGAGTAGGTTGCTGATATACTGACAAAACCATTGGGGCAGAAAAGTTTTAATTATTTGAGAAAATGTCTGGGTATGCAAGAAAAGTCAGCAGTTGAAATTAAGGGGGAGTGTTGGAAATATTAATTCCAATTGCACACTGGCAGGGAGGACTAAAACTTAAAGTCTGATGGGAATCTGAGGGACAACAGCAATAAGAAATTTTTGTTTTTATTTACACTCCGTCGAGCATTAAAAACCCTGTGATAGAACCCTGCAAAGTTCAATTTTTGGTTCAAAAGGTCGTAAGCTGTGTTTGCTATGTTTACATTCAAGTTTGTGGTTTGACCACGCTATCCTCCGCTTTATATACTGACACCCATTCGCATTAAAACCCGCCAACCAACATAACTCCTGTTGTTTTGATTTGATTTGAATACACCACGTCATATTTGTGGAACCCATCTCCACCAACGTTACAACCGTGGGCCATTCAATGCCCTATCGCATAGAATGAAGATGATGTGGACAGCCTCAAAATAGATGCGATAAAAAGTTATAACACAATTAAGTTTTTATCACAGTTCTGGAAGCTGACATCACACCGGCCAAAAATGGATGCGATAAGCATACATCAAATCCACCTGAAGTTTGTTTGAAATCCGCTGGGGTCCACCTCCAGCCAATAGGAACCTATTCTCATGGTTGAAGAGTCCAGTTAGCAGGAAAAATTATGGATGCAATAAAGTATGAAACTTTTTGAATAAAGTTTTTTTAGTTCTGCCAGCGCATCCATCGTCAACCAATAGTGCATCATCGCACCTGTTAACGTTCGCCCATATCAACAGGCGTGCTTATCGTTGATCTTAGATCAACAGTAACTCGCGGGCACAAATAGCTCACTGTTTAAACCAAAGAGTTCCTCTGCAGTTGACTTCTACCATTGTGCTTTGACTGAAGATCAATGGTGGATATTCACTGTGGGAGCACAACGTCGATGGTCAATCCTGACCATGAGGTGCCTCCACAGTGACGAACTGTAAAGAGCCAACATGACCTGCATGTCACTTAATGGATGTATGGGTCAGTCTAACAACCCAAGTACAAAAGTTGTTGAGCAACCGCATTGAATTAGATTAGGTTGTACTGGCCACGAAAAAATTCTTAGATATGTAATGTAGTTTTTTTTAATGTAGACAGTTAGACTGTGTGTGTGCATTTTTTTTTTAAAGACAAAGAGTAAATTTCTATAACGCTGTGTGTGAAGCAGTTTGGAATTTTTTTTGTAATCCTGAACCAAATATTCAAAAGAAGAAATTTTTATTTTGTAATAGCTTTCAGAGTTTAATGAAATAGTTGTTTTGTGTGCATATCTTTCCATTGAATCTCTATGTTTGAGTTGAGGAATTTTATATCCTCTATGTGTTTGGAATCATTTATAAATTTCAACAAAAAATCGATAACATAAATTTCAGGAAATAATGTTCAAATCTTCAAACACCTAAAGTTGATTGTTGGAACGTGTTGTCTGAAACTTTCTTGGTGGGGCACCAAAGATGATGTAGAGGGACTGCCAAACTTCTGCCCAAGTCTCGAAGGTGATCATGCACTATTATACAATTTTTGCTGTATATCGCGACAAGAGACTTATTCTCTAAAATTTGAAGACCCAACCATCCCTCCCAGCCGTGTGCATCCCATATTCTTATAGCCACATATTTGTCTTCTTTCACGAAGTAACAAGAAATATCTAAGAATATCTCTTTTTCCTGCTGGTCAAGACTGTCATAGCTAATTTTAAGGCTTTTTTGTATTTCTTCGGGCAGTATTTTGGAGATTTTGCACAGTTGTGCTTCCAAAAACTTCAAATCCCTTCCATAAAGTAATGCCCCAAGAACTTTGAGAGATAAAGGCAATCCATTGTTGGCATCCAAAAACTTTGCAACCATTTTTTCAAATCTGACATTAGGAAGACGCTCATGAAAGACACGCAAATAAAAAAGATCTTGAGAAATTTCTCTATCGAGGCCTTTTAGCTCATAAATGGATGATTCTCCTATATCTGAGATTCTCAGGACATCTTTCTTGCGAGATGTAATTATTATTAAGCTACCAGCAACAAGGATTTCCTATCCTGGTGCAAAAAACACATGTAATTGCTCTACATGATCCACATTATCTAAAATTAGAAGAGCTTGATGAGATGAGAGACAACTTGAAAGCTTCCCTCTACCGTCAGCTATGTTGCCTATTTTAAGATCCCTTGAAGTCAAGTCTTTTATGAGTTGAGTCTGCAGGAATGGTAAAGAGTTCCTGTCTACAGCCTCCCTCACATTAGATATGAAACGTGATTGATCGTAATATGACTTGTTGTGGTTAAATAATTATATTTCCAAGCTCGTCTTCCCTACTCCACCAAAAACCACAATCCCCACAACCTTGGTCTTCCCGTTCTGTTGTTGCTGCTGCAATAAAACCCTTTTCTCAAAATCTTCTAGTTTTCCAGCCAAATTGGTTAGAATGGTTCCCGGATCCAATAGTGATTTTGTAACCTTTTCCTCCACCCATTGCACTACCTTATCCAAGAGCACGCCTTCGTCACTGGTTATTCAAAGCAAACCAAAGCAGCCATGAGGACGAGACCCTTATTTGGACCGAAAAAACTTAGTTGTATCTAGGTCATGTGGCAGCCATGTATCACTAATGAAAAAAAAATTCAAAATTGCGATGTTGATATTAAACCCAAAATGGAAAAAGAAATAAAAACCATAGCATTGATCCAGTTAAACCACCGTTGTTTTAGGAAATTGTAAATTCTTTTTATTCCTAAAAAAATTATAATTGTTATCTTCAATTAAAAGATCCAGAACTTTAGGACGATATTTAATCTATACAATTAAGCTAATATGGGCAATTGCAGTTAGAATTATGACCCATTACACTCATCCAGCTCGAAGTCACTTAAATTTGAAGTTGTATAGAGTGCTCCTCTCTAATATTCAAGTGTTTTTCGGCTGTATCTACGCTTCCTTTCATGAATTCGTAGGCTTCAGCATATCCTCCATTATTGCTCGTCCACCCTAGATATCCCAAGAATCGCTCATACACTCCATCTTTGCCACTTATCCATCGAAGATCCCAAGGATCGACATGGTAAAATGCTGGAAGAATTGGAGCTCTCGACTTCAACATGAGGACAAGCTCGTCTAGACACCATCTTGACTCCGGATATGTCAGAGAAAAAATGGTTATATGAACCTAGGCGTTTTCTATAGCTCATTTTATTTGACAAGATAAGTCATCTCCCTGCTGCATGTCTGGCTCGTCCATAAATGCTTTGAATCCACATGAATGAAACATATGAAGTTTTTATATGTTTATTAGAAGTGCATTTTTTTTAATATGCTTATTATAAGTGTATTTTTTTAAATATTTTTTATTAATTTATAATTTAGAAGTTTATATATATTTTTTGAAAATTTGTTGCTATTTAATTATAATTGTTATTTGGTTATTTCGATGTAAATTTTTAATGAAAATATAAATCTTAATTTTTGATAAGAAAATAATAGTTTTGATTTATTTATATGAAAGTAAAATAAACATAATTTAAATAACATACCATAAATATATAATATACAAAGTTCATGAAAAATAAATTATTGTTGTATATGAAATATTTTAAAAGATGTTTATTCATTTATTTGTTTTGGATAATTGTACAAAATTGTCCTGTAACTATTTGATCTTATTTGGGAGTTCATTTACTTCTAGCACCATCTTTGGGTTCATGAATAGGTTGTAAGAGCTAATTAATTCTTCTACGGAATATAGAGGTTGATTCTTAGACCTTTTTGCATCACTTACAACATATAGGAATTCAGACTCTTTACATAGTCTCCTCTCTTGACCTCCAATAACAATATGGTTGCATATGATAAATCCATCTACAAGGTTTTGCCTAATTTTCTGGCTGAAGATCTAGAAGGTAACATGGTATAAACCACTAGAATGTTAGCCACAACAATGTCCATGACCACGCTCTTCATGGGGATTTGGGCGAGGGACATTGTAGAAAACCCATGTAGATTCAACTGATCTTGTAATATGCTAAAACAAAATACTTGAATCTATTCTGGAAATTGCGGAAACTAATTACATCGCAGAATCACATGAACAAGAAAGAGAAATAATTTCAATCACACAACACAAAGATTTATCTGTGGAAATCCTTAGATAAAAACCCCGCTCTTTCTCCTCTAAGTCACTAAAGAGATCTCTATTACCCATCATATGCAACGAGACATTGGTGTCCAGATACCACATGGTTCCCATTACAATTCTTTCCATGCATGCCATGATAGTAAAATTAAGCTCAAATTGTGAAGTTAGAGCTTCACCTATTGTTGCAACAACAGGTTCCTTTTTTCTTGCTTTATTCTATGGAAATTTTGTGGCATAGTGCTCGAACTCGTGAAAATGAAAAAAATTGATGTTGGACAAGTCTTTCTTCTTACCCTCTTCACCTTGGGATTTCTTTCCCTTGGCTTTCTTTCCTTTTTTGACCAATGCAAATTCTTCTTCCGTTTCTTTGGAAGAGGTCTCGTCTTTAGTGTTTTGTCTTATCTCTTCTTGCACCAAGTCAGACCATAACCGCTCCCACTCTGGTAACTTCTCCCTCCCATTTATTGGAGCTTGGTAGCTATTCCAACTCTTGGGAAGGCCTAGAAGTGTTATACTCACTAGATCATCCTCGGCAACGGTAACACCAACATTGTTAAGTTCATCCCGACATTGGGTGAGCTTGGTCAAGTACTTTAGTATTGTGTCGCCCTCCTCCATCTTGATTTTTCTAAGTTTTTCCTTCAGCGCTAGCTTCCTATGGTCATTGTTTTTTTGAAACAAATATGTTAAGGGCTTCCACATAGCATATAGAGTTGCATTTCCATGGAGGTCAAGATAATATGATATTGAACTCCTTCCAATAGAATCCTTCTTGCCTTCACTACGTTCTTCTTCCATGCTGCCAGATCTTGAGCATCTGCTACTACGAACTTAGGAATATCATTTTCTATGAAATCCTTTAGCCTGTTGTCTTCAAACATTGCTTCCATCCTATCCTTCCAAGCCATGTAACTCGAACGACCCTCAAGGGCATATTGGAGTCTCAATCCAAAGAAAGACATCTTGATCCTGTTGTTGGTCCTAAAGAGTAGATCTACAAATTCAATTCAACTTCTCCAAAAACACTCATATTCTCCTCTTCTATAGTGATTCATCCTCTAATACCATGTAGAAAATCCATGTAGATTCAACTGATTTTGAAATATGCTAAAAAAAAGTACTTGTATCTACTCTACAAATTGCGGAAACCAATTAGGATCACAAAATCACGTGAACAAGAAAGAGAAAGAATTTCAATCACACAACACAAAGATTTATTTGGGGAAAGCCTCAACTAAAAACCCCGCTGTGTGTATATTGCATAAGTCAAAGAACAAGATAACAATACAATGCTTCTCTCAGGCTTGAGAGCTCTCTGCACTATCTCTATCTGTCTCACGGATTCCTATGCAAGCTTGGTTCAATACTTAGCTATTTTATTGGCTTCAGGAATCCTTATTTTGTTGCACACTTTCCTAGGGAATTAAGCCCCTATTAACAAGGAAAATCCCTAATAATTATTGTACAATAAATCAAGGCTCTTCCTCTTGCTCCATGCACCACATGTACAATTTTCTAATTATATAACTAATAGTAAACTTCCCTTTAACTCCAATCTCAAGTGGGTCTCTCTCATAACTGACATGCATTAGTTATTTATGAATGAATTATCAATCATCTGATTGATCACTGCATGTGAATTAGTATAATTTAATTCACTTGACCTCTCGCTAGTTCCTCTATCATTTAGAACTAATTATATTGATTTTAACTCAAATAAATTAAGTTAATTAATTACAACTCACAATAAACTCTACCTGGGCCCCCAAAATTTAGGGAACACTATACATGCCTCCCATTAGACTCTCAACTCGAATTAACTGAACTAACTAAGTCTTCTTGACTTAGTTAACTCGTATAATTTGTCATGTGATGTGGAATTACAATTTGATTCTAATTTAATTAAGGGTAAATTAAATTGAAATACTTCTTGATGTGATTTTCAAGATTTCTTGTTTCCATTTTCAACATATATCACAAAATGTTTTGTTTTACACAAATAAAACCTATGGATAGATAAGTTTCCCTAAGTGTGGTGGACACACCTATAACAACAGATGAAAGACACTTAACCTTTTCCTTAAGACAAATAGATAAGAGAAAGAACACCTACTTATGATCCTTCACTATTCTTCATCTCCCTTCTGTTTCTCCTGTCACTCCCAATCGAATTGAACTCATTTGATTGTTACTTGCAATTACTAACAGAAGACAGAAAATGAAATAAAGGCATATGATCTATTCATCTTAATCAAACTAAATCGATTGCATTTTAAAATACATATATAAAAGCATGAACACATGTATTGGGAAAAGAACAAATCTCTTTATTATAAGATAGAAGGAGAAGTTACAACCAGTTGGATCAATTCGATGTCAACTCGCTCTAGATTCAGTCCATCCTCATCAAATCAGCAACATTACTCCAGCAGCATAAAATTACTTGCAAACAATACCTCAAAGAGCTATAATCTCACCAGCATAACACTACAAAATTCAATCTCCCCTTGCATTATGATCAATGTTCAATTTATAAGAAATGAGGGTAGTTTGGCATTAATTGGTCATTGAATGGATTTTCCATAATTGGATGAGGGAGTTTCCTTATTCAATGGGATAAGAGGATAAGTGATTTAATGTCTCCATGGTGTTCATATTCGAGGTTATCAGATAGCATGATATCTGGAACCACTTCTAGAAGCCACTATAAGGTGGGAAGATTCCTAGAATCATTTGAAAAATTCGCTCAAATTCGACGAACACACTGTTAAGTGGGCCTAGGTTCTCTGGAACGTTGCTTTGCATGGGATTAAGTTCTCTGCAAAGAGCTTATTGCACTCTAGGGGTATGTTGGTGGCTCAATGGAGCATTTCAACTGGACTTCAAGCAGTGAAACTTTCATGGATGAAAACCAGCAATGGGATGAATTGTTTAAGGCAAGTAGCAATTGATTTAGGGTATGATAGATCCTGTTTGTACTGATCTGAGTTTCGGGAGTGATGCCCAAATTGGCTTATAACAGCTACCCCCTAAAGCATGAAGTTAAAAATGATAATTTTGAGTGATATGCTTTATGATGTGATGAGTAGGATCTAAAGAGTACGGTGACCTGCATCTATTACAATACATTACATCATGATATATTTTACATTTTGGACATGAATTTCTGAGGGAGGCATACCCATACTCAACACATAAAATATCATAACATGTATATAAATTAGAAGGTTGTCTATAGATGTAAACCCATGATAGGATGATCATATGTGTAAAACCATTGTACGGATGATGTGGTACCACTCCTGAAATCACAGCTCAGATGGATGAAACTAGATCTGGGGTCTTCTATCTCTTTCACTCGATCGCTCAAGTATGAGTCTACCCATGTGAATATGTGATCTGAGTCGGACATGGGAAGACATTGTATGATTACCAACCAATGATGTAAGTCATTAACAAGCATGAAAGAAACCATCGATGATGATAATGGATCTCAAGGTATTGTAGTACAATATGTATGGTGTAAATAGATGATTTGATGTTGAAAACCATACAAAGTATTTCGATCGAAGGCCAGTGATGTCAACCAGTAGCCAAAAGCAAGAAACTTGCCATTGATGCATGCAAGCTCCAAGGTACTAGAAGGATGTTTCTAAGTCAACTTCGTGGATGATGAGCTGATGTTGACATGAAGTGACTCGTCACAGGAGGGCCTTGATGTATCCCCCATCAACGACATGAAACATGAGTAAATATTTCATAAACATAATGTAATTGATGAAGAAATGTTCAGGGATGGTGGTTATGAAATGAAAGTTTATGAGTATTGCAAAGGATGAGGAATTACTGAGTGACTTCTCTTGAACATATCAGTGACACTGAATAAGTTGGAAGCATTGACCCAAAACCAAAGTGATGGATGGTATGATAGACCATAGGTATGATAAACCATCAAGAAGATAACCCAACCCAACTGCTACGGAGATGGAGCGAATGAGTGTCATGTTCAAGAGTGACTTTCTACCATAAAGTGATTTATCCCTTTTCCATTTTCCCCAGTCATTGCTAACGAGTACCTATTTTTTTTTTAACAAGCTTGAGGAGGATAACATATGCTTGATGTATAATTACACCCTTTGGGTGAATCCATCGATATGTGATGTTTTAACAAGTCTAGAGAAAGTGAAACTCGATATTTTCATGATGGACAAGTCCATCGTTATGTGATGCTTTAATGAGTCTAACGACATTGAAAAATCAATCCTTTTTTATATTTAGAGAGTTTGAAAAACGGACAAAAAGAAAACTCCACAAGTTCTTTTTCGTAAATTTGTCCCTCATGTCCAAAAAAGCGTAAAATAATACCTGAGAGAACCTCCTAGCCATGTTCAACTAGGGCATTCCTTTTTCATAAATAATCTATCCCAATCCAGAAAAGGGTTAAACTTATACCGAGTAGATGTTGTTTCTGTTCCTTTTACAAGCTCAAAAGGACAAGTGCTCGACAATATTTTCATGTTTTGGGAGTCTGAAAAGAGCTCAAAGAGGACTCCATGGGGGGTTCATTTTTCGATTTTTAACAAAGTTCGAAAAAGAGATAAAATTGTGCTATGTGGTCAAAGTTCATTTTAAGATCATGCACATCAAATTCACTGTACTAGTTGTAAATCTGCTCAAAGAACCACCAAAGGGCTTAAACATATGTTTAATAGTAAAAAACTATATTTGATTCATTAAATATGCATGAAATAATCGAAAAGATCATTTAAATGAGAATTTACCATGTTATTTTACCATTTCACATTTACCATTTAGTTTTGAGTACTCTGAGCTAGTTTTACCCTTGAACTTTAGCAGTTGATTGCGACAGATTCTGTGAACCATTTATCGTGCCTTTAAGACCAAGTAAGAGATATCACCTTTCTCTTTCTATTGGTATCATTCTTTTGCATTTTCAGGCACATTTTTTAGGGTTTTGGGGCTCCTAGGAAAATCTACAATGCCCTAGGACCAACGCACTATTGAGTGTCAAAAGGTGCATTGCAGAGGAACTAGATAGAAGCCCAGGTGCTCTGTAACGCACTTTCTAGGGAACAGGGGTGCGTTAGTCGTAGTTGATGAATTTTATTTGTGTTTTGTGCCCAAAATTTATTCATTTTTCTGTATGAAATGGATCCTAACTAAGCTTATGGTTTGATTGCAGGCTTTGATCGGATCAGAATGTCAATTACATGGCGAGAAAGAGAACATGAGGAACAAGATATGATTTCCCTAAACGATCCTGGCACTATGAGAGCTCTAAGATATTGTGGGTTACTCAAGTACTTTAAACTACCAAGGATGAGGCAACATTTGGAACTATTACAGTTCTTGATTCGTTCATAGGATCCGATAGAGAAGGCATTTCACATTGGGGATAAAGTGCTCCCAATATTGGTCGATGATATTTATTTTCTGATAGGTTTGTCGAGATGCAATGCCCCCATTTCCCTTTCGGGTTCCATCCGTGGAGGTGAGATAGTGAGGGATTACATTTGATAGTTTTGTCGGCCAGGTACTGAGCCTAGCAAGGATGGAAAGATAAACATCAGGGATGTGCATGATATGTGTTTGCGAATGATCCTGTTCATCATCGCAAAGCTAGCTAGCAGTGTGACATTTCATGTTGCAAATAGATCATAGATGCAGTATGCGCTTGAGTGCCTCGAGCCGACCGTGTTCAACTGGGATGATAACAATACTCTCTTAGATGAAAGAACAGTTGACCAAAGTGAAAAGTGGTGGGACGAATAATTTTAGCTATGGATCGATTCTGATCACTTTCATTCTGGAGTGAAATCCATTAATGCAGCCACAACATGTAACACTGGGTGTAGCTGGTCCTAGGGATCTGCAGATGCAACGGTGGGTAGAATTGATGGCTAGACATGTTGGCCAGTCATCAATCTCATTCTCTACTGCATTTTTTACTTGGCTCCGACGACAACATATCATCATAGAGGAGCATCCATACGTAGGGGTAGATTTTCGTGGAGACCCAGAGTTGATGCTACCAGCAGGCGCTCAATGGGGTGCTATAGGTAAAATGTTTTGACCATGTTTTTTACATGTTTTTGATGTTTACAAGGCTAAACTAAAGATGTTTTATGTATACAAATGCAGGTAGTGTTTGACCAATGGGTCATCCACAACAGGCAGATGAACTAGCAGGGAGGACTGTTGGTAGAGCAGTCCTTCAAGATTTGGATTTGACCGAGACTTTGGCTGAGTTACAACAGCATGTAGAGGAGTTGACTCTCAAAATACTAAATATCCAGATCGAGGATTTACTGATGAGGCTGCAGCGCCATACTATTGGTGTGCCTAGCCGATGGATGAGGTTATTGCGCATGATAGCTCAAGCAGTGACCTACTATCATCAGCACCACTAGATCTACTTAGGATATGATATGTCTGCATGCATTTTGAGGTCATGTGACCAGTGTGTATTGGACACAAAGTTTATAAAAAACCTGATTATATATCTATTTTACTTTCAGTGTTTTCCTATGGTTATGTGCAATCATATTCAATTGTATTATGTGAATTGAAAATATATCTTTACATATGTTGCAAATGTTTGTATAACATGTAATTCGCTAAAGAATTAGTCAAGGTTTTAAAGTTTCTGGAAATGCATTAATATTGGATGTAATCTGTTAGTGTTGGAATCAACACTTGGATTGTGATAAGCGCCTGACACGACACATCTTAAGCTCAAGGGATTTTCTTACAGTTGGACTAGGTTTTTGGGAAAGTGGTTGGAACTTACACACACTAAAAGGTATTTTGAGAAAATAAGAATCTCTCACACATATGAGGGCACTGGTGCATGATGTGGTAGCAAGGTTGGGTTTGTAGCTCGATGGTTAGAAGAATGAAAGATAATCATCCGATATGTAAAATAGAAGCCCACTGCTAAGAGGAAAAGGTGACACAAATTATAGATCTGAAATTTATAGTGAAAGAATGCTTTGACTTTATGAATCAAGAGTTCTTGATGGATCAAGAATGACAGAAATAAATT
This sequence comes from Pinus albicaulis, assembly GCA_034641835.2. Taxonomy (NCBI): domain Eukaryota; kingdom Viridiplantae; phylum Streptophyta; class Pinopsida; order Pinales; family Pinaceae; genus Pinus; species Pinus albicaulis. The sequence goes on along the minus strand of CM076570.1, from coordinate 1,229,446,568 downwards.
AACATGCATGCCAGATTAAAATAATTACCAGAACATAAGACAAGATTTAATATGACCCCAGGGAATTCTTATGAACAATCTTCAATTCATACTGAATCAGGAAAGCTTGGAACAAGACTTACAAAAATAGATCAATATGTCTTGGAGGTTCACAAGATTGATAAAAGCATGAGATAAAACTTTATAATAAATTTGGAAAGATAGATAAGGTATGTAAAAACATAAGGGAAAAAAATACACACATCATACAATTTGTGAGTCCTCACGTTAGGGGAATTTTGAGGTCTAAAATGGGCCTCCTAAGGAAATAATAGAATAATAACTAAACCAATAAATTAATATTTATGAATTTGGAATTCACTTTTTGCACCAAAATCCATGTAACCATAGTTAAAGTCAATTCAAAAGTTGTACCAAAATAAAATTAATAAAAAAATTGTATTGATGTGACTATAAATAAGTATGAGTGTTTCAAGAAAAAGTCTTTATCATTAAACAACTAATGCATTTGTCCTTTGTACTTAAATAACTTCAAATAAAATATAAATAAAAATTTATAAATTCTTAATTATATTATATGCTATTAATTAAAATTTATATTATTTAAATTGTATAATAACATGTAATTAATATACTATATAAAAATAATATAATATAATAGGTGTATAGGGATATGCATTGTTTATTTCAAGAAATATGAAATGAAAATAATATATTTTTATTCAAAAAGTGTGAAATGACATTTATTATGAGTACTTTACTTTGACTTTAAAAGGACTTAGAGCACTACCATGGTTAACCATGAGTTTTTATCCACCATTGCGAATATGACAAATAAGTACCTTTAACTCAATCAATGCCACCTAGACCATTAGGGATGATGTCATCCCCTAAAATGTGATTGGTTCTCATAAAGTTAATTTTGATTGTACATTTTCCTTAGGAGGCCCATTTTAGACCTCAAAATTGCCCTAATGAAAGCGCATCTGGATATTATATACTAAAAAATAAACAACCCGGTATACAATAAGATGAACAACCAATGAACCCTTTCTCCATTGCTTTACATAGTATGTATACAAAAATATGTTCTGTTGAAGCTTCCACAAAAAGTGCAAGTCTCTTTTAGAGACTTTATTACAATACTCTACATATAGTAAAGCTTATCTTAAACATAACATAAAAGTAGTCTGAAATACAATAAAGACAAAACATGATAGTATGGAGCTCGAAGTGGCTAAGTTCAGGTGGCTGAGTGCTCCTCATTTTCTGGGAAAATTCCTCCACAAAAAATGCAAATGCCAACTAAAAAAGGACACCTGGACCTTTATCCACAAAAGTGTAAGAGTAATTAACTGAAAATGACATCTAGAAGATAGCTTGACTGGATGACACTTGTAAAAAACCATTACCAGTGAGGCGACATTCACTTTATCACCACTTAGTGTCATTCTTCGAAACGAGAAGAAAAAGCTACCTTTTTACCTTCTTATATAAATTCTGAAAATAATAGCTACTTTTCTGGAAAATGTAGCTATTTCTGAAAATTCTGTAGATCAGCCAAAAATTATATGATTCTTCAGATTTTCATTGTTTTATAAATTCAATCATCAAAGATCTAGTATAGAAGGAAAAATCCTAATAGCTTTTTCCTTAGTGACCCTCTTGTTTGGTTTTCTATTTTGTACTTTCTTTTTTTTTAGTCTTCTTCTTCCCTGGGTCATTTTCTAGACTTTCATCTACGTTTATTATCTCATCTCTGAGAGAAGGGTTGGCTATGAGTTTTCTTGCTAGCCTGAGCTTATTATTTGGTCTAGTATGAGGCCTTTGTATGTATGGATTAGGGATGTATGAAGTCCTCTTTCTTCCATGGATAACTCTGCTTGACTGCCCTTCTTCAAACTATGTTTCAGTAAACTCTGTTTCACTACTATCTTCTTCAAAAAATGAGTATGAATGGATTATGGATTTCTTCTTCCATTTGGCTGATGAACTAAGAGATGAATAGAGCTGGGCTATAGTTGGTTCATTTGTTGTAGTCTCTGAAGCTTTGCTTTTCCCCTTAGCTAATGTTTTAAGAGAGGAAAAGACTTTTGCAAGTTTAGGCTCCTCTGGTGCTGGAATGGCATTGTCTTCTTGATTCTCCTATCTAGCCTCTAGACCATGGATTGTTTTCAACATTTTAGGGCTAACTTCCACTGAATATCCCTCTGTCAAAATAATTTTTCTTCCACGTTTACTCTTTGAAGAGGAAGCTACCTCCTCCTTGCCTTTAGACATAGCATTCTTATCAGGTAGGGTAGCCTTTTGTTTGAGTTTTCTTGCATGCTCCTACCTACAATACCCCAAGGTCTGTGGCTCCTTAAGTAGTCTTCTAGTGTAAGCTTCCTTGGTTGGTTTCCCTATAGGTATAGGAGTGGTAGTTTGAACTCTACCTCTCCTAGCTAAGTTCCTTGTCTGTCTGTTAGGTGGTGTAGAAGATTGACCAGTTTGTGAAGGGGTCAATGTAGGTGTAGGGCTTGACTGCTGCTCTTGAGTCTTTTTCCTTAAAGGCCTTCCTACCCTTCTCCTTGAGTTAACACTGTTGAAAATTTTATCTGCTAAAATTTGTTTCCCATGTGGTTCTCTTCTTTCTCAGATGATAAACCACCAGCATTTTGATTAAACCCCTGTGATAAAGATTGTGAAGAGAATAATATGGGGTTATTTATAACTTTTGGTACATTTTCAATATAGATTTATAAAGGAAAAATGGTAAGTTAATAGGTTTAGAGCCCGAGATTTGAGCTAGAAACCTCATTTGATATTGATGCACAGTGGAAAACCTACATTCATAGGTAATATAACGTTGCAGAGTGGTAATAACATCTTGCCACTCAGGCCTGAAATAAGAAATCTGAACAGTAGGGGTCTAATCTATATTTTTATGCTTAGGCTTAAGATATGGATTTAAATCATCTTTAAGCAGAGTTTTCCTCTTGTACCAGGACTCACCTGTAGCTGATGAGTAGGTAGCTCTTGCAATGATAGTCACTGTGATCCTGAAGGTCTAAGACCCCAATTTGACTTGCTCTCCATCAAATGAATCAACAAATGCTTTAGCAACTGCAACATTTTCACCTGAAATTTTCTTTAAAAACTGATACCACCTTGCTGCTTGGAACTGTGGCTTTTCACGGTGATCAACGAAGCGAGTATTGTCCTGTTCTGAACAGTTCACCTTACCACCCTTACCTATTCTGTTAACAGCTAAATTAACCATTAATGCACACATGTAAAACAAGGAACATAAACCCTCCACGAAGCTCTAACTGCTAGAACGAGGTAACAAATTATTTTGCTAAAGGATAACAAATTGTTTGTTGTAGCTTTCATGAGGGTAAATGGAAACAAAGCTCTGCATGCCCTAAATCTCGGTGGGAGAGAGTGACACGAAATCAAAATGATTTAAATTCTTGTACCAACTCATTCCACTGAACATTTTACTTCATGAAATTATTAACTAATAGCTACTCGTACCTCAACCTTAATATATTTCACTTTAATGAGTAGCATTAGATTTGACTAGCTTTAACAAATAAAATAGCCAACTCCTTTTAATGAATCCTCCAATTAGAAATAGCCACCTTTCAGAAGAGTAATACCTCTTGTTTTAGCAGACCTTCAATATTCAAAGATCAGTGTCTTTTCACTTGAGTAATGTCTCTTTTAGCTCCTTGTACAAATTCTGCAGGAAATAGCTACTTTTTTGAAAAAGGTATCTATTTCTATGTTGCTTGTAAAACCAATTTTTCTAATGAAAATAACTGCATTTCTAGGAAAGGTAGCTATTCACGTGTTATTCCTAAAAAAACTGATGACTCTGACATTTTTTCCTTAGCCTTGGATAGAAAATATCATGGTGAATAAATAATACTTCTCAAGCTAAACCCATGACCTTAACTATTCAAAGCAGTTAAAGACATATTAAAAGGAAATTTACCCTAATAAATCTAAGACACAAACAAACTATTGGACTAAAAAAAAATGGATTTTGTTAAAAAAATGATGAAAACTAATACACATTTTAACCCTCCAGGGCCTTCAATCATAGGTTAGGAGAAAAGAGAGGATCAAAGACACAACTTACAATGATGACCAGACTTTGAAAAATTGCAGTGCTACATAAACAAAATTTCTTTCCAAAAGATGAACTTTAAGGAACATGCGATGAATAGCTAGGAGGGCGAGTAGCAGAGCAACAACCAAGCAGAGGGAAAGAGCAAGTTTTCGATAGTTCATTGAGGTGGCCACTGCAGGGCTTCATGAGCAGGATAGGCTGCATGGAGCTTCCAACTATGTCATTTGAAAGGGTAGGATATCCTTTCTTATAGATGAATATGACCTGAAGCCATATATTGATAATGTAGTGGCAATTCCTATGGATGCAGATCAGCTGAAGGTGTACAAGAAGGATATGGCATAGGTGAAGCGGTTGATTATGGATGGAGTCCAGGATCATATAGTCTCGCATATAGCTAGCAAAGATACTACCAAGAAAATGTGGGATGCTCTAGCCATCTTATATCAGGGTGTTTTCGAGCAGCAAAAGATGTACCTAGAGGAGAGTTTGAGGCTCATATGGATGCAAAAAGGGGAAGGCATAGACCCCTACCTTACCAGAATTCAGGAAGTCCGAGACCAGCTGTCAGTTGTTGGGGTAGCACCTCAAACATCGAAGCTAGTGCGATTGTAGCTCAATAGTGTCTGAGAGGATTTGTGTCTTTGTCCAAAGCATATTGGGAAAAGATAGGTTGCTAGACTGGGATAGAATGTGGGTTGATTTGCAATAGGATGAATTGAAGGGATCTCTTTTAAAGAGTTACATCAGTGGTAGCAGCAACAGTGTACTGAAGGCAGTAAAGGAGGAGGAGAATGTGGCCATCGCATCAAAGGGTACAATTCAGGGGCAGGGGGAAAAGAATAAGAATAAGAAGAACCTATCGAAGGTCAAGTGCTTCAAGTTTGGTGAGTTTTTCCACTACAGTACCTAATGTCCTCTCAGGAATATGGAAAAAGTGGAGAAGCATGACCAAGCGGTAGCTCATGCTGAGATTGATAAGCTATCCTCTAGGTTGGAGGAATACTTCACTATGATTTCCCATATACCTCTAGGCATGAGGTGGGGTGATTTGGAGTTGTAGCCCTAGAGAGGTACATATGGGGAGGGTCCTTGGGGAGCCCACCTCTTCTATCAGTATCTGGATATGGGGGCACATAATATTCAGTAGCAGGATGGACCAGTGACAGTTGATGCAGTCGAATGCCAAAGTGACAGTTTCAGAGACTAGTGGTAGCCAGATAATGGGGATCGCAGTGCTGAGTTGGTAGTAATGCAAAGTGAGCAGTACCGTAGATTCCTCAGTGACATTGCTTATGATAGTATCAATCAAGATTCAGGTGACAAATGCATCATATTGAACACAATTGGTTAAGTATTTTGGATGTTTTTTAGTTGCAGATGTTGCAATTGCAACAACAATAGAGTTGCAGTCCAGATGCAGTGTTGATACTAGCACAACAGGTTTAATAGCAACAAATATGCATCACATATCATATTTTTGCAGTAGCTAGTAGGCAACAGGAGCCAGACATCAACGGTGTGACAGGAGATGGTGAGAAATAAGGTGTTGCTACCAGGTGTGCAACAGTACTAGAACACATTCCTCTCTAAGAGTGAGTGTTCGTTTTTTGTGGAATAGGATGTGTTCTAGACACAAATATTTGTGGAGAGGCTAGAATACATGATATCTCTAGAACCTAGTGTTGGGGTTCCTGTGATTTGGAAGATTTGGAAATACCAAATGACAAGACAACATCAAACCACTTTGGGATCTCAAGATCTAGCCCTCCTGGATCCAGAGAGGGATCTCTCTGTAAAGGAAAAGAAATGTGTATCTTTGAAGTTCAATTTGAGGTATTAGGCTAGTTATAGAGCACAAGGGATCTAGCCCTCCTGGATCCAGAGAGGGATCTCTCTGTAAAGGAAAAGAAATGTGTATCTTTGAAATTCAATTTGAGGTATTAGGCTAGTTATAGAGCACAAGGGTTATGATTTGTTTTGTTTTTTTGGTTGGAAACATGAAAGAAGGGTTCAGTGTAGGTAAAGGAATGAGTAGAGAAGGATTTTTGGCAATAGCGAGATAATTCAAAGAGAACACAAGTCCATTGGGCAATGGGGTCATAAAAGGGTTTACTTGCAATTCAAATATCCAAGGCTTTCAAAGGGCGAGTCATCTATGCCAGAGGATCTTTAAGATGATAGTATGAGATGAAAAAATAAGGAAATGAATGGGAATAGCAAGGAAAACCTTCCAAGGTGACCACTTCGGAGTAAATCTAGGGAAAGGGCATGCCTTAACCTCTATGATCTAAACTCCTAATGAGGATAACTCCAAAGACAACAATCCAGCAGTCCTCCTGACTACTTTCAAGCAATAGAAAAAATTCAAGTTTGACACAGAGTGAAGTCTAAGATCAGAGAAAGACTTTTAACCTTCTCTGCTTTTGGCATTCAACTCAAAGGGATCTTAGAAAGGCTAACTGTTAGAAAAGGAACCTAGGGGACATGGCTAACTCTAAATCTCCCTGTTTCCTAATTCTTTCAGCTGAAACCAAACAAGAACATCCAATAAACAAACTCTAAATTCATACATCAGTAAGCATGGACAAACCAACTTCTATACTGGTTAAATTATGTTGAATTTTTTCTTAGATACACAAATAGAAGAAAACATAAAGATAAGAGAATGCAGGAAGCATTAGGGTACTTGCATCAGTATATCCTAAGCTAAAAATACTGATTCTTATCAGAGAAAATGAAACATGATGTATAACAGAGGGAAAACAATAACAAATATAGAACACATCACCACTGATTTAGATCAGGATCCAATGAACATGCTTGTCATATTAGAAGAGAAAAACCAGTCACATACATCCTTGTCCAATAGCTTGACATCATCCAGAGATCATCTCCCAACATATTTACAACTACTACTCACATAACTCTAACTCAGTAAAATAGCTTACAGTCAGTTAATTTTCAACGACCAGTCAACCAACATTTACAATGTATTTCTCATGAGTTCTTATAGGTGAAAGAGTGATAGTAGTGGTAGATAGAACTTAAATTATTCATTAAAACTAAGGGGGAGAAGTATTCTTGAAGCCCATTCTGTTTTAATATCTTTACTTTAACTTTCAGTACCCTTTAGATGAATTGGGAGTTTTTGTCAGTTTGACGTTAACCTCAAGAGTATGTTCTTGGAGGTACTTTCCTGGTTGTAGTACTCTATCTGTACTTCTGTGACTAGTAAAGTAGTTAGATGGCTTTCATGTCTTCCATACTTTGTAACTAATGCACTGACAGTTCTTAGGACTCTTTGTCAGACTGGTAACTATTCTGGTGCTTGAAGGAGAATGGAGTAGGTCGTGTGACTAGTCCTCTCTTGGGGAAAGAACATTTTGTTGATGTTAAATCACTAATATAGCTTGGTGTGTGCTTTAGGCTTCATTAAGCCTCCTTGATCATATTTGGGTCTTCATCTGTGTCTTTTATGTCTGTAACTATGATTAGGCCTTAAATACAATGTGCTGATCCCTTTAATCTTCTTCTGATACACTTTAAACTTCTGCTGACCTGTGTTTATGACTATGCAAGCTACATAGGTGTTGGAGGGTTTATGTCAGGGTTAAGAGCCTCGATCTTTAATGAAACATGCCTTTAAACCTTCTCAAAGACCTCTTTTTTTGCTATTTTGGCTCTGTGATGGTCCTTCTACGTTATGAGTCGCTTGTCTGTGACTGCGAAAACTGTATGGATTCATCACCATTGAAACTTGCAAAAAATGAGAAACATGTTATAAAAACCAGAGGGAGTGGGGTGACTGCTTCAGAGGCTCATGAGGATGGAGGAGAAAGGAAGGAAAACGGTGGATGCAATGGAAAAATGGGCGAAAAACCTGGCAGAGCAGCTAACCAGGTGTAGATGAAGGTTGAGTGTGAGGTGAGTTGTGGATCGTTGCATTAGATCAATCAACGGTGATCTACAGTTGAGATTCATCGATGAGGTTGTTTGGAGGATGGATGAAAAAGTAAGTGAACGGGGCCGAGATTAAATGTGGGCCATTTGATTAGAATAATCGACGGTGGAGATATGTAGATGGAGTCGTTGGGAGATCAGATGAATGGTGGGTAAATGAAAATGCGATATAATGTGGGCCGTTAGATCAGGATGATCTATGGCTGCGATTAACAATGGAAATGACGTTGCGAAGGGCGGTAAGGTGGAAAATCGAAATGTTTTTCACGTCGCGTTTGGGTGGTATGCGGTTTTTTTTTTAAAACACGATTCGATACATCAACTGACATCTGTCCTTTTAAAAACCGTCGGTTTCGCAATATTTTTTGGAGTTAACTCTTGGGCACAAAAGCTTTGTGAAACGCATCGTCCGCCATCAGATTGGAGGCTCCAGATCCAACGGTGCGGATTGCACGTGACAGGGAAGTTGCACGGACGGGGTTCTGGTGGGACCGACCTTCGTTTGTCGTGTAGCGGAAACATTAAGTGGCGGGGTGATTTATCAAATGGGAATTTTTGGACTATCGAGTTAAATCTCGACTGTAGGATTTCTCAGATGGACGGTCGGGATTAAAAGATGGATCAGAGGTTTTGAAAAGGGGAAAGAGGTGTTAGATGGACAGGCGGAGTGCAACGCAGTCTGGGTCGTTGGTTCTTGTGGATTCAATGGTCCAGACTCGTTTAAAAACTTAATGTCAAGGATGGCCAAATGAACGGAGGAAAAGGGTTTAACGGGGTTTTTTTTGCCTTTGAGTGCCTGATTACAAAGCTTTAGGTTGCATGGATGAGGGGCTAAATGGAATAAGCCCTTGGGGGCTTAATACTTTAATGGAGTGGAAAAATGTTTTTTAGGCCTTTTGAAGGGATTTTGGGGGTTTTTTTGGCTTTTTAGCGCCCAATTGCAGGGTTGGGGTTATATGAGGAAAGGGCCTACAGCTATAAGCCCACAGGGGCTTAACTCCTTCATAGTGCAAAAAGGGTGTTTTAGGCCAAAAAATAGGGATTTTTAAGCCAAATGAGGGGTTCCGATAGGTAAAAGGGAGGATTTTCAAACCAAATAAAGGTACATATAAGGTTTAAAAAGGGGTTTGGGATGGTTTAGAGGTTAAATGAGGATGTTTCTGAGGGATATTTTGAAGGAAACAAAGATGAAAATGGGGATTTTGTGGGAGTGAAAAGGAGAAAATGGAGGGCTTTTGAAAACAGTTTCTTTCACAAAACAGTAGGGCTCATCAATGGAAACGACAGTGAAGATTCTTTTGGAGGATAAGGACATCACAAGGCTTCAAGGATGATAAATTTTCATGGGAAAATTTCACTTGAAGGCTTGAACAGATTTAGCCACCTGTTTGCTTTGACAAATTATTATAGGTGGCTAACAGTGGCTCCACATGGGGATGGCATCTTCTTGAAGGTGTCAAGAATCTCAGAAATCATCTTTGGAAGTAGGCCAGGGCCTGATCCTTGACCATATTTTTCTTCTTTAATCAGCTGCTACAAACATGAAAGCATTATATCAGCAGCAATACTTCCCCAAACAACTACCTACCCATCCTACTATCCTAACATTTTTTCTTCAAGGTGCATTTAGACTTGCAGACCTTCTCATCATTATTTATTTTTTATTTTTTATTTTTTTAAAGCAAAAAATAATCTAATTCTACCCTTATTCCTCCATGAGACCAGATTAGACAGTTGGACTCATAGCTTCTCTACCTAAACTAATATCTGCCAGGATTAAACTGTCTGGCAGATTTCATTCTCTACATTCAAAAACAGAAATTGAAACACAACCAAACCAGGATTAGACTGTCTGATTTGCTATGGGTCCATGGCATAAAGACAAGCTGCACATGAATTGAAACTTTGCAGAAAACTGAAACAAAATTGTGAAGGCTTGAAATTCTGAAAATTAAGAGCATCTTTCCTTTTTCTTGTGACTCAGATTTTGAGCTTTTTAGAGTCACCTTTCTTTCTTCATTCCAGCTCTGGTTTTAATCTTGTTAGAGCTGTTTCTTCTTCTTTCTTTGATGGTTAAAGTTTTGAGCATGTTAGAACCAGCCTTTCACTTTCTCTGGCTCAGGTTTTGATCTGATTTGAGCCATTCTTTTGGAACTTCATAGGTTCAAGATTTGAGCTTGTTTGAACGTTTCTTCTTATATATATATATTTTTTATTTTCCTTTTCCAAACAAAATAAAGCAATGGTATTTAGAATGGAAGTGAAAAGTTTAAACTGAACTTTAGCAGAAATAATGCTTGAGCATCCTGCCATTGACATGACCCCCAAACAGATCTGTACCATCTAACTCTTGCAGAAAAAATGCATTGGGACCAATGGCAGATTGAATGATGTAAGGGCCTTGCCATAAATTGTCAAACTTGCCATGCTTACCCTTATCTTCTCTCTTAGAGTCCCATTTGAGTACCTTGTCCCCAATTTTGAAATCACAGGCCTTTGTCCTTTTATCAAACAACTTTTTGATGTTCTCTTGCACTTTTGAGCTCTATTGTAGACTTCTTCCCTTGTTTGCTGGAGATGTATGGTCTAATTGATCCTCCTTACCATGATATCTTCTTTTGACTATATTTATTGCACCAATTTTATCACTGGTACTCCCAAACTAGTAGGGAATACTGCATCTGCTCCATAAACTAGCTGATAAGGAGACATTCCAATGGATTTCTTTGTTGTCAATCTGTCTGCCCATAAAGAATGCACCAACTTGTTATGCCATGATTTTTATTTTCTTCCACCAGCTTCTTGATGATGGTCACCAAACTCTTATTTGATGATTTTGCTAACCCATTACCCTGAGGATAATAAGCAGTAGAATGACCAAGTGCAATCTGATACTTGTGAAAAAAATAAATCATCTTTTTGGAACCAAATGCAACAGCATTGTCAGTGATAATTTTCCTAGGGAAGCCAAATCTAGATAGGATATGGTCTTCAAGGAATTTTATGATAACTGAGTCTGTGGCATTCCTGTAAGGGATGGCCTCTATCCATTTGGTGAAATAGTCAGTGGATGTGAGTATCCATCTATGTTGGGCAGATGAAGCAGGATGGATTTCTCCTATGAAGTCTAGGCCCCACTGTTGAAAAGGAGCTTCAACAGTGATTGGTTGTAAAGGTAAAGGAAGGAGTTTTCTTTTGCCCTCAAAGATTTGGCATTTTTGGCAGGCAACTATCATTTTGTGGACATCTTAGAAGAGGGTGGGCCAGTAATAGCCTGCTCTAAGGATTTATTAGCAGTGGTTTTCCAGTAGAGATGGCCTCCACACTCTCCTTCATGAAAATCATGCTTGATCCTCTCTGCATCAACTTCAGGCAAACATTTAAGCAATAAACCATTGGCATTTTTCCAATATAAAAATTTATTTAAAATGAAATAATTTCTAGCTTTCAACTTTAAAAACCTTGCCTTTGTCTCAGACAAATCAGGAGGAGCATTAATATTTACAAGCACATACAAGATATCAGCATACCAAGGTGACTTTTGGAACTGTTCTTCTACAATGGGAGCTGGTAATCCTTCATGTTCATCCAAAGCATCTATCATATTAATTTCAAGGTCTTGTAAGTTAGATTCAACTATTAATTGTGCTAAGCCTTGACCCTTGATGATCTTAGTGGGTTTGATTTCCAAATCATATTCTAGTATCACAGCAATCCACTTGCCTCTTTTTCCATCTGGATCTTGTGACAAAATGTCCTTCACCACTATATTAGGCACAAAGGCAATAATATGGGAATGTAAAATATACACTTTTAAATCTTTCAAGGCCTTTACCAAAGCATAGGCCTGTTTTTCCATGATATTATATTTCAGAGGTGCATCTCTTAATGCCTTGCTAAAAAATGCAATTGGTTGCTCTTGTCCCTCAAGATTTTTCTGCAATAAGACAGTAGCCACAATATGTCCTGATGTAAATGAGAATATAAGGAAATCCATAGTAAAAACAGGGTTGATGAGGACTGGTGCCCGGGTGAGTGCATGTTTTACCAATTTAAAGGACTTTTTTGCTTCTAGGGTCCATTTAACTCCTACTTCTTTCTTTAGCATGTTTGTCATGTTCCTAAGGCGTTCTGCTAGGTTGGGTATAAACCTCCTCAAGAAGTTAATCTTCCCAATAAAGGACTGCAACTCTTTGATGTTTCTTGGGTGGCTAATCTACAATATTCCATCAACTCTTTTTGGGTCTATCTTAATTCCCTTTTCAGATATAATATGACCAAGAAGTTTACCTTCTTGGAGGCCAAACACTGTCTTTTTGGGATTTAAAGATAGCCCAAACCTTCTGCACTTCTCAAAGACCTTTCTCAAATGTTTAAGGTGTTCTTCATCAGTTTTAGAATAGACAGTAATGTCATCAAGGTAAATTACAATGAAGTAACCTATTTCTTTTGAGAATGCAATGTCAATGGCTCTTTGAAAGGTGGCACCAGCATTTATTAATCCAAAAGGCATTTTCACATACATGAAAGTGCCCCAAGGAGTGGTGAAGGCTATTTTCAGTTGATCTTATGGGAGCACTAAGACCTGGTTATACCCTGAAAAGCCATCTAACAGAGAAATCCTCTTAGAACCAACTACCCTTTGTAGGATGTGCTCCATCTTGGGTAAAGGGTAATTGTCTTTTAAGGAGGCTCTGTTTAAGTTTCTAAAATCAATGCACAGCCTTATTTATCTTGTCTTTTTCCTTACAGCCATAAGGTTAGATACCCAATATGAAAACATCACAGGGACTATAATTCCAGCCTCATACATTTTCTTAATTTCTTTTTCTACCAGGGGTAATTGTACAGGGTTTATTCTGCGCAGTTTTTTCCTAAAAGGTTTCTGGTTTTCTTTCAATGGAATCTTATGTTGGATGATTTATGTGTCATAGGCTTTCAAATCTTTATAACTCCAAGAAAAAACATCAACAAACTCTTTAAATAAATCAATGTATTTCTGTTTGATATGAGATGGTAATGTCTTTGATAATTTGATCATTTTAGGCTTATCCTTGCTATCTATATTGCATTCTTGAACATCAGATTCAGTGGGTTCTATAGTGGGATTCTTTGCCACATTATTAAAATCGAAGAGGTCCTCAAGGGGTGCTAGTCCTCTGGGTATGCTTTTGTCTTTGGACTGCAGTACCTCTATGTCTTATTTATCCGTGTTCATGTATTCTTATGTTTGGTTTTCAAATTCTCTGGTCAACATGTTTATTTATGCAATAGGGGATGGTTTTTCTTCATCAGGGGGATCTTTATCTAAACTATCTTCACTGAGCTTAAAATTTGAATCAGGTAATTCAAACTCATTCCTGGAAAGTAGGAAATCCTCTATTTTTTTGTCACCCTCAAAGACCTGCCAATATTTTTCATTATCTGGTACTGCTGGTCTGTGTTTTGTTTGAGCAATGATCTGTTTGTCATTAAGTGGTTTTTGATATGAACTAGCAGCACAAGCCAATCCATTTGCAAGTATGTTTTGACTTATAGGGAAAAACACAAGCTCATATTCTACAAATGTTTTCAACAGATCCAAGGCATCATTCCTTTATGCCCTCAACCTAGGATGTTTGGCAGTGTACTCTCCATTTATTTGTTTGATGACCAGTTCTGAGTCTCCATGAACAACTATCCTCTTAGCTCCTAGTTTTTTCAATAGATGCAGTCCTAAGAGGAGGGCTTCATATTCTGCTATGTTATTTGTGCATTTGAAATCTAGCTTGAAGGCATGACTCTCAGCATAATTGTTCTCAGTATTGTGCAACCATACCCCAGCTCCTGCATTCCTTTTAGTGCAATACCCATCAAAGCTCATGCTCCATAAGGGATTTTTAGCAGATCTGTCATCAATTTCCTTTTTACTGTCATCTTGTTTCATGAGGTTAGCAGGCTGATGGGTAATCTGCTCTTTACAGTCTTGGTTCAGATTTTCTAACTCTGTAGATTGTTCAGATGTTTCTCTCTTGTTTTCCTCTACATCCATAGCTGCCATTATGTTAAGATTTGTGGCCTCTACTCTGTTGTTTAAATTTTTATTCTCTAGCTCTTGCTCATCTGTAAACTCATCATTGTAAAGGATAAAAGAGTCTAGGTCTGTATGAACAGAGTAAAGAGGGGAATTTTCTGGTTTCTCTGGGTTGCTTACCATAAATTTCATGTGTGCTTCCCTATATAATCTTCTAAGCTAGATGAAAATAGGGATAGTGGCATATGTCATGTCCATTTGCATTGTACCCTGTAGCTTGGCACCCCATGATCTTGATAGCAACAAGCCATACTTAGGAAGTACATCAGCCACTACAACATCCATTACCATTCACTTGGCTGGGATTTGGGTCCAATTTACATAGAGATCTTTGATTAGGCCCAAACACTTCACTCTGCTAGAGTCAAAAGAATATAAATCCTTATATGGTTTGGTTATCTCTAGGCCTAATTTTTCCATGATCACTTTGGGCATGAGATTGTGTGAAGCTCCTAAGTCATGCATAGCATTGTGTAAGATTTTGTCATGGATATTTAGACTGACATAGAAAGGAGGCACTACTCCTTCCTGAAATTTCCCTTCAATTTTTGGGCTAAACATGAGAGCTAGTTGATCATCATTTAAGTTGACAGAGTCACTGTTTTCTCCTAAGTTCAAAGCTTTCAAGATTTGACATTTATATGCATCTTGGGTGACCAACTCAGTGAGAGGGACATGAATTTTGATTTTGGTAATCTCACTTTCCAGATTGAAAGGAGATTGGTTCTTTGAAAGGTTCAAATCTGTTTTGTTGGTCACTATTTTATTGGAAAAATCAGCTTGCTGATTTTCACTATGTACATTGGTTGAAACTGTTTTTTCCGGAGCATTAGTTGTAATGCTAGTGTCAATAGTTTCTTGAATTGGTTTATCAATGGTTTGGATGTCTTTGTCCTTGTTTTTTCCAGAACTCTCAGCTGCTATTTTGTTGCTTTCAGCAGTCCCTTTAGGAGTCTTTTCAGGTCTTTTCTTAATGGTGATTTCAGAGATTTTTGGTTTGGGAGTATCTAGGTTATTTTTTCTTTTGAGATCATATTGTTCTCGGACCTGCATGATGGAATTCTCGAATCCTAACCTATATTATTCAGATTCTAACCCTTCCTCATCCTAATGTGTGTATGAGGTCTGGTTTTCTTCTGTGAAAAAGGTGTGATCTTGGTTATCCACTTCCACCATGTTTATGGTAGTTCCTTCTGATTTTTCTATTATTCCCTCATCCTCATCAAGGAAATTCTCTTGGAATGGAGGTATGATTTGTTGGTCAGAATCCCTTTTTCTATTGGGAGGAGTGTTTCTCCTAAATTTTTGGTTCTGGTTTTGAGACTGATTTCTATTCTGATTACTGACTTGGAAAACTAACCTTTCCATCATTTTTTCTATCTTATCCATGTTTTTGGCTAGATTATCAAATTTGGGATCAGATGTAGAAGTTGTGGTGTCTTCCCTATAGGTTACCTTCTTTTCAGCCCATATCCTAGCTCTTTTTTCAATTAAGTTTGCTTCTACACTCACAGCTCCCTTCTACATGTCTTCTAGAGTTGAATAGTTTCTCTCCCTCAGTTGATAGGCCATGTCAGCATCGAAACCTTCAGGATATTTCACTAAGGCCATTCCTTGGCGAGGTTTCATGTGGGGTGGAAGAGCATTGTAGACACTGTTAAACCTGGTGGAGTAATCATGAACACTCTCTCGTTGATTTCTTGTAAGACCTTTATACTC
The DNA here is from genome assembly GCA_034641835.2 of Pinus albicaulis. Taxonomy (NCBI): domain Eukaryota; kingdom Viridiplantae; phylum Streptophyta; class Pinopsida; order Pinales; family Pinaceae; genus Pinus; species Pinus albicaulis. The sequence continues at coordinate 1,229,430,693 of CM076570.1, read as the reverse complement.
TGCTAATATTTGTAGAGGGTTGCTTTGGATTTCCCATTTGTTTATGAAAGCTTGATGTAAGGAGGGAAGGTCATTGATGCTATTAGGAGTTAAGCCTTTAAACCACTTTTTTACTTCTCCTCCTAAACTTTGAGCAAAGATTCTCATCTTTATGGTCTCATCTTCTATTTCCATATAATCGAATGCATCTTCCATCCTGGTTACATGTTGTTGAGCTATGGTAGATCCTTCTCCAGTGAAATGAGGAATTTTAGACTGATAATCATTAGGTAAAGGGGCCAGAGGCTGTAGCAACACTAGGGGAGCATACGATGCTGCCATGATAGTGTTTTGTGGGAGGAAAGGAGTGGCTTGAGCAACAGGTATATGGATGGCAGAAATGCTTGGACCAACAACAAATTCTTGAGCAGATATAGGGTGAGAGAGACCCAAGTTATGAATGAAATGGGTATCAGGAGGTGTTGATGGAGGGTTTTCTCTGTTACCAATATGTTGACCACTCTATGGTGGTGAACTTGGAGGCTCAAAGTTTTTCTGATCTAAACCACTGACTGACTTAGTTCTTGGTAAATCACTTGGTAAATCTAAGTCAAATTGAGTATCTAATAGAGTTGCAAGGTTTTCAGGTGTTGATTTATCTCTATGAATGGGTATGACAATAGTTGGATCCTTGGATGTGAGAGACTTCCGAAGAATGCTTTATGGATTGTCAACTATTTCAGGGGGATTTGGATCAGGATAAGCTCTAGTATGGATTTTTCTTGAAGCCAATATGTTAAGTATTTAGACTCAACGAAGAAAGTTAGCCAGGTATAACAATCTTTAAGAGGCAAACTATCTTTAAACAAAGAAGCTTAATCCTATGTGTTTCCTTTAGTATGGATGATGTTGTGATGAAACTGGTCTCCCAGTGGAGTCTTGTGAAAATAGAGATAATTAGCAGGCCTACTAATCACCAATGGAGTCTTTTGGTCATTTAGGAACTGTGGAGTTGTTAGGTGGAGGGTGTAGAATATTTTGAAACAGACTGTTTTCCACCATCAACAATCTAAACCAAATCAAGGCTAATTGGTCTTCTTCCCCAGCGGAGTCGCCATTATGTTGGGGTTCCTGTGATTTCGCAGATTTTGCAATACCAAATGACAAGACAACATCAAACCACTTTGGGATCTCAGGATCTAGCCCTCCTGGATCTAGAGAGGGATCTTTCTGTAAAGGCAAAGAAATGTGTATCTTTGAAGTTCAATTTGAGGTATTAGGCTAGTTATAGAGCACAAGGGTTATGATTTGTTTTGTTTTTTTGGTTGGGAAATATGAAATAAGGGTTCAGTGTAGGTAAAGGAATGAGTAGAGAAGGATTTTTGGAAATAGGGAGATAATTCAAATAGAACACAAGTCCATTGGGCAATGGGGTCATAAAAGGGTTTACTTGCAATTCAAATATCCAAGGCTTTCAAAGGGCTAGTCATCTATGTCAGAGGATCTTTAAGATGATAGTATGAGATGAAACAATAAGGAAATGAATGAGAATGACAAGGAAAACCTTCCAAGGTTACCACTTCGGAGTAAATCTAGGGATGGGGCATGCCTTAACCTCTATGGTCTAAACTCCTAATGAGGCTAACTCTGAAGACAACAATCTAGCAGTCCTCCTGACTACTTTCAGACAATAGAAAACATTCAATTTTGACACAAAGTGAAGTCTAAGATCAGAGAAATATTTTTAACCTTCTCTGCTTTTGGAATTCAACTCAAAGGGATCTTAGAAAGGCTAACTGTTAGAAAAGGAACCTAGGGGACAGGGCTAACTCTAAATCTCCCTGTTTCCTAATTCTTTCAGCTGAAACCAAACAAGAACATCCAATAAACAAACTCTAAATTCATACATCAGTAAGCGTGGACAAACCAACTTCTATACTGGTTAAATTATGTTGAATTTGTTCTTAGATACACAAATAGTAGAAAACATAAAGATAAGAGAATGCAGGAAGCATTAGGGTACTTGCAGCAGTATATCCTAAGCTAAAATTATTGATTCTTATCAGAGAAAATGAAACATGATGTATAATAGAGGGAAAACAATTACAAAGATAGAACACATCACCACTGATTTAGATCAGGATCCAATGAACATGCTTGTCATATTAGAAGAGAAAAACCAGTCACATACATCCTTTTCCAATAGCTTGATATCATCCAGAGATCATCTCCCAACCTATTTACAACTACTACTCACAGAACTCTAACGCAGTAAAACAACTTACAGTCAGTTAATTTTCAACGACTAACCAACCAACATTTACAATGTATTTCTCATGAGTTCTTATAGGTGAAAGAGTGATAGTAGTGGTAGATAGAACTTAAATTATTCATTAAAACAGATGGGGAGAAGTATTCTTAAAGCCCATTATGTTTTAATATCTTTACTTTAACTTTCAGTACCCTTTAGATGAATTGGGAGTTTTTGTCAGTTTGACGTTAACCTCGAGAGTATGTTCTTGGAGGTACTTTCCTGGTTGTAGTACTCTATCTATACTTCTGTGACAAGTAAAGCAGATAGATGGCTTTCAGGTCTTCCATACTTTGTAACTAATGCACTGACAGTTCTTAGGACTCTTTGTCAGACTGGTAACTATTATGGTGCTTGAAGGAGAATGGAGTAGGTCGTGTGATTAGTCCTCTCTTGGGGAAAGAAAATTTTGCTGATGTTAAATCATTGATATAGCTTGATGTGTGCTTTAAGCTTCATTAAGCCTCCTTGATCATCTTCAGGTATTCATCTGTGTCTTTTATGTCTGTAACTGTGATTAGGCCTTAAATACAATGTGCTGGTCCCTTTAATCTTCTTCTGATACACTTTAAACTTCTGCTGACTTGTGTTTATGAATATGCAGGCTACAGAGGCGCTGGAGGGTTTATGTCAGGGTTAAGAGCCTCGATATTTAATGAAACATGCCTTTAAACCTTCTCAGAGACCTATTTTTCTACTATTTTAGCTTTGTGATGGTCCTTCTGTGTTATGAGTCGCCTGTCTGTGACTACGAAAACTGTATGGATTCATCACCACTAAAACCTGCAAAAAACGAGAAACATGTTATAAAAACCAGAGGGAGTGGGGTGACTGCTTCAGAGGCTCATGAGGATGGAGGAGCAGCGAAGGAAAACGGTGGATGCAGCAGAAAAATGGGCGAAAAACTTGGCAGAGCAGCTAACCAAGTGCAGATGAAGGTTGAGTGCGAGGTGAGTTGTGGACTATTGGATTAGATCAATCAACGGTGATCTACGGTTGAGATTCATCAATGAGGTTGTTTGGAGGATGGATGAAAAAGTAAGTGAACGGGGCCAAGATTAAATGTGGGCCGTTCGATTAGAATAATCGACGGCGGAGATCTACAGATGGAGTCGTTGGGAGATCAGATGAATGGTGGGCAAATGAAAATGCGATATAATGTGGGTCGTTAGATCAAGATGATCTATGGCTACGATTAACAATGGAAATGATGTTGCGGAGGGCGGTAAGGCGAAAAATCGGAATGGTTTTCGCGTTGCATTTAGGTGGTATGTGGTTTTGTCAAAAAAACGTGATTCGATACATCAGTTGACACCTATCCTTTTAAAAATTGCCGGTTTCGCAAAATGTTTTGGAGTTAACTCTTGGGCGCAAAAGTTTTGCGAAATGCATCGTCCGTCATCAGATCGGAGGCTCCAGATTCGATGGTGCGGATCACACGTGATGGGGAAGTTGCACAGATGGGGTTCTGGTGGGACCGACCTTCGTTTGTCACGTAGCGAAAACATTAAGTGGCGGGGTGATTTATCAATTGGGAAGTTTTGGACTATCGGGTTAAATCCCAACTGTAGGATTTCTCAGATGGACGATCGGGATTAAAATATGGATCAGAGGTTTTGAAAAGGGGAAAGAGGTGTAAGATGGACGGGCGGAGCGTGACGTAATCTGGGCCATTGGTTCTTGTGGATTCAATGGTCCAAATTCGTTTAAAAACTTAATGTCAGGGATGGCCAAATGAACGAAGGAAAAGGGTTTAATGGGGGTTTTTTGGCCTTTGAGTGCCTGATTACAAAATTTTAGGTCGCATGGATGAGGGGCTAAAGGGAATAAGCCCTCGGGGGCTTAATACTTTAATGGAGCGGAAAAATGTTTTTTAGGCCTTTTGAAGGAATTTTGTAATATTCCCATTTTTGGCGACACCCATGACAGGACTAGAAGGTACTTCCAGAGTTAGGAGCAGAAAGGTCACATGTACAGATTGGTGCTATCAATGGGCTCAGGAGATTTTCAGAGGAGTTTTCATGATATCTGGAGGCATTCGCTTGATATACTCCATCATTCGAGCAGTTTGGCTTTCGTTCTGATGCATTCCGATAACTTTCGGAATGTTGAGTTATTTATGGGCTTAAATCAACGAATTATGCTCAAGGTGGTATTCCGGGAGGAATACACGATGGAACACCTTAGTGTAATATCTCATTGGAACCAGGACGAGGAGACCTACACGATGGGACAGTTAGACACGGATTTCAGTGACCAGAGGAGGTGTGGTAGCCGATTTACCCTTTTCTGCATTAAAAAGGAATATTTTAATAAAAGGGAAAAGTGCACCATGAATAAAATAATAATAAAATAATTCTCTAGAAGACTCCAAGAGATCTATAAAAGAAAGGGAGGAGGCCATTGGGAGATATCTTTGGAGTAGATCATTTGCTTGTGTATGAGAGGTTTGAGGACATGGTTCTCTACTTTAATCGTAGCCCTAGGACGGAAACCCTCAGGTGATTTGTGAGTGTTGGACGAAAACCCAACTCTCTTGAGGAGGCTTCACTTAGGAGTTTCACAGAGCTTCAGAGTTTGGTGTGAGGATCATTCAAATCTTCAACTTGGGCTTCATCATTTTCAGTGGGTTTAGTGACAACTATTGCCAGAAGGAGAGTGCAGCAGTTCAGTTTTGTGGCCAGCGTCATTCAGTAGCTTATTTTGGTGGCCAGTTTTCTATCTCAGCTCTTTCTGGGTCAGATATATATGTAAACCCCTCTTATTATTTATAATAAAAGCTGAGATTTTTCCTGTTCTATATGGTATTGGATTGCAGTGTTTCCTGTCTTTTTATTTTACATGGAAATATTCTACTGAGTGAATGTTTATTTTACGGAAAATTGTGGTATTCAGTATTTTTGTACATTTTTAGTTATAATATCCCATCCGGGATATTACAGTGGTATCAGAGCTTCAGTCTTGACTTAGCCCACGGGTTTCAATTTCCAGTTGCAATGATTATTGCAGTAAAGGTTGGAAGGTTTTCCAAGAAGCCAAAAACACAATTTTTGCAGTAAAATGAGAATGTATTAAAAAGGGACTGTTGATCAAATTATTGGAAGCAGCTGCATATTACTTAAAAATCGCTCCTTGGATGCAGAGTGAGGAAGTACCACCCAGCAACTAGATCAACGTAGCAACACATCTGGCAGACTTGTTGCTTGTCTGAAGCTTGAGAAGTTGCCAAAAATCGATTTTCAATAAGCAGCTGAGTCATCGTGGAAATTCACAGAGAGTAATTGTTTAAAGAGAAAAAAATCAAAATTATTCAGAGTACCCAATTGCCTTGTTCCTTTTATGAAAGCGTGGAGGCATATAGGGTATTGGCGTGGGCCATCAATTTTTTTTTGAAAGTGTGAAGGCATAGAGTATCGATGGTGGATCGAGAATTGAAGTCACCAAAGAATCATGGCCCGAGTATTAGAGCCACCAAGATTCATGGGGACGCTAGATGTATTGGACTCATCAACATTTAAATTGGAAACTCTGAACCAAATTGACACCAGTTTGTAGATCAAACTATATATTGAGTACCTGATCTGCTAAGATAATTAATTGTTCTAGTTTTCCTAGGCAGGTTTTTTTTCCATCGATTGGGCCAAGCAAGATCTTCTGAGCATGGTTATTTTTTTTGGTAGCCCGATTTCTTGCTGATTGGCTCTTTCTGGCAGTTACCATTTTAATCAATAGCTAGAAAGATTGAGGTTCTTGCTAACAGAGGGATGAAAGTCAAACCTCCTGGTAGTTGATAGTGGAGGTCGTGTTGTCGGATTGACAGAAGAAAAACAAGCTACGGTTGCACAGGAGAGATCCATCAACTGTGATCCAGTCGATCTAGTTTAGATCGTGCGCTAGCTAATCTCAGTGATGGCAGGAGAGCCTCATGGCATGCGAATAAATTCTAGAAGTATGACCGGTTAATTATACAAGCTGTAGTTGAATAATTTTTTCACTGGTAGACACAAAGGAAATGTGATTGCCATGGTAACCACTTGTACCTATTAACGCGAGGAGAAAGGGTGAAGTTGTGTGTAATCAACATGTTCCTATTGCACGCAGAAGTTCAGAAGACCACCAGCCAAACTTGAAGGTTGATTCTCATTTGTCAAAAATGTGCACGAATTTAGTGTGGAAGCTGAGCTGGTTTAAAGAAAGACGAATTTGTATAACTATGCCAATGAGGGTGTAAGTTGAGCTAGTTGAAGAATCTACACTGTGCGTGAGTTGTTTTCGAGGAGTGGTTGGGTTGAAAAGGAATGTTGTGTGTATTCCCCTGTTCAATTTGGGTTTGGTCGCAATGTGATTTGGAGCTCTTGTGCCCATAAATAAATAGAGAAACTGAGAAAAAATATTTATCATTTGGGCCAGTATATAGTGTATCGAAACTGTGGGCTGAACATACACATCCATATCGTCCTTGCTGTGTGAGTACTCTGATTTATGGAAGCGATTACAGTCGGTTATTTTCACTAGCATTTGGGCATACCCACCTGAGCAACGCACTGCTGAAATAATATTAGAATCTGGCCAATACTCTAAGGAAATCCTTGTTGCTCACATACCAAGTTCTGCTATATGTCCTAGGTTTCTTATCATTTTATGAATGAACAGTGTCATGCTCAAAGAAAAAAAAGGTGGCAAATCCCATACTGTTGAGAAGAACAAGTTCTGGAAGAGAAACTAGAGGTCGGGTTTCATATTTAAAGAATCTGCATTCTTTTTCTATGGAAATATAAGCATATACATTTATGGAGAAATCAGTCTGTCAGTCTATGGTTCCCTCATATTGGACTTGTTGCTGTGCCAATATCCTACAATATTTAGAAGCTGCTACCAATAGATTTTGCGCTCTAAGATGGGAAAGTTCTGCCTCAAGGAAAACAAATTTACTGTAGCTGAAGCAAAGATTGAACTGCAGAGTCATTGAGTGTGGATTTCTTTTTTTGTGTGTGGGTGTTGGAAGAGAATATCAGTCTCTGTGTTGCATGCTAAAGATTTTTTGAGAGCTGAGAATCATATTGAAGACTCAACACTGTGCACTAACCCAGGTTTCACCACTCTAATTACTCACTGTTTATTCATTTTTCGAATGTAGAGAAGGGTAGTCTATGTTGTCTCAATATTATCAACTGAATATTATTTTCTGAGTAGTATGAAATTATTTTGAAGTCTGTTGGGTATGTGTGGAATGCTGTAAATGATTTTGGGGATAAATAATGTCAGTCACCTACAACAAGTTTGCTACCTAACAGCTTGAAAATACTTCTGAAAGAAATTACACCCAAAACACACTCAGAAAAACAGTGACCACATCTTTGGTTGAACCATGGAGGGATTCCTAAACAGATTGATGAAAATTAAAATAGAAGTTGGTTCCTTAAACCACCATGCATCAGAAGACCAGAAAATAAAACCAAACAGTAGACCCTTTTCAAGAGGAATTTATGCCATCCTTCAAAAAGGACAACCAAAATATTTACCAGAAGAATTGGGGGTTGGTCACAAAATTTTTGCACTTGGGACATATATGAAACACATGAAGATGTCATGGAGAGTTTTGTCCAAACTGGAAGATTTTAATGAACTCCTGTCCACAATAGACAAAGAAGAAGGGAAGAAATTGATTTGGGCTCTAAAACCAGATATGCTTGCTCTTATATAGCCCAAATTCTTGGAGGAACATTGTGAAGGGGTCACACTTCCAGCTGCAGCTTGCCTCAGTAACATCATGAAACTAACCGCACCTATAGCTCCATATAATGATGATGTTATGAGGAGGATTATAAGGCTGATTGTAGCGACTTCCTGGGATTTGGACAACGGTGCAAGCTCTACCTTCGGGAAGAAGCTTGAGATTTTATGGGGTATGGCCACATTCAAGACTTATGTCATCATGTTTGACCTTGAGTGTGATGACTTGATCATGCAGATGTTATAATGCTTCTTCAGCATTAGGAGACATCATCCTGATACTGTCATAGCACACATGCAGTCCATTTTGTCATCATGTATGACCATGGGACCATTGGCCGAGAGTTGCAGACCCGGTTGTTGAGCATTTGGAGGAGAGAGCAGTTGGTCTCACCTGCTACTTATGAGCTAGCCCAAGGGCTGGTTGAGTAGAATATTGAGCTATTCAGGAGACAGTTGACTAGGGAGGAGTTGCTCCAGTTTGGTGGGTCAGGAAGCAGAAATGAGCTGAGGAGGAAGGGACTTTGCTTCATTTGCAAAGAACCTTGAGGGCTTGATCACTCATGTTCGAGAGATGCAGATGAGGTGGCAGAGGTAGAGCAGGTAGATGTTCCTTCTGTATGCCAGGATGAGGACTCTTCTTCAGATGAGTCCACGGGATGATATGAGGATGCTTCTGGGGATCGAGAGCAGCCACGCAGAGATGATGATGACAGTAGACTAGAGCTGTGTTCTAGTGTGCCGGGTGAGAAGTTAGGGGACTGTATAGGAGATACTGTGGGTGATGAGTCCCTTGTGATGATTCAGCCAGAGCAATATATGATGGAGCCTGAGTTAGTAGAGGAGGACACTGTTCACATCAGGCATGATATTCCTTTGGGGGAGAGCCAGATGGGCGCCCACATTGAGCCGATGAGGGATATGTGGCTAACATTGGGGTCACCCATTGAGGTGAAGCAGTCAGATGCACTGACATCGAGTACGATGATAGCAGTTGCAGATCCATATCCTCTAGAGGTGTTGGAGGTGGATGGCATTATTCTGCAGGGGGCCAGTAGACAACGGGAGCATGACATTCCTGATCAGGAGTTGGAGGAGCTGTTGGATATGGTGGAGCATCAATATGTGGGTCGACACAGGGATGAGGCATAGATAGATTTACATGCAGTCAGCAGAGCTGCAGAGTTTTCAGTGAGTAGCACTCTCTAAGAGTACATCCATGGGGCTTGCAGCATATCTCGTCCACTTTGGTCCATTATAGAGAGAGGGGTTTCCTTTTACAGGCAGCTTTCATTGGCAGACAGGGCAAAGCAGTGGGAGTTGATTACGAGCTGGCGACAACACTCTGGGCATGTTCCATGCGTAGTTGTTGCTACATTGGATTCTTCTTCTAGGATGGACTAGCGGGAGATCATGAGTTGGTACCCTCTTGATGATACTGTATTCTTCGTAGGGAGCATAGAAGACCATGGGCCCTTAGACATAGTAGATGTTACAGATTCCAGTTGCCAGGAGGGCATAGGTCGTCGTTTCTTCAACACTCCATCCCGATTTCAGGAGAGCAGGATCAACATGGGATTGAGTCAGGACTTGGATTGGAGAGAGGTGATGAGTTGGTATGCAGTTGGTGGGGTAGCTTATACAGTTAGAGGTACAACACAACAGGAGCCAAGGAGCATTGATGCTTGTTGGCCGGCTTCACTTCATGGGGCATCAGCTATAGCCAGAGACAGTGTCCAGCCCGAGCCGTGGGACTTGGGTGATGATTGGCCAGGGTGGCAATGGGATCCGGGAGGATTGTTTGTTGACTGGGACAAAGAGAGATTAGTTTGGGATCTCGACATTGAGGGGTCTGTTCCGAGAGGTTTGACACAGGTGCATAGTAGCACCCAAAGGTTGGTATGGGATCCAGGCATTGGATCTAAGATGCGGCGGGCCAACAGAGTGGCCCACATATATCGATTTCTTGAGGGCAAGCAATCTTGGGGCGGAAGGTTTGTAATATTCCCATTTTTGGCGACACCCATGATAGGACTAGGAGGGACTTCCAGAGTTAGGAGCAGACAGGTCACATGTATAGATTGGTGCTATCAGTGGGCTCAGGAGCTTTTCGGAGGAGTTTTGAGGAGTTTTCATGGTATCCGGAGGCATTCGCTTGATATACTCCATCATCCGAGTAGTTTGGCTTTCGTTCCGATGCATTCTAATAACTTTCAGAATTTTGAGTTATTTATGGGCTTAACTCGGCTGATTATACTCAAGGTGGCATTCCAAGAGGAATACACGATGGAACACCTTAGTGTAATATCTCATTGGAACCAGGACGAGGAGGCCTAGACGATGGGACAGTTAGACACGGATTTCAGTGACTGGAGGAGGCGTGGTAGTCGATTTACCCTTTTCTGCATTAAAAAGGAATATTTTAATAAAAGGGAAAAGTGCACCATGAATAAAATAATAATAAAATAATGCTCTAGAAGACTCCAAGAGATCTATAAAAGAAAGGGAGGAGGCCATTGGGAGATATCTTTGGGAGCTGAATCATTTGCTTGTGTATGAGAGGTTTGAGGACATGGTTCTCTGCGCCAATTGGCAGCCAGGGCAGAGCCACTACGGTGATTTGCGAGTCTTTGACGAAAACCCAACTCTCTTGAGAGCTTCACGTAGGAGTTTTACGAGCTTGAAGAGAGTTTGGTGTGAGGATCATTCAGATCTTCAACTTGGGCTTCATCATTTTCAGTGGGTTCAGTGACAGCTGTTGCCGGAGGGAGAGTGCAGTAGTTCAGTTTTGTGGCCAGCGCCATTCAGCAGCTTATCTTGGTGGCCAGTTTTCTATCTCAGCTCTTTCTGGGTCAGATCTATATGTAAACCCCTCTTATTATTTATAATAAAAGCTGAGATTTTTCCTGTTCTATATGGTATTGGATTGCAGTGTTTCCTATCGTTTTATTTTACATGGCAATCTTCTGCTGAGTGAATGTTTATTTTACGGCAAATTGTGGTATTCAGTATTTTTCTGCATTTTTAGTTAAAATATCCCATCCGGGATATTACAAATTTTGGGGGTTTTTTGGCTTTTTAGCGCCCAATTGCGGGGCTGGGGTTATATGAGGAAAGGGGCTACATCTATACGTCCATAGGGGCTTAACTCCTTCATAGTGAAAAAATGGTGTTTTAGGCCAAAAAACAGGGATTTTTAAGCCAAACGAGGGGTTTCGATAGGTAAAAGGGAGGATTTTCAAACCAAATAAAGGGACATATAAGGTTTAAAAAGGGGTTTGGGATGGTTTAGAGGTTAAATGAGGATGTTTCTGAGGGATATTTTGAAGGAAACAAAGATGAAAATGGGGATTTTGTGTGAGTGAACAGGAGAAAATGGAGGGCTTTTGAAAACAGTTTCTTTCACAAAACAGTAGGGCTCATCAATGGAAATAGCAGTGAAGATTATTTTGGAGGATAAGGACATCAAAAGGCTTTAAGGATGATAACTTTTCAAGGGAAATTTTCACTTGAAGGCTTGAACAGATTTAGCCGCCTATTTTCTTTGACAAATTATTATAGGTGGCTAACACCTAGAAATTGTTTCTGGAAATTCCGCCTAGAAGTGACTTAATTATATTATCAACCAATTTTTTAATGTTTCCTAAGTCTAAATTTAGAATAGCTAGTTAACTAATCAGTATTAATTAATTCAAGGTGACAATAGTTTAGAAACTCACACAAATCAATCCAGAGATAATCTTAGCCATCAATTATGTTTTAATCTTAGTCGTTGGTGCTCCAACGGAGGATTATAAGAGGAGATCGATGTGGTGATGGATAAAACACTTGAGTAGCTCAATTTCTTGTTAGATTGATTTCCTTAATAACAACAATAAGTTGTCAGAGATAGAGACTCAGAGATCAAAGCAGTGAGAGAGGTGCATAGATAGAGAATCTGAAGGAATATTTCCAAATCCGATGAGTGCATTGTAGAGAAAGGTCGAGATTTCTCTAGGAAGTTGCACAGAGGAAACACAATAACTTCAGTGGACAATTCGATTTTGTTGAAGTGAATTTGGTTCTCAATTCTAGAGGTTGGAAAGTATTTCCAGAGTGTCATAGGTTCAGTTTCCCAGTCAGTAGAAGGCATAACGGCTTGATTTTCATTTGTTCCGGGTTAAGTGTGTAGCAAATTGTGTAGTAGTTGTGTTGAGCAAAGAGGACGACCTAATTTTCAATAAGCAGTTAAGATCCGGGGTTGCTTGGAGTGAGGGTAAATTTCCTCAAGATATTTTTTCCAGTATTTTCTATGCAAGATTGCCAGTGTTCGACATCCAGATTGTACTTAGATTATTTCATTGTTGCATAATAATAAAAACCCTAAGTTGTTGCACCAGTTTTCCCGCATTGGGTTTTTCTGGGGACTTTTGTCCAAAAATAATTTCATTAATTTTATGTGTGTGCTAGAATTTATTCCATATTTTTATATGTGTAGATTGCAGTGTGATTTATTCATTATTTTCCATAGAAAACTGCAAATAAATTGTTAAAAAAAATTAACAATTAGGAGAATAATTTCCAGTTGCTGCAATAGGATTCTGATTTAGGAATTTTCACATTTTGCATTTAGAGACTTAAAAAAAATAGTAATGAGACATGGTTAGAGCAATTTGATAGATTTCCTATGGATGATCCATATAACGATGACAAAACTCAGTAAACTCCAATTCAACCATAACTTGAAATGTATGTCATATTTCAATGTGTTATCTACCTTATCATTTGTAAATTGTAATGTTGATTATGTGATGAACTTGTAATCTAGATTTAGGAAGGTATCTTTTGAAAAGGATATTTGGTTTCTTGTTTTGTACTTGACCTAACCATAATTTATCTCAAGATTGCTAAGAGATAAAAAAGATACCTAAATGATCCTTCAAAACCCCACATAAAAGGTTGAGTCATGTTCTCCATTGGTTTTGTAGACATGGAAATCTTACTAATTCCATAATTTGGTGTTTTCATTAAAGACCCACATTTATAAAAAGATAAAATTTGCTATAGACTATTTTCAAATTTTATTCGAAAATCAAAGTAAAAAATAATCAATATATATATTACAAATTCAAAAAAAAACTTACCATATTAAAATAGATATATAACATGCATTAAAAATGTTTATATTTTTAATTTATACAAATTCCTATTTATTTTTATTATTAAAATCTTTTAATACGTTAAAAAATCAGCAAACTCAAAACTCAATCATGTTTAATATATACACTTATCATATGATATTAATTCTATTTTTTATTAACTAATATAATAAACTATTAAATAATAAAACTTTTCAAAATATGTGATCTCAAAACGAAAGACGAAATAATGACGAATGAAGCACTCATCACAGGTTCAATTCCGTTCCCCAATCAAAATGATGTATGTGGACAGAATAAAAAAATAAATAAAAAATGAAAAGTACTACCAAATTTAAAAAAACAGTTAAAAGCTAAAACACAAGACACATGTAACATACACGGTTCGCAACATTTATAACATGCTATAAACCAAAACCAAATAAAAAAATAAAATAAATTCTATAATAATGGTATGGCCTCATTAGAAATCATCAACGCTATTTGTGGGAGAAGACATACCTTGAAATATATATATATATATATATATATATATATATATATAAAATTAATGGGTCTAAGATGAATATGGCTCATACCTTGGCCGCCAAACAAAAATAAATCATGGTAGAATGTATCGGTACCTGCATCTTCGTGAATCTGGTTCATGGAGGTTGTACCAACTAGAACGATGGAAGTTACAAACCCGCCAATTCCGCATGCAAGTTGGTCCGTAAAAACTCCACGTCATTTCACATCGTTATACTGCAAGTCTGTAAAAGGACCCTGTCGTAGGGAAAAAAAGAAAAAAAAAGGAAGAAGCTATGACAAACGAAAGGTTATTTGACACCTCCGGCTACCCCTTGGGCGATTTTCCGATCTCCTGGTTCTCCTCTCTTCTGTGTCTTTCCATGCCATTGCATCACATATCACATACGACGGTTCGACATACCATATTTATAGTATTCTATGGCATGCTTGTACGCGAACTATTCAACACGGTAACATTAATGCAAGCCAAGAAAATTTCAATTTCGAATTTTAATTTTGTTGCGTTTGCCGCTCAATTACACACCATTCTCTTCGCTCTTCCACACTCAGACCAAGAATCATACATACATACACAAGTGCTTTGTGTTGCTGTAATCCATCCAATTTTTTGATCTTTGTTGCTTCTTTCGGCGAGGTGGGTATCTGAACAATGGCCTAGCTATCCGCATTATGTGGCTACATTGCCCTTTTTTCCTTGTTGGGTGTTGCCAATGCTCACGCTGGCCATAATTTTTATATTACGGGCAACGTTTACTGCGATAACTGTGCTACTGCATTCCCCACCAGGATTTCACCTGCTATATCTGGTAAGCCAAAGTTTTTCAATTTGTTTTGCAGTTTTTGTAAATTGTTTTCATGTGGGCGACTGTATTTTCTTGTTGAAAAGATTTGAAATAATAGATGTGGTGCTGAAGAATAGAATATATCTGGTGTTAAGATTTTCTATGTGGAATGCTCTTTGTGATTTTCTGAATAGCTCTATTCTTCCCTTTTGCTATTGTGTTCACATTGCTTTCAATTTCTACAACGTTGTTTTAAGAGAAATGTGGCTCTCACATACGGGTGCGTAGAATGCACAGGGAAGCCCTATGTTTGGTTCTGATGGTTGCAGTATGGGTGCTGTGCAGGTGCCACTGTAGCTGTTGAGTGCAAGAATCGTGCTGATAAGAGATTGTTCTATAATGAACAACGCACCGACACCGATGGGCTTTTTAATATCGTTGTCCAGGATGAGCACGAGCACGAAGCCTGTGAGTCATTTACAGTGAGCAGCCCAACCTCATGCAACCTTAAAACCGATAGCAGTCGCGGTCCAGTTTACCTAACCGACAACAATGGGATCAATTCGGACGAAAGGAAGACTGGGCCTTTTGCCTTCAGATCTCCTACAAACCACCCTGCTTGTCAGGCTATCTTGGCAGAATATAACATATATAATGAATGACTAGGTTTTTATTGCCTCTCCATGCATTTCTGTCGGTTTTCGGGTTTTAATCATAGTTACCAAGTTCGGCCGTATTGGACGAAAAAAATTGGATATTCGTCAATATGGTTCGATTGGTGTTACAATACGTAAATTTTTAATACGATTCGAAATTTGTTGGTTTATGATCCTTCTTATTTATTTCGTTTATTTAGTTGGAATTTGAACAACCTGTAACGACCAGGGTCGACAGAGGCAAGACGCTCAGGAACAGCGTCTGAAATTCCTCTTACTTAAAACATATACATAGAAATAGAAATATTCATCTACTTGCTCATTCAAATAAAAACTTTATAATGTTTGGTTTATCAAAATTTAGAAAAATAGTATTTAAGTTTCAATTTTTGGTTTATTAAAATTATATATTTCTAATTATATATTTATAATTTCTAGCTTATAGAAATTTATATGAGAAAGTTTAAAAAATAGTATTTGGTTTTACAATTTTTAATTTATCAAAATTATATATTAAAAATTATCAAAAAATAGTAACTTATATATTAAAAGATGTAATAGAAATTTTATATTTAAAAAATTACAATTATTAAAATAGTTTTTTTTATAATTTATTTTTAAGTTCGACTCACGTTATTAAAGAAATTGCGGTTCACTGTAATTGTTGGTTTCTAATTTTACTTATATATTTTTGTAATTCTCCACGTCAATAAGGTTAATGCATTTTATCTTTTATTATTTCTGGATTATTTATTTTTTATAAAATTTTGAAAAAAATAATAATAGGTTAAGCATTATAATTTATATCTGTGCTACCAGTGAATATAAATATAAAAAGTTGTAATGCTTAGGTGGATTATTTATCAATTGGGATGGTATTTATGAATACATGGATTTATTTGTGACTAAGATTACAAAAGTTTGGAATATATATATATATTACCACTGCTTTTGCCTTTGCCTTTGACAGAAAATGTGAAAGCTTTGTCTCAATTAATTGGGTTTTGGATATTCTATGGTAAGGAAAAAAATGCAAGAAATTGGCATGTTATGTGACTGATATACATTTCATGTTATGAATTCCATGGAAAATATCTTATTATAGATGCTTTAATATATATATCATACGAAATCATGAAAATAAGGAGAATAATTGTGTTGAAACTCAATCACATATGTGAAGTATTTTATCACGATTTGAGAGAACACATATTGAATCAGATAACTATAATAATTATTTTTCAATCCAATATTCATATTGTTAGGGATTCACATCAACACCAAGGAACTAATTCATTCTAATATTGATATGAGAAATTTAGATGGTAATGATTATATAACATGGATATTCAAAATGGAGTAATACTTTTCTCTACACTAGGTGATTGCCTTACAAAAATTTAAATGCAATATCCATGTATTTAGAACAAAATCAAATTGTATGGTATCAATGTCTTTATGTAAGGAAAAATGATTCTATATTTTCTCGGCCAATTTTTACAGTGGAATTGATAGTACATTATAGGGATATTAGTATAAATACATTCTTTATTCAATTGGTATACCTTCAAAAGACATGTCTAATTACAAAGTACACTCAACAATTCCAAAACTTGAGTCTTATGGTAAATACTATTTTAGAGTTCAATTTGTTAGACATCTTTATGGGAAATTCAATACAAAGAATACAACATCAGTTGCATCTCTTTAATATCTAAATCATGTTTTCAATCGCATATCTTTAATATCTAAATCATGTTTTCAATCTGGAAAGGAAAGTTGTATGTAAGGATAGGCCTACTAGATGAGTGGTCACTAACAACTATAGAGTACATCATGCTCCCTCTCCTAGCCTCATCCAATTGACAAGGTTGACACCTCAAAAAATGGATGAAAAAAGAGAAAAATTAATATGCTTTAGTTTTTGCAACAAGTGTAATAAGGGGCATGAATGGAGTTGTTTTTTTTTCCAAAAGAAAATAAACTATGTAGTTGATTCAAGTAATATTATAATACTTGAAGATATACATAAAGGTCCAATACAATTAGTTAAAGGTCCATGATGATGATCCTCAAAGAACCTACATAAAATAACTTAATGGAAGCATTAATTTATTTTCTTGTAGGCACCAGAAAATTATTTTCCAATGCCTACAGGAAAAAAAAAAATTATATGCATATCCAACATCCAGTTACCAAAATCCAATTACTGAAGAAAAAATAACAGATGATATATGTCATCTAGAGATGATATATGCAATTGGATTCTGGATATGCATATAAAAAAAAAATCCTGTAGGTGCTGGAAAATAATTTTCCAGCACCTACAGGAAAAAAAATTAATGCTTACATTAAAGTATTTTCCACCTAACTTTTAGCCACTGGTATCATTTGATGTATAGAACCTTTAATGAAAAATGTGTTGTTCAAATCAATTGTTTGTTTTCAAAGAAATTATAACAAATTTGTGGTGATTGCAAAAGATAATTCAAAATGGTGCATGATTGGGACTGGGTTTGGATGCTTTGGGAACTGTCGATGAAGAGATTTATGAGGATGTCAAGAACGTTCTTTACTTAGATAGTGCAATTTTTGGAGAGGCTATTGGCATAAGTATGGACTTGCTTATAGTTGGAACTGTGAGTGAAAAGGCCAGTGAGATGCTTGCATATGCACATGATACTCAACATGAAAATATTATCAGGTATTGTTGGTTATTTATGTTTGAACTTTGTAAAGTATTTCACGTGAAAATATAATTCGAAGATTTATTTTTCCTTGACTAATTCTACTCAAGTTGAAACTTTCCACCAGATTTTAATATGTCTATTTGTAAACAGTTGTGTATAGAGATCTCGCCCTTGAAATATCATTAACTGTCTATGGAAGAGAAAAAGAGGTTGATACACTTATAGAGCATATGACTCGTGATTAGGATCCAATTCTATCTCATGGTGGGATTTATGCTCTAGCCCTCGCATACAGGGGCACATCCAATAACAAATCAATTCATCATCTGTTGCACTTTGATGTTTCTGATGTTAGTGATGATGTGAGAAGAACTACGGTGCTAGCACATGGATTTTTTTAATCCTCCGAACTTGAGAAGGTTTATGTGCTTATCTTACAGTCTACTATGTTTTTATTATTAAATCAATTTTAGACTTGATTTGGTATAAATTTTGTGCCACATCTTGATGGAGCATTTGGATCAATATTTTAAGACTAATATCAAGGGGGTCAGTGTATGCTGTCTTGGACCTTTATGCTGGTGCTAAATCAAACTCTGCAAATTTAACAGACCCCACGAATATTTTTTTTACTATCTGAGTCATATATTCCACATGTCAGATATGTAGCAGCCTTGGCAATGTGTCTATTGTACAGGGACAACATTAAGTGAGGCCATTTTTCTACTGTAACCATTAACATCAAATGTGGTAGATTTTTTTCGTCAAGGTGCCCTTATAGCCGTGGCTATGGTTCTTGTGCAAACAAATGAGGCACGTGAACCTCGTGGTAGGTAGATTCATGTATGCTATTACACAATGTTGGAAGCTTTTATTTAGCAAAAAAAATTTCATTGTTGTCATTGTAGTTTCACTTATGATTGTTATTTTTTAATGCAAAGTTTCCAATTGAAATAATAACTTCTAAATGTTGGCATTTAAAGGTAGAATTATATTCTATAGAGATTGATGGTTCTATTATATTTCATTCAAACTCTAGGTTTTGTCGTAACACATCTTTTAATCACCTTGACATAGTTTTTATTTCATACTTCAGGTGTCAACTTGAGAAGATCATTCTTGACAAGCATGAAGACACCATGACCAAGATGGGTGCAATTTTAGCTTCTGGTATTTTAGATGCAGGTGGTCATAATGTCTCAATTAAATTGTCATCCGGGACTAAGCATGACAACATCACTATTGTTTTTGGTATTGTAGTATTTAGTCAATTTTGGTATTGGTATCCACTTATATATTTTTATGAGTCTCCATTTTGCACCTACTGCTTTGATTGGGCTCAATTATGAACTGAATGTCCCTAAATTTGAGTTCCTTTCACATGCCAAGCCCTCATTATTTGACTATCCACGTCCTACAACACCTCCAAAAACTTTTGGAGTAAAATTGCCAACTGTTGTTTTGTCTACATCAACAAAGGCTAAAGTGAGAGCAAAGAAGGAAACATATCATAAAACTGCTATGGATGAGGGAAAAATTTCTAGTGAAGCAAGACCCATGAAAGGCCCAAAATCTAGTGATAAGGAGGGGGAAGCAATGCAGGTAATTTCCACCTGCAATAAGATAGATCTTTAATGGCTCCTTATCTTCCTGGTGGAAGCCCATATTCAAAAGGTGGAGCTTGTATGCTTTAGGGCTTATCCATGCAAACCATGGGGAAAGAAATTAAAGAGTTTCTTTGTGAAATTTTGCATAGTACAAGTGTTGAAGTGATTGTCCATTTGATGTCAGCCATAATTTGATGTTTAATTTGAAAAAATTAAGCGTTTTGTTATGGCTCCCCTTTAATCCAAAACCCAACTAATTGAGATAAAGCTTTCACATATTCTATCAAAGGAAAAGGCAAAGGAAATGGAAATGGAAATATATATATATATATGGAAGAAGCTAAAGTTAGGACAAACTGGAGGTGATTTGACACCTCCGGTGACCCCCTTCGGCGATTTTTTGGTATGCCGGTCCTCCTCCCGTCTCCGCTCTCTATGCCATTCTATCACATGCTATTGGACATGCCATACGATTCGACATACCATGATATTGTATGACATGCAAATTTAAAAATTTGAATTTGAATTTTGTTGTGTTTGGCGCTTATTTGAAGAATGTTGCGCAGGTACATTCGTTCAAATACCACCTCCCACACTCTTCCAAATTTTTTTTATCAGTTCTGCTTGCATTCAGATATTTTCTAGAGAAATGCTTGGCTCCTACCACCTTATAGAAATCTACAGAGGAATTGGAAGAAGCATCTTTGCAGTTAGGAAGGGAAGGGGGCGAGCAAGTAGTATACCAGCCTTTGAAGCCATCGATTTGAGGGCAGGCCACGCATTGACCCTTCTCACAAACCCCAAATTCTCCGCATTTCCTCGGAAGACCACACTCAGGAACTCCTCACCAATAGCCAAATCGATGGTATTGTGAACAGGTTCCTATGTAAGAATGTGATGATGGTCACAGCAAATGACTTCCGTTTGACGGGCCTAGATAAACCGGGAGATACGAGTAACTAGTTGGGATTTTCCATAACACCAAATTTTGTGATGCAACTACCAGGCTTAAACACCTTGGGAATCTCCATGGTTCGGCTCAATTACGCTGCTCCTTTCAGCCTTAACCCTCCTCTCACACATTTGCAGGCCACCGAAATCTTAGTGGTGACCAAGGGTACTCTCTTAGTTGGCTTAATCATCACTAACAACACTTTGTTCACCACAACACTAAAGAAGGGAGACGTGTTTGTGTTCACATTTCCAACATAACATTGGCCCTATCAACGCAGTGGCCATCTCTTCACTGAACAACCAGAATCCAGGAACTCATCAGGTTGCGCTGGCCTTGTTCGGAGCCTCTCCTCCTCTCTCTGTCTCTGTTCTTGCCAAAGCTTTCCAGATCGATGAAAAGCTCGTCAAAATTCTCCAGCACAATTTCACATCCTCGTGATCTTGGTCTCATGATATCTGCATCCATCATATTATTATTCAGTATGAATTTTCAAAATACGGAGGAATTGGATTGGATCCTCAATTTCGTGACAAATTTCCTTATAAATACTCTCCAGACAAAAGAAAAGAAATTATTCATGAAGGAATAAGGAATAACTATGAGCGGGAGGTCTACAGGCCATTACTTGCTGTGCCAAGGTAAACATCTTCTCCTTATATGATTGTAGCATTTGCACTTGTTCTTGTAACTCCTTTATCTTGCCCTGTTGTTTTTCTTGCCTCTGTCGCGTTCTATCCAACTGGTCTATATACCCTGTAACAATTCCAGCAGCCTGCTCTCGAACCCACATTTTCTCCTTCTTATGTCCATTCGCGGCAGATTTCCATCTCTGAATTTCAGCAGCCAACAAGAATTCCCGGCCTTCAAACAAATGTTCAATCGGATCAGTATGTGTAGCCGCAGAGGAGACCTAAATTTTATGTTTTATTGCCTTCCACTTATATACTTTTACCTTCTTCTTCAACCGGGATACTTGCCTCTTTAGCTCCAGAACTTCCTTCTTCAATTGCATGGTTTCATTGACTGAAGCTGATACCTTTTCTTGAGAGGTAATCTCGTGCTTTCACATTGTTCGATCCACTCTTGTTTGACAATGAATTCATCTCCCAGGCCTGTAGAAGGCTCAGGAGGCGGTGGAATGTTGTTGATGTCATCAACTGGTTTTTCTATTAGGTCTTTCTGACTTGGCTCCCTTTCTTCAGGAGAATTATCCTTCTCATTTACCTCAGAGAATTTTGTCACTCGTTCAGCACTTTCATTGGCCATCCTATGCTCCGGTGTGTCCACAGAATTTCCTTCTCCCTTTTGAGCCTCTGGGTGCCTTTGCTGAGAATCAACAATTGATGGACCGATATTGGTCATATATTTCCCCGAGTCGACGAACCTCAGTACTAGTGGGACAATGATCTCCTCTTTTAATCGTTGGGATGAGTGAAATCCCCTTGCTGCTCTAGGCATCATAGACTGAAAAGGAGAACGGGGAATACCTTCATTGCCCTGGCTTCTAACTTGGGCCGAACCTTCATTCATTTCTTCTTCAGTCGGGGTCGACACTGGTTCTTGTGGAACAGTGTTGACTTTGAGGATCGTTTCCTATAAGCTTCTTTAAGCAGGAAACATGTAAAATTGGGTGCACTCGGGAAGATGCCAGAAGCTCCATTTTGTATGCCATAGTACCAATCTTTTGCGACACCTTCTAAGGACCATAACACTTTGGTGATAATTTATTATCCTTCTTACCTTACGTGACGAAAGTTTGTTTGTATGTTTGTATTATATATATTGAAAAACCATGTGAAAAGATTTTTAATTATGAAGATTTTTTACTTTTAAATAAGTTTGTTATAATATTATGGATCAATATATATATTATTAATAAGACCATAACTTATTTCATGATTTTTTTTTTAATTAATGAATTTAATTAAAGGAAAAAAATAACATAATTAATTTGAAAAAAATTAACATTTTATTTGTGTATGCTACTAAGAATGTGCTATAATATTCTATGGAAGTTAAATATCTACCATGCACCTAATAATTGTTGATAATTAAATCAAAATTATGGAAGTCTTATTTCAAAATAAACATCATTTAATATTTTTATTTTATACAAATATTTTTGTAATATTCTTTTAATGAAAGATTATTACATTTATAATGTTAATTGCATTTTGCAAAAAGTGATTTGTATTATTTTAATTTTCAAAAATTGTTAACAAGATTTAGCAAGTGATTTGTGTTATTTGAATCTTCTTGTTTGAGCATCCCTATAGTCTATTTCCTCTTAATAATGGCTAGGACTAAAAAAGTTAGCAACATTAAATATTAGCAAATCTTTGAACCTCATATTTAGAGAATAGATCACCTTCATTTCAAAGGACTTTCCCAAAATAATGCAATCCTCTAGTATCATCGATCTATTTGCATTATGACAACGCTTGAACGTCAATAAATGTACATGTAGCATACATGCATTATCTTAAAACTCAAGAGTTCCTTTATGTGCTTTTTGCATGATGTGTGCATTGTACCAACTCCAAATATGCCTCCTAAAAACCACTTATGAAGCATTCTAGTTATAATATCTAAAGTAGTGCCAATAAAATTAATATCCACTTGTTCGTCTTGCAACATTGATCAAACTTATTTACCTCAAAAAGTACACCTCCAAATAAATTGATGCAAAATTGTACATGAAATATTGTTTCCAAGTCATACATTTCTTTCTCCCCTAACTCCCAATATATTAACAAAGAAGACGTGAGCTTAACAAGTCCCATGACCATTCCTCTAGACAACCACCTAATTTTGTGAATTTGTAACACCTCTAATGTGATAATTTGAAATGTTTCCATTAGCTCTTTTAGTTCTCCATATATTTTATCATTTTTCCAAACTAAGAATAAACTTTATTTGTGAATTTATCAATAAATTGCAACTTTCGAAAATGAGATTAAGCATCATGTGTTGTTAATGCTTCTCGATGACCTATGCAATGGATATCTAATAAATGAAGAGCATGTCAACATAATTTAGTTGATAAACCTTCATGTATATAACTCATGCAAGAAGCTCCATGAGATCCAAATCCAACATACATAGACTAAGTTTTTACTGCATCATATATATATATATATATATTGAGTTGTTCCATCCTTAATTTGAAGTAATTTTATGCAACTAGCTCACAAAATAAAATAAAAGATAGATCAACGAATTAGAAATCTACCTCTTCGAGGGGGAAACCTCATTTACATTACATAAATGAACAATTCTTGGATGATTCAAATGAATAGACCTCATTTCTATATATAGGGGTCTAAGGGGTCACAATATAATCAGAGCCGATATAACAATAATAATGTGTGGGCATAACAATAACATCAATGGGATTCTTTAGGACACAATAATAACACTATGGGGATTACATGGGTGCAACAATGACAATAAAGGGGATACACTAACAATAACAATAAATGAGATACACTAATAATAACAATGAGGGGATACACTAGTCTTATAGGGACCTAACTTGCCCCTCTCCTTCAAAAAAGCGTTGTCCTCAACGCTTGAGTAGTTATGGATGCTTTTTTATAAAATTGTCATCCTCCCATGAGGAAACTTCAGCAGGTAAGTTCTTCCACTTGATGAGATACTTGTAAATTGATCGATCTCATAGCTGTCCAGTTCTTATTTTCGTGACTCCTTCAGGTTCCAATATGATTTTTCCTTCCTTGTCAAGTTCTAGAAATATTGTTTCAGCTTGAAGCTTGTCACCTATAAGCTTCTTTAAGCATGAAACATGGAAAATTGGGTGCACTCGGGAAGATGCCAGAAGCTCCATTTTGTATGCCATAGTACCAATCTTTTGCAGCACCTTCTAAGGACCATAACACTTTGGTGATAATTTATTATCCTTCTTACCTTATGTGACGAAATTTTGTTTGTATGTTTGTAGCTGTAAAAGTACACAGTCACATACATCAAAGTTTTTTTCGCTACAATGTTGATCTTCCTGTTGTTTCATTCGATTCTGAACCAAAGTGAGGTTAACCTTTAAGAGTTGGAGAACTTGTTGTTGATGCTCGATGGGATCTTCCACCGCTTCAACCTTTGAATTTTCTCTTAAATATGATGTGATGGACGGTGGATGATATCCATAAAGTGCGATAAATGGGGTCATTTTTGCTGCAGTATGGAAGGAAGTGTTATACCACCATTTAGTGAGAGGTAACCACTTGACCCATTGTGTCTGTTTATTAGATACAAAGCAAAAAATATATCCTTTCAAACATTTTTTCACCATGTCAGTTTTCTCATCGGATTGAGGATGATAAGATGAGATATGAGCTAATTGAGTACCCAGACAAGAAAATATTTATGTCCAAAAATTTCCAATGAAATGGGATCTCTGTTGCTTACAATTATCTTTGGGTTTCATGTAGCTTTTGAATTGTTTCCATAAATGCATTAGTAATTGTATTGGATTTAAATGGACGCGATAATGCACAAAAGTTTGCATACTTGGTAAGCCTATCAATTACCACCATGATGACACTCTTTCCTTTGGACTTGGGTAAACCTCTGATAAAATCCATTGAAACCTCCTCCCAACTGTGACTTGGAATGGATAAAGATTGTAACAGACCGGGGTCTTAATTTTCTCAACTTTATTTTGTTGGCAAACCAAACATTCCACCACAAACTTTTGATTATCCAATTAAAACCCATCCCAAAAAAATCCTTCTTAACCCTATGGTATGTTTTTAAAAATCCTGAGTGCCCTCCTAACGAATAGGTGTTCAACTCTAAAAGAATATTTTGTTGGAGTTGGAATTCTTAATGTGCGCACTCGCGCTCTGACCATGTGCGTTCCTTGGGGCCGAAGAATTGGAGTTGGAATTCTTAATGTGCGCACTCGCGCTCTGACCATGTGCGTTCCATGGGGCCGAAGAAGGGTTGTTGCAGTATCGCCCTGTTCACTTTCATGGGACTTCCTTCTTCCATTTTAGACACCGGGCCACCACGTGGTGTGCGATGTTTGCAGCCGCGCTGTCTCTCAGCAGATACACCGCGGAGGAACGGAAAGGTCCGCGTGGGAGTCGAGCCATGCGTCGTGTTCGATGTTTTCTTGTCCTGCGGCATGGGAGCTCACCCACTGGACTGCCATGATGCTGTCATTATAGGCAGCAGGCAGACGGTGCTCCAGAACCAATCTGTAAGCCATAGAGACAATGATTGCGCTCACAATTGCCATCAACTTGAGAGTAAAGTAGTGAAAATCGGGCAAAGCAGGAGGCAAGAATACTAATTGAAGCCTTTGCTTGCCCTTGGGTTTATTCTTTCCCACCAACTTATGAAAATCCAAAATCAAATAGAGTGAGGGGAAAATTCAAAATGTAAAAATTGCCCCCATAAAGTTCAGATCTCAAAATATAATTAAAATCTTGGATAATTATCAAATATGATACGGATAATTTAGATCTGTCATGCAGATGGTGAATCATGTCGCATAAGCCATAGACCATGAATGATACATACATAGACATTAAACAGTTTCCATAACCATTGCACAGAAAGTGTTCGCCAGAAACTAGATTCACACGAGTTGACACTGACACAAACTCAGATGTCAGAGTCCTCTTCTGTATGCCATCGGGCACGGCGAGTAATATGGGGGATGAGGTACGGTGTGGTGTATTAAAAGATGAGTAGCCTTGGAAATATTGGTTGCCAATGCTATTTGCCTTTTGTTGCTTTCTGCCTCGCAAGCGTAAATATATGCAATCTTGTATGTCAATACACAAATAATTTGGTTGAATGATGCCATCCATCAGTCGATTCATTTCATTTGGTTAAATAAATAAGCACTTAATTGGTCCATTTGATTGAATTGACCAGCACTTTAAATTACTTTGTTAGTGGGGAAACTTCAAGTAACATACACATTAATCATAAATTGGAGTTTTGATTAAAACCTATTTAAAAAGTTTAGAACAGTGATGAAGGAATTCGGATCGAAGATATTCAAAGTTACATAAATTGGAATAGTGAGGAGGGAATTCTATAATCTACATCGGAGCAAAACAAAATAATAGAATAGAATGGGTTATAAAGTTGTTTGAAAATGCAAGGCGTTGCTACAGGGAAGACACTAGAGCTATGGGCTATGCATGCACTTAGAATGTGAAAAGTGTAATTTAGTAGCAGTTTGACAACATTTAAATGTAAAGTTCTGTGTAGTTTACTTGGTAAACCTTGTTATATAAAAAAAGGTAATATTTTTCTTGCATTTCCTGATAAACTTGCGTTAAAGAACATCTAAGCGTTATAATTATAGTTACATGATTACATCACCCTTGGTTACATGATTACATCACTACCAAATCATTGTTATAGAGTTGGATTATCACACATTACAACAAATCATCACATTACGTAACCATAGATTCATATCCATGATAGTGGAAGCATTTTCAAAGAAAGAATGCACGTGTATGATGGAAAGCTTCAAGGTGTTGCATCTGGTACGTCAGCATTTATGCACTAACTAACAAAACTGCAAGCTTACGATGGAGGCCAAAGAATCATTGCACAATTAGACCCCGGATTGATTAACCAATCACAGTTTAGAAAAAAATAATTAATTTTTTTTTTTTTTTTCAAAGTTAACATAAAAAAATCTTCATTTAATTTTTAGTCAAATTGATTTTAATTCAAGATCAGCGCAGAATGCGTAATACCCTGCACAACAGGGATAAAGGAAATAATAATGGAAAATTGGAAATACTTCATATCATAGTAATTATTAGCTATAAATATCATACAATACAACTCTCCATGCAATAATGGAAATAAATCATGTTAGGTCTAAGACTTTTGTGATCCATAATGTAGATAAATGTATTTTCGGATTAATCACATTATTAGGATTACGTCGACGTTTCAAACCAGCTAATGTGGTTCATCCTCAGGACAAGATGGAGAGACTAATTGATCTCGATGAATAAATGGTGGAGATGCATCATTGCCCGGAAATAGCCATTGAGAACTAGTCGTTAAGGCTAGCTGTTAGAAAGTTAGTTAGTTAGAGAAGTTTAGAGAGTGGGAAACACGGGCGAAAACCAGAATCAATGATGCATCCCTACATCGTTTAAGGAAGGTGAGATCATATTTCCTCTTAGCCACTTGTAACCGAGCTTGCTCAAACAGACGAGCCTTATCAACCATTTCCCTTCCATGTAGAGTAATAATGTTAGATCTAAGAATTTTGTGATCCATAATGTAGATAAATGTACTTTCAGATTAATCACATCATTAGGATTAGGTCAATGTTTCAAATCAGCTAATGTGGTTCATCCTCAGGACAAGGTGGAGAGACTAATCGATCTCGATGAATAAATAGTGGAGATGCATCATTGCCCGGAAATAACCGTTAAGAACTTAAGACTAGATGTTAAGAACTAGCCGTAAGAAATTTAGTTAGTTAGAGAAGTTTAGAGTGTGGGAAACAGGGGAAAAAACTGGAATCAATGATGCATCCCTACATCGTTTAAGGAACTTGAGATCAAATTTCTTCTTAGCCACTTGTAACCTAGCTCGCTCAAACTAACGAGCCTTATCATCCATTTCCCTTCCGTGTAGGGTAATAATGTTAGATCTAAGGCTTTTGTAATCCATAATGTAGATAAATGTACTTTTGGATTAATCACATTACATTATTAGGATTAGGTCGACGTTTTGAACCAGTTAATGTGGTTCATCCTCAAGACAAGGTGGAGAGACTAACCGATCTCGATGAATAAATAGTGGAGATGCATCATTGCCCACAAATAGTCATTGAGAACTAGTTGTTAAGAACTAGCCATTAAGAGTAGATGTTAAGAACTAGTCATTAGAAATTTAGTTAGTTAGAGAAGTTTAGAGGGTGGGAAACATGGGCAAAAATAGGAATCAATGATGCATCCCTACATCGCTTAAGGAACATGAGATCAAATTTCTTCTTAGCCACTTGTAACCGAGCTCGCTCAAACTGACGAGCCTTATCAGCCATTTCCCTTCGGTGTAGGGTAATAATGTTAGATATAAGAATTTTGTGATCCATAATGTAGATAAATGTACTTTCAGATTAATCACATCATTAGGATTAGGTCGACGTTTCGAACCAGCTAATGTGGTTCATCCTCAGGACAAGGTGGAGAGACAAATCGATCTCGATGAATAAAAAGTGGAGATGCATCATTACCCGGAAATAGTCATTGAGAACTAGTTGTTAAGAACTAGCCATTAAGACTAGATGTTAAGAACTAGCTCTTAGAAAGTTAGTTAGTTAGAGAAGTTTAGAGGGTGGGAAACACGAGCAAAAATCGGAATCAATGATGCATCCCTACATTGTTTAAGGAATGTGAGATCATATTTCTTCTTAGCCACTTATTCTTAACAACTAGTTCTCGACGGCTATTTCTGGGCAATGATGCATCTCCACTATTTATTCATCGAGATCTTTTAGTCTCTCCACCTTGTCCTGAGGATGAACCACATTAGCTAGTTCAAAATATCGACCTAATCCTAATGATGCGATTAATATGAAAATACATTTATCTATGAAATAAACCATATCATTGCAATTACCTACATGATCCAAGGAAAAGGCAATTACCTACATGATGACAATGATGCAAATATACCAAAGGAAAGATGAGGGTTCTCAAATCCAAATCTACATAGGTGTGGCACTACTTCTAATAATTTAAGGCTTAACTTGAATACCATATCCATGGAAAATTTTGGTGTGTCCTTGGAAGAAAAAAGTAGCAGGCTTTTTAGGCTTTAGAGTTGTTACAGTTAGCAGTCACAATGATATAAATTAGCATTTGCACCAAACGGGTGTAAAGACTTATTGATAGAAGTGTGGATGAATGTAGAGTGATGTAGAGGTAGCGTTGCAGGAAACACAGATGTGGACGTGGAAGGTATGAGGAATCAGGAGGCTAAAGCATTGTTAAAGTAAAGCTTTCCAAAAGGGTAAAAGTACATTATAGAATCTACAATATATCATATTTTTATCACCGAATTAATAACTAAACTAGAAGCAATCTTCAAGGAGACATCACTATGATATTTTACCATCTTCTCTAAACAACATCTTGGAGATTATGAGGAAAAGTTGTTTGGATGGGGGAGAAAAAAAAACAATTGAGAAACACACATTTCATAGGGTGCTCAAAAGCCTAAATGAATTGAAATGGTGTCCTTCTCTGCTACAATTTAAGGAATCTCTGAGTATTTTTATCATGTTGTGATTTTGGATGGGCAACAAGTGGGTTTCAAAGTTTATAAAATGAAACTTGGAGTACTAGATAGATTGAAAGTGACAACAATTTGTTTTCAAACAAAACATGGAAATTTTGAAAACTCTATACCTGTTATAATTTCAACGAAAAACACAAATGATATCCTAAACTCCATTTTATTGTTATAATTCATCTCCATTTTGAATAAATTTAAATTAAATTAAATACAAATTATATATATATATATATATATATATTGGATTTATCAAGCATAAAAAGTGTTAAACTTGTTAATACATAATTTTTTTAATATAAATAAATTACTACATAATAAAGAATTATATATATATATATATATATATATATATATATATATATATATATATATATATATATATATATATATATATATATATATATATATACTCTTTTTCAATTTTTATTTTGATGGAGGAAAGAAATCAATGTCTCTGTAAAGTGGGTTGTTGGTACCAAGCCAAACCCACATGGATACTGAAGAATTCACAAGGCTTAAAGTCAATATAATATTTAAGACTTTATAAGTCATCATGTTACCAACAAGATTTTGAACCTAGTTGGAGAAGATAACAACCATTATACCCAACAACACTATAGAAATCCAATTGACAAAATTTAATCTTCTTCATATCCAACAAAACTATAATTAAAATAGATTTAAAATATTATCACTCAATTATAATACTTTTATTATTATTTTTTAAATTTATAATATAATTTTTCCTATATTTTATTATTTTAATTAAATTATATTTTATTATTACTTAAATTATATTTAATTTGTTACCATATTTAAATATAATTCATATAAACCTATATACATTGATGAATTATTAAAGAGATATATAATTGATAGAAAATTTACCAAAATAAATATCATTTAACAATTTAATATGTTATTAAAATCAATAACCTAAAAATTTATAACTTAAAAAATTCACATGAATAGTTTCAATATTAAATTCCAGGAAATAAAAAGAAATCAATTATACATCATTTTTAAAAATATATAAAACTGTATATTTAAATTTATAAATTATTTTATTAAAATTTAAAATACAAAATATAACTATAAAAATTTAATGATTAAAAGTTTATATATATATATATATATATATATATATATATATATATAAAATAATTAAATGCTAAAATATATATAGTTTAACTGTATTTTGTTTTTAGAGGAAGTTTTATTTGAGATTAAGAGTTATATATTTATATTTATATTAGTTTTGTTTAAATTTAAACTACATAAATTTAATGATTAGAAAGTCAAAATTTTAATATATATATATATATATATATATATATATATATATATATATATATATATATATATATATAATAGTTTTTTTTTTTTTAATTTATAATTTGAATATGAATTTGCTATATAGTGGTTTTTTAAGTTATTTAAATATAATTATAATAAAACATTTAATATATAAATATAAAATAGTTAAATGATGAAATATATAATTTAATTGTTTTGTGTTTTGGTTTTCACTTAAAAAAATCAAGAGATGGAGATAGTTTTATTTGAGATTAGAAGTTTTATATATTTATATTTATATTAGTTTTGTTTGAACTTAAATCATTAGTTTTGCTTGAATTCTAAATTAATTCGAATAATTTTTTGGTTGAATTTCAAACAATATTGATTGTAAAATATATTTAAAAATAAATTAAAGTATTTCAGTTATGTTTATGATAAAAAGCTTAGTATAAAGATAATAATGTTGGATTAATTTATTAAAGATTATTGATATTATTAGATAAACTAATCATATCTAAATTTAGAAACATTAATAATATTTAATTAAATATATTATAAAATTACAATTAACCCTAATTTAATTTAATGGTGCCATTATGTTCTTGTTTTTGTTTTTTCTCTGCTTTGTTCCTGATGGAGACTGAGATGTTGTAGGAGTCAAGGCAGATACAAAGACTTTATAAGATATATCATTATTGTTTTCTTGACTTTCCTCTATGTTCACATTTGGAGAGTGCTCTCTGTATTCAAATACTTCACACTCACCAACACGTTGAGCATTTTCTAGATTTACAACACTAGTGGTCAAAGAATCACTTTCTTTTGAATTTTTATTAGCTGGATTTGTAGCTTGAGAATATGTACTAAAAGAAACGATTTTTTCTTACTCTGAACAAATTTCCTTTACTTTATTCAAACGTATTTTACCTGCATCTTTAATCCCAAGTTACAACTTTTCATTCTCCATTTTAGTGTTTGCTTCCTCAAATTTATTATGAATGTTTGATTCATTATCCAAAACTGCACTTTTAGAAGATGGTACCACCATAGACATGAGTTGTGAAGGAGTTATCCAGTATGATGGATTTGAACTCACTTCACACTGAATCCTAATAGGTGCATCTTCCATCTCTTCCTTTTCATTCAAACTATCTTCTGCTTTAGACATTGTGGCGATACTAGTAGTCTCCAAAGAAGTAATATCAGGTTAAGTTATCATAACAGTGTCAGGTTTCTTCTCAATTGGATGCTTTTTAACCATATGCTTGTTAGACTGGTCCCCAACAGAGCGAATTGGGGAGAGGTCTTGTTTAAAATTCTCAGATGGGATCTTTATTCCCGATAATCTTCTAGACAAAATTGGACTCAAAGGAACAACTACTTGAGAAGACAAAGGTACATTATCAGTCAGAACACTCATAGGCATTGAAAGGCCAAATGTTGTGCCAGCAGATGACATCGCATGTTGATCATGTGAATGGGGAAATTGGGCTTCTGTATGTAGACACCTTATAAAAAACATTAGTAGGACTTGGTGACTTGGCACTTGAACTGATGTTGAGTTCTACAGATGTGAAAGAAGATAAGGTGGATCTCTCCAAGACATGTGACACATTGTCCTCATCCAAATATCCAAGCTCTACAGGTGGTGGAAATAATTGAGACAATTCGAGTGCATATTGTTGAATGTCTTGGATTTGAACACAATAGATTTGAATTTTTCCTTCCCCATTAGAGACATTCTCACTTGTGGAGTCATAAAGTTTAAAATGGGCATTGTTACAGAAAATTCTGCTAGATAGTCTATGCAGGTGGCTAAGGGCTTCAAACTTTATTCCATGTGTACTGCATAGATGGATTTCATTTTTTGATATTTTTTCGATAAAATCACACTTACGTGAGGCACAACAAAGACTTGATTAAAAAATTCTTCTTCAT
This sequence comes from Pinus albicaulis, assembly GCA_034641835.2. Taxonomy (NCBI): domain Eukaryota; kingdom Viridiplantae; phylum Streptophyta; class Pinopsida; order Pinales; family Pinaceae; genus Pinus; species Pinus albicaulis. The sequence goes on along the minus strand of CM076570.1, from coordinate 1,229,397,762 downwards.
TCCACGATTCCAGAGAACTTTTAAGTTCAAGGGTTTGAATACACTACAATTTTCCAAAACTTGAGGGGGGAAATTGACCATCTGGACTTGCACAAACCCAAAGCTTCAATTATTGATTGATTGGACCCATTGTTAAAATAATGGGTTGTTAAGGCTTGTTTTCCAGGAATTATCTCCTTTCACCTTCAAGCTGCTGGACAACTCAAATCCCCATATAAACGGGAGAGGGCACGTCCTAGAGGTGATGCACTACGCCATCATCCCTAATGTTTCCAACGATCAGAATCTAGATCCAAGTGATGAGGAAGAAACAGAGTCACCTAACGCATTAGACAATTCAACGGTTAGACTAGCCTTTAGTAAATTGGTATGGAAGGTTCTCTCCACTCTAAACATTTGCCCCCTTCGATTTCTCACAGAGTTTCTTGGGATATTGCTAAGCCTAATATCCTTGATTCTTTATGTAAAAAAAGATACCATATAATCGGTGGAAGGATACCGAGACTAAGAGTGGAAGGGTGAAGAATACGTCATTAAGATCATAATACCCACGCGAGACGAATTGGCTATTCCATCCATGGCATATTTACACTTTATGGGAGTCACATTTGTCCCTACCAATGGTGACCTCACCATAATAAAATTTGATGAGAACACTGCCATGCTTTACCTCCCAAAAATAAAATTGGATACCAACACGGAGGTAATTTTGAGAAATCTGATGGAATTTGAAGCTTCAGGACGATCAGTCTGTCGATTTTCACCTGGTACATTGATTTCATGAATGGGATAATTAACAACGAAAAATACTTAAGATTGTTGAGAGAGAACGAAATTATCTCCAACCAGCTCCAAGGAAATGGGGAGGTAGTGAGTGTCTAGAACAACATGGGTAGGTGCGTTCATGTCACAAAATTTAATTTCTAGACAAAGTGATACAGGATGTTAAATCATATTACAACAAAAAATGCAAAGTTGTTGTGGTCAAGTTTGCGAAGAAACACATATTCGGCTCGTGGAAATTCCTAGCTCTCGTATCTGTAGTGATACTTTTGGGCATCTATTGCTTGCAGGTCTCCTGCTCTGTCTATCAGGAGAATGCAGTATTGTAATAAACCTAACTGAACCAACAAGATTTCCATCGTGAGGCTTAAATACTATCACAAGGGTATCACTGAGCTTAGAGGTTATGGCCTTAATCTAGTCAGTGTAGAGCTTGGCATTGGTGGTGGGAACAGTCCATCCAGTGCTTCTGCCCATAGTGTAGGTCATTGCGACCACGCTTTACAGAACAGGAAGAGGAAGGAATGCCCCCAAAGCTATAAGAAGATGTCATCTTTCAGCTACCGTGTCTCTATCCCTAGGCTGACCTAATACCAAACCCGCACCTGCAACACGTCCCATTCTTAACTCATTTTCGATGAAATTTAATCACACAGTAGAGAAGAGAAGCAAAGAGTAGGTTTTCAATTAACGAGAATTAGTGGCCAGAAAACCTGATGTTGAGAATTGGTCAACCCGGAGATACTGTTGAGATTCGTGGGACAACTTTTGAGGACAACAAATCTCAACAGTGTCACAAACAACAACTTCGCAATAGAATACTTATTTTCATAACAACAAATTCTTAATAGAATGCCTATCGGCATAATTATAGTAAGTTGGTATGGCGAAATATTTGGAGAATTAGCAATCGACATAAATTTAAGGATAACAATAAATTGATATATTGATATGGTGGAATATTCAAAAAATCAGCAAGCGACATAAAGGATAGTGGTAATGAGGAGACCTAAGAATCCAGCTACAGGAGCTACGAAGTTCCATCTCAACATAAAGTCATAAAGCCCACAAAGCTTCCTTTAGTAACTTCTTTTGAACCATATTTTCAACGCATCATAAAGCTCACCATGAACTTCGGTCATGTTGCCTTTAAGGGCGGGCTGACGAATGTTGTTCCACATCTTGGCTATGCACTCATCGATTAAGTTGAAAGTATCTCTAGAGATGACTTGTCATTCCACAAGTATGAAAATGTCATCTAGAGACGAGATGAGGATGAGGTTTCCATGAGGTTTTAATTATCTTGGAATTTTCTTATTCAATTTCATGGCCCCAGAAATCGTGCCTAAAGTTGGTTGTTTAGATATTTTTTGTCAATCTGGGTTTTGCAGAAATTTTGTACAAATCTACTTCGAAGAACTATTTGTAACTTTTAAACAATGTGGAACTTTTAGAAATGGTTTTATATCTAAGTAAATATATATGTGGTTCAAAACCCCATTTTCCATATTCTTGATATTTTCCACCATATGCTCGTAAATCAAGGAAGAACGTGGCAGTTTAAAAAATGTTAGATATTTTTTAGTCTAGCTTAAATCATGTGCTAGGATCCCACATGTGTGATATGGGTGTATTCAAAGTCATGTACCAACATATTAAGCCCATTTGGAACCTAATTTAAGATTCTTTGAGAAATAAAAACATATTTTATAATTTTGACTCTTTTTTTCTCCATTCGTGCAAGTGCAGAATTAAGTATCGAACTGTTAAACTTATACATAGATAGAAATTTCATAGTGGAACATGATCCTTTGCCACATAACCACATTAGTAAACCATCATTGATAAAACCATATTAAAGGCATGTTTAATCATTAAAAAGATAAGAAATCCATCATAATTAACCACAAGTTGGTGTTATATAATTCTTATAAAGGGTGTCATAAGTACGGGAATATGGCATATGAATGGAGACTATATATAACGAATAGTATGGCATATTTATAGCCCAAAATTCCCCCATGCCTAATAATTTGCATGCCCTTATGCAAACAAAATATGGACTAGGAAGAGATGGTGGATGATATAAGGTGATGATGAAGATAATCGCTAAATAAATATGGACATGGAAACTTGTAATACCATTACTTATTTTGTGTTTTTTCCTCAGATAAGAAAAAATGAATTCATCCTCTTATTGAGAACATTCACACGATGCTTTTGTGAATGATTTATGATGTACAAGGAAAAGACACTATAGATATTTCTTTGTATTGATGTACCACGATACTTTGCTTTTCATTCTTATGGTCTTACTAGAATATTAATTAATGGATTTGTGGTCCAAGTGGATACTAGTTGCCACCATTCTATTCCACTTGGACCCCCACCATTCTTTTCTTTTATTTTTTCAGTTTCCTTATTTGTAGCTCAATTAACTATTTTTGGCATTTTTTTCAGGTCCTAAACTTCTAGTCATTTTGAGGCCCTAAACGACATTTTTTTTTTGAAAGCTGGTAGACTTGAGACTACAAATAAAATTTGTAGTCAAAAGTTGTAGTCCTCAAATATATATTTCTAACGAGGTATTGTGCACGTCAAACAGATTTTGTATGCCAAACTTATGGCCCCGGGAAGTTGATATATCAATTTACCCCAACAGGACCCGCAATTTTGACAATTCATCTCTTAGGGTTATGTTTTTTGATGTTTAGGGTTTTCCATTATTTATCAATAATAAATAGGCCTTTGAGCCTAATTGTAATACAATTCATAGGCATGTAGCCTCCACAACTCTTCTTAGAGATAAGCTACCATTGCCCTAGCTAGCTTATTTCCATTCTATATGTAAGCATATTTAAGTTCTTTGATATTAATGATATGAAGTTCTATTTTTGCTGCATCTTTGTGTTTATTTTTATATATTTATTTTATTGAGTTCTTGTATAAGTTTGGATTAGTGGTATCAGAACATTTTTCTCTTTCTTTGTTTTTATTTTCATGTCCCCAACGAGGTCATGGTATAAGGAGTTAGGGCTTGAACTGGTTGATCCTTTTCAATAAAAACCTCTCAAACCCCAAAGGCATCCCATGGAGGAAGAAAATAAAGATGAGGGAGAAGGAGATCCTTTTAAAATATTGCTCAAAGAAGCCCTCGAGTGACAAAGGAATGTGATGATGGAAAACTTAACCCAGATCCTTCGAAAGATGCCCACAAGAGATGCATCTTCATCCGGCAGCCACTCTAGAAGCGCCACTCCCTTTAAGGTACAAGTCAACTTTGACATTCCCACTTTTGAAGTCTAGATAGATGCAAATGTTGTAGATAAATGGTTAAATATATTGGAAGGATATTTTTCGATTCATGATTTTTCCAATACATAAAATATTACTTTTCACTCTTGAAATATTCCCCCCACATCAAGGACTGGTGGGAAACCTACAATGAATGGAAGGACAAAAGAGAACACTCACTATTCTCAGCCGCACCCACTTGGAATTATTTCCAAGACGTTATAAAGGAACAATATTACCCTATCAGGAGGTCTGAAAATAAGTACATATAATGGACTACATTGCGGAAGCAAAGGGATCAAGATGTGCATTAGTTGATGAATCTTTTCCATACCCTGCACACAAATCTAGGTATCAAAGATTCTAAGAAACATCTGGTTCTCAAGTACTGGGGTTTTTTGCACAAATACATTCAAGAGGAGATGGAGTTTCTGGAAATCTCCTCTCTTGGTGCAACATATCAATATGTTGCCAAGACTGAGCATAAATTCAAGAAGAAGAAGCGAGACTTTGGATCTGTGAACCCAAAGTAGAGTAAAGGTGCCCCCAAGCCACAGAGAAAAGTATACAGCTTGACCGGGACCCCCTAAGGAAACTCCTCGAAGCACAATCCAAGGGTAAGAAGGTCATTGACATGACACCCACTACTATGGTAGCCACTACCAAGCTCCAAAAGGCGGAACCCAAAGATCTAGAGGAGTTGGAGCACCTCTTTCACTCACAAATGTGGGTGAAGGGTTTGGCACTGCAATTTATTGTCGATAGCAGGAGCCAAAATAACCTCATTTCAGTATAGGACATGAAGTGGTTGCGCCTACCAACCACACCACACCTACAGTCATACACCATTGGGTGGCTTCACCAAGGACAAGATCTCCATGTCAGTCAGTAGTTTCGCCTTCCCTACAACATCAAGCCCTTCATGGATGAGGTGTTGTGTGATATTTCTCCTCTTGAAGTTTGTGATATATTATTAGGCCAACCATACTTTTGGAAGCATCATGTCAAGTATGAGTCGAGGCCTCACACTATTATTATTTCTTTGGGTATTAAGTTATACAGGATACCAGAGGTAGCCCTACCTACCACCATCTCTTTGATATCTACTAAGAAATGAAGTAAGATTATCTCCTATACCAAGAAATTTGTTTTCTTTTTTATTGGCTCTCAAAGTAAGGGGAAGATTGTGGCCACATTTATGGCCCTCGGGAAGGGTTCCTCCACGTAGCAGAATTAGGTGGATAAGGTCATGGAATAATACAAGGACATCTTCTCCTCACCCATAGGGGTACCCTTGCACTGTCAGGTTAAGCATTTGATCGATTTGACTCCTGGAACACCTTTACCCAACGGGACGATATATCGTCACTCCATTATGAAAAATGAAGAGATCAAGTAGAAAATCCAGAAGTTGCTACAAAAAGGGCACATCTGACCAAGTTCCTCGCCTTGTGGGAGCCCGATTGTACTTGTACAGAAGAAGGATGGGACTTGGAGGCTCTGCATTGAATATCGAGCACTAAACAAAATCATTGTCAGGAACATGTATCTAATCCCATAGATTGATGACCTTCTAGACCAACTCAAGGGGGGAAATTATTTTAGTAAGATCGATCTAAATTCTACCTATCACCAGGTTCCAATAGAGCCCATAGATGTATGTGAGACTTCCTTCAAATCCAAGGAAGGTTTTTTTGAATGGTTGGTTATTCCCTTCGGCTTGAAAAATTCCCCTGCTACTTTTATGATGCTAATGGATGACATATTTCAGCCCTTCACCAACTCATTCGTGGTTGTTTATCTAGATGACATCTACACCTTCAGCAAGAGTTGGGAAGAACACTTTCAACATCCAGTAGGTCCTTCAAACCTTGCGGTAGCACAAACTATGTGCTAACTGGAGAAATGCACCTTTGGCATGAGTCATGTCCAATATCTTGGTTACATCATAGATGAGTGAAGCATGCATGTGGATCTTACTAAGATCCAAGTCATTTGGGAATGGCCAGCCCCGACCACTCTAACAGAACTTCGCAACTTTTTGGCCCTTGTAAATTTTTATTGGAGGTTCATGTTGGGATTCTCCCATATCACTTTTCCTTTGAGTTAGATTACCAAGGGTGGAGCGAAAGAAAAATTTTCTCAGTTCGAGTCCCAACAGAAAGTGTTTGTTGAGCTGAAGCGTCGCTGTACTATGCACTGGTACTCACATTCCCAGACCTGCAACAACCATTTGAAATTGAGATAGATGCCTATGACTATGTTATTGGTGCAGTCTTCACCCAACACAAGCATCTAGTGGCCTATCATAGTGAGACACTTTCCGATACAATTCGAAAGTACCCCAACTATGATAAATAGATGTATTCCATCGTGCAGGCTTGTTGGCACTGCAAGCATTACATTCTAGGGAAGGATACGGTCATCCACACCGATCACTGAACTTTCCAGTTTATACAGACACAAGGAAAGTTACAAAATGGTCACCATCAGAAGTGGTCTAAATATGTGCAAAAATTCCACTTGAACATTAAATACAAAAATGGTAGCACCAATCATGCTGCAGATTGTCTCAGTCAACCCCTAGTTGCAACACTGACTACCGTTCTCAAATATTGTAGCTACTAGACCTTTGGATAGTTACAAATATAAAAAAATGATCCATATTTTTCCTCCACATACCATATGCTAGTAGATGGCAAGGAAGTTTCTCATTTCCACCTCCAAGACGCATTAGTATGCTACCTGGGACACCTTCGCATTCGTTCAAGCAAACGTGCCAAGCTGATTTGGGAGGCACACTATAGTCGGGTCGTAGGAAACTTTGGTGTGGAGAAAACTGTGGTCATACTACAAAATTAATTTTATTGACAAAAACTCCAACAGGATGTTAGGAAATATATCAAATCCTGCACTGTCTGCGTCATCGCCAATCCAACCATCAAGAAGCAAGGCCTGTACACTCCTATACCTACTCCAAACCAGCATTGGGAATCCATCTCCATGGACTATATGCATGGCATCCCTTCTACCAAGCATGGTAATGATTGTGTATTTGTGGTCGTGGACAAATTTTCTAAGATGGTTATATTGGCGGCCTGCAAGAAGAGCATCACAGCAAAGGACACTGCCAAAATATTCTTTGAATGAGTGTGGGTACATTTTTTGGATTTCGTAGACCATTATATAAGATCGAGATAGCAGGTTCCTTAGCACATTTTGGTCAAGCCTCTAGACACTATTGGACACCAAGCTCACCAAGTCGACTACATTCCATCCCAATACTGATGGCCAAATAAAGGTCGTTAACAGGATGATAGTGCACATATTTTGCATGTACAACTCCAAGAATCCACGAACCTAGGATAAGAGCCTTCCCTATGTGCAACATAGTTATAACAAATCTCTCCATAGCTCGACTAATCACATTCCCTTTCAAGTGGGTCTAGGATTTCAACCATTGCATTTGATTAATATTGTCATACCTCATGTGATTACACAGATAAAATCCACACATGTATTGTCCTAGGTTGATAAAGAAACCATTTTGTTTGAACGCGTCCATCACATCTTCCAACAGGTTTATGACATAGAGAAGTCCAATGCCAAGTACAAGCAGTGACATGTTCAACATCGGATTCCATACAAGTTTCAGGTGGGCAGCAAATTTTGGTTTCATTTGTAGAAAAAACGCCTTACGAGATCCCATAAAAAGAACATACCATTCTGATCTGGGCCTTACAGCATCACCAAAGTTGTGGGAGACAATTATTTTGAGCTCAAAATTCCCCCATTCCTTGGCCTGCACCCATTGTTCAATGTGGATTGCCTTTGGCCATACTCTAAACGACATTTTTTTGGAAAACGAGAAAGAGTATTGTTTTTTATTGATGTTTGTAGTCAAATGTTGTAGTACTCATATGGATCTTTCTAATGAGGTATTGTGCGCGTCAAACGAAGATCGTATGCCAAAGTTACAGCCCTAGGAATTTGATGTATCAATTTACCCCAACGGGGCCCACAGTTTTGGTGATTCATCTCCTAGGGTTAGGTTTTTGGATGTTTAGGATTTGCCATTGTTTTTCAATAATAAATATGCCTTTAAAACTCATTGTAACACAATTTAGAGGCATGTAACTGCCACATCTTTCTTAGAGATAAGCTACCATCGCTCGAGCTAGTTTATTTCCATTCTATATGTAAGCATATTCCAGTTCTTTGATATTAATGAAATGAAGTTTTATTTTTTTTGCATATATTTTTTTATATTTATATATGTATTCTATTGTGTTCATATATAAGTCTAGATCCATTTGGAAATGGGGGATTTAATGGTGGTTTAAGAAAGGTGAATATTTATGGAATACAAAGTGGTTAATCATCAAAATTCCTTAAATTTTAATGAGTTAAAGAGTATTAACATGTTTTACCTCAAGTATTCCTTTTCAATTTTGATTTACACCACATATTGCAATTAAAGTTGTATGAAGCTGAAGATGAGGTTGAGTAAGGTGAGATCTTGGAATGATCTGGAACAGTTGCAGTTGATGAGTGTCAAATTGAAATGTTGAAGGAAGCATAAGAGAATGAGCTGAATATGTTGAAAATTTCCCAACGACCGCTCCCCCATGGCTAAGGTTTTGCATGTCCTCATGCAGATAAAGTGAGGTACTGAATAAGTGAGGAGGGTTGCTGAGATGGCTCTAGTACAAAAAGGGGTCTCAAAAACAAAACAATGGAACTAATGAGATGAATAATGAACAAAAATAAGTCATCTTAAACTTATTAAAATGATGCTAAACTAACACCAAGAATAAAATAAATTCCAAATCACTCATTACATATGATTTCATCAATCTTTAACAGTTTTATGCTCAATAAATAAATAAAAGAAAAATTTATAAATTTAAGGGGCTCTTCTTCTTTGTAGGTAGGAGGATTTTTTTATGATCACGACAAATGATGAATCAATGAAAAATTAGTTATTACTAACCAAATACCAAAGTCTTATAGTTATCCAAGTATTACAGATAAAATTTTCAGTTGATTTTTATTAGTTCTTTATGATCATAGGTCCCACTTAAAGATAATTAAATCTTAGATATAGTATGAAAAACCAATGAAAATGATCTCAAGATTACCTTAAGGCCATTCTTTAGCAGCAAATTTATGGAATTTGTTTTTCCCTTGACTTCATCCACACATGCTTCCTTTTGTATTGTAACAGTATAGAGTAACCATCATACATGTAGACAAAATCCCTGGTTTGGTTGACCCATCTTTAGGCAGAATACTCCATTTCTCACGATCATCCATAGCCTCGATGGGTTTTCCTAGTGGTATCACAAGTCAGTACATGTCGTCCATAGCCTCGAAGGGTTAACCTATTAAACCTATTTTACACTGAAGACTCTAGTCCCATGTTTCCTACCATTTTAGGTTTAGATTATGGAAATTTATTTTGCAATTGGTAGATGGGGGATAAGCTTCAGAAATTCCCTTAAAAACATAGGATGATACATTTTAGAGTGACTTTGATTACATCCATAATGTCTTCGATGCATAGAGTACTTATAGGTACCTCAAAGGACATAGAATTAATGAGCCATTTTTAATGTCAAATGGATGAGGCTACCAAAGAATAACCAAAAGAAACCTAAAGTCCTACTAATCATAATTTTCATGTATGATCTCGCTTTTAAAGTAGTGTTCCACCATGAGAAAATACTTCATCAACTCTTATGCAAGTATTAAAAAATATGCTTAGAGATCATGCTTTGGTGTTATGGTTATGGTATTCAAGTTGATTATTCTCATTGATATCACTGAATGGGCCTCTTAACTTTGTTATAATCCTCTCAGTATGTTTTGAAACTATATTTTGAGCAACTATTTTGTATTGATAATCATAAATCTATGTGAATAAGAAAAGTGAAATTCTAAAACATAAATGGTATATCAGCTATGAATAGTTTGGAATTATCATTCAATTAAAATTTTATGAAAAGGATTGCTTATTAAATCATATATGTGAAATATAGGTCTTAAAACATATGAGTAATGATAAAGCATGAATGTATAATTTTTAACAACTTAAGGTAAAAGAAAATATGTCATCAAATAATCCCCTAAGTGTTCCATTATATTGATGAAAATATGTTTTTCCGCTTTTGAGTACCAATATTCTTCTAGTATTTCAGCATCCCAAACTAACAAGATCCTCGAGTTTGACTTTATCTTGCAAAATAACAAATTGGCACCAAAATTTTGGGTACTGATTAGCTGAAATATGGTAGTAGAAAGTTGGTATGAAATACCAGACGATGTTGCAATGCAATCATTTCCAACTTCACATAAGATTCCAAACATAATGGTCATAGCTTACTTTTTTGAAAATAAAAACTAGAAACAAATCTAACTATCATAAAGAAATAATAAGTGGGAAATCAAAGTCATAGTTGAACAATGTTGTTGTTAGAAATTAGACTGAGTGGCAATGTTCATTCAAACAATATGCCACTGAAAGGTACCTCAACAAAAATATGCAATACGAACACATATCTCTCATTTTTTATTAATTTCTTTTTAATTGTTAGCATTTCGACTTATACAAATCAAATGAGAAAGATGTTACTCTATATTTTCTTGAACTGAACTAACTATTATATGCAACATTTATTTATTTATTTACTATCCTACTCTACCCGACAAAAATAAATTTATCTCCTCAAGTATATGATTATTTCCAATGTAACCATGTGTGTAACATTCATACTCAAGTTTAGGATATAGTTTTTAATGTATACCTGAGTATGAAGAACAAATTGTATTAATGATTATGTCAAGAAATAATGAAGAATGAAGGAGCGATATGGTCTTATAGTTAGTTGAAACCAACTTTCAACAAAATCAAAATGATCTTGGTTTACCTAGTTATTTGGCTCACTTAGCATATCCTCCTTTACAGTGTCATACAAATATTCTAGAATTAGTTGATTATCCTCTTGTGTGCTTAGAGGATCCACATATAGTAATTTCAAAAATTATTCAGTCTCAGGTTCTAATGGTTCATCTCCATTAGATGTGGACCACGATTCTTCAGTTTCCTCAACAACTTTGCAAGAGTGGAGATCTTCTTGCAGATGTGATTTATGGAGTTGTTTTTCTCCTATCACTTATGGGAAGGTAGATAATTTATTGGATGTTGTCAATATTTTTTGTTCTTGAGATGCAGAGACCCCGACTGCTGTAAGGATTTGATCCTTGAATAATGCTTTCCTAGTTGCTAATTCTTGTCACACACATGAATTAGTGTATGGAATTATTATTAAAAATCCTAAATAAATATGAAAGAAACACACTTAAAACGAATGCAAGAAAACCAATCATGTACACGAAGCACCACCATGCTACTAAGGCCTTGTTGTCACCAAGTTTTTTTCCCAAGGAAAAATCATAATTTTCATTATATGTGAAAATTACATGTTGTAGATGCATTTTCATATGCACATTTTGTGATTGTGGTCACATTGTATTGTTATTTCAAAATCCCCCAAGGGGTGTACAAATATTTAAGTCAAAATATATACAATAAATACAATAATTTAAAACCAGTCATATAATTCATCAAAATCTGTCAAAATTTAGTTCATATCCTTTTGTCATATGTTTGGCTATTCGATGAAGGGACAATGGCAATAGCTATAGTGTTGTAGGTCCTTCTGTTCTTCTATGTGCCATAGCCCCGATGCTGGACCATTGCCTCCTTGGATAGACTATCGAAAATGTTGTTGCGCTCCCTGTAAATATGAGAATAGGAAATGGATAAAAATTTAGCTTTCGGATGCCAAATATCCTCCAATACATTCCGAAATGTGTGCACGTGACATGTAGCAGATTTATTGAACCAATTGATGATGATTTTAGAATCTTTGAATATTTGTAAGTGATGAACATCATGCTCTAATGCAAACTGAAGGAGATGACAAAGAGTGATGAGTTATGCAAAGTTGTTTGTGCCTGGTCCTAATTCCATCTTTATTTTGTAGAAATGATGTGGGGTGATATGAAGTATGTTGTCACCAAGTTATTTTTTCACACAAGCCAGACTTCTCTTCTTTTCATGAATCAATATAAAAGAAAACACACTTGCAAAGAAAAAGAAGGAAACAACGAGGCTTTGGATAAACCCCACCAAAGTGGAAACACACGTTCTTACCTCTCGTCTTACCATTTTATCGTTGCCCCCAAGTTGTCTCCGTAACTTTAAATTATACAAAAAAAACTTGTGAAAGAAACTATGCTCTAATTCCTTTAGTGTCTCCCCCGTAGAGGTGCCAAAAATGTTGGTGGAATTATATGTATTCTAATTCCAAGATTTAATTATCAAATCGGGGTTCATAAGACTTAGAGGTTCAATAACATGAAATGTAGGATTAGAGCCTAATCTAGGTTACACTAAGAGCTAATACTAGAAAAAATTAACCACTAAGGATTATAACTTGTCACTGGATTATGGGACTCTGATGCTTATCGAGTTCCAAATCATAATCTTTCATAATTACCAGCAGAAAATGTTCATGTATCTTTATGTATAATGTTGAGACTTAGTGGTTCTAGTTCTATAATGTTGCATACAAAAATATATTAAACATGATGTAGAAAAATAAATTGCAGAAAAATAAAGGCTGACAACTATAAGCAAAAGTCTACGAGGAAAATAAAGAAAACAAGGAAATAAACTACAAGAAATGCATTAATAAAATATAAAAAATAAATTCTAATAAAACTTAGAATAATAATGATGTATTGTAGGTTTCTATTTTTTGTAGGACTCTTTTACCAAATATTTGCAAAGCTCCAATCAATTAAATAACCCTAAACTATAAATTACATATTTTTTAATACTCCAATCTAGTACAGAACCTGGTACTGAATTAAGTACAAAAAGTACGGAAATTGAAATTCTTAATATTAGTACCGAATCGGGTACCAAATTAAGTACTGAAATTCTGTAAATTAAAATTTTGGGTACCAAAATGTATTAAGAAACAAAATTTTAAGTTGATTGACTCTTAAGCATGAGAATATCAATTCAAACTTGATCATAATATATTCTACTTAACAGATCTTAAAATAGATCAATATATCTCATACTATGTGAAATACAAATCTAATGAAAATTTGAAAAGAAACATAAAGTAAACTCTGCAATCAATAAAAACTAAATATTACCCTACTCTATGAATAAAAACCAATGTGTTACCTGAATAGAGGGGTCCTTCCTAACCTGACAACGTTTCCAAAAAGTAATTCAAATCAGAAATATGCTCAAACTTCAATAATTAATCCTCATTGCAATTATTTCTCTTCTTCCTACAAAGAGGTTCAAATTTATTACAAAATATCAACTCAAAATAATGACAAATTCCTCTGTGTCCTCTCCTCCTTCTCTCTACCCTTTGAGGATTTATTTATACATAAAATCCATTGAGGAATGATAAGATACAACCCCCTAATCTCAGAAAACGAATTTACAACTTTAGAGGAAAATCTGTTTGTTTGTTTGTTTGTATTATTATATATATATTTTTTACAAATTGGTGTTAAAGAACAAACTATATCTTCTCGCCCGTGATGTATTTTGGAGGGTTAATTCTTTGGAGCTTAATTTTCCATATTATCAACAAAAAATACTCTTGGAATTTTCTGGTTCAATTACATGGCCTCAGAAATAGTGCCTGAAGTTGGTTGTTTAGATATTTTGTCAATTTGGGTTTTGCAGAAATTTGTAGAAATCTACTTCGAAGAACTAGATGTAACTTTTAGAACATATGGATTTTTTGTAAACGGTTTGAAAGATATGTAATTTTCTATGTTGTGCAAAACCCGATTTTCCATATCCTTGAGGCAGAACATGGCAACTTCAAAAATGTTACCTATTTTTTACTCTAGCTTAAGTCATGTGCTAGGATCTCACAAGTGTGAGCTGGGTGTATTCCAAGGCATGTACCGACATGTTAAGCCCCTTTAGCATCTAATTTACCATCCTTTAAGAAAGAAAAACATATTTTATAATTTTGACTTTTTTTTCCCTCTTTTTGTGCAAGTGCAAAATTAAGTATTGAATTGTTGAACTTATACAGAGATAGAAATTTTCGTATGGAACATGCTCTTTGGCCACATAACCACATTAGCAAACCATCATTGAAAAAACCATATTCAAGATATGTTTAATCATTAAAAATATAATAGATACACCATAATTAACCATAAGGTAAATAGGTATATTTAGCAGAAGTTGGTGGTATAATTACTATAAAAGGTGTCATAAGTGCGAGAATATGGCCTATGAATGGAGTCTTTATATAAAGAATAATATGACATATTTAGAGCTCAACATTCACCTTTGATTTGTCAACTATTTGATTATTGTTTAAGCTTTTGTTGTTGCTTCCACTTTCATGTTTCTGCTCTTTTCTACCATCTCTCTAACCACCATGTCTTCTTCCTCGTCCTCTGCCTCGTTCTTTGCCTCGACCTCTATATTTTGAAATAGAAACTTGGCTTTTAAATTTTTTTTCAAAGGTGGAATCCTTATTTTTGTCTATTCTTGCCTCATGGGATAAAAGTGATCCCATCAACTCATCAAACGGTTAGTGTTTCCAAATCCTTGGCTTCTTCTATGGCTGCTACCACATCGTCAAATTTGGTATAAAAATATTTTAAGACATTCTCAACCACTGTTTGATCTTAATATCATCACCATAAATTCTTAATTGGTTTATTATAGTCAAAACTCAATTCATGAATGAATCAATACCGTATATTTCCTTCATCTGCAAACTTTCAAAATCTTTGTATTCTACAACTTAACAATATTGAGTTTGGTCATACCTTTATAGCTTTTCGCCAAAGTCTCCCATGTTGTATTTTATAAATACGTGATCATAATTTTTTAGAACACTGCTCAGTCCACTCCTTGATGGATAAGCTGCAACGCTTGCGCATTCTTTTTTCTTTTTTTCTTTCACTATTCCCTCTCTTGCATTAGTGAAGACTCGTTCTTTTGATTCATTCTTAGGTTTTGGAAACTCAAACTGGACATGATCCAAAACATCATAAACCTTCAACATGGTATCCATCCTTAATGGCCCACACATCATTATCCTTCCATGTAAATGGTAGAAACTGCGACTAAAAACTAGATAAAATCATCTTAAAAAATAAAATAACGCTTCAGATTTTTTAAAAACCTTTTTCAAAATAACTTTATAACCCTTCTTTATTGACTTTCATTTATAAAAAAAATACACTTTATAAAATACTCCTTATATGAAAATCATTTAAAAAGTTCCACCACACTTTATAAACAAAGGTTGCAGGCACCAGTAGTCCCTACAGCACAGATACAGTTTTGACATTTGGCAAGCGTTTTTTAAGGAAATTTGTGATATATTTATTTTTTCATAACAATGAATCTGCACAGCCTCTTCCAATTTAAATATTAGCAATGTGATGACCTTGTTATATTTCATAAATGTATCTAAGCATTTAATTGTTGAATACTTTTTATGCAACTATTAAAAAAACATAAAAGCATTCAATAAATAAAATTACATTACGTTGTTTTATCAAATTGTAGAAAAACTTATACTTTATGACATTATATACCACCCATAACTTTGATAGTATTATGATTTGGGACTTCAGAAATTTAATATGATTTTGGGACTTCAAAAATTTAGTGACGGATATTGAGTAATTACAAATTACAACATAACTTATAAACTAAAAACAAAAATCTTGTACCTACTATATTGTATGCCTCTTCTGCCATTGTATGTGTAGTATAATAATTTAATTTTTTTACTTGCAATCATCCTATTGATATTTTAGTTTTAAAAAATAACATGAGGTACGCCAAGAAATTTTATCCTTAATGCTCATGATGTTTCTTTAGAACAATATTATGGCCAACTAGGGCATTAATCCTCAGTCCCTATTTAGTTTTTCCTGTTTAACACCTTCTTAATTAAATTCCTTTTAGAAAGTTGCAGAAACATGAAATCATACTCTATTGAAATTATCTACCTTTGACTAGGATCACACCAACACAATTTTATATATATATATATATATATAACTCATATTCTCTTCGGCATTTTATGTGTTACATCAATGCCTTTAAAAAAGAATATATCATAGATTAATTTGAAACTATTCAGCACTGCTTTACACCAAGTTCGGTGTGTGAAGTGAATTATACTTATGCACACTAGAAACCCATGAAAAACCTTTTTTCACACCAACACAAATTTAATTATATATGTAACTCATTCTCTTTGGCTTTTTCTGTGTTACATCAGTTCCTATAAAATATAATATATCATACATTAAGTCAGTTCCTTTAGAAAAGAATATATCATACATTAAGTTGAAACTATTCCGTACTTCTTTATACCCATTTCGGTGTGTGAAGTGAATTATACTTATACACCCTAGAAACCCTACTGAAAATGAAAAAACCTTTTTCGTCAATGAAAGGAAGATGTCGTTTTCGTATATTTATCTATTTTCTGGATATCCAAAGTAACTTGGTTGTCAATGAAAGTTCTATTTTCCTTCCACCTCTATTCACCTTCTATCCACATGCCACCTCTTCCCTCCACCTGTTTTGTTCTTTATTCCCACCCGCCACCTCTCCTTGGTACCCACCAAGCCCGTAGTTCATAGCTAGTTGCATAAAAGAAAAGAAGTGTAGTTTGCTACAGACTTGGTATGTATCAAATCTTTGGATGTTGGGAAGGGAATGTCAAGAATCTCCTCCAGTTACTTGGTAAGCTTGTTTTCAATGAAATTTTATACCTGGTCGTCATAGCCATAGACAGAGACAACACCTATAAAGGCGGGTTGAGTTGCAGTGTTGAGAGTATATTCAATCCCATTTTGAAAACCAGAAGTAGAAGTAAGGGTTGTTGAGAGTATATTCAATCCCATTTTGAAAACCATAAGCAAGGGTTCGGGTACATCCCTTTTTGGGCTCTCGCTTGTGACTTGGTTTCTGCATATCCTGCTATGAGCAAGCAAGAATGAGATTTAAGATAGTATTTCTTTGATGTATACGTTGGGTCCACATGTTTAGTCTCATTGTGGTTTATGCTTAAAATTCTGTTGTATTAGGGTTTGACAGGTTTCGCTCTTTTTCCTTGCTTGCGAATTTTAATAGTTCTTGTTTCATAATTTGCCCGTAACAATCATATTTTTCAAGGAATATTTTCTTTTCATTTTTGCAGGCAACGAAATGTTTAATGCAATCTTTATTTTTGTTTTTATTTTGACACAATTTCTGCCTTCTTATGAGGATATGATTCTTCAAACATGCCACTAGTCATTAATTTAAGAATAAATTCATTAATTTAAGAATGGATGGGAAATGAATAATCACTTCTTTTAGGTTTCTAATTTTCATATTTATACACATTGTTTCTTCTCTTGCACTCACCTATCCATTCACATTCTAGTTCAATAGTTCAGGTTTATCCCTCTAGAGTTTGATTAAATCAGTGTATTTATATCTACAACAGCTAAGATTGCAACATATCCACCATATGCACAGTCAGTAGTTCCAACTTCAGGTGAAGGAACCTTTACAAAGGGAATGAATACGATTCAAGTTTAACTAGTTCAATAGTTTAGGTTTCTCCCTCTAGAGTTCGATCAAATCAGTCTATTTATATCTACAATAGATAATATTGCTGCATATTTAAATCAGTGAATAGTTCCAGCTTCAGGTGAAGGAACCTTTACAATGGGAATGAATATGATTCAATTTTTTTTAATTTCGTCCATGTTTTCCTCTCTCGGCAGGGTCTTCCACCATCATTGTGGTTGCTCTCCTCTAAGCCTGAACCCTCCTTTAATAGCTAAACTAATTGGACTTACAAGAAAAGAACTCATGCTATGAATCCTTATTGTTAGGGCTTTATTCCCTTTTCTGGATAGATTTCATTTTGGGATCAAGGAAAGCCAAGCCGCACCTCACCATTGAGCTATGGCTACAAGCTATTTCCTCAAACCCAACTACAATGGCTTAGTGGTGGCTCAACTGTATTGATTAATTGGAATGAAAGGCTAATTCATCGTATGTAACCCTTCACAGAAAATATAATTTACGCCATTATAATGTGCTTATACTGTGCAGGGTACAAGAAAAGTGGAAAATATTACCCGTCACTGCTGCTTCAGTGGGCTCAGGACTTCAGCTGGCTTCTCCCTTGTATCGCCAAACAAGCGAACAGAACGAGCAAACAACCAAAGAAAGAAGACACAGGCTTTAGCGGGGTTCTCTCTTGTATCCACGAAGAAGAAAACAAGACGAGCAAACTACCAAAGAAAGAATACCGAGGTCGAGAAAAAGTCGTGGCAAAATGAATGTAAAATGGTGTAGGCTATGCCAAGTGTAAGTGTTGCATTATAAGTCTATTATGAAATTTAACCAAGACATTTGACACAAACATTAAATGTTTCCCTATTAATGTTAAGTCCATAAGAGCATTAAACTGACATCTAGTTGAAAATCAAATCCTTTCAAAGCATTTTATCGTAAGTTTCAGTAAGAATCGAAAAATCATACTCTTTTCCCTACAATAAAAGGTAGAAACCAAAACATTAAATAAAAATTTGTTTAGTTCCATATTTATATTCAAACATAGGTTAAAATAGCAAACTAGATGATTGGTCAAATCAATTTAATGTTCGGTAAATACCAAACGATCCCTATAGTCCCTCATTTGCCTTCGGCAGGGACTAATAACTCTCTTCAAAAAACTTTTAGAAAAACACCTTTTGAAAACTTAAAACCCTTATTGTAATAAATCTTCCCCACGTGACTCCTAAAAACTTTTTTATAAGAGGTTTTTTCCAAATTTCACAAGTAACCCAAAAAAATACCCACGTGACCTTTATTCCAACAAAAAAACTAACCCACCTGAATTTTTCAAGCAACTTGGAACTTTTTGCTCGACTTCCAATATCTCACGGTGCTTGCACACCCAAAACACAGTAAAACTGCTCAATTATCTCTATTTTTGTCTTGTCACAAACTGTCGCACTTTTTACACTAATAAAATGAGAATTTTGCACTTCAACAGAGATAGTTTTGCAATGTAATTTTAAAAAAAAGTGGGTTTTTTTTATTTTGGTTTTTTTTACTAACTCTGCAGTCACCACAAAACTCGTAACCTTTTCGCAACTCTGATATCAATTTGTTGAAAAGGTAAAGAAGGTAACCCACAAATTTCACACACCCAATAACACGAGTTGCAACTCTCACACACCCAATAACACGAGTTGCAACTCTTTCAAAGGTAACGCACAAATTTCACACACCCAATAACGCGAGTTGCAACCCTTTTATTGTTCACACAAAAACTTGCATTACAATGAATGAGATAAAAGGTATTTAATTTTTTTTTGACTAACTACTTGCCCAAAATAACTCAACATGCAAACACATACTAAATTTAAATATTCAAATACTAAATTTAAATATTCAAATTTACCTAAAATATGACTTAACTCAACTTCACTCAACTTAATTCCAATAATTAACTCTCTAATTTTAAATAACACTTCATACCACAATAATTATCTTTCTTTAACATTCTTTCGATGCTCTACTTCTATATTCAGAGATAAACCGTTATCTCAAAGCTAAGCTTGTGAAGCTCTATTACTTCATAACTGTGATTAAACAAGTTGAGTTTACTCATCTTTTGCCTCGATCCACTGTTACCAAAGATATCCTGCCCATTTTGAAAAAAATTGACATCACGATCCTGTATGTAGGGACCACCAAATACCACTTCATAAACGTTCAGGATCACGACATTACAATGCACCTCATTAATATCATTAACATTCACGACAACTTGAATTGAGTTGTATTGCATTATATGGTAACTTGCAATTCACTATCTTTATGCAATGAGCTCATAACAACTTTAATTGCACCACATGGTCACTTACAATTCACTATCTTGTATAAAAAGAAACATAGGCATAACCGAAACCAATTACAACTTTTGGAATAACAAAGTTGAATTGTATGTCAAAGCTGGTGTATGTCCAACAACATGTTTGTATAATAAACATATAAACTGCTTCATTTACATATGTCTCAACAACACCAAAAATACACATGCTTCAAAGTGATTGTATATTGATAATCATCAGTAATTTCAATGTTGACATTCATAAATAGTGAAAGAGAAAGTCAACAAATAACGAATAAAATCTACTTAAAAACAAAAACTCAAATTGACAAATTATTTTAACGAATGTGAAGTTAGTATATTAGGTGCATATTGGAGTGGCTATGACGTGAGTAATGCTTTGTTATATCTATTTTTTTTTGTCGTATTGTAAAATGTAAATGGAATCTTGCATCGAAGCATTTGCTTCATGTCTATTCATATTGTAAAATGTAAAAGCTAAATAAAATAAAAGATATTTTATTTTGATGCTAAGGATTTTGGTTTTTCTTGTTTGCTATAGTATAATTACATTTTATGAATAGAAATATGATAGCAAAGTGAAGAATTAAGTTTAAAAACATACACAAACATCATCAATCATATCTTGATATACAACTACCTTTAAATCATGTAAAATTCTAAAAAACCTACATTGCCCTCTCTTGCTAACTTCAATTTGATTCAAAGATGTATTTGTGGTACAAAATGGATGACGGGTTCACCAATATTTTCTTCACTAAAGATAGAATTGAAAGCATGCACCAATCTCGCCAACACCTCCTTAACATATTTCTTATATTTGATTTTTGTTTCCTTGATATACCCCATCATTTCTTGCAACTACCCTATGCAATGATACCATAGGAATCCCTTCATCTTATTGTCATTTCCCACCAAGTTGAGAAGCTTTCTCACTCCCAAACTATGCTTCCATTCCTGTGCACATATAAACATTAAAATCATCACTAATTTCCATGTTGCATACATAGCACACTCACATAACTACTTAATTGTATTGGAAAATCATTCCATAGAAAACAAATTGAACTTCCATATTGATATAATTTTCAAAATTAACAATGACATATCTAAAACTATTATGCATATATACATCTAAGGCATTACTAAATAAAATGGCGGAGATCTTTAATAAGAAGAAAACTCACTAATTTATGAAAATGACTTCGACCATGTTGAAGACATAATAGATCCACAGAAAAATAAAAATAAAGGTGTTTACTCGATTCCTTATAACTATGATAAAGTTTTCATTATTGAAATTAGTGAGAATTTTAAAATTAGGTTTTAAAAACATGATTAAATAAATATACTTTGTAGAGCTCTTTTACAACTCAAAAACATGAAATCTATATTAACAAAATTAATATTATTAAAAAAAAAATGATTATTATACAAATTAAAAATAAAAATAAATAAATTAAAGATTTTAAAATTGGGAAAACACCCTACACGTTAATACAAAAATAATAAAAAGAAACAATAAATATATTGGTTTTTCATTATTTATATACCTTATAATTAATCATTATACAAATTAAAAATAAAAATAAATTAATTAAAAAATTTAGAAATGGAAAAACATCCTACACACTAATAAAAAAAACTGATAGAAAGAAACCATGATAATTAAACACTAAATATAATGGTTTTCCATTATTATCCTGCCGCTGACAGGTATCAGCATCTCGCATTCTGTAAGTCTTTGACTACGGAATTACTTAGCCTGCGACGAAAAATTAAAAAACAAAAACCAAAGTGAACATTACAAAATCAAAAATATTTATTTTTTAAAATATATTATTTTGAATTTTCTTAATTTTTATTAATCTTTTTCTTATTTAGCAATAATTTTACTTCACAATTAAAAAAAAATTATGGAGTGTGATATATATTGTTCATTATTAAATTTAAATTCAACAATATATACCACACTCCATTAAATAACAAATAACCCAAAAAATAAAACTCACCATGATAGTAAGCAGCTACAAATTCTGCTAGCATGCAGAATTCGAACAAGTCACCTTAATGCACAAAGCTAAAGACGAGCCTTATTTAGCTATCTTCGAGCCTTAAAGCTTTGTATTAGGCCATTCTAAGATTTTAACGTCAAATTGAAGTCTGGAACTTCCATTTTACCGTGATTGGGTTCAAAATAGAATATAACAATACGTCTTTTATGTTGAGTTGAATTATATTTCAGTTATATGATTTGATCTTTCTTTTAGTCTGTAGCTTCATCGATCTATTTTTATTTTTATTATGGTTATCGTGTTTGTGGTTGTTTAAATTGTAGAGAAGGGTTTAAACTTATTTGTTTTTCAGATCTATTACCAATCATATTTTAAGCCAATGAGTAATTATAAAAAAATATAGTATTTAAAAATTTAATAATAAAAAATAAAAAATGATATAGTATTTGAAAATTTAATAATAATAAATATATTTTTTTGGGATGATATATGTTCGTATGTAATTAAAGTATCTTTATGCAATTAAAATAGGTTAGGAATATATCTCAATTTCCGGTGTGAAAATTATACCTATTATTTTTAAGCTTTAAATTAAATTAATATATTTTTTTATAATTATAAAAAATTATAATAATAAAGAAATAATAAATGTGGGTATTAATTTGTATTTTTCAAAATTCAATAATTAAACTAAGGGCAGGTTGCCTTGTTTATATATCTTATTTTTAATCTCAAAAACTTGTCTTCTTAAGATGAGTTAATCTATCAAGCTCATTACTCAGCTTAAAATATTGAGAAAACAACATTTCAATATGCTCTTCACTAACCAGCTCAAAATAATGAGAAAACAACATTTCAATACTTTCTTCAATGGGCTAAGCTACCAATATTTTGAGAAAAAATTAACATTACAAATGGCCTCTAATTCACTTAAAAATTTGCAAAAGTGATTACCTTTCATATTAAAATGATACAAAATGCTCCTTGCTCTTTAATTGAGAGAAGCATTTTAATTTCATTTTCAATATAGTATTAATATCAATGAAAGGTTTACCCGATTGGGGTGCCAAGTGGAAAGCAGAAGGCGCGACGTGGCAATAGGTCGTGTGGGCCACACGGTGTAAATACGATGACACGTGGTGACAGTCGTGGATGGCTCCACCCACGCCGAGTAATGACTGCATTTAAGGTGGATGGCAGACAACAGGGATTGTCAGAAGGATCTGGGGGGAAACGTCGACGTGGGAGGAAGAGGAGTCAGGTTAAAAACATTATGTTTGCCCATCACAAGATCATTCCTAAGCAGGTTTCGAAGGCAGCTAGGAAGAGGGAAGGTGAATAGTTGAGGGAACTGGCAACTTCTATGTGTTATCTCCCCGGGTATGTATCTAGCTTCTCCCTCGGTATAATTTCCTTTGCGATGGCAAAAAGCTTTGGTTCGTATGCTTTGATTCTGTGTCCTTCGCTTGGAATGAATGTGTACCACCCTAGTTCAATAATGAAGTTTGCCATGAAAGATGTTATGTCTAAGCGGAATTTGACGTTGATTGTGAAGGTGGATAGGTCTTTCATGTCTAATTATTGGGTTTTATTTTTGTTTGGAACCCCTGCCCTGATTATCTCTCCTAAGTCAATTACTGTTCTTAATTTGGTTTTCTCTGTTTCGTTCCATCTCCTCAACATGGAAAATGTAGGGGAGGTGGCGGTTCAAACCTTTGGGGTCTGTCAGTCTAATTTCCTTCCTCACTTTGCATGCTACTTGAAAAATCCTGCATGTCAAGATTATAGTGCTTTATATCTTTTTCAGACCCTTGCATGCCAACTTCATGGCTTTGCATGTCAATTCCACATCCCTGTTTATTGACTCCATTGTTTTGAAAGTACTTTTCATGGTCCTACTTACAATTTTCAAAGTTCTAGTCGACATGCCTGTAGTTCTCATGGTCAAGTTGACAACACTGTAGGCCAATTTCAAACTCCTTCCTCTCAGTGCCTCAATTGTGCAAGGCAATTCTTTGAAATCGCATGCATATTTCTCAATGACAAATTTGGGGATGGAAGCCCTGTTGCTCATGTTAGTAAAGTCAAGGGAAGCATGGGGGTTAGAGGCTCTATTGATATTGTTAGTAGAATCAAGAAAACTTTGATCATCATGTCAATTTTTGGGTTGTTATTCGGGGGGATTAACTCTATTTTACTCTGGAATTGCATGGGAGTAATTGTTCAGTTTACGAGTGTCATTTATATTTTGGTCTCTATCTTATTGTTTGTGATCAATGCTAGGAAGGGGAAGTATAATAATAATTGGAAGGTTGTGGCATGTTCGCGAGGTACCAGTTTTGGAACTGTCGTAGTTGAGAAGAGGGTAACACTCTCAGGCCAGTTTGAGAGGATGTTACTGGTTCCCAGAAAGCAGGATATTATTCTAAACTATATGTTTGATTTCAATACTGTCATTTTGTCTCCTTATGTAGGTCTTCCTAGCATATCTCACCCTCGAGCCATTACATGTCAGAGGTGAACCCTGGTGTGGATCTAGGTGAATGGTGAGTTGCTGGGAGACCGGTTCCAAATAAAAATGGTTAAAGCGCAATTTGAAAGAAGGGAGAAAAACGATAAAGGTAAGGCCAAAGCGGGGCCATGCAGAAGGGGAAGAAAATCCAAGAAGGAAATCATGGTGAACCTTTTTTAGGCATATGGAGAAGGGACACCTGGCCATGTCAAATCATTTATTCTAGATGGGAACAAGGTCTTAAAACCAAGGTAGAGGAAGACATCCCCGAGGATGAGATGGATCCAATTTTAACTGATCCGGGGAATACTAGAGGTAGATTGTCACTTTTTAAGAAGTCTATTCATATTTACTAGACTATGAAGTGTTTACTAGCTAAACCAGTTGTTATGGTTCAAGAGATCGAGGAGATCCAAAGGCTGCCTCCATTTTAACAGAAATTCATAGGGACATCCAGGCGATACACCTCCGGCAACATCATCAGAACGTCCGCCTTGGACGAATAGCTAGGCAGCTTCAGAATATGAACCAGGTTTACATGCCCGGGTCAAGTGTCAAGGACCCAACACCCATTGAATCATCTGATGACTAAGTTTAGTGGATACTTGTTTTTTTGTTGATATGCAGACAATAGATAGCATTTGCTTTTTTTATATGTCAATAGATGTTAAAATAGGCAATAGACCTGTTAAGATAGCTAGAGACAGATTCAAAATTTTTCAATTTTGGTTGGCCTATAACTCTATGAGATAGCCAACAGACCTGGTTTCCTACGAGCAGGTTGAGGTCATCAAGTATATATATTAATGTAACCTGAAAAAGATGAACGAATAATGAGGCACTACCAAATATATATATATATATATATATATATATATATATATATATATATATATATATATATTTCAAAAGTTCTAAAAAACCCCTCAAAACTCGAAAATTTATCCTTGCCACTTTATCTTTTTTATTATTATTTTTAATGATGTTCGTAATCAACCTAGATTTTCAAATTTATTTTGTTGGTTAAATCAAATTTTATGACTCTCATATCTGCGATTTGATTTGGTTTTCATGTTCATTTTAAGTTTTACTTAATTTTTTGATTATAAGTTATAGATAACAACATCCCATATTTTTAATAAAAAAATTTAACATAATTGTTATTGAGTGAAAGACGTACATTTTATTTGGGAAGTTTTGGATCTTTAAAATTTCCAAAATTTGAGCCCTACATTAATATTAAGAAGTTAGTTGAAAATGAAGAATAAAAAATAAATTAAATATTTAAGAACGAGAAAGTTAAATTTATAACTATAAGAGTTTTGTTATTAATACTTTTAAAAACTTTTCAAGAACTGTTTACCAATAATTGATGGCTAAATTCAGACAGATATTATTATAACATAATAGGCTATAGGCCATCCATATGGACTACTCCTCATAATAAGAAATAATATTTTGCTAAACTAAAAAGAAGAGTCCTTTATCCAAAATTGACTTCATTGAATTTAACTATTTACAATCATTTATTAGAATCAGAATTTATGATAGTTAACTTAGAATTAGAATTTATGATGGTTAACTTAAATGTTTGCATTTTACTATTAATTTTTACTTGTCAAATTGATATTTTAAAATTTTTGTTTACTTTAAAATGTATCTTAAAAAATGGAAAAAACTTTATGTCGAAAGGTTGAATTCTAGTAATTCATCTTTCATATTTGGACAGTGGAAAGAAAGTCAATGAGTCAATGCCTTACCCTCATGTGGAATGACTAAGTCTGGAATTTCAAACTAATATGGTCTGTCACATGGAAATTTGATGATAGTTATTAATTTTTCATGGTTGTCGCTTTAAGTTTTATATAGATATGTGAATGTGAAGTAGGCTTACAAATAGCTATACTTAGATTAAAAATATGGCATGCACAATAGCTCACTAGTTTAACTCTACAACGTCGATTTTTTTTTATGAAATGTATGTCATTGGTGTCTAACTAAACAATGCCATTACTCCAATCTTTCTTTGTATTCCTTTTTTGTTTACAAAAATCTCATTTCCAACGGATCCACTAAAGAATGGTAAAAAAAATAGGTGCATTTCCAGGATATTCATGAAAGAATAGTGATAAAAAGACAAGTACTGAAACTAAGCATATTTTCTAAGTTAATATTTCTCTAAGTCACTCATTAGCATTATGATGGTTAACTTAAATGTCAAATTTATGGTTTCAAATTTTTTTGGCCTCGTCTACCAAGGCCAAGCCAAATTTCTTGTAGGAATCTTGTGAGGAAATTTACAAAAAATCTATGTTTAAAATGTGTTTTTTTTAATTGTGGAAATGGATTCAACACCATCAACAACCTCTCGGGCGGCCAAAACCCTAAAATTTGATAGTTGTAACTCATATTTCCAAAATAAATCTGCAAGGTTTTGTGAAAATATTGTCATAATTTCCTTTATTTTCCAGACAAAAATATGGCCTCGTTAAACTACTCTATTTTTTTTACCTAACAGCTTTCATGTTTCAATTTTTTTCCTCACAATCCCATATATTTGTAATGCCGCAAAAAAATAGTTTTGTAGAATGTCAAATTCCACACTTTCAATTTTTTTTACTCACAATCACATAGGGGAGGGATGCCAGTAATTTGGAGACCCCCCTTGGACCCCTCCAAATGCCACATAAACCTCCATGCCAACTATATGACAACATGTCAATTGACGCGACCACTTGTTGGGAAAGTGGGTCAATAAAGTTTGATATGTTGTGCACGGTTTACGATTTCCTTTGGGAGTGAGTTCTGGAAGCTCTTCTCAAAGCACTCTGTTATTATGTTCATGCTTGGCAGATGTGATTTTAGGCCCTTGGTACTTGTGAAATCTTGTTGAAATTCTAGTCGCTACATGCACTAGTCCTGGTGCTTCAGAGTGTGGGTTATGCATAGGCTTGGTTCATGGTTCGTTTGGATATTCAGTTGTTCTCTTGTGTGGAGTTTGGTTTACTAGGATTTTTTTTCGTCCCATCGCACACCAACAACTAGGTTATTCATTTGCATTAGACCCTGTGTAGGATTTTCCTCGACTCGGTGTTAGATATGGTTGTTTCATGCTGTAGAGGGTTTATCTGAAGGTAATTGCCATGTTTTCAAGACTGCTTAAAAGATTGTTTCTTTTTTTTCTAGTTTTTTCTAGGTTTAACCTCATGGTGTATTTGTGGCATCCTTGTTCGTCTTGCAGGTCATTGTATGTGAGATACTGGTGTTAGTATGAATCTTAATCGCAAACGTACGAAAAATGGTCACTTTAGCTGTGCATAACAAACAGCCCTAACAGCAAAGATGGCTGCCAATATCTTTAGATCTTCAATTAGTTGACCAAGATAAATGCTGCAAAATCTAGATCTATGCAATAAAATATATTAAGCAGTAAATACAAGAAAGAGTTGCTCCCTGCATCCAATATACAAGACAAGAATGTTTTAAAGAATTTTTGTATTTTTTGGCACCTGGGAAGGGAACATAGAAAGATGTTACCAGTCCCCCTCAATGGGATGGGTTCTTATAAGTCCTCAGCACTTCAGATCTAAAATCTCTCTCTCTTGATGGTGTAGAAAACCCAGACAAAAAATGGAACTCAAAGGGAGCTCACAAGAAAAATGGTAGCAAAATATGACAATGATGGAGGATCAAAGTCAGACCCAAAAGTATAGATCCATAGTGATCTCTAGGCAACAAAAGGTAGTGAATGAATGGAAAACCCCTTCTATTTATAACAAAATATTGAGTTAGTCTAGATATTGGTGCATAATTAAAATATTATTAACCAATTGAAGATCCAAATTTTATGGAATATTTTATTATATTTGTTGGAGGGAAAAAAAAATTGACTTTGGTCAAGTCCTTTTATTTGTAAATAATAAATAAATAAATGATTTATTTATTATTTAAGGATGTGGTTGAGTAATAATCATATAAATAATGATTTATTTAATTATTTATAAATAATTTAGTCAAATTTAACAAGGAATATTATTTAAATAAGGTTTAAATAATTATTCCTAGAAAATAATAAGATAAATAATTATTTATCTAATTAATTTTCTTGTTTTGGGTTAAATATGACCAGGAATATTAATTAAATTGTTGTTTAACTAATTATTCCTTGAGGAAAATCAAACAAATGTGGATTTATTCAATGTTTCCTCATGGGGTTTCCTGTTTAGACCATAAACAACTTAATAAATGTGGTTTACTAAGTTATTTTTCATAGTGAAAGCAATTTTACTTAGGGTAAAATTGGTCTTACATGGTGTACTTTGGTCCATATAATAGTAACACGTTAGATGACCAAAAAATGGTGTAACAACTGGGGACAACATAGAAGTTTTTGTTGCATTTAAGGGCTTTCGAGCTCCTGGGGTTCCTATGGCATGCAGCCATGGAAGAATCATAAAAAATTCCTCCACGGTAGGATTTTAATCCTACCAACTACTTTTACCTCTGCGGTTTTAAACACATTCACCCAGATGGAATTTGGCTACCTTTGATGAAATATCTATGTGGGCTTTGTTGCATGTCGTATTACAATGGTTTCAAATTCTTGCAGCATGTCATCTTAGAATGGTTTTGAATTTATATGTGGGTTCTGTTTCATGTCGTCTTGTTGCAACTCTGTATTCAAATATGGGTTTCGAATTGTTGCACTATGGTTTTCGAATAGGGTTTTCGAATTGCAAGAAAAAGGGTTATCGAATTGCATTCAAAGATGATTATCGAATTGAAAGAAAAAGGGTTATCGAATTGCATTCAAAGAGGGTTATTGAATTGAAAGAAAAAGGGTTATCGAATTGCATTCAAAGAGGGTTATTGAATTGAAAGAAAAAGGGTTATCGAATTGCATTCAAATAGGGTTTTGTGATCTTCCCTATAGTATAATATGTATTCAGTCAAATGTGTGTTTTGTTTGCAAATGGTGGTTATTTTTATGTGACAAATATAGGGTTTACGAATTATTCGGGAATTAATAATGGTTATGTTAGGGTTTGAGAAAAATACTAGGGTTTTAGATGTTGAATATTTTTTTGTAACAAAAATAGGGTTTAATTTTACATGAACATCTCTGTATCCATTTAAGAGTATGTATTTTAATGTGTTTAAGAGGGATTATTTGTCTTGATCTTTATTTTGTATTATGCACTCCAACTTTGTATGTGTAATCAAACATGAATAAAATGTACAACTTTGTATGTGAAATAAATAGTGAACTCCAACTCTATGTAACATGTTATCTCTAAATTGGTATAGATGGGCTGCTCCACCAGGCAACTTAGAGTAACTCTTTCAAACAAGATTTTGACTGAGGATTAACCTCTTCAGCCTGAGAGGGCTCTCTAACATTAACTTGTGATTTGTTCAATTAGGATTCAATGAGATGGCTAACTCTATGATATTGACTTGAATGTGTTTG
This sequence comes from Pinus albicaulis, assembly GCA_034641835.2. Taxonomy (NCBI): domain Eukaryota; kingdom Viridiplantae; phylum Streptophyta; class Pinopsida; order Pinales; family Pinaceae; genus Pinus; species Pinus albicaulis. The sequence continues at coordinate 1,229,367,672 of CM076570.1, read as the reverse complement.
ATTGCAGGTGAAAAATGTGCAAGGTTTACTACCATTGGGCTTATGGAGTCAGTGTGAGGAAATTCAATGACAATGGTTTTCCTTATGGAAGCTGAGGCATGTAATGTTTCAATGAAAGGACAATACACAGAGAAATATTCAATAGCTTAATGTTCAAAGGAAGTCAGAGCACGAATAACATGAGTTATGAGTAATTCAACATCAAGATATTGGAAAAAAAATATTAAGAGATATAATACATAAGCTCATTGAAACACTCAAATAATCTTAGGTGAAAAAGAAAACATTTTCACTATATATTACTGATCATCAAACATTTACAAATTGGTAGTGCCAAATAACATTCTCCAACCTCTTCTCATTCAAAGTTCTACCTATTAATAGGCTTTTTTCAATTACATTGGATTTGCCCATTTGGTTATATCATCAAACCATCATCCTTGACACCTATCTTAACCATGAACTATATTCCTGGAACTAAAACATACACCTAATAACTTTAGACTTATAATCCTATTAGGACTCTACCTTGGATTTATTAAATTCACTTATTTGTAGAATTGGATAATTTCATTGATGATAACCAAGTGCTCGAGTGGCACTAACCATAACCTATACATAAATACACCCACTAGATTAGGAACTGATCACCCTACTTTTAAGGAGAAGATAATCATGACATTTGATCATTATCTTTATGCTGAGCTCTAAAAGGTGACATCTTTGTCGAGGGGAAAATCCCTGCTGGAGTGTCCCACTGTACTATGTGATGCCTCCACATGGTTGGTTGTCCTTCAATATAATTTCAAAATACCAAAATACAACCAAAATCTCCTCGCTGCAAAAACAAAGTGAAACAGGCAATTTCATAGCATAGCTTGGTAGCAAATCTATTTCACCTAACTAGGTCAATCTTTAGCCTTCCTTTCTGATTGGGATATGTTTTTTAGATAAAATAAGCGAAATACAAATTTCATCCTCCATTTATTTCCACTCAAAATGAGATTTTTTGCAAAAAGTAATCTACAGGGATTTCGTAGTGAAATCTAGCCTTCAAGCCCGGGCTTTGCTACGAAAATTCCAAAAAAAAAAAAAAAAAAAAAAAAAAAAAAACCTTTTTCCTCAAAATTTCACCTTCAAAACTGGAAATGATGGTTCTAGAATGTTGCAAAACTGCCAAAAATATTTTAGGCCAACTCTTCAAACTTTGGGAACTCCATTTTTAGCAGTAGAAGGTTGAATCTCCTCAAGCTCATTTATTATTGTAATTTTAAGCTCTCTTTTCTTCAATTCTGAATTTATCATCTCCATTTGATCCTCTAATTCTTTAACCTGTCCCTTGAGCTTCTTCCTTTCAGACTGTAACCATAGGTTTCTTTTTCTGGTGTGTTTTTCTACCCTTTTCAAAGAAGTGTCTTCTTCAGTAACTTCTTAGCATTAGTTAGTGATTCATCATATTTGTTCAGGTGGTCATTTACCTCTTCTTTGAAATCCTCCATCAACTTTATGTCCAGCTTGGCTTCTTGTAACTCTAACTTGGTCTCAATGATCTCTTCTCCGGCCTCTCTTAATTGTTCCTTTAGTATCTATATTTCAGTTTTTTCCATAATTTTATCCTTTCCTTTCCTTTGCTCAAAAACATCTTATGTTGTTGGAGATAAGTCTATGATGTCTTCTATGATAGGCTTCTTGCCTTTTTCAACATCTTTTGTCTTCTTTTTTGCCATGACACCCTTTTCAAGTTGCAACCTAGTAAGTGGTTTCCTTGGCTGAAATAAGAAACATACATATTCTCCTCCAAAATAAAGCTTTTTAACAGTCTTACCTTTCTTTTTATTCTTCTTGTCACCTTCAATGTACTCATCTCTAACAACTGGAGTCTCTTCAATATCTATAGCTTGGAGGATGTCTTCAAGGTTTCCCTTTCCAATTGTTTGACTTCTAGTTATCCTCCTGCTACCATGCTTACTAATCTTATGTTTGTTTCTTATAGGTGAAGGCTGTGGGATATCTGTCTCTAGTATAGGTTTTGTTTCAACATCCATTGGCTCCAAGATAGGTTATGCCTCTTCTTCATTTTACACCTTCTGTCACATCTGGAGATGAAGTAGCTTTTGGCTTTGGAGTTTTCTTACGTGTCACTGAATCAACTTCATAACCACTGAGGAAAAGGAAATATGCCCAATCTCTGTTTAATTTCTTCAATTCCTCCAGCACTAAGAGTTTAATCAAACCATGGTGAAAGATTTATGTCTCACTTCCTTCAACCCTGGCTTGAACCTTATCAGACATATTCCCTAAGCTTCTAAACAAATAGAAAGGAAGATCAAGGGACTGCTTACCAGTGAAATGTAATAGGAGTCTAAAATGGTACAGGTAAACCATATGAAACCTCCCCTCACAATTAAAGTACTTATGGATCACAAACAATAGTTTAGAATAATTTTCCTTCATATAACTCCTTGGAATCCCAGATGCCATGTCAGCTCCAATGTGTTCTAGTTTGACAAATTCTTCACAACTCTGCATTTTGAATTTAGTGGCTTTGAACCACTCTTCATATTCTCTTGGTATCTATGTGGCCTAAGAAATGGTATTAGGTGAAACTGTGAAATTTAAAACCCCCACCTTTGAAGTTGTGCCTGTAAAGTTCACTGCAAAATCCTTTGATATTTGAGCATGAAATCCTTGAAGCTTTTGACATAATTTCAAGCATCCGACATTTCTGAATGCATCCATGAACCTGGGGTCTTCATTTAATAACTTGAGGTCCATGGGCTCGTATCTCACATAAGAGCCTCCCTTGTTCACCTTTTTCTGCATAGCCATTATCCTTTATAACCACGATGTCTCCTTAACTGTGACACCCGCAGAGAAAAACACTAGATAGAAAGCTTCTTGTGGTGGGAGTCAGCTCCTCGAATATGATAGTGGATTGTTGCATGCAAGACTCGAACAACAGATGGCAGAGAGGTGCTTTGAGGTTAGTTTTAAAAATGGAATTTGAAAGTGGGATAATGATGCCAAATCTGGGAATAAAAGGTAATGATGAGGGTAATTATGATTTTGCATGCTTGGGTATTCATGATAACTAATTGGATGACCTCACCTTTACTCCTAACCATCAGAATTTTGACAACTCTGTAATATCCCAAAAGGGAGAATGCAGTACTACTAAAACACAATAGATGAACTGCAACTAAGTAAACAATAAATCTAAAGACAACATCAGAATGTACAAAGAAGCTGAGCCATTTTATTATATGGGAGGTGAAAAGAAAGTACAGCAGTGCTCAAAATATGAGACACTCAAGCCAAAGAGATGGCCTAGAATGACCTTGCAATGATCCCACAAGAGGGACTGCATAACTGCTGAACTTGTGGAAGGTAAACTGCGCTACCCCTGCTGCAACTATCCGGGACTGCAACTGCCAAAAAGATAGAAAGTCAAATCTAGCTTCAGATCTGCATACCCAACAGTTTTATAGTGAAACCCCAAGAGGGTGTTTTTCTTAGATTGACAGATCTGAGAAATCCTTTCTGGGTTATCTTGGGTTGCCATCATAGAGCCAGGATCTCTATTTTCAGCATCATCGGAGCTCCCATACTGCCTAGATATGACTTTCTATCTTTTTGGAAGTTGTAGTCCCAACAGTTGCAGTAGGGACAACGCAGTTTATCTTCCAGCAGTTCAACAGTTACGCAGTCCCTCTTGTGGGATCATTGCACGGTCATTCTAGGCCATCTCTTTAGCTTGAGTGTCTCATATTTTGAGCATTGTTGTACTTTCTTTTCACCTCCAGTATAATAAAATGGCTCATCTTCTCTGTACATTCTGATGTTGTCTTTAGATTTATTTTTTACTTAGTTGCAGTTCATCTATTTTGTTTTAGTATTACTACATTCTCCCTTTTGGGATATTACAGTGGTATCAGAGCATGATCTTTGGCTCAGCTTGTGGAAATTTTGACAACATATGACAAGCAAATAGTAGAGATCTACTATGGAGGGATTAAGTTTTGCCTCATATTTCTATAGAGCTATGAAGGATCTCTCCAAAATTATCAATTAATCAAGAAGAGAAAGGCAAAGAGAAACCTCAAGAAGGTTTCAATATGAAGAAGGTCCCAGTACTTCTTTTCAGCAACAAAGAATATCGGAGAAGCAAAGAGCTTCATATTATTCCACTAGATCCACTTTCTTTGGGAAAGAGGACTGGTATGAATATGATGAAGGCTTGGGGCATGAGACCCTAAGTAAATATCTGTCTGAATACAAGTCACAACCTAGAGCATTGAAGGAGAATATATCTCTCCAATAGTTTTTGCAACTCAAAGAAGAGAGGAGATCCAGAAGCAGCAATAGAATAAAGAGGCATAGATTCTTCTTGCCTGCATTTGATGGATCTTCCACAAGCACATTACTGGCTTGGAGGGAATAATTATTTACATTCTTTCTCAAATATCTAATTTGACAAAGAGGGGTTGTGGATTTTGCAGTGCTGCACCTAGATGGCGAAGCAAGAGATTCATGGTTCAGTCACTTGTCACACATGAAAGTGTCTGCTTATGCAGATTTGTTTCAAAGACTGAAGAAGAGATATGGTAGAAAGAAATCAGAGACATCTCACATAGTGACATCTCCCATCATCAAGGAGATAGTGCATGAAGATTCAAGAGAAGATGTTCTCATTGTCACTCAGGAGGAGGAGCATCTACCACCACCAGCTGTAGATGTGCTTACATCAAGAGCAGGATCACTTGCATCTTTGCAAGATGGTATTGAGTTCTTGACATTTTGAGCCCCATGCATTACTCATGATATTCATGATGAGGAGGAGACAGATACCAGCGTTGGTACACTTGTAGAAGTGCAGCCATCACTCTTACCAGCAATTGGAGGGACTATTGTTCTAGTTGGAGGAACTCTTGTGGCCTTGCAAGAGGTTCCCACACATCAGTTGATCCAAGGTATGCAACCACTTCCATCTCATATTGTTTTAGTACCTCTTACTGAAACTTATGGGGACATGCCATCAGGGCTATTGCATGACCAAGGGTTAGAACAACATGCTGATTTGGGGTAGCATCATATCACTGCGTAAAGGACCCTTGATTTAATCAAGGAGGAGATGAAAATATATCCTAGTTTGTCATTGATGAACCACATTCAACCCTTTGAGTTGAAGTGTAGAATTTCAGAAGATGGGATGAGTATGATCCTATGTACCATGGTTGGCTATGATTTCAGTATTGTGCCTTGCTTTGAGACAACACGTGCATCACCTTGCAGATCTACAACATTGTTAATGAGCAGCAGTGAGAAGAAGAGGACCCATTCCTTATGGGATCAATCAAATGGCAGCTTCATTCATGAAGAAATGGAGAAAAAGATGATAGATGGTAGACATCTCGAGGTGAGGAACATTTTCTCCTTTCTAGATGACACTTTCTCAATGAGCATCTCACAGCTCAAAGAGAAAATTCTACCTACAACATATCCATAACCTTATTGGTTTTGGAGGGCCATTGATGAGAAGAAGGTCTCATGGAGATATCTCATTGGAGGTGAACTTCAACATATCATGGAGTGCAAAGTTCTTCATCAGTTTGAGGAGGTTGGTGTCCTACAATGGGAGGATACCAAGTTTTTGCAGAATGAGATCCATCATCCTCATTGGGATGAATGGTTGATGATGTGGAGCAAGGGGTTGCCAAACCACTTGCAGATCTATGAGATAGGCCAACAAGAAGCATGGTTGCATTGGTTACTCTTGGGTGAGTATGGTTACCACCCAATGGATCATATTTTTGTCATTCATGCCTTGCACATCACTGGAACAATGCAGAAGAAAAAGGCATGGTTACTTTGGTTGTTGATGAGAGAATTTGGACATCACATGATATATCGTATGTCCTTGTATTTACTCTCATTTGGGATATGTCTCATATCTTTACATGTATTTTTGTTTGGGATGTATCTCATGTTCATGCATGTACTTGGGGTTGGGAGAAAGTATAACTCTCGCATGATGTGGCATAAGGGAGCTTGTTTGTATTATGTTGATGAGACATTTCACATGTCCATTACTATATTGTTTCTCCATGACTTGCATCATGATGATGTAAGGAGGCAGCAAGAATCCTTGTTGCTATGGTTACTATTGGGAGAGTATGGACTAAATTCTTCCCATACATTGCATGAAATTGATGGAGGATGGAAACATGAGGCCTTACATCTTTGGCTTCTATTGGGGGATTATGGTCATTGTACATGGTATGATGATGATGTGATGGGGTAGCAAGATGCCTTGTTAAGGTGTCTTCTCTTGAGAGAATATGGCCACTACATTTGGTATAATGATGATATGGTATGGCAACAAGAGGCATTGCTACGGTGGCTTCTGTCGAGAGAGTATGGCTCTCACATTTATATGGATGCAGATTTGGCATGGTAACAAGAAGCATTGTTGCGATGGCTTCTTTTGAGAGAGTATGGCTCTCTTGTTTGTTTTCATGATGATATAGCATGGCAGCAGAAGGCTTTGCCGTGTTGATTGTTATTAGGAGAATATGGTTTGACATTGTTCATGTTCATCCATATGTCTCTACTTCTTATTTTTCACTATGTTGATGTGATGTTTGGATCCTACATAGCCAAAAGGTCTAATGATGTGAGCATTGATAAATGCAATCTACTCTATGTATCATGGGTTGGAGAGTTAGTTCATGAGTTGGGACTTTCCACTTTGGGAATGAACCACTTCATCTTATGTATCTCATGTGTAGAGGAGATCTTTGGTCATCATATGGTTACCACTTGGAGATTCATTGATGAGTATGGGTATCTAACTTTTCAATTGGAGGCCATTCTAGACATTCTAGAGAGGAAACTTTGGAGCTGGACATGCATAACGCATTGTGACAGATGGGGAGGCCTTCCATATGAGGATGCCATTTGGAGGGAGGATGTTTGTTGTAGCATCCACTTTTGCAGTTGCTTGAGGACAAGCAACATTTTGTCGGGGAGGACTGTAATATTCCCAATTTTTCCACAAGATAATTGGAATATTAGGGTTATTAATAGACTTAATTAATTAAGTAAATAAGAGGGTGGAGGGACCCACAAACCCCAAAGATAAATAAAATCCACTTTTGATGTATGAATGTGGATAAATCAAATCTAGAAATACATAATGGAGTAGTGGAGTAGCTACTTAATGTGAAAGGAGTGGAGATCATGTCTCATTAATGAGAAAGATCATGGAGGTTGAAGCAGTCAACTAAGATCATGGAAGGAATCAAATTAAGATCATAGAGCATTCATAATGAGATTATGGAGGAGTAATGCATTTAATGCACACATGATGAAGAGGGTGATCATTACATTCACACATGATGGAGATCATGGAGAGACAGTGCAGTCAACATGGAGGCCTATGTCCACATGTACAACACAGTTATGAGGTGGGCCAACACATGGGAAGGTTCAAAAACTATATAATGAAGATGAAGGAAACATTGGAGGAAGGCTTTTGGATTATTGATTTATGATCTATTTAGATCTGGATTTGTCATTTGGCATTCCATGCACTCTTATGATGTTTAGCTAAGTTTGCAGTGATGTTTAGCATAGGTTGTTCCCGAGGGGGAATCCCACCTCTTTCCTTGAATGACCTCTAAGGAAGAGTGTTTTCACTACATTCATCATCAAGCATTGGTGCCATATTGTTCCTAATTTCTGTAGAACATCCATATTCAGAAATGACACATTTCTGAAGATCAGTTTGAGAGGAGGGGGTTGTCCTTCAATATTTCAGTTGAGGAACCGATGAAGGATTCATCTTATCACCTTGAGCTTCAAGATCATCCTTCCAGCACTTCAGATCTGTATCAGGCATCAGGCCATCTATTATTCATCTTCCAGCAGCAGCATTTCCATCAGGAATTGCGTAGTCCATTCTTGTAGATCCAAGGGAGAAGGAAAGTTGCTAGCATTTCAGCTAGTAATATAGTGGAGGACCATTCCTTCCCATTGTATTCATTATTTCCATCATTTATGAGCTACATTTCATATCTTAGCAGTAGGCTAGAGAGCCCCCTTCCTTTACAACAGAGTTTTTGTGAGCAGTTGTGTAGTAGCAACTACAATCTTCAGAGGAGGATTGAGGAGCTAGATCTTGAGCTTCTAGCTTGAGGATCTAGTGAAGGGATCAGCCCTTCAAGCTTAGATCTAGTCTTGTGACATAGTTCAGCCATATATTTGTCAGATCTAGCTTCATATCTGCATACCCAACAGTTGTATAGTGAAACCCCAAGAGGGTGATTTTCTTATATTGACAGATCTGAGAAATCCTTTCTGGGTTATCTTGGGTTGCCATCATAGAGCCCGGATCTCTGTTTTCAACATCATCGGAGCTCCCATATTGCCTAGATCTGACTTTCTATCTTTCTAGCAGTTGCAGTCCCAATAGTTGCAGCAGGGATAACACAATTTACCTTCCAGTAGTTCAACAGTTACGTAGTCCCTCTTGTGGGATCATTGCAGGGTCATTCTAGGCCATCTCTTTGGCTTGAGTGTCTCATATTTTGAGCATTGTTGTACTTTCTTTTCACCTCCCATATAATAAAATGGGTCAGCTTCTCTGTACATTATAATGTTGTCTTTAGATTTATTGTTTACTTAGTTGCAGTTCATCTATTGTGTTTTAGTATTACTGCATTCTCCCTTTTGGGATATTACAAACTCATCGTCCTCTGTTTTTCTACAGAAAAAAACATGATTCTGCAGCGAAGACCGTTATAAACCTAGCAGATTCGCTACGAAATTGTCAGGTGATTCCGTAGCGAAATGTGCCATTCTGTAGTTATATTCGCTACCAAACGGTGAAAAAACAGACAGGTGGAATTTGTTTGATTTGAAACCATGCACATGAACCTAAAGTGGGATTTGGTGGATATGGCTAACATGACATGACTAATGGGGGTTTTAGACATAGGGTAAAGGTTTATTCCATGGAATTTTTTCATCAATTTCATGAACCAATCTATTAAGACCAAATGAAACCTAGGTGAGTGAGGTGAGTGACCCTATCAATAAAAATTGAAAATTTATGTGTGATAACATAACCAACCAACCAATTTGCGTACACTTCCAAGAGATGGAAGATAGACCATTTATACATTATTGTTCAAACACTATACCTTATGATGCTTGCATTTCGTTTTGAAATGATACTTGCATATGGTTGCACAATGTGTTTTGTTTGTGTAATAAACAATGAAAAATTATCTTTGGATTTGTTTTTTGGTATATGTATCCATGAAGCTATGTACTTACTAGTTTTATTGAGCAACTAAAAAACAAGCAAATCCAACCAAAGGCAAAGAACAATATATCATAAGTATACCACAATTGCACAAAGTTTGTTGTGAAATATTAAGTTAAACTATATGCTCAAATGTATGTGAACTATTATATTAAATATGCAATAGATTGCATCCTTACAAAATACACATTGCAATGTGGTTATAAAAAAAAAAATTCATGCCACCTATTATCACTCTGTAATTTCCCTAGGCTGAAGAGAGAAACTCAGAGGTAACCACAAACCACTTGAATCCTAGAATATGACCCTTCTAGGTTTAGAAAGGGCTCTCTCTATGGGATTTTTCAGTCACTTAGATAACTGAGTGTTTCTAATTTTAGGCTAGTTATTAAGGAAGAAGAGAAATGAATTTTTTTTAAAGGTTTGCTGGCAGGAAGGAAGACAGATCCATTGGGCATGGAGTCATGTCAAATTGATTGTTTTTCCAATGATAGGATAAAAGATGAGGAGTATTATACAAGGGCAAGATAGGTGGTCTTGGTGATGTAATCAAATTAATTCACTGTAGGAGGGTGAGTTTAAGAATAGTGAAAACAATATGTAGAGAATCCAACTGTGGGATGAATTCCAAATGTTGTTTAAAGAAGAAAAATAGATTGTGTTGGGAAAAATACTGAGAGGGGGGGTGTGAATCAGTATTTAGAGCTTACTGATAATTTAACTTTTTATTTACTGAATTTCATACGCGGATTTAACTCAGTTTATCAGTCATGCATCTATTAGATAATCAGTAAATAAGTGCAGTAATAGCAGAATAGATCATCACATAAAAGCAACACACATGAACACTAATATTTAAGGTGGAAACCCAATTTGGGAGAAAACCACCAATGTTGTCGTCTTTGTCTTCAATATTTATTATATGGAAAACTGATTACAATATTTTGTACTGATCCAAACTTATATCAGTACGCAGGCATCTACCTGCAGAAAGATGCTACCTTCTCTCGTTCTCTAGCTGCTACTGGAAGGGAGCTACAACCCCCTAATCTCATTTACCAACCACTACTGGAAGGGAGCTTCAACCCTCTTCTCAGAACACCAGCTTCTATTGGCAGGAAGCTCTTATTTCCATACTGAAGGCTTCAGCCCTCAAGACCACTGCAGACCACGTTGCAGACCACGTTTCATCAATTTTCATACTGGATCAAACAGCTTCAACACAACTCTTCATAAGATCAATAATAATAACCTTCACCCAATACTTCAATAAAAACAGTGAGATCACTATAACCAGAACTCATAAATAACCCAGACTTCAGAATCAGTATGCAAAATCAAACTTAACCCTGAACATTCATCATCTTAGATTGCATACGCTACTTTGCTTCACTGAACCCGTGTGTATACGTGCTTTCCTTCACACCAACCTGTGTATAGATCTGTGAATACTGTTTTTTAGAATGTGATCAGTCTCAGATCTAGATCTGAGGCTTTCAGACAAATATCTTTTCAGAAATGCAGAACCCATGAACAGTCAATCATCATTAACCTTGTTTACTCACTCATTAATCAGATTTGTACATATTCAATTTAGCAGCATGTACAGTATTCAGGAAACCCAGATCTACTTGAAGACTTCATTGACAGACATCATAAATACAACACAAATAAACAGATTCAGAAAAATATTTGTAATAAGATTCAGAAAAAACCTGACTTCCATACGCGCCTTTTCAGAGACAAAGCCGCGTATATACGTGCTTTTACCAAGACGAACTAGCATATAGATATGTGAATAATGAATTTGTAGTTTGTTTTAGATCTATATAACTTACCTAGATCTCTTCACTTTACTTCAACAAGCATGCGCCAGATCATGGATCTAATAATATTTTAAATGGATCATACAAGAGCATAGTCATTTTAGATCTAGAGATCCTAAACCATCATTGTATCCATGGGTGCATCATAGATTCATATCTATAAATTAAAACACAGTTCATCCCATGCAGATATATCGTAGAGAAAAGTATTGAGTAACAACCCTTACACATGCACACCTCTGCATTATGATCTTCTTCTCCTTATATAGTTTTAGCCTTTACCAATACCATGAGCCAAAACCACACAACAGCCGATGGTAATCTTGGACAAAATCAACTAGTCGACACAATGCTCAATACTGTGTGCTAATACCATGGTAATGCCTCTTGGTATCATCTTTTACATCTTTTTAGAGCGCAAAAGGGCATACACGACTTGGATCGTTCTTATCTGTGTATATACCCGACTTGACCTAGACAAACCCGCATATAGAACCTGCAATACAAAAATCAACCATTCTTCTTCTGAACTATACACATTTCTTCTGATAGACTACTGAGCTTCTCTAGGAAGATATACTCCATCCTTTACTAGATATTTTCCATCAAGTACAACATATTAGGACATAGGAATCATATTGCTAATAATCTCCTCCTTTGGACTTGATGGCAACCATGATGGTGTTTGATCATTACATCAGATAGATACATGAAACATAACCATTATTCAAACACCCAAGATACTCTCCCCCTTTGACATCAAGGGTAAAGGGTGATCTGATGTGTATTGAAATTACCATGCTCCCCCTTAGATCATGTTGAATTTTCATGACTCTATGACCTTTCCTATCATCAAAGACTCATACTTACATCAATGATCCAACCAATTGAAATTACATATTTGACTCAACTACCCAACCAAGTGGGTTTACAAATTTGAACAAGTCCTTACATGACTGAAGATAAAAAATTTACATCATGAGAATCATCACTCTCTTTTCATCAAATTACATAAATGACTTTTCATAATCAGGAAAAAAATCTCAAGAGAGAGATCATATATCAGAAACCAACCAAAATGCCAACAATGCATCCTTTTCAACAAGGTAGCTTCTCCCCCTAAGCATGTGCATCCTGAACACCTTCACCAACCAATTCATCAAAGCATCTTCATCAAAGAGATAAATATTAGAGAATGATACAAAAATATGAGTACTGGAACAATAGTAGAGATTACCCAACAGTATTACAACAGTTCTAAAGGCTGACCCAGAGAATTCCTGTCAGCAAAACCCATATGCGGTTTTATGCACAGAAAATCACGTATATACGCACTTCGCCTATGTGAAACCAGCATATCGAATATGAACTTATGAATTAAGCAGATTTGATCAGAAAGGAAGAGAAAACTCCCAGCTTTTGTCTGAGATATTCGAAGGCTTCTCTGGGAAGAGGTTTGGTAAATATATCAACAACTTGTTCTTTGGAGGGAACGTACTCCAATTTAACCTTTTGTTCAAGCACTTGTTCACATAGGAAGTGATACTTGATAGGAATGTGCTTGGTCTTGGAATGCATAATAGGATTCTTTGAGATACTAATGATACTTGTATTATCACATAAAATGGATATGGGAGGTGAACATTTGATTTGAATGTCTTGTAGAGTCTGCATCATCCATACGAGTTGTGTGCAACATGATGCGGCAACCACATATTTTGCTTCCGCTATAGATAAGGCAATATAACTTTGTTTCTTGTTGAACCAAGATACTAATCGGGGCCCTATATAGAATGCACCACCACTAGTGCTTTTTCGATCATCAACATTTCCAACCCAATCCAAATCTGTGTAAGCACGAAGAGTGAGATTAACATTCTTTGGATACCATAGACCAATGTCTTGAGTCCCTTGTAGATATTTGAATATTATTTTTACAGCCTGAAGGTGAGACTCTTTTGGATTAGCTTGAAATCGTCCAACAATCCCAACTACATGCATAATGTCTGGTCTTGTCCTGGTTAGATAAAGTTGACTTCCAATCATGGATCTATATTCTGGTTGATTCACCATGGGAGAATCATCATGAGAACTGAGGTTACACCCAGCTACCGTTGGTGTACTCATAGGTTTGCAGTCTTCAATCCCATACTTCTTCAGAATTTTCTGAAGATATTTTTCTTGTGATAAAAATATGCCATATGTTGCTTGTTGCACTTGTAAGCCAAGAAAAAAAGTTAGTTGCCAAAGTAAAGACATTTCAAATTCTTTCTGCATGACAAAAGAAAATTTCTGACTCATGGACTCTTCATTACTTCCAAAAATGATGTCATCAACATATACAACTACAATCAATAGTTTATCGTTCTCAATTTTTGTGTATAAGTTACTATCCGCAGATCCCTTTGAAAGTCCTTGTTGATGAAGATATTTGTCAAGACGATAGTACCATGCCCTTGGAGCTTGTTTGAGACCATGTAAAGCCTTTTTAAGTTTGCAAACAAGTTTTTCATCATTTCCCAGAATGAATCCTTCTGGTTGTTCTATATAAACTTCTTCTTCTAGATCACCATTGAGGAAAGAAGATTTAACATCCATTTGATAAACTTTGAATTGTTGAAAGCTTGAAAAAGCAAGAAACATTCTTATGGCTTCAAGTCTAGCTACAGGAGCAAATGTTTCTTCAAAGTCTATACCTTCTAGTTGAGCATACCCTTTGCAAACAAGTCTAGCTTTGTTTCTAATAACATCTCTATTTTCATTTAAATTATTTTTGAATATCCATTTTGTTCCAATGACATTTTTATCATTAGGTCTTGGAACCAATTCCCAAGTATGATTCTTTTCAATTTGATCAAGCTCTTCATTCATGGCTTGAATCCAACATTCATCTTTACTAGCTTGATTTACATTATGTGGTTCAATAGTGGATAAGAATGCTAGATAGCTAGGGGATCCTACAAGAGTTCTTCTTGTTTGGACACCTAATCCTTTTTCTCCCAAAATTTTAGATTCTGGATGATTCTTTTGAACATACCTGGATGGAGCCTTTTAAGATATATCTTCTTCTGGTGCTTCATTTGGTTCACCTTCTATATTGTTGTTGTTTGATGAAGGAAAATATACATCATCATCATCTTCATTTGTTGTTGTTATTTCCCTTTTAGGAGCTGAGAGAGACTCGTCAATTACAACATCAATACATTCAACAATCTTCCGAAGTATTTTATTGTAACACTTATATGCTTTACTTCTTGAAGAGTAGCCAAGAAATATTCCTTCATCTGCTCTAGGTTCAAATTTACCAAGTTTTTCATCATTGTTCTTGATAAAACATTTTCTTCCAAAAACTCTAAAATGCTTTATAGTGGGAAGATTACCATACCAGAGCTCATAAGGAGTTTTATCACTATTCACACAAACATGAGCCTTGTTAAGAATATTTACTGTGGTATGTGCTTCTTCTCCCCAAAAGGTGTCAGGAGTTACAGAATCATCAAGCATAGCATGAGCCATCTGTTGAACTATTCTATTCATTATTTCTGCCACGCCATTTTTTTGTGGGGTTCCAGCTATAGAAAACTGCCTTTTTATGCCATGTTGTTCATAGAAATCAAAGAATTCATCTGATATATATTCCCCTCCTCGGTCAGATCTAAGACATTTGATTTTTAGATCTAATTCATTTTCAACCAGGGCTTTGAAGATCTAAAATTTTTCAAATGCTTCATCTTTGTGTTTTAGTAAACCAATCCAACACATTCTAGAGAAGTCATCAATAAATAGAATATAGTGTTGTTCTCCACGGGGAGAATTTTTCCTCATAGGTCCACATAAATCAGTATGTATGACCTCAAGAGGCTTACTTGCTGATCCTTCTTTGGCATTGAATTTCACTCTGATTTTCTTACCAAATTGGCAAGATTTTCATATGGTACTTTCAGGCAGAGTGATGTTGGGAAGATCACGAACAACTTTAAGTCTTCTAGATTTGCTGATTTGAGAGAAACTCAAATGTCCCAATATTCTATGCCATAACCAATTTTATGAAGATTTACCCAGGTAGCATTGCTCTTGGCCACCTTTTAATACATACAAATTGTTGGGTGTTCTAGTTCCTTTTATTACTGTTTTTCCTGTGTCAAGTTCACACACCACCCATTCTTTTGAACTAAAGACAACTTCATTTCCTTGATCACACATTTGACTCACACTTAACAGATTATGCTTTAATCCATCCACATACATAACATTGTTAGATTTCACCTTTTATTTTAGAAAAATAGACCCTTTTCCTTTAATGACACCAGGAGAGTCATTTCCAAAGGTAACATTCTTTTCTTTCTCTAGAGAATTGTATGAAAGGAGTTTATTTCTATCACCTATCATGTGTTTTGAGCATCCATTATCAATGTACCATTGATTTTCTTCCCCTTCTGCAAATAAAGCTATGCCACATCTCTCAACTTGTAAGTCCTTCTTTCTCCATACCTTGGAATTTGAAGGTATATGCTCTTTTGGTTGAATTTTTCTCCTGAATTTAGATTCTCCATGACCAAAGTTATTGCAATAAGCACATTCAATTTCATTTTGAAGAGGAGAAAAGTTGTTATAAGTATTCTTCTTAATTCCAGTCTCATTTCTTTGCTTTCTTGCTTCTCTGGTCATGATGGTTTTGTATGCAACACATTGAACAACTTTATGACCAAAATTATGACATGAGAAACATTTTCCATTGAAGAAGAAATTTTTTCGATCATGAAACCTTCAATTTGTGTTTACCTGCTGATTGGTATTTCTCTGATTGATATTTCTACTATTTTTCTTTGTATTAAAGTGGTCATTATTTACCTGTGAAGTTTCTTTGTTCTCTTGTTGAGTGATAGAATGTTGTAAACTGGCTTTGGCGGCACTTAGATAGATTGGAGCTGAAGACTGAGAGGATTCACCGATATATCCAAGACCTGCCTTAACAAGAGGAGAACGTTGAACCTTGATAATTTCATCTAAGGTTTCAGTTCCTTTAGAAAATCTAAGATTTAAAGTTTTCTCTTTCTCAATTTCCTTTCTTAGACTTACTATTTCACATTCTAATTTCTCATTGTGTTTCTCCTTTTCTATAAGCTGATTCTTTAGAGTATCTATGGAAATTTTGTTTTCTTCCAAACATATTCTGAGCTGATTTATTTCTTCAAGAAAATCATTTTCTTCTAGAGCATCCATAAAAGTATCCTTAGCCTCACTAGAGTCTTTTTCAAAAGCCATGAGAAGTTTAACATGTTGATCAGATTCTCCTTCTTCACTATTTGAAATCCCATCACTATCTTCATGAGTATAATAACTTTTTCTATTGATAAACTGATTCTTATTTCCTTTTGCCACTTCCTTTCCCTTTTCATGATTTTCTTTATGGGGACACTTAGCAGCATAATGACCAACTCTTCCACAAGAAAAATATTTAAAAGGAAGCTTACCTCTGAACCTTCCAGTGCCAAGTTGTAGCTTCTTTACAAAATTTATCTCATATTCTTCTGAAACATACCCTGATCCTTCCTTTTCTTCTACTTCTTTTCCTTTTGCAGCAGCTCTAAAGATAGCTTCTTTGACCTCAGATGGACCTCCTTTTCTCATTTCACAAGCAGTCAGAATACCATGAAGTTGAACAATAGTAAGAGTTTGTAGATCCTGCTTCTCTTCAATAACAGACACTTTTGACACAAATTTGGAAGTTAGAGATCTTAAAACCTTTTCTACCAGAGTAGTGTCAGTTATGGTTTCACCCAAATTTCTCATACGATTTACAATATCATCTAGACGTAGAAAGAAACTGGAAATGCTTTCCTCATTATGCATCCTGAGATTTTCATATTTAATTGTGAGAGTTTGGAGTTTAGCACTTTTTACCTTGGTATCACATTCATAGCTTAGAATGATTTTGTCCCATATCTCCTTTGTTGTATTCAATTGCATGACTTTGACAAATTCTGATTCAGTCAGACTTCCCAATAATGCATTGAACGCCTTTGCATTAGTTTCATAGTTCTTTCTTGCAGTTGCACCTGTTGGAACTGAGGCTGGATATTGATAACCTCCTTCAACTATAGCCCATACATCTGCTCCAAGAGACTGAAGATAGGATGTTGTCCTTGTCTTCCAGAAGATTAAATTGTTTCTATTGAAGAGAGGAGGCCTGATAGATGTTGTCCCATCTTGATTTATAATCTTAGCTGATCTTCCTTCTAGCGATTAAGATTCTTCAGAAGGACCTGCTCTGATACCAATTGTTGGGAAAAATACTGAGAGGTGGGGGGGGCTGAATTAGTATTTAGAGCTTACTGATAATTTTAACTTTTTATTTATTAAATTCCATACGCGACTTTGATGAACCCAACTCACGTATACACGCGCATATACCTAAAGAAACTAGCGTATACTGATATAATTTTATTGTTTAGAAAAAAATTTCAGAAACAATATTTAACTCAGTTTATCAGTCATGCATCTATTAGATAATCAGTAAATAAGTGCAGTAACAGCATAATAGATCATCACACAAAAGCAACACACATGACACCAAGATTTAAGGTGGAAACCTAATTTAGGAGAAAACCACCGATGTTGTCGTCTTTGTCTTCAATATTTATTACATGGAAAACTATTTACAATATTTTGTACTGATGCAGATTTATATCAATACGCAGGCATCTACTTGCAAAAGGCTACTACCTCCTCTCGTTCTCCAGCTACTACTGGAAGGGAGCTACAACCCCCTAATCTCGTTTACTAGCCACTACTGGAAGGGAGCTTCAACCCCCTGATCAGAACACCAACTTCTACTGGCAGAATGCTTCTACTTCCATACTGAAGGCTTCAGCCCTCAGGACCACTGCAGACCACGTTTCATCAATTTTCATACTGGATCAAACAGCTTCAACACAACTCTTCATAAGATCAATAATAATAACCTTCACCCAATACTTCAATTAGAATAGTGATATCACTATAACCAGAACTCAGAAATAACCCAGACTTCAGAATCAGTATCAAAAATCAAACTTATCCCTGAACATTCATCATATTAGATTTCATATGCTACTTTGCTTCACTGAACCTGCGTGTATACGTGCTTTCCTTCACACCAACCTGTGTATAAATCTGTGAATACTATTTTTCAGAATGTGATCAGTCTCAGATCCAGATCTGAGGCTTTCAGTTAAACATATTTTCAGAAATGCAGAACCCATGAATAGTCAGTCATCATTAACCTTGTTTACTCACTCATTAATCATATTTGTACATATTCAATTTAGCAGTATGTACAGTATTCAAGCAACCCAGATCTAGATTAAGACTTCATTGACAGACAGCAGAAATACAGTAGGAATAAACAGATAATCTCTGTAATAAGCTTTAGAAAACCCTGACTTCCATATGCGCCTTTTCTGAGACAAAGCCGTGTATATACGCGCTTTTACCAAGATGAACAAGCGTATAGATCTGTGAATAATGAATTTGCAGTTTGTTTCAGATCTATATAACTTACCCAGATTTCTTCACTTTACTTCAGCAAGCATGTGCCAGATCATGGATCTAATCATCTCTTAAATGGATCATACAAGAGCATAGTCATTTCAGATCTAGAGATCCTGAACCATCATTTTATCCATGGGTGCATCATAGATTCAGATATATCAATTAAAACAGAGTTCATCCCATGCAGATATACCTCAGAGAAAAGTATTCAGTAACAACCCTTACACATGCACACCTCTGCATTATGATCTTCTTATCCTTATATAGTTTTAGTCTTTACCAATACCATGAGCCAAAACAACACAACAACAGATGGTAATCTTGGACGAAATCAAATAGGTGACACAGTGCTCAATATTGTGGGCTAATACCATGGTAATGCCCCTTGGTATCATCTTTTACATCTTTAAAGAGCGCAAAAGGTCATATGCGACTTGGAACATTCTTATCTGCGTGTATACATGACTTGGCCTAGACAAACCCGCGTATAGAACTTGTAATACAAAAATCAACCAATCTTCTTCTGAACTATACACATTTCTTCTGATAGACTGTTGAGATTCTCCAGGAAGATATACTCCATCCTTTACCAGAGAGTTGCCATCAAGGACAACATATTAGGACATAGGAATCATATTGCCAACAGATTGCTTGATAAATTAAAGCAGAGCACTTTAAAAATTAATTTAATATCAATTCTGGTTCAACCAAACATGAATAAATACATTGAAGGTATGGAAATAACATAAGGCAAACTTACAACATGAGATAATCATGGCACCATCAAGAGCTAATACAAGAATCCCTGTAAAATTCAACTTTTGTCTTTCATTCATTGAAAATATGTCAAGAAAAAGTGAAGTACATAATGTCTTCTCTTCTGACCCTGACCAAACACCAATATTTCGAATGATAAAAATAATTTGGAGTTGATCCAAATATTCACAAAAACCTCCTACATGGACAAAAGTGCCAAAAATATTCATTCCTCGTCAAAATTTGATGCATTGGTAAAAGCACAACAGAGAAGCGTAGCGAATCCATGGTTGATGTAGATCTGGGAACTCCCTGAGTTGCTTGATGGTTTTTACAAGTGTGAAATTTCCTTTACATCATAAAAATCCTCCTTATAAACCTTCTTTCATTATGCAAAGCTTCCATCTCTCAAACCTCCACCTACAACCAAAAGCGCAACACCTCCCCTGCCTCATTTCCTAAACGACCTACAATCACCATATAACAAGCTTCTGATGGAAAAATGAAGGTTCTATGGAATTTCTTGAGGTTAACCATGCATTTGAACTACCAAGATGGTTGAATACAAGGTTCAATGGTGATGATTGCAACTTTGAAATTGAATTATGAATGATCAACACTTTTTAGAAATGTAATGTTGTCCTCCTAACCATTGTAACAGAGTGATGTCATGATTGATTAATGCAATTTGAAACTCTGATTGAATTAAGGGTCCCTAAAACTCCGTGTCAATGAATTATAGGACATAACAACATGACCTCACTCTTGATCTTTTGATTAAACTTAACCCTAGACCAACTTAACTTAACTTCTCAAGACATCAATGACTATTTGCATGACTCTTCACACGCTCTGACATAATTACATTGAATAATGAATATTTTATTCTAAAATAAGACCCATATTTTGATCTCTACGATATCATAGTTAAACTTTATGCATTTTTCAAATAAACTTAAAAGACAAACTTGTTTACTAACTAACTATGATTATAGGAAACTAACACCACCCCTATATTTGATGGCCTTCATTTTCTACATTGCCCAAACTTGTTGATTTTCCTACCTGATTTAAGTATGGTGGCCTACCCAAGAATGGTTGATTAGGATGTGAATGAATGTTTTCATATGCTTGAGTCTAGTTTTCTCCTTCTAGCCATGGAGAGACTGAGTAGCCGAAGTATCCACTTGTACTACATACCACAACACTGAGTGGAGGTCTCCTATAATCACATATAGGATTTAAACTTTAACCGTTAGGGATATAAGAGGTGGGAATAACCCCTAGCCTATAACGAGGGAATTTGATGTTAATAAGGTCCTCGTATGATGGTGTATGCTTTGCAATGTGGTATAGAGTGTTAAACATCATCATTTTTGCATCAAGGTGGCATAGACTATAATCTTCCTTGTCTATCACCCCTCGTTTTTTCAAGCACTTGATGAACCTTTCTTTCCTCCCTCTCTTGCATTACCAATTATTTTTTATGTTCCTTTTCTTCCCTTTCTTTCTTATTTTCTATCCTTTCCTTTTCTCAACCTTCTGCTACTGTAATTCTTTCATCTCTCTTTTCCTTGGCCAACTCCTCCTTTCTTTATTTAGATTCCTGAATTTCAATTTTTTTATATTTAGACTCAACCTATAGGTTCATATAGTGTTCAGAGGTGAGAAATTGTGAAATCCTCCCTAACGAAGACAATTTGTTGTTGAGTTCCTTGATGGGGCCTTCTCTTACTCTACTGGTAGCTTTATGAACCAACCAAGTCTTGGTTGCTTCGTTGTCACATGCTCCTCAAGGCCTGACACTTTCCTTTCAACCTCTGTGACAATTGATTGACCCCCAGTGTTGTCTTTGACTAGTACTTCATTTTGAACGGGCTCTTGTTCTAGTGATCCGCTGTCCACAAAATAATGAACAATTTCAGTGTTAAAATTTGTTGGTTGTGAAGGCATGTCCATGCTTTCCTCATTTGTGGATGACACATTATGTGTGTTTATTTTCATCATGGACTCTGCTAACCATGATGGTGGGGTTACCTCGATTTGCAGGCTCAATTTCTCATTGTGTGATCCTGTTGCATTATCATTTGACACCAAATTTGCATTATCATTCGCATGATCAACTTCCTCATACAAAATTTCAAGTGCATAATTGGAAGGTGGATCAGTGGGTGTGACATCCTCCATGCTATTAACAATCGGTTCATGACTGAACTGTATCTCACTCACATGTTCAACATAATCACCATAGAAGTACCTTTGAGAAAGGGATACCATACCTTTAGCAGCAACAATATCTTCATGCCCATCAAAATCTTCTTGGACATCAACATGATATTTTAATTCCTTTTCTTCTTAACCTTCCACATCAAATGTCTAGTTGCAACCAATATCATGCATAATATCATCAACATTCCGTGGCCATAAAAGGTGTGAGAGCCCATTTAAATTCTTTACTTGCAAGCTCATCTAGCTCAAACCTTTTTACCTCCACCCTGGACTCTTTTCCATCCATGAAGCTCACTCGTCCATAAAATAGTACTTGAAAGTCCCAAACACGCTAAGATCAAGGGGTTTCAATATGTGAGTGGTATTTGCCGACAGTTTTAACAGGTCAATGCCCAAATTTTTGGCCTCCTCTGTTGAATATTGTAACTACGTTCGGTCTTCATAAATTATACCTGAGTCAATATTTAATGTACTTTTCAAAATAATAAAGAAAATAATTTTTATATTATTATTAAATGACTTATTAAATCATGGGTTTTATGCTTGGGTCATATTTATATTAAGGTACCCATTATGGACTTCTAGGTTAGTCATTACATATTTAAATTTATCCATATTGGGCTTTTGAATCATGTAATTAGGTTTTCTATTATTTGGTCAAAGGCTCCTCTGTCAAGTCATTCTCTTCAAGGTCATCATCCTGATTCTCTTCAGCAAATCTTCTTCAAAGACAACCTTCAAGTCGTCCTCTCTCAAAATATACATGTCGGCCTCAAATAGACATACACAAATCAGACTAAATAAAGTCAAAACTATTCACACAGTCATATCAGCCTATTAACTATGGGAGACAACTATAAATACCGACCTAAGGTCCTCGCTCAAACCACAGAATTTTGGATCACCTCTCAAGCTCGGATCACCTCAGAAAATTTGGAAAATTTCAGAGATATTTTTTGGAACAAGCTCGTTGAATTCAGAATAGTTTCTTGGTGAAAATTACAGTGATATAGTTTCAATGTCATTGTAGAAAGAAGTTCGAATAGATCACAGTATGCTACTACAATGCTACCTCATATTACACAGCCTTGGTGTTATTCCAAAGGATGTATTTCGGTGACCTTTATTCCGTACAGACCTAAAACTCGGTGCAACCTCAGTGATGAAGGCACACCCCAGGAACCAAAATTCAACATTATCACAACAATATGAATTCGGTGCTACATCAACAAAGATGTTTAAGTGTCATGAAAATGGAAGGATCTCAGGGCTACCATAGAAGGATGAAGTTTATCTTGGTGTTATCACAATAATGAGGATGAAGTTTCAGTGTAAGCAAAGGAGATCTCAGTGTCATGATAGTAAGGATATCTCAGTGCTAACATAGTGAAGGGATTACTTAGTGGAGAAAGTATCTAATGTATAAAGGTATTGGTCGTCTCATCTTGAATCTACTGAAGGAAAAATTTTGACTGGTTTTTCCCCAAAAGAGTGGGGTTTTTCCCTGGAAGTGTGCTTGTGTCCTCTTATATTTGTTGTTTGGAATTAGTCTTGATGATAAGAAAAAAAATGAATTGAAATAACACATAATAATAACCAACTCATCGCAAGATAATGTCATAATAAGAAATCGTTTAACTCCCACCTACTTGGAATTCTCAACATGGTATTAGAGTTATGGTCATGATAAAAGGCAGTTTGAAGATCGGTTGAGTGCATTTGTATTGAATATTAGTTAGATCAAGTCAAGAAGTATTCAAATGCATCATCAAAATAAGAAATTCAAAGAATGGGTGATCATGTGCAATCTTAGATCATAAATCAAATTCAGATTAACAATTCAAAGAACAAGGTCTTGGTAATAAAGAAGGATCTCAGTAGTACCTCTGTCTCAATGAAATCACAATATTGAAACTACCTCTTCCTCAATTAAGTACTACTACTATGACATTATTTCGATACCACAGTAGTGAGGGGAATAAATGTTAAGAGTATATTTACAGTGATGATGATTCAGTCTAAGTTAAGGGTATAACTACAGTGACAAAGCTCGGTATGACTATAAAGAAGATCTCAGTTCAATTGTTGTTCCAATATAATTACAATGAATATCTTCAATGATATATCATAGTGACGAATTCAGTGATATCACACAATTAATGATTCAATGTTGTCACCACCGTAAGAAATTTTTTGTTTTCAACTCAATGAGAAAATATTAATTCTATTATATTATCACGGTGTCTCGATGTTATTACAAATTTTGGGAGCCATTCCAGTTCAATGCTATGTTCGTAACGATATTACAATCATGATTCTATATAAGACTCTCGATGATATTACTAGATAACAACACAGTGGTACCTAAGTATGACCACAAAAGGGAAGTTTTGAGTCTCCTACATTGAGACAATATAGTTTCAATGCCTCCACATTGAAAAATATCTCAGACTTGGTGGAAAGATGATTTCTATGCTTCCACAGTTGGCCTCCTCATGAAGAAAAATTCATCATCACTTAGAGAATTTGAAATCTATGGAAATCAAAATTGACATTCCAAGGAACCAACTTGAAAAGGATCTGAGTACGAGGAACCAAGTAAGTATTGGTACTACAAATTAAAGGTATAAAATCACAAGGTATGTGTATAAGAGTTTTAATTATGGTTTATATAATATTTGTTTCTATCTAGTATAAGGTTGGGAATGCACTAATAGAACCTTAATACTCTCCCTCTAGGGTTTAAAAGTAATCTAGGATGTCAAGTAGAAGTCCTTGAAAGAAGGAGAGGTTGGAAAATTTATACTGAGAGGGGGGGGGGGGGTGGGGGGGTGAATCAGTATTCCTTTCAGAGCATCAGTTAATCTTAAATTATTATCATTGTTTGTACAATGATAGCAGTAAACAAAAGGAACACAAATGCACATAGTTTTTAGGGTGGAAACCCACTCTAGGACAAAACCCACCTGAATGTTGTTCTAATAATTCGTTAATATTCAACTCCAATTGAAAATAAATCTCCAACTTCTTAGAATCTAGAAAAGCATTCTTCTCTAGCTCCCACTGGATGGATGCTCCAATGCCCAAGGTTCTTCAGTAGTCAACTGAACAGATTCCCCAACACCCAATGAGCGACAACTCACCCTAGCACCACCCTACCACCCTATAGAAGAATAAAACAAGAATGGACTCTCGTACCAGGGAAACAGGTCCACTTTACAATGATATAGAATGATGTAGAAGAAAAATACACACTAGACCATAACCCCAACTATGACACAACCACCAAATAATGATCCTAGACCTCTCGATACTGCCTCTTCAACTCTTGGCAGAGAGACACTTGTACAATTTTTACAATGATGCATTTACAATGACTTAGTACAATGATACCTTTACAATTACTGTATGCAATGCTGCCCACTTGAAGACTTCATGTGGTGAAATTCTTGCTACTATTTTGAACCTTGATTGCTTCTCTTGTCATGTTACCCTCTGTTGTACCTTTCCTTTCTTTACTGCCCTAGAAAGTTTGGTCCTTTGCAGCCCTTGACAACACATGATCTAGCTTTTTCTTGCCTTCTAGGATCTCTATATTGAATCAAGTGTATCTCTGTTATTTCAGATCTCCAACATGTGATTTTCAGTCCTGAAGTAGTCCTCTAAGTCTTCTTTCCAATGCCACAGTTCTGACCCATTTGGATTCTTAAAGTGAGATTTATGCCCAATCTCTCACAATTCCCTAATTATGGACTAGTTCAGTATAGCGAACTTGTACGGTGTGCCACGTGTCACTGTTTCTTCATTCGGCTCTGAAAGTGATACAGAGAAAACCAAATTTTGTGCACTATCTGCCACTTTTCACAAAATTCCAATCTGATACTCAGACAGAGAGTTATGAAGATTTTCCCAAGGTCACTTCTTTGAGATGAAGTTCAGGAGCCTGCAAAAACACTGACTTCCACAAATCATATCTCCGAAAATATTCCGCACTTTGATCTGAAATTTTTACAAGAGCTTCCTCCATATTTCTGCTTTTCCTCATAAAAATTTCAACTTCTGAACATTCACAGAAAAAAATATATAGCACAAATTCCACGATGAACTGTTTAAGGTAACGAAATCCCTACAAGAGGAGGAGATGAGGATCACAATTTATATAAATGATTAGGTTGAGAGGAACTTCAACAAGTGAATGTGGGAGGGATTTTAAGAGCTTAAAAATTATTAATTATTGACTTTTCAATGACCCATGCCACAACCCTATGGGGTTTTAGCCAACTAACTGGGGTTACAAACTTCAAACATGAATATCTCTCAAACCGTGAAGAATTACATGGTGTGCCATATATCAACAGAAACATCTCGAAAAGTAGAAACCATAAAAAATATTCTTGACCAAGAATATAGTAAGTTTTTAGGTAAAAATTCCCATGCAAGATCGGGGTAGCCCCTGGTACTGCTTAGTTTGACATCAATGACAACCACTGATCAACAATCTCCCCCTTTGGCATTGATGGAAACAAAAGTACTCCCCCTATGATCATGACACCTCTTCCTACAACATTCTCTCCCCCTTTGACATCAATGGCAAAGGGTAACTCCCCCTAACACACAACCATCCTGCGGACCTGTACACACTTCCACTCCCCCTTTATATTCTGAATAAGGAAAATCTAATGAGAAATTGGGAGAATCCCAAGCTTTTGGCGAATATATTCAAATGCTTCACGAGGTAAAGGTTTAGTGAAGATATCAATGATTTGTTCTTTTGTACTAACATACTCAAGTTTGATATTATTTTCAACGACTTGTTCTCTAACAAAATGATATTTGATCGGAATGTGTTTTGTTTTTGAATGCATGACAGGATTCTTGGAGATGCTGATGGCACTGGTGTTGTCACATAATATGGGAATATGCTTACTGAATTGTACTTGAAGATCTTGCAGATTTTGTTTCATCCAAAGGACTTGAGTACAGCATGCTTCCGCTGCAATGTATTCTGCTTCCAATGTAGATAACGAGATTGAGGTTTGATTTTTTCTCAACCATGATATGAGACAACCACCTAGATAGAATGTTGCTCCACTAGTACTCTTACGATCGTCAATGCTTCCTGCCCAATCTGCATCTATAAAGGCTTGAATAATGAGATTGTTACCCTTGTGATACCACAAGCCATATTCTTCTGTGCCTTTTAGATATCGAAGAATTATTTTGACGGAAATAATATGTGATTCTTTTGGTGCTGCTTGGAATCTTGCTACTTGTCCAATTGCTTGCATAAAATCTGGCCAGGAGGCTATTACATATAGAAGACTACCAATCATAGATTTGTACAACCTCTAATCCACATCCTTAGATGAGTCATCTATGCTCAATTTGCAACATGTTACCATCGGAGTAAGGACGAGTTTACAATCTTCCATTCTTAATTTCTTGAGCATTTCCTTGATGTACTTGGCTTGACATATAAATATTCCTTTCTCTTGTTGAGATATTTGAAGCCCTAAGAAGTATGTCAGCTCACCAAGTAAAGAAATATTGAACTCACTTTGCATCTTTGTAGAAAAGTTATTACTTAGTTGATCATCATTGCTACCAAATATTATATCATCCACATATACCTCAACGATTGTTAAATTATCTTTATCTATTTGTACATAAAAATTGCTATCAACAATACCTTTCTTGAACCCTTGTTGACGTAGATATCCATCAAGACGAGCATACCATGCTCTGGGAGCCTGCTTGAGACCATATAGAGCCTTCTTTAACCTGCAAACATAGTCTTCCTTTTCTGATAGTAGAAAACCTTCAGGTTGTTCGATGTAAACTTCTTCTTCTAATTCGCCATTCAGAAATGCTGAATTAACATCCATTTGGTAGACTTTGATTTTTCTTGAACATGCATAGGCGAGAAACATTCGGATGGCTTCCATTCTGGTAACTGGTGAAAATGTTTCGTCGAAATCAATTCCTTCCACTTGTGCATAGCCTTTGCAAACCAATCTTGCTTTATTTCTGGTAACCTGTCCATCTGCATTCAATTTATTCCTGAATACCCATTTAGTCCCAATGAAATTTTTATATTTTGGTTGCAGAACTAATTCCCAGGTGTTATTCTTCTCGATTTGATCCAATTCTTCATTCATAGCTGCTACCCAATGTTCATTCTGGTTGGCTTCCTCAAAACTACTAGGCTCAAATGCTGCTAGAAAAGCAATGTGAGCTTGTTTTGATGAATGAAGTTGTCAACCTTCATTTATGTCACCAATGATTTGATTTGATGGATGGTTCTTTTGAATCCATTCTTTTGTTCTCTTTGGAGGAGCTTCTTGTTGTTGTTCCGGTATATCTTGATGATTATTATTTACTTCTTCATGGTTGATAGATGATTCTTGTTCTAGAATTTTCTCTGTGTCTTTTTCAACCTCTGTCTCAAGTTTCAAAGATTCTAGATCCTCATCATTATTCGTTAGAACACCATCTTCGTCAAATGTAACATTTATGCTCTCCACTATCTGTTTTCGTCTTAGATTATAGCATTTATAGGCCTTTATTTTGCGTGAGTAACCAACAAAGATACCTTCATCAACACGTGATTCAAACTTACCCAAATTTTGATCTTCTCTTTTGATATCACATTTGCTTCCGAAGATTCTGAAATATTTTACATTATCTGGTTTTCATTTCCATAATTCATATGGGGTCTTGTTGCAATTATTTCTGAGAAGACTTCGGTTCATATTGAAGATTGTCATATCAATTTCTTGAACCCAGATTTTTTCATCCAATTTTGAGTCCTTCAACATTGTTCTACCCATTTCATGTATGGTTATGTTCTTTCTTTCAGCAACTCCATTTTGCTGAGGTGTTCGTGTTGTTGAAAATTGTCTGTCTTATTCCATTTTCGTCACAGTATTGCTGAAATAATTTGGAAGTGAGTTCTCCACCATTATCTGATATTAGACACTTTATTTTCAAATCAGTTTCATTTTCAAACAACTCCTTGTAGATCTTAAAGCACTCAAATTCTTCATATTTTTTCTTTAGGAAACTCGCGGTTGTCATCCTGGTATAGTCATCTATCATTAACATGAAAAATAATTCTGCATCTAAGCCTTTTGTTCTCACAGGACCACATAGATCAGTATGTATCAATTCCAATGGATGTGATGCAAAGTGTTCTTTTGTTTTAAATTAGAATTTTGTTTGTTTGCTGTGTTGACAAGCCTTACATAGTGTGTTGGAAGGTTTTGATATTTTCGGCATTTCTCGTACTGCTTCCTTTTTGCTTATCCTGATGAGATTATCAAAGTTTATGTGACCCATTCGTTTGTGCCATAACCAACTTTCACCTTATTTAGCTAGTAGACATGCTTTAGTTGCTTCATCCAGAACATATATGTCGTTTGGAGCTCGACTTGCTGTAGCCACAATTTTACCATACCTGCCTTTCCTGATTTCACATTTTGTGGAGTTGAATAACATTACGTGTCCTTGATCACACATTTGTCCAAAACTAAGCATATTGTGATTCACGTTTTCAACCAATGGAACATTCTTGGCTAGAACATATTTGTTTCCGAGAGTGACGGTACCTGATCCTATAACATTTGAAGATCCATCATTTCCAAAGGATACGGTTCCATCCTTCTTCTCTTTCAGAGATACAAATTTCTTTCTATCTCTAGTCATATGCGTTGAGCAACTGCTATCAACATACCACACATCTTTGTTGTTTTGAGCCTTGAGAGAGACAACACAATTATTAGTCTTCTTCTTCTTCCATGTTCGTTCGTTCTGTGGCTTCGAAGATTCTTCTGGAGTATTTTCAAGTCTGCAGTCTCTAGCTATGTGTCCAAAGTTTTGACATTTGTAACATTCCATATTATTTCTTAAATGTTCAAATATATTGATGTTTCGTTGAGCCCTAGGAGGTTCATATTTGAAGGATCTCCTGGAATTGTATTGGTTCCTAGGGTACATGCGACATTCTATAGCTTTATGAACAAATTTTCCACATGAATAACAATAGCCATGAAAACTATGTTGGTACCTAGATGGAAATCTTCGTCGAGGAATCGTCTTCCAAGGGTGTTCTTGCGAATCTTGTCCAATGAAGTCTACATGAATGTCAAATCTCATAGGTTCATTGTATTTTGTTGTAGAAGGTCCTTCTTCTTCTTATTTGTAACCGAGGCCAGTTCTGTCGTTGTAAGATTTTTGATTGTTGATGAGTTCTTCTAATTCCCTTAAGTTGTTGGCATATTTTTGGACAATTTTTCCCTTCTTCACTTCCTTACGCAGCGATACTACTTCGGCTTCTAATGCTTCCCTTTCCTAGTTGCTTTCTTTCAACTTCTTTTGAAGTGACTCTTCAATACATTTGTGTTCTTCAACTTCAATTATGAGACCTTGAACTTGTTCTTCAAGAGTATTGGAACAGATCTTCTCAGCCTTGAGCTCTTTTATAAGCGTGATTGCCTCCTTAGAAAATTCTTCTATGGTCAACCCTTCTTCTTTGTTGTTCGATACCTCTTATTTATTATGCTTGGACATAAACAATACTCTTTCATTGGCTTCTTCTTCGTTGTCACTGTCTTCATCGGATGATGAGCTATCTTCTTTAGACAGAAAGTTCCATTTGGATCCTTTCTTTTTGCCTTGCTTGTTGAATTTCTTAAAGCCTTTCTTTCCTTTTGAGTTACCATCACTTCTGTTCAGACATTTTGCTGCGAAATGCCCAACCTCGCCATAGTCGAAACATATCAATGGAAGCTTACCTTTGAATTTTCCCTTACCAATTTTTAGTTCTCGTAAAATATGCATATTCTTCATCTAAAAGACCTTCTTCATCATCACCCTTTTCTTCACACTTGCAGGTGCATGTATTTTCAATTGAAGGTTGTTTGTCCTTATTGGTTTTCTTAGATGCAACGAATGTAGTTTCTAGATGCGAAATACCCTCTTCTTCATCAAGTCTCATTTCATATGCTATGAGAACTCCATGTAATTCCTGTTTGCTAAGTTTGTCCAAATTTTCATTGTATTCTAAGACCGATACCTTTGGGTTGAATCTCCCTGGTAAAGTTCTAATAATCTTTCATATAATAGTCTTCTCATCAACTGGCTCTCCCAATTCTTCCAGATTGTTGGTTATTTCATCAATGTATTGGAAGTATGCAGCAATGTTTCCATCTTCTTTCATTCGAAGTTGCTCAAATTTTTCTCTATAGATTTGAAGCTTTGCTTCTTTGACATTTGAATCACCTGCATATATATTCTCAAGATTTTCCCATACATTTTTTGTGGTTTAACAACCTAACACCTTATGATAAGCAGATTCAATAAGTCCACTCATAATAATATTCTTTGCTTTTGCATTATTTACCAAATTCTTCTTACCTTGTTCATCCGTGGGTGGTGTAAAGACATTTTGAACAGTTTCCCATACTTCATAACCTTGCGCCAAGAGATAGACCTCCATTCTTCCTTTCCGGAGTGCATAATTATTTTCATTGAACAGAGATACACCATTCTTGGTATGTTCCATGACCTACTTCTAGCTGTTAAACTGTTATTGAAGGAACCAAGCTCTGATACCAATTGTTGGAAATACTGAGAGGGGGGGCGGGGGGGGGGGTGAATTAGTATTCCTTTCAGAGCATTAGTTAATCTTCAATTATTATCAGTGTTTGTACAATGTTAGCAGTAAACAAAAGGAACACAAATGCACATAGTTTTTAAGGTGGAAACCCACTCTGGGACAAAAGCCACCTAAATGATTTTCTAATAATTCTTTAATAGTCAACTCCAATTTAAACTAAAGCTCCAACTTCCTAGAATCTAGAAAATCATTCTTCTCCAGCTCCCACTGGATGGACGCTCCAACGCCCGAGATTCTTCAGTAGTCAACTGAACAAATTCCCTAACACCCATTGAGCTACAAATCACCCTAGCACCACCCTACCACCCTATAGAAGAATAAAACAAGAATGGACTCCTGTACCAAGGAAAATGGTCCACTTTACAATGATCTATAATGATGTAGAAGAAGAAGACACACTAGACCATAACCCCAACTATGACACAACCACCTAATGATGATCCTAGACCTCCCGACACTGCCTCTTCAACTCTTGGCAGATAGACACTTGTACAATTTTTACAATGATGCATTTACAATGACTTAGTACAATGATACCTTTACAATGAATGTACGCAGTGTTGCACACTTGAAGACTTCATGTGGTGAACTTCTTGCTACTGTTTTGAACCTTGATTGCTGCTCTTATCATGCTACCCTCTGTTGCACCTTGATTTGCTTTGCTACCCTAGAAATTTTGGTCCTTTGCAGCCCTTGACAACACATGATCTAGCTTTTTCTTGCCTTCTAGGATCTCGATATTGAATCTGGTGTATCTCTATTATTTCAGATCCCAAATTTGTGATTTTCGGTCCTGTAGTAGTCCTTCGAGCCTTCTTTCCAATGCCACAGGTCTGACCCAATTTGGATTCTTCAAGTGAGAGTTATGCCCAATCTCTCACAATGCCCTAATTATAGACTGGTTCAGTATAATGAACTTGTATGGTGTGCCACGTATCACTGTTTCTTCATTTAGCTCTGAAATTGATATTGATTATGTGCACTATCCACCACCTTCTACAGAATTCCA
Source organism: Pinus albicaulis (assembly GCA_034641835.2). Classification (NCBI taxonomy): domain Eukaryota; kingdom Viridiplantae; phylum Streptophyta; class Pinopsida; order Pinales; family Pinaceae; genus Pinus; species Pinus albicaulis. The sequence goes on along the minus strand of CM076570.1, from coordinate 1,229,335,315 downwards.
ATTTGATACTCAGAGGGAGATTTATGACGATTTTCCCAAGGTCACTTCTTTGAGATGAAGTTCAGGAGTCTGCAAAAACACTCACTTCCACAGATCATATCTCCGAAAATTTTGCGCACCTTGATCTGAAATTTTTACAGGAGCTTCCTATGGATTTTGGCTTGGCCTCATAAAAATTTCAGCTTCTGAACCTTCGCAGAAAAAAGTTACAAAACAAATTCCACGATGACTTGTTTCAGGTAGCGAAATCCCTACAAGAGGAGGAGATGAGGATCACAATTTATATAAATGCTTAGGTTGAGAGGGACTTCAACAAGTGAACGTGGGAGGGATTTTAGGAGCTTAAAAATTATTAATTATTTACTTTTCAATGACCCATGCCATAACCCCATGGGGTTTTAGCCCACTAACGAGGGTTACAAACTTCAAACATGAATATCTCTCAAATCGTGAAGAATTACATGGCGTGCCATATATCAACGGAAACATCTCAACAAGTAGAAACCATAAAAAAATATTCTTGACCTTGAATATAGTAATTTGGTAGGTAAAAATTCCCATGCAAGATCGTGGTAGCCCCTGGTGCTGCTTGGGTTGACATCAATGACAACCACTAGTCAATAGGAGAAACTTTTATAGGATCCCATTCTACATGGTTACATAGGAAATATATCTTAAGAAATTAAATTATGCTCTTGATGTCGCATTTTTTTCTTGAAAGTATCTACTGTAGCTATAGAAGACCATGGTTGACACTTCAAGGAAACCTTACAAGGTTTTTCAAGAAAAATTTCCGTGTATGTCTTAGACCATACATCTTATAAAATTATCTTCATCTTATTCTCAAATTTGTGTTACTAGCATCGTTATGTCCAACTCTCTTGAATCTGAAAGATTCTTATTTAGGGTGATTCATCATTTGATAAATCTACCCACCTTATATCTCTAATTGTTTATATGAAATAACCCAAGATAGGTTCTCTGGAAAACCCTAACCTAAGGGTATGATATAATGTGTGAAACCCTAAACCTACTTAGGGTTAGTAATGAAGAAATTGCTATTCTGATTGATATATTAATGATGTCATGTTCGGGGTTTTGATATGATCATGGAAGCCCTAACTTATTAGGGTTTAAATGAAGTTGTTCAAAATCCCGAACCTTTGAATTTTTGATATAATAAGGGATTTCTTTGATGTGAACCGAAACCCCAGGTTTTGGTTAGGACTACAAGAAAAATCCTTGTTATGTAAGTCCTAGGAATGAATCCCTGTTACACATTATTTTGACACCATGACATTTTACTGTCTATATGGGTTCATCAATACCTATATAATTCTCCCTTAGAGGTATCAAACCCTAAAGTTCCTAAACCAAGTCTTGGATTTGGAGAAAAGCTCATAAAAATCATAAAAACCCTAGTTCCACACTTTTCCTAGCCATTACCTACGGTACCGCACCTTTTGTAAAGAAAAACTGCGGTACCTACCACACCTTTTGTGTATTAAAACTGCGGACCCCCGTAAAAGGTAAAATGGAAGAAAAATTAAGTTCTAGAAGCCTAGTTGGTCGAATATTCTCCCAACTGGAAGCTTCTAGAAGGTGTTATCTGGTCGAAGCTTCACTCCCTCCATTCATGAACCTTTATCCCTTCATTAAAGGAGCCTATCCCTTGGTATTTGGAGCTTAATCCCTTTATGAGAGGAATTATCCCTTCCTTTTTGGAACTGAAACCACTTCCCTTCTGCTATAAATTGAAGCCATGGTTCAGTCTCAAGGGTAGATACTGATATGTAAAAAAACACTTGCTTTGTACTTCATACTACATTAGAGAAGAGAATTGTTGAAGAAACATACTCTTTTTGCTAGCCATTATCCATGCGAGAACGATTACACACTCATATTTAGGATGGTTCAAAGAGTGGAAGGGCTTGTCAGACCAAAGGAAAACACTTGTTCTGGACCCTGGAAGGACCTGTACGACATCTAGGCGAACGCGCTTGTAAGGCTCCTTCTTTTATTTAAATATAATACAAATGGATCATGTTTTCTCAATAAGTTGTTTATGTGTTTACTTAAATGACTTATTTCTTAAATTCCTTGATCATTAAGATAGATTTATGATTTATGAATTAGTATATTGTGTAGGTACTTTTGATTCTCTTCCATGTCTTTGATTGCAGGTCTTAAGAGGTGACTTCTTTGGAGCGACGGAAAGAAGAATACAACTAGCATTAGATCACAGGTAGGTCCTTTCTTCATCATAGAAAATTCTAAATCATACATAATCTAGAGAAAGTAGTTTACATTTGTCCTGTTTGTTTCTAGCTATCTTGTGATACTAGGGAGATCCTTCTTGTCCACAAGAAATATTTATCCGCCTAACAAAATGGCAACTCCGTTGGGGACGATTTCTTGAACTTAGTTTTCTTTGTATTTTTGAGTTTGACTTTTGAAAGAATTTTTCTAATTTTGATTAGTCTGCACTGGTTTGGGTAAATTAGCCTTAGAATCCCTGAAAAGTAGATTTAGAATTTTTTATTTTTCTTTATGTTTTCTGGTCTCCGCACTTTTTCTTTGAAAACAGTGCGGTAACCTACACAGTTTCTCTGTGTAAACAGTGCGGTACCACACCTTTTTATACTGAAACCTGCGGACTTATGTAATTTTTTGAAAAATTTAAGATTCTCTTTTCTGGAACTAGCTTACATGATTCTCTGTATTTTCCCAGACTTGTCTTGACTGTCAAAAGCCTTGTGTGAATTTATTTTCAGCAATTTTATAGTCTCATCAGTCTCTGTTAAGTTAATTGGGTGTTTTGAGTTTCTTTTTGGAGAAATTCTTAATTTGATTTCCTTTGGTCGTTACTTCGAGGTTTGTCTCAGTCTCTTTAACAATTTTTCATATTTTTTTCTTAGTGTTAATCGCCTTTGAGTGTTTTTATTTTTGATCTTTGGAAATCTCACCCATTTTTCTTTACTTACACTTGATTTGTTCTTTAGATTACATTATAATCATCATGTGTTTGAGAATTTTTGCATAGATTACCTTTGCATAATTAGAATTCTCATTTTCAGAATATGAACGAAAAATGTGCATAGATTACATTTGCATACTTTTCAAGTGAATTGTGCATAGATTACAACTGCATAGTTTACATTCTGGAAAAATCAATCGTAGATTTAGATCAATTTTCTTTGATTTGAATTTACATTTTTTTATGCCTATTTTAAAAACATATAAAAAAAATTGGAATTGATTTGCATTAGTTTTTCTTGATGAAATTAGTGCATTAGACAATTTGTTATATTTTCTCTTATTTATCAATTTTTTGCATTGTTCGAAGTGAATGGAAACTCTCTCCTTACTTTAATTAGGATTCATCAAATTGAAAAGATTACATTATCATATTCGATTGCATTCAATTTTGGGTCAGGTCATAACACCATTGGTTTCATATCCATTTACCCTTTGAGTAATAATAGCCCAAATAACAAAGCGCTTAATTGAAATTCATCTAGAAATTTTTACATTTTTAGGGCTCTTTCCACCAATCTAGCTCAGGATTAGTGCTTTGGAATAGGTTGTAGTTAACTTTCCAAAGCAAATAAACAAACAGTAGCATCTTGCGGTAGAAAAATTCCAATTATTGCATGTATGCTCTGGGAAGCTCCTCCTAAAGGAGTCAAGCACGAGATCATATCCGAACCAGTGAGGTAATCATACCTATCTCATTGGGAAGGATAGAAGATGTACACGTATTAAAAACGGTAAACCTCGGATAGACCATTTTCGAGAAGCCTAGGGTCACTTGTCGGTAAACCTTGGATTATGTCAAGGAGCCTTCAAGGGGATTGAGCTTGATACTTTGCCCTTGCGTGTATATCGGATCATAGACTATTCCCCCAGGTATATTTTTTCCCATTGGTGACCTTAGTGGCTATATACTTTAGGATTATTTCCCAAGGTGACGGTGGAGGGAAGGTCCCATTGTACCTGGAGCAGACGTTGACTAGACTCACTTGGACTCTCCGGAGGGTTCTCTTCACTCGAGATGGTTTAAGTGGAGAAACTTGCACCAGTCTGTTTCATTAAGCAGGTTTTCGGGGTAACTGTTCCAACCACCATTTCTGCATTAAAATTCTACGATGTTGGATTTCATTTAGTGCGGGAATATACTGTTTGTGTGTGGTTTGACTCCTAGATTTGATAGCGCATGTTCATTTGTTTGTTTTTACTTTTAGAGACCATAGGTGTGAATTGTGAATTTGAATTGTTAAGTGTGAATTGTGAATTGTTAATTTTATTTTTTAATTGTTAATAAAATTCACTGAAGTTGAATCTAATGGCAACTATTCCGGAATGTACCAACCAAGGAATCCCTCTTAACGAGAATCCTAGTACTTTTCCTTGCTTTGGAAATGTTTGTCCTCCTTATATGGCTACATTATCATTACCTGGATTTACAATACGTTTACCGGTATGGTTATTGTCAACTTCGTTGGCCCCAAATACTCCAATTATTGCACCTCAACCGGATGCTTCACCTCAATAGAGTTCACCATCTCAACATCACCAACCTTCTGTTGACCCTTTACCTTCTTCGCCCAATACGTATTCCTCCCTTTCCTCTTCTTCGCTTAGTAAAAGCCTTGACGCTAGTAACCAAGTGGCTAAGAAGAAGAAGAAAGGGAAGAAGAAAAAGAAGCAAGCTAAAAAACAAGTCAACCAACCAACCATAGATGTAAGTGTTAGTAGTGTTGAGGAAACCTCCAATATGCATCGTAAACCCAAATTCCCTTGAAAGCTTATCAATTGTCCTGGTATTCCAAAGGTCTTGGAAGTATGGTCTAAAAAATCTCATCAACTTACTATTGATCCATCAACCAGTGATTGTCAAGTTCCTAGGAAAAAGGGTAAAGTTAGGTTTCCTTGTAGGTTATGCAAAGGGAGTCATCAAACACACATTTTCCCTCACATGGATGAAGCCTCAAAATTGTTGGAAAACCTTACTGTTCCACAACAAAAAATTCCAACCGGTTAATGTCAACTTTCTCCCAACCTACTGCCAACTGATGGAGTGATTGATCTAATTCCAAGTACATTCAATCCCACTCTTCCATTGGATAGTGAAACTGATATCACTCAGGTTGATGATCCATTAGTTGATCAAGTTGTCGAATCAATTTCACATTCGGTCGATCCCATTCTCCCTGTAGAGAGTGAACTTCATACCGCTCAGGTTCTTCTTGTTACATCAGATTCTTCTACGCCAGGGGGCATTTCACCTGTTTCTACAGCACCCCCTCCAAGTACTGAGGTATTTTCCTTTGATTCGAATAGATTTACAAAACCTCGTCTTCCTTCCTCCATCCCTTTCCAAATCATTATGAAGGTTTGTGGTAAGAATGTGCATCGCACAAATGTAGATGAAGGTGCTTTTGTTAGTATTTTATCCTCAACTACTTGGCAAGCTTTGGGTTCCCCTCAGCTTGTGCCTGTTACGCAGAATCTGTCAACTTTTAACAAAACCATTAGTGAACCTTTAGGGATCCTTCCTAAGTTTCCTATTACCTTGGAAGGTAAAACTGTCTGTATTGATCTTATGGTAGTTCGAGGCCCCTTGGATTTCAATTTACTCCTTGGGCGAGACTATGTCTATGCAATGAAAGCTGTCGTATCGACACTCTTTCACGTGATGTCTTTCCCTCACAATGGAAACATTGTGACTGTTGACCAACTTTCATTTGCTAGTCTTGATTCGACTACCAATAATCTGACGCCCCTAAATGTTCCTTATACGGAAGTGGTATCTACCCCACCATGGGTTAATTATGTGGCAACTAGTCCCATGTTTTTAGTTACCGATGCAAGCGAGCCTCTCACTATTTGCTCGACTTCCTTTGACTTAGATCCGGTAATTGACATGGAAAACTCTATGGGATTATTTGAACACGATGTTCCTATCCCTTTTGAGTCCCTTGACATTTGTTCCTTCCAGAGAATTGTTCTTCCATCTGATGAAGACCTTTTGGAAGCCATGATCGAGGAGTGTCCCTTGACATGTCTTTCTTCCAATTGGAAGCCATGACAAGGTCACTTAAGAGGAAAGCTCCTTTTACTGTGTCAACCTCGTTAAAAAATGAATCAGTGATTAAAGAGGAAAGTTCTTTTTACTGTGTCAACCTCGTTAAAAAATGAAACATGTCTTAGATGAGGACAGTTCTTTTACTGTGTCAACCTCGTTAAAAAATGAAACAGACCCATGAGGACAGTTCTTTTCCCGTGTCAACCTCATTAAAAAATGAATCAGTAAGTTATGTAGGTAGATTGTAGAGAGTAGATTGATAGATTCCATGAGGATGGTTCTTCTCCTATGTCAACCTCGTTAAAAAATGAAACAGATACCAAGAAGAAAGTTCCTTTTACTGTGTAAACCTCCTTAAAAAATGAAACATATCTATGAGGATAGTTCCTTTTACTGTGTCAACCTCATTAAAAAATGAAATAGGCCCTTTCGAGGAATTTTCCTGTTACTGTGTCAACCTCGTTAAAAAATGAAACCGTTCCCTGATGAGCATAGTTCTTTTCCTGTGTCAAGCTCATTAAAAAATGAAACAAATCCTCTCCTAGTCAAAGTCGAGTCTTTCATCTGATCTCGTAAATGCACCTTCATTCCATCCAGCTATTAGTAACTAGTAGTCTGCTTAGTTGAATGAAATGAAGCTTGGGGGGCATGTGCTCTAGCAAGCTACGCTTGGGGGGCATTCAAACTTATCTCAAGCATGATTTTTCCTTTGTTTCAAGCTTGTGTAAAAATGAAACAAACCCATTCTCAAGCATAGTTTTCCTACGTTTCAAGCTTGTGTAAAAATGAAACAAAACCATTCTCAAGCACAGTTTTCCTACGTTTCAAGCTTGTGTAATAATGAAACCATTTTCAAGCATGATTTTTCCTTTGTTTCAAGCTTGTGTACAAATGAAACAAACCATTTTCAAGCATAGTTTTCCTACATTTCAAGCTTGTATAAAAATGAAACCTATCTAGAGTCCATTTCAGTTATTTTTTTCAAGTCTCGTTAAACTCATGAAAATCCTGAGCTTCTTTTGCTATTCTTTTCATGCTCGTAAAACATACATGAAAATGCCGAGTTCTTTCCGTCTTTTCCTACTCGTTAATTAAATTTAAAGTCGACCATATGAGTACACTTTTTATCACTTTTTCGAACTCATTAAAACTTATGAAAAAGAGAAAACCATGAGTACATTTTTATCCCTTTTTCGAACTCGTTAAAACTTAAGAAAAAGCGAAAACCATGAGTACATTTTTATCCCTTTTTCGAACTCGTTAAAACTTACGAAAAAGTGAAAACCATGAGTACATTTTTATCCCTTTTTCAAACTCGTTAAAACTTATGAAAAAGCGAAAGCTATGAGTACATTTTTATCCCTTTTTCGAACTCGTTAAGACCTATGAAAAAGCGAAACAAGATGAGTATAGTTTTATCACTTTTTCAGACTCTTGAAAATTACGAAAAAGTGAAACCCTGGAGTTCTCTTTTAAGCCCTTTTTAGACTCTCTAAACATGAAAATATTTCCGAGTACTTGACTATTCGAACTCGTTAAAGGAAATGAACAGTCGTCCCTTTAGTCAAGTTTATCCCTTTTCCAGACTGAAATGGAATATTTATGAAAAAGGTATACGTTGACTAATCATGGTTAATAGAGTTCTCTCCTGTATTATTTTATCCTTTTTCGGGCTTGAGAGACTAAATTTATGAAAAAGTACATCCACAGATTTTCATTAAATTTTTCTTCTGACTCCCTAAAATTGAAAAACACCGAGTTTCTCCTATACTGGACTCGTTAAAACTAAACAGTAAAGGACCTGTCACTTACAAACAGGAACAAACCACTCCTTCTTAGGGTTTGATTTTATACTAAGTTGGACTCATCCGAAGGATAAGCTTACATAACAAGCAAATGTTATCCTCCTCAAACTTGTCAAAAATAAAGAGGTACTTACCAGAAATGGTGGGGGAAAAAGAGAGAAAATGGATCCAGTTGTTAAACTTTGTTTAAAAGAATTATACCACTCTTGAACATGACACTTTTTGTCACACTTCTACCTGGGTTGGGAAAATCCTTTGCCTATCAATTAATCAAACCACATTGAAAGTCTTCAACCTATTTCTGGGTATTAGCTTTAGGTCAATTGTCACCAAACCATCTGCAGTGTCGTTATGTGTTCAAGAGGACAGTTCAAATAAACCATTCATTTGCAAACATTTGTCTCCATTCGCGTTGACCATCCCTGAGTCAGTCCTTGCAAAATATTTCTACAAAACTTGATCTAATGGTTTCGTGTCGTGGGCTTTTCTACGACGGGTCACTTTCTATCGACGATCGCATATCATCTAGGAAGTTGATCTAGAATCCTTCAGTATCTTGGAATCTGCATGCCTTAATGGTAGGTTTCTCACTTTCGATTGCAGATTACATCATTGATCTTTGATCGAATGATTCCGTGAAGTGTTTGACTTCAAATCATTTATTCACACTTCATAGTTTGTATTGAGTACTTTGAGAACCATTTTTATTATTGTTGGTTTCTCTCACACTTGTTAACAGTTCACATCATTGACTCGTAATCAAGTGGTTTCTACCATGTTCGACTTCGACACAATCAATCGCATGGATAGAATCGTACTAGTTTGGGTAGCGGAAATCAAGACCCTGGATCTAGTTTCCACCATCTAGGCTGTGAGGAGTTTTATTATTCATTATGCAGTAGACTATTCAAGACATATGGCTGTGTCCATACTCTGTCTACTATTGATGTAATTTTAGAATCATTTCTATATCAGAACATTTTAGTTAGTTTTGATCTGAGTATGGGAATGCCTACCTCAGCGATGATATATATATATATATATATATATATATATGTTTGCATTGAATGTTTTTACAGGTCTCAACCGGTGTGTCCACAAGCCAATCCTTAGAATGATAAAGCACTTCACTCTTCGAATTATCTCAAACTTCGCACTTTAGGGGGAAATCTGTTACACATTATTTTGTCACCATGACATTTTACTGTCTATATGGGTTCATCAATACCTATATAATGCTCCCTTAGAGGTCTCAAACCCTAAAGTTCCTAAACCAAGTCTTGGATTTGGAGAAAAGCTCATAAAAATCATAAAAACCCTAGTTTCGCAATTTTCCTAGCCATTACCTGCGGTACCGCACCTTTTGTAAAGAAAAATTGCGGTACCTACTGCACGTTTTATGTATTAAAACTGCAGACCCCCATAAAAGGTAAAATGGAAGAAAAAATAAGTTCTAGAAGCCCAGCTGGTCGAATATTCTCCCAACTGGAAGCTTCTAGAAGGCGTTATCTGGTCGAAGCTTCACTCCCTCCATTCATGAACCTTTATCCCTTCATTAAAGGAGCCTATCCCTTGGTATTTGGAGCTTAATCCCTTTATGAGAGGAATTATCCCTTCCTTTTTGGAACTAAAACCACTTCCCTTCTGCTATAAATTGAAGCCATGGTTCAGTCTCAAGGGTAGATACTGATATGTAAAAAAGTACTTGCTTTGTACTTCATACTACATTAGAGAAGAGAATTGCTGAAGAAACATACTCTTTTTGCTAGCCATTATCCATGCGAGAACGATTACACACTCGTATTTAGGCTAGTTCAAAGAGTGGAAGGGCTTGTCAGACCAAAGGAAAACGCTTGTTCCGGACCCCGGAAGGACTTGTACGACATCAAGGCGAACGCGCTTGTAAGACTCCTTTTGTTTAAAGATAATACAAATGGATCTTGTTTTCTCAATAAGTTGTTTATGTGTTTACTTGAATGACTTATTTCTGAAATTCCTTGATCATTAAGATAGATTTATGATTTACGAATTAGTATATTGTGCAGGTGCTTTTGATTCTCTTCCATGTATTTGATTGCAGGTCTTAAGAGGTGACTTCTTTGGAGCGACGAAAAGAAGAATACAACTAGCATTGGATCACAGGTAGGTCCTTTCTTCATCATAGAAAATTCTAAATCATACATAATCTAGAGAAAGTAGTTTACATTTGTCCTGTTTGTTTCTAGCTATCCTTGTGATACTAGGGAGATCCTTCTTGTCCGCAAGAAAGATTTATCTGCCTAACAATCCCTTGGTATATGTTCATTTGAATGAATCCATGATTATTTCTAATGTATCTATATTGTTATGTATGATGGTAATCTCCTAGATACATGTATTGACCAAATTTCTAAATGGTCATAATTCCTAGGGTATGGAAACAATCCCTAGTCAAAATTTTGAAGTTCTAGGACGATCATTGAAAAGTCTAGGGTTTTACATCTAAACCATAGTAATGGTTAAATTCTCTAGTAGATGTATTCATCTAAATATATATAATGTTTGTTGAGAATTTATAGATGAAAATCTAGGGTTTACATCGAACCCTAGTAGAAGTTATTCATGTTGTGTTTGTTTTGATTGAAATTTGGGGTTTACATAAAACCCTAGTGGGTAGTCTATCATATGGCTTCCGAAAGTTATTAGATATCTTTATTTTTTCTATTAACTTATTTATAGGGATCATTATATGACAAAACTAATCGTTTTTCATCTTGATTGAATTACTAATGTGATTTAAGCTGAAGTATTGAAGTATAGTCTCTTGTTGATTATGTAAAGTCTAAATGCTTATGCTACTCTAAAATTTCATTATGACTAACTTCATGCTTCTATAAGATATGGTTGTACTTGTTATCTGAAGTTGTGCACGTACATCATATTCAAATTGGTAAAAGAAGTTTGTAAGGGAAGTTGATATAATGAGAAGGATGGAAGCCATGAAATATTCTCCAACACCAAAGAAAGAATCTAATCTCCCTACATTAAGAGGGAGCCTGGATGGAAGAAATCTCCCTAGTTAAGCGTGAGGGAATAACATGGTTTTTGATTGGAGAATATATTCTGGACGATATGTTGCTACATATGGAGTAGGAAAAGTAATATTCTAAGATTCGACTGATAGTCCTACTGAGATTAATTGAAGGGAAATATTGAAACCCCAAAGGTTTGTTTTGATTATATATTTGAAAGCATATTTCTGATTGTGGTTGTGCAGTTAAATATATCGAATATTTGATAGCATGATAGTTACTTATTATGTCTCAGAAATTTTCGGTAAAAATCACATATAAGAAATTTTTCCTGATGATGAACCACACTTGCTGGTTCGAAACACGTCGACACCAATTTCTTATATGTGATTTTTACCGAAAATTTCTGATACATATTTTATGGATCACAGAAGCCAAATTCCAGTTACCGATTAGTTTGATTGGGAGAGATCTATTATACTTGATCTCTTGGATCAAGGAGTGTTGAGGCTTTGTGAGTGAAGCATTTCCTAGAAAGACATTGGGCCGACACTTTGTTTTGATGTTTGGTAGGAAGGGTGGCATCGGGTAGATGTGCACCTAGTTCCCTGGGTTGATGGTTAGTAAGTAAGCCTGATGGTACCTATAGAGGATGAAAGCTTTAGTCCATCTTAGTCCCACTTGGATAGATTACCTTGGTCAAGAATCTAGTCCATGGCATTGCGGTGCCTAAACTGTTGAGAGACCAATGGATAGATTTCCCTGGTCAGGAATCTATTCCATGACATTGAGGTGCCTAAAAATTATTCATAGTTCACATAGTTGATATGTTCCTTGTGTATTATGAATACCTCCCTAGTTAAGAGGGAGTGTTGAAGATTGTAACTAGGTTCGGTCTTCATAAATTATATCTGAGTCAATATTTAATGTACTTATCAAAATAATAAATAAAAGAAATTTTATATTATTATTAAATGACTTATTAAAGCATGGGTTTCATGCTTTGGTCATATTTATATTAAGGTCCCCATTGTGGACTTCTAGGTTAGTCATTGCAAACTTAAATTGATCCATCTTGGGCTTTTGAATCATGTAATTAGGTTGTCTATTATTTGGTCAAAAGGCTCCTCCATCAAGTCATCCTCTTCAAGGTCATCATCCTTGGTCTCTTTAGCAAATATTTTTCAAAGATATCCTTCAAGTTAGCCTCTCTCAAAAGATACATGTCAGCCTCAAATAAACATACACAAGTCTGCCTCAATAAAGTCACAACCGTTCACACAGACATGTCGACCAATTAATTGTGGGACACAACTATAAATACCATCCTAAGGTCCTTGCTCAAACCACAGAAGTTTAGATCACCTTTGAAACTCAAATCACCTCTGAAAGTTTGAAAATTTTCAGTGATACAGTTCAGATCAAGCTCGTTGACTTCAAAAGAGTTTCTTATTGCAAATTAAAATGATATAGTTTTGGTGTCATTGCAAAAAGAAGCTCGGATAGATCATAGTATGCTACTACAATTTTACGTCAGATTACACAGTCTTGGTGTTATTCCAGAGGATGTATTTCGATGACCTTATTTAGTACAGACATAAAACTCAGTGCAATCTCAGTGATGAAGCCACACCACAGGAACCAGAGTTCAATATTATCACAAAAATATGAATTTGGTGCCACATCAACAAATATGTTTCGATGTCATCAAAGTGGAAGGATCTCAGGGCTACTATAGAAGGATAAAGTTTATCTGGGTGTTATTGCAATAATGAGGATGAATTTTTAGTGCAAGCAAAGGAGATCTCGGTGTCATGATAGTAAGGAGATCTCGGTGCTAACACAATGAATGGATGACTTGGTGCCTAAAGTCTCTAGTGTATAAAGGTCTTGGTCGTCTCATCTCGAATCTATTGAAGGAAGAATTTTGACCAGGTTTTCCCCAAAAGAGAGGGGTTTTTCCCTCGCAGTGTGCCTACATATTGTGTCCTCTTCTATTTGTTGTTTGGAGTTAGTCTTGATGAGAAGAAAAAAATAACTTGAAAGAACACATAATAATAATGAACTCATCACAAGATAATGTCATAATAAGAAAAATCTTTTAACTAGCACCTACTTGGATTTCTCAACATCCTCAATTGTCTCCATAACCATGTGGCTTCCATGGCCATGTATAACCAGTAGGTGTCTATTTTTTGGCGAGACACCACCTGGTATAGATACGACAAAGTGACAAATCCAATTCAAGAATAGTTCCTTTTTCATCCATGCATGAGGATGTGCAATCATGCATGCACTTGGTTCATAATTATTTATATAGTTTTTTAGTTGAGATTTACCTTTGAATAGATAAAAACCCCAGATTGAAGAACTAGTTGCATTGAAAAAAAATTAGTGATCCACTCCTTGCTCTTAAGAAAAATATTAAGAACGTTTCTGCTCCCTCCCTTGGAAATTACTGACATGCCACAATTCCTTCCTTCCTGTAAGCATGTTTCGTCATAGTTCCATATATGGTCTCAAGCATGTGTTGCTCATATGCAACAGAAAGAGCATCATAGAACCTGGACACAATTGCAGGGCGTATATTTAAAGCCCTGTCTCTGTCAAGTGCCTCGATTGTACGTAACACTAGTTCTAGATGCCTTTTGTTATACCCACTCCACCATAATTTACTAGGAAAGCCATATTTGAATGGGTCTAACCTCCCTTGACACATTTTGGTTATTGTGGATTTAAGTTGTATTAGATCTAACCCATGTCTCAATTGGTCCATCTCCTTACACCACTCAACCAGCTCGGCCTCCTCTTAAGCCATAATTATAACAAGCCCTATATGATTTGCATGAGCCAGGCCATTTATCCAATAATGTATGTTTGAGGAAGCAATCACATGGTTTTGGCAGAGGCACAGACTGAATATCCCATGAACCCTATGTCAACAATTACAGCTAGCATGTTTTCCTTTTTCTAACCTCTCATGTTATTGATCTTCTTTGTTGAACTTGCACCTTGCATTGTGGTTTACGGTGGCTCCGTGGTTGATGGTGGGAAAACATGATCTGCCACAACATTATCATTCTCAACAACATTGTTGGGAGCATTGGGAGCACTCTCATTATCCCCCCTATCCTCATCTAATGAAGTGCATTATAGTTGGGAACCCTTGGTCCCTCACCTCCTCCTGTTCCTTGCAAGAGTTGCAATAGTAACCCTTGGCATGCCTACAACAACCAGTAGATTTACCATGAAATTTTGATTAAAAGTATTTTTTTTGTGCTCAGTATTCTTTTGTATCAGTGCATATTGTCCTCAATGGTTATTAGTGAACATTGTGTGTGTTCCTTTTTTTTCCAACAAACATAAATGAATTTTTTCCTAGAAATGATAGTGTTCCTATAAATGTAAGTGTTACTTTTTTCCAGCAAAATTAAATGAGAGTGTTATTCAAAGGATAAAGCAACAAACATAATAGACAAAGTTTAAAATTAGGAGCTTGAATCTTTATGTATCTGATACTTCAATTGTTTCATTGTCAAAGCTATAAAAAATTGGTGATTGTATGACTGTCAATCTTTCGTGGACAGTGCAGTTTTCTTTGGATAAAAATAATTTGTCTTGGCATAGCTATAACTTGTAAATTTATATTTAATTTATCCTTTGAATAACAAGGTATCTTGTATTTTATCCCGATTATAGCAGAAATAGGAAAATAGAAAATACAATGTCCATACTTGATTACACTAGAGAGAGGAAAACATAAAATAAAATGTCCAAACCTGATAACATTATGCAGTTGATGAATAGAATGAATGGTTCAAATGAAACTAAGAAAGGGTTGAGGTTGTCTTATAGTTTTTTGATGTTGAATTTGATTGGTAGGGAAGGTTGGCATGAATTTCCGTCTTCCAAATTCAAAAGTGTGTTTTGAATTGATTTGTACGTGATCCAATGGTTGATAATATTTCATGGTTGATCCTTCTGCTTTCATGTATTTAATTCTTGAATTGAAAGGGTTGGTGCCATTTATTGCGTTCAATAGTTGAATGGTGTCATTTATTTCCTTCATTAGGTTGAGTGGTTGAACACACACATAGATATGGTTATCACACATTTCAACTATTCATGTGCAGGTATTACCCAGCCATGGGAAGTGTTTCTCGAGTGGAGATCTGTGGTTGCTTGTTTACTAGGATAGGTGTGCAGGATAGAAGTTAATGGAATATTTTGTAGTTAATGTTTACTTGTTTAGTAATTCAGATATAGAGGTAGTTGGGACATGATGTCTTGTCAATTTGTTATGTTAAAGACTAATGTTTGACAAATGTTGTACCAATCAACATATAAACCCATTTTAGATATAAGTTAATAACTTAAATAAATTAATAGTAAATATTTATATGAAATTTATGAATATTTTATTTTCATTTATTAATGAATGCATGGGACCAGTACTATAACAAGAATCCTCTCCTACGTTTAAAATGCCAAAAAAACGTTCAGTATAACATCAAATTTCAGACTTGCATAGGACTATATACGAAACCATACTTTAAGACTTGCATAGGACTATATACGAAACCATACTTTAATGCATCTGTGGTCCCTATACGTTTAAAATGCCAAAAAAAAAAAATCAGTATAACGTCAAATTTCACGCTAACATAGGACTATATACAGAACCATACTTTAATGCATGTGTTGTCCCTATCCCACTAGTAATATACCAAGTCATCAAATCAATTCGTAGGTGCATTTAATGGCAAGCAAACACATATGCACTTAACCTCAACCATGATTCCAATGGTTACATTTTCTTGTTGGCAATGGTTTGATGTGGTGATTCTGTTTTTTCTTAATAAGTTTTTTAGTTTTATTGGTGGGAAATTTGGTTAGAAATTGGGTATTCTTATTGGAAATGGTCTAATAAGTAATTTTTTTAATAATTTTTTATTTATTTTATTTATTTGAAATTTGATTAGAAATGAAGAAAAATGCAGTTTTAAATTATTGAGTCTAAAAGAAATATAATATAATTTCTCACAACGCTAAATTTATTTTTGCATTTAAAAACATTAAATTTATTTTTGCATTTAAAAACATTAAATTTATTTTTACATTAAAAACATTAAATTTATTTAAAATTTGATAACTAAAATAACTTGAGAAATATAGTGATTAGCTTACGACTCCACTAACTAATTATGTGTAAAAAAAATAGATAAATGGTTGGCAACTTACAAAATGCGTAGCCTAAAAAAGCAATGTTTTGGCCTAGAATCCGGCAAAGATTTTATCATAATCTTGTTTACAATTGTTAAAATTTAGTATTTTGAGTGCCCTAAGAGTTTTTGATAGTGCTGAATCCATCTCCACTATCAAAAATGGATTCCAAACACTCCAACTACCTGATTTTTTGAATTTTAGTTGACCGGATTTCAGTAAAAAACTATCGTCCGGGCTATTCCACTGCTTGGGTAGACAACTTCCTTACAAAAGTGTCATTTTCTATTTTGGAAGAGCAGATATGCTTTTAATTAATATTCATGTGAGGTAGCCACATGCCTATATCTATTTTTTTAGGAAGGATAAAACAACAAGTTTTATATTAAATAAAAACCTGTTTTCATGTATTAATGTCTATATTTTTCAAGGATTTACTCCCTAGGTCCCTTTTTACCATCTTGATACATCATCTGGAATGATATATGCAAATAAAAAGATGTGCCACGTGTCTATAAATTGTTGCAACTAGAAAAGTAATATTATGGATAAGCGATCAAAAAACAAAAAGGATATGCATGTTTAGGATATAATGAAATCTGAGATATACATGAAAATCATAACCAAAAAATTCAAGATGTAAAGTGTCCATGGATATACCCCTCTAAAATTCATGATAGTATATCATACTCGTCCAATAAGACAACCCCAATTTAGATTGCGCATCAACAATTGTATTTTGTCATAGATATGTGTGTGTGTGTGTGTATGTATGTATGTATGTATGGGAAAATGATATATCTTTTGAATAGCATGATCAAATTCCGGATGTGGCTCCAATTTGATAGAAGTGGAGGATCAAACTTAAATCAATGATTGATATATACTTTGGAGTCCCTAAATACACAAGTATCCTCAAGTAATAACCAACTAGCACAATATAGTATATTCCAAAGTGTCGTGATATCCGTCCTAGAATTGGTCACATCATCATTGTTCCAGCTAAAAAAATTAAAAAAAAAATTGGATCCAATACAATATATGCACCACATCCACACACCATATTTTGTGCAGTATCATTAAAAAATCCAACCATACTATTTCCTCCAGCAATCGAATGGTTGTATTTTTTTTTTGTGGATTCTCATCATTTCCATCGTCTTATATTTCTTGTAATGAGTGCATATTTTGTTGCAGATTATGTTAATAAAGAAGGGAGAACCATCAAATATGAGGGATTCGAGCAATTCCAAATACCCCAAAAGATGAAGAAGGGGAGTGTATTTTCCACCTTGAAATTCCAATATCAAGATATAATGCATTCATTTATGGATGGATGATTCCATCCTAGGTTAAAGGTTTAATATCTAAAGAACAACAATCCATATGGCAATAACGAATGGGCATTGGAGGAATAAGTGGAGTTGATTTTAATTTTCCCTCCGACATAGATGACATCAGTCTAGTCCATGGAAGCCCATCTTGCCCAGATTCTCCCAGGCGTGAATCCTATTATGCTCCATAAGTGATCCAAAAAAATTTAATTTGAGAGGAAAACTTCTACACCATATTTTCCAAAAACATCCAAACATCGGAGTCAACGGAAGAGAAGGAGCTATATGGCAGTAAACTTCATCAACAGATATACTAACATAAGTAGATCTTCCATTCCATGTAAGTGTGTCTGCCCTTGAACTAAACATGATGCCTACATCGAAAAGATATCAGTCTCCCAAGTATCCCAAGTCTCAGTCGAAGGTCCTATAAATCCCTTCTCCCCATATTTGTACCAAGTAGGGTATAGATCCAATTGATCATGCCTCGATCACAACTGATAAAGGTATTATATCCCCATTGCATGTAAGTGATGAATGATTTCCAAGGGAAAACTATGAGCACCTTGAAAACCTCAAATCAAATCCAAGTTGATCTCTACATTAACACCCACACCAATATCCCAACTAATATTGTTGAGAATTTGTTTCTTCAGTTTCATGAATCCATTCCAAATGTAGGAGCAATTCTATGGGGATTTTGCACCATTTATGATCTACATCTGAATAGATTGACCTTTTATGTATTTTTCGGCAATGATATGTTTCCATAAACTTGAGAAAAATATAGTGTGCCATAAAAATTTTATATTCAGAGGCCATCCAAATTTCTCCCAATATTTTAAACCCCATCCACGGGCCTCATCTTTATGCTCGGAGAGAAAATAAAAACTAACAAATGAATCCTGTCTTGTCCCTGAGCACCAAAACATATAAAGTGAGATATAATGGAATTGATTTTATTTATAATATTCTCGGGAAGAAGATATAAATGCATCCAATACACAGAGATACTTTATAACATTGATTGAATAAGGGTTAATCTCCTTCTCATAGAAAACCATATAACTACCATTGATAATAGAAAAACTTCATATTTTTGAACTATTTATTGCCAATCCATAATTTTATAGCGATCATGTTTCAAATTAAAACCAAGATATTTGAAACCCAAATCCAGGTCAGATACGCCAACAAAGGAATAAGAACCAATCACAGATACATGTGATATGTCCTCCAAAGCATGGATGAGATGTGACTGTTTCGAATTCATATATAGCCTCGAAGCATCTCTGAAATTCTTAATGATCCTATGGAGTTGATCCCATTGGGCCATAAAAAATTGTCCAAAAATAGAATATGGGAAATTGAGGTCTTCCTAGTGACCATGATACCTGGAAAAAAACTGCTTTGTCTAGCCTTAGTAGTTCTCCTAATTAGACCATTAATAACCAAGAGAAATAATAAAGGGGATAAGGAGCACCACTAACGTAATCCTCGAGATACCCTAAAGAAAGGAGATGGAACACCATTTATTAACACAACATAATTAACTGATGTGACGCACACCATAATCTATTCCACAAAACCGCCAGAATGGCCAATTTTGTGCAAAATCATCCAAATAAAATTCCAATCAACACAATTAAAGGCTTTGTGTAAATCCAAC
This sequence comes from Pinus albicaulis, assembly GCA_034641835.2. Lineage (NCBI taxonomy): Eukaryota > Viridiplantae > Streptophyta > Pinopsida > Pinales > Pinaceae > Pinus > Pinus albicaulis. The sequence continues at coordinate 1,229,316,185 of CM076570.1, read as the reverse complement.
TTTAATATTATTTCCTCTTGTTTACGTGCTTTGATAGAATGGATACTTTCCTATGCAACAACCACAACATCCTATATATATATGTTTTAAGGAAGCCAAATCGGTCATGTGTAATATCTTAGGAGAGCTTATCCTTAATACGGGAAGCAATAATTATCAAAATCATCTTGTAAGTGATGTTGCATAGAGAAATTAGCCTAAAATCCAGGAAGGAGGATGAATTTTATTTCTTTGGAATGAGAGCAAGAAATTTTGAGTTTAAATAGCCCAAGATTTTGTGCCCAGTTCGAGATTCCTCAGCCATCATCAGTCAATCTTGACCCACAATATCTAAGAAGTGGGGAAAGAGTTCCATTTTCCAATCGTCCTATCTAGGGAATTTATCCTTTGCAAATGATTTAAGTGTTCGAAAATGTAACTAGTTTCAGTCTTCATAATTGTTATTTTACTCATATATATATATATATATATATATATATATATATATATATATATATATATATATATTCTATGTAACAAACAAAAGAAGAAAGAAAATGTATTATTTTAAAGCATGGGTTTCATGCTTATTATTGATGGTTTTCTAGGTAAAATCATGTTCTTCATGATTATAGGGTTTGTTAGGCCATAGGATTTATTGTCATGAATCAAATAATTCAACATCATGATTATAAGACCCTTATGGGAAAGATGTAACTTGCAAAAGAATTTATTTTGAGTCTAGAAGGTCCTAGAAACATCCAAAGCACAAGTCGGCCTAGTAAATGACAATTCGACCTAAAAGAAGGAACTCAAACCCCTAAAATGCGTATAAATAGAAGCAACATCGACCTCATTTCGAAACCAATTCGATCTCTCTCATCAAGAAGTTCAATATGAAGCTGGTGGGATCAAGGAAAAAAATGTGAAGGTCTACAAGGTAAGAAGAAGTCCAGAAAATTTATATCAGGTGTATGCTATTTTATTTTGCTCGCCAAGACTTTTGTAAAAGATCTTTTCACTGTTAAAGATAAATACAAACCCTCATCTGCTGCACCAGTTTTCCCACATTGGGTTTTTCCGGGGACAATTGTCCAAAAATAATTGTGTTCATATGGTTGTTTCTATTGTGCTATATGTTTTATTTATGTTCTTCTTCTTTTGATTAGAGTGAGCAACTGTGTTTATTTCAAAATTCACTGAAGCATCTGTAATTAACTTATCTAATAAGTAGGAGAAATAAATCAATCACTGCTGTAATAATTTTCAGATTGAAAATTTCACAGTGAAGGCTCTCAGGAGCAATAACAATGGAGAATATGTGTTGAATGAGTTCAAGAACTTCAGTGCATCATAATGCATTCGAAGAGAGTTGACGACACCCCATAACCCACAATAGAATGGGGTGTTTGAGAGGAAGAATAAGAGTATTGTGGGAGTTGCACGAGCGATGTTGCATGATCAGGGCCTACCGTGACACTTGTGGGTTGAAGCATGAAATAAAGCGGTGTATGTGCAGAACAGGAGTCCCCATTAGATTTTGAGGATAAGTACACCAGAAGAAACCTTTTCAGGTAAGTAATCAAATGTGGCACACTTTAGGATCTTTGGTTCATTAGTTTATTTTCATGTTTCCAAGGATGCAAGGAAAAATATAGAACCGACAAAAGAGTTGGGAAAAATTGTGAGGTACATTGATACACCTCACAACTATCGGGTGTACCTTCCATCTCACAGGATGATAGTTGTTCGTAGATATGTGAAGTTCGATGAAGAGAAGGCCATTAGATGTTCCCTTGAGAGGGAGCTTCAGTTGCATGCAGATGAGGAGCTTCTAGCTCCAAAGGAAGAACCTTGGGATGTTTTGGAGCAGCCACAAGTAGAGGATTAGAGAGTGGAAGCACCCACTCATGCAGAAACATCTAGAGATGGAAGGAATCACACCAGAGAGGCTGACAGATTGATGCATGATGCTAGAGAGAACGTGGGAGTACCCACATCACAACGCAGGAAGATGTCACCAGATTGATACATTGGCTACATGGCTCTTTATGAGCGAGAGTGTAGATACCGAGCCATCCTCATTCAAGGAAGCAGTGAAACAACCAATATGGGTTGATGCCATGGTAGAGGAATATGATTCCATTATAAAAAAAAGTGCTTGGGAAGTGGCCCCAAGGCCAGAGACCAAGTTAGTGGTATGTTCCAAGTGGATCTATAAGGTGAAGCAAGAAATAGTTGGGAGTGTAGAGAAACAAAAGGCCATATTTGCGGCAAAGGGGTTCTCTCAAATGGAGGGAATTGATTACGATAAGATCTTTTCTCTAGTAGCAAGGTACTCTTCAATCCGATCAATTCTAGCACTTTCAACATAGATGGGATGGAAGATAGATCAAATGGATGTGAAGATAGCCTTCCTCAATGAAATGATTGAGGAAGGGGTGTACACAGAGCAGCCGAAAGGATTTGAGACCTTCGATAGGATTCACATGTGTGCAAACTCAATTGAGCATTGTATGAATTGAAACAAGCACCATGTGCTTGGTACACCAGGATCGAAAACTATTTCACCGGGTTGGGCTTCACCAAAAGTGAAGCATATGAAAACCTTTACCACATTTTTGTTGAAGGTAAATTATTGATTATATTGTTATATGTCAATGATTTAATTCCAATAGGTGATGAAAAACTGATAAAATATTGCAAAGAGGATTTGGAAAGAGAATTCGAGATGAAAGACATGGGGGCTCATGCATTATTTCCTTGGTTTGGAAATTTGGCAAGGACATGGGGAACTGTTTGTCTCTTAGGGAAAGTATGCCAATGAAATACTAAAGAAGTTTCACATGGAGGGAAGCAAACCCATGGACACTCCTCTAGCAAGGAGTTGGAGGAAGGAAGATGTTTCTTCATGCAAAGTGTTAGAGGCTACCATTTACATGCAACTTGTGGGTTCACTTATGTACTTCGTGAACACACAATCAGACATGTGTTATGCAATTAACCAACTTAATCAAGCAATGGTTAATCCAACCAAACTCTATTGGAAGGAAACTAATAATGCGTTGAGAAACCTGAGGGGCACCACTCAGTTTGGTCTTTAGTACAAACAGACAGAGGGAGTGAAGATACAAGGCTTCACAGATGCAGATTATGTGGGGATTTCATCAGAAAAGAAGAGCAGTTCAGGGGGAATCTTCAATATTGGGTGAAAAAAAATTTCCTGGTACAACATGAAGAAGAGATCAGTTGCACTCAGTTCAGTAGAAGTAGAGCATAAGGTTTCTAGTCAAGCAGCTTGTGAGACTATTTGGATGAGGAAGATCCTTGTTGGGTTATTTTGTCAACAGATGGTCCTACAATGATTTATTATGATAATCAGAGTTGTATCAAACTCTATGAGAATTCAGTTTTTCATTATCAGTTTAAGCATATCGACATCTGTAATCACCATCTCAAAGATTGCATGCATAGGTGGATCATGTTGCTAGATTACATTCCTACAGAGGAACATGATGCAGATATCTTGACTAAGGCATTTTCAAGATGCAAATTCGATTTCCATAGAGGTAGGATTGGGATATCTGATAATCCATTTCTTGTTGAGAGGGAGTGTTGAAAATGGCACCAAGAAGGATCCTAATTTAATTTTCCCTTGAATTAAATTAGGGAAAAATTGTAATTGCATGTCACATGACAACTTGTACGAATTAACTAAGTTAGTTTGACTTATTTGGTTCATTTAATTCAAGTTGAGAGCCTAAATTGAGTCATGTGGAGTGGTTCCTAGTTTATAGGAACCTAAGTTGAGTTTATTTTGAGTTGTAAGTAATTAATTAAGTTAAAATGAGTTAAAGTCATTTAAACTAGTTCCAACTGTTGGAGAAACTAGTAATAGGTCTAGCAGTGGGGTGTGGCTTCAGTGTTCAACCAGTTATCTGATAAATCAACCATAAATAATTCATGCATGTCTGATCTACGAGTTACCTAGTTGAGATTGGAGTTCAAGGCCAATGTACTATTAGTTGTATAATCATCCAAATTGTACATGTGGTGCATGCAGTCAGACGAAGGCCTATGATGGATTGCACAATTATGGATGAGGAATTTCCCTAATGGGGGCTAATTCCCAAGGAAACAACACAAGGAAATAGGGAGTTGGAAAAACATAAAATTGGTTAAGTATTGGTCAAGGCTTGTCTAGGAAGTAGTGAGATACATTGTGATATTGCAGAGGTTGCTCGAGCTTGAGCAAAGCATTGTAATCTTCTTATATTTTTCTCACTAATGCAATATACAATTAGGAGGGGGTTGCTCGAGCTTGAGCAAAGCATTGTAATATGCTCATATTTTTCTCACTAATGCAATATACAGTTAGGAGGGGATTTTAGCTGTGGATTTCCCCTAGAAATCATTGTGTAATGTGTTGATTGAATGCTTTCTCTTGTATGCTTTTTGATTTCACGATCGTTTAATTGTTTCCGTTGTGGGTAGAGTAGATTCAAGGCTATTGTTTTAGTAAATTGCAATTAGCATTTTGAATCTATAAGGAATTACTACATCTCAGACATATTGTCATTACCTTCCACTCTCATACCAGATGGTAGGATCACAAAGCACCAAGAGAAATGGTAGTGTCTAACGACACATTTTCTTGATCCTGGTGGCCAACATGAAAAATAAGCATGAAGCTTTTTGGGCTATAAATAGACTACATCAAACACAAATACTATCGAAAAAACCGTGGGTGCCCATATACCTAGAATCAGAAAACCACCAATACCTTGACCAAGTCAAGTTTGCTCAAACAACTCTAACAATTAATACTTTCTCCATTTACCAATTACTTAATACAATCAATTAATAATACATCAATTACTTTATATAATCAACTAATGTATATATATATTATTATAACACAATAATATATAAATAATATATAAGTATTGTTATAATATTTTGAATTTTTTTAATATATATATATAAGTAAGTGACATTTTAATAATACTATAAAAACAATAAAATTTTACATTTTTTTTTAATAAAATTAAAAAATAAAAAAATAAAAAATAAAAAACATAAAACATTTAAACTACAATTTTTCAAATAAAATTTGTAATTATTAATTTTTCAAACTTTAAAAATTATATATATATATATATATATATATATATATATTCTATTTCGCCTAAAAAGTGTAGCTTTTGAAATTCAAATCCCATGGGTTTGACGAAATCATGTATGAATTTAATAGTTATTTCATTAAATGTGACTGCCATGTAAAGTTGGAATTTCAAAATCATCATCTACCGAATCTGAAGCCTTTTTCACTGTTAAACAATTAAAAATTGTTCAAATTCTATCCTTGTTGCCTTGATATTAATCTCTCCTTAATGCTCAATCCACCAGTATTACCCCTTATTGAAGGTATAAATTTGATAGACATTACTATTAGTTAATAAATATTTTATTGGTTAATAAATATTTTATGAATTTGAAAATTTCATTCCCCATGAGGAAGGTGGCCTATGGAGATGGGAAATTTGCCTGTGAACCTAGAGTTGTCCCCGGTACAGAATAGGCCGAGGTAATGACTTCCTCCTCCCCGATACAAAACTTCCGTTGGCAGCTAGTATCATTAGAATACCAAGACAGGTAGTGCAAAAGAGAACTTCGTGCTACAACAATCTTTTCTAATAGGTTCTAAATTATAGAGTTAAATTTTGAAATTTACCAAATAACAAGTTTCAATTTTTTTGTTTTACAATTAAAAAAACACATATAATGATATCAAAATAATTGCAACCGGTTTAAAAATATAACTAAGATTTCAATTAAATTCATCATTCAAGAATTAGTTTTTCAAAGTTTCATAGGATCTCTGATTTCTTTTAAAAGAATAGCTATCCCAATACTCATTATGATATTTTCCACATTTTAAACATTTTAAATATTTTATATGTTTATATGTTTAGATTATAAATAATAAATAAAATAAGTGAATAAAAGATATTTAAAATTATATTTAATTATCAATTAAAAAAAAAAGTTATTAAATTTGAAAGAAATTTAGGCGATTTATTTGAGTAAGCATTTTATTTTATTTTTACACATAGTTATTTGTAAATAAAAATTCTATTGAATTGATGTTGAGGGGATTAGAACTTGTTACATGGGAATTGTTTAATGTTTAGTTTGTTTTTTAATTTTTTTAATTATTATTCTGTATATATTAGGTTGAGGATAACTCCTTTTCTTTATATTTAAATTTGAAATTAGATGAAGACTAAACCTCATAAAATCTACACTTTACAAGTATTTGGAATTTTTCAAATTGCGCGTAAGTTTGATAAGGTTAAAAATTACAGATTTAAACAAGAAAAGAAAACTAGGAAATACCTGTTAAATTTGACCATTGCTCCAGCGCGGCCTCTCGGAGCAGTGCCTGTAAAGCCGGCCTCCAACCACAGTGCGTTCGCCCGCCTGTCATGAAGACCTTGAGCCTCGGATCCCTGTTCGTTTTCCCCCATAAAATTCACCAACTGTTGTTCATTTTCGCCCTTGAAATCTTTACTTGTGAGAATAATCTAGAATAATGTAGAAATAGATTTGGTTATGGGTTGTTGAAAGATAAATTTTATTTAGAGTTTAGTTCCACCAATTCAGGTTTGTTGCCTCCAATTTAAAAAGATTAGGTGAGTGACCTATGCTATAAAAATGTAATGTAATCGTGGAGTTAATAAAAAAAAAATTGTGAGCTTTGTCTCACGATTTTGTGTGTTGTATTTATTTTGTGTTAATTTGGTATCAAAGCGTAGATTGAAGCTGTGTTGTTTGAGTGCGTGGGTTGTCATACGCTATCCGATCTGCGTCGTGTGTAAGGAAGATTTGTTGTGCGTTATTTAATTTTGTAGAAATTTATATTTCCCACCCCGGTTTTCAGTTTTCGCCTTATTACTCCAAAATAATTAAATGCCCTTTCCCATATCCATACATTTAATAAACTGGAAAATAAATTTTGCTGAAAACACAAATTCTGGAAATTTTTTTCAGAATGCTGAAAATGCAGAAATAAAATAACAGCAGTAACAACGATCATTGACATCATAAACTCAGTATTTTTTGTCAAGGTGTCCCTGGAAAAACCCCCTACAACTCTTGGGGAAAAACAGTTTGAAAGCTCCTTCTTATTTCTGGAAAAATGCTTTTTACAGTGATAGAAATATTCAGCAAAATAAATAATCAGCAAACAGACTTTTACAACTTATCTCTTTTCCCGTGCTTAACCACCGCCTCGGAAAACGCACAAACAGCAAAACAGGAACAGCGATAAATGTTGTACGGATTTCTCGATTTGCGTGCCCAGAAATCTGCAATAAATGCAGCTGTACGACCACCCTGAAATCTGTGCCAAAACAACAATAAATGCTGCTGTACGGACCTCGAAAAACGTGCCAAAAAATGCTGCAAAACTCAGCTGTACGGAACAACGACTAGCTGCCTCGATTTCTGTGCCAAATCTTTGTGCAGTGTATGCACGGCCTCAGCTGTCTGAGAATTTGCTGTACGGCCTTATTTATGCGCTCTCCTTGCCTAGAGAGCGCAAATATGGAAGCATGTTGCTTGTTTGCTAAATCTCTTGCACTTGTCTGTTGAAATGTCTTGTTGAAATCTTTGCCTTGGAATGTGTGCCAATTTCTTGCTTCCTTCTCCCTCAACGCCCGAAATCTCCCTTGCTCTCTTTCTCTCCTTCTCCCAATGTTTGCTCATGAAAGAATGAATAGTCTTTTCCTCCTTTTTCTCCTTTAACCTAACACTAAGTGACTTTTTGGGAATCCCTAAATCCAATGGGTGAGATAGGTTTAGATCTAGGGCTGAGATTAAATGTGCATTTAAATCTCACTTTCTATTTTTTAATTCACCCCACTTTAATAAAGACCCTCTTAGTCATTTATTTCCAAAGTCACTTTTCACTTTCTAATTTCACATTGACTTTATTTAAGTCACTTTAAAATTAGACTTAGTAACTTTATCACTTAAAGTCACTTTTAAATTAGATTTGACTTTATAACTTTGTAAAGTCACTTTAGTAACTTTATCACTTAAAGTCACTTTTAAATTAGATTTGACTTTATAACTTTGTAAAGTCACTTTAGGAGAAAAATTAAATTCTTTTGGACACTTTTCCCTAGGCCAAAGATCAAAGCCTTGGGGAACCACATGTCCTCCGTTACAAATTTCAACAAATTTGAGCACACCACTTAAAGACAGAACATCAACACCTTGGTTCAGTGAGAATTTGACCTTTACTAAGACTTCAACAACAATTTGTTTGCTGCTCGGTTGCATGCTTACCTGTTGTGGCTCAGAGTTCTCCCTTCTGGAGTTCACTGACCCTTTACTGCCGTGGGTAATCATAGCCCCAAGGATTGCATCCAGCCACTGCTGCGCTGATCGGTTATACAAAGTGCTGGAGTAAGACCAATTTCAACATGGAGTAAGACCGATTTCATTTAATTTTGTTTCTGAACTTTGTCTCTGAATTGCAAACGCTCCTCCAAGCGTATCTCTAAGAATCCAGGACGTTGCATCAATCTACTGCCTTGTCATGTGAAGAAGAAGGATATTCAGAATTTTTTGGATGGTATTTATGTGAGTGAGAAAGGCACAATTGCAGAGTAAAGACGTCGATGTGCTCTTGCATAACCTGTTGCGGTGCATCCATGAATGATTGGAAGAATATAGAATGTAGGTAAAGGGGCTCGATGTTGATACACTTTATTTCTTGTTTTGAGAAATAAATATTATTGTATCCGTGCAGCCATTTCTCCTCGTGCTGGAATTGTTTGTTGTGCGATCTAACAAGCATATTCTCCATTTTAAATTGTAATCTGGAAAATATTGCTGATTGCAAGTTCTTGAATCCTCTAATTTGTCACTTACACTGCTGCTTTCATTTGTTTCCACATCAGTATTTCCAAATTGCAGGAGATCGAAATTGATTTGTTCGTTTAAGGAAGTGGAGAAAGACTTGCCTTAAAGAAGTTGTGAATTATTAAATCTGATCGTTGTTCTTGAAATGGCTAATCCTCTTGCCGATCATATTTAAATGAATCCACAAAACTTGATGGCGAAATTGGAAATTTAAGTTGGTCACCGTTCTCGAGGCATACAATCTATGGACAATTGTAAGAGGTGACAAGCCCAAGCCTACTGCTGCTGCTGCAATTCCAGATTGGGATAAGCGAGAAATGAAAGCGAAAGTGCTGTTGCGCATGTCTGTGAAGGACAATATCATTCCTCACATTCAGGACTGTCAATCTTCAAAGGCGACATGGGACACTCTCAAAGGTTTGTATGAAACTACTAATGCAAACTGCATTTTATTTTTAAAAACAAAGCTACTATCTATCAAACTGGAAGCCAATGAAAGCATCAGCAACTTTGTTTCTAGAATTAAAGACTTAAGTGATAAACTTGGTGACATTGGTGAAAAAGTGTCTAGTAGAGATTTAGTAACTGCTGATTTGAAGGGTTTAGTCCAAGACTATAAAGTCTTTATTTCAGCACTCTCAGCTAGACCAATGCCTCCTACATTTGATTAATTGGCTGGAATTATTCTTCAAGAAGAAGAGAGAATGAAAAATTTTGAACTGGATTCGAATGGTTCTGATTTGGCATTGATTGCAAGAGGTAAAAGATCATTTTGAGGGAAACCATGGGACAGGAACAGAGGTCATTTTCAAGCAAAGCAGAAAGGTATGGCACATCCTGATTCTTATGTTAAGAGAAATATTGAATGTGATTATTGTGGAAAACCTGGACATCTAGCTAAAGATAGCTATAGAAGAAAGAATCATGAATCAAATCAGAGACATAGAAGGCATAATGGAAATTTCATGAACAGAGACACTTCAGTTACTGATGGATTTAAAAATCTTAAATTGTTTCTTTCTGATGCTGCATTGTCTGCTGAAACTAATGATGAGAATGTGTGGTTCATAGATTCTGGTGCATCGGCACATATGACTTGTAATAAAGAATGGTATGATAAATATTACGAGAAAACTAATGGCACACACATTTACCTAGGAGATAATCGGTCACTTAAAGTCCAAGGCTATGGTGTAATAAGTGTGTACTTGCCTAATGGACAAATGAGAGAGATTCATGATGTGATGTATGTTCCTGCTATCAAAAATAATTTGATATCTGTTTCAACTATCACTGATAATAATTTAAAAGTGGAATTTGGTAAATTGGGGTGTATTGTGAAAGATATTGTTCAGGACCACTACATAAGTTGTGAATTATTAAATCTCGATCATTGTTGAAGACAATGGCTAATCCTCTTGCTGATTCATATTTAAATGAATCCACCAAACTTGATGGCGAAAACTACGTCAATTGGAAGTTTAAGCTCATCACCATTCTCGAGGGATACAACCTTTGGACGATTGTCAAAGGTGACGAGCCCAAGCCTGCTACTTCTGCCACGATTCTATATTAGGATAAGCGAGAAATGAGAGCGAAAATTTTGTTGCACATTTCTGTAAAGGAAAAAATAATTCCTCACATTCGAGATTGTACATCTTCAAAGCACACGTGGGAAACTCTCAAAGGTTTGTACGAAACCACTAATGCAAATCGCATTTTATTTTTAAAAACGAAGCTACTATCTATCAAAATGGAAGCCAATGAAAGCATCAGCAACTTTGTTTCTAGAATTAAAGACTTAAGCAATAAGCTTGGTGACATTGGTGAAAAAATTTCTAGTAGCGATTTAGTAACTATTTCTTTGAAGGCTTTAGTCCAAGACTATAAAGTCTTTATTTCAGCACTCTCAGCTAGACAAAAGCCTCCTACATTTGATGAATTGGCTGGAATTCTTCTTAAAGAAGAAGAGAGAATGAAAATTTTTGAATTGGATTCAAATGATTCTGATTTGGCATTGATTGCAAGAGATAAAAGATCATTCTGAGGGAGACCATGGGACAGGATTAGAGGCTATTTTCAAGAAAAGCAGAAAGGTATGACACATCTTGATTCTTATGTTAAGAGAAATATTGAATGTGATTATTGTGGAAAACATGGACATCTAGCTAAAGATTGCTATAGAAGAAAGAATCATGAATGAAATCAGAGACATAGAAGGCATAATGGAAATTTCATGAACAGAGACACTTCAGTTACTGATGGATATAAAAATATTAAATTGTTTCTTTCTGATGTTGCATTGTCTGTTGAAAATAATGATGAGACTGCTTGATTGATAGATTTTGGTGCATCATCTCATATGACTTGTAATAAAGAATGGTATGATAAATATTACGAGAAAACTGATGACACACATATTTACTGAGGAGATAACAGGTCACATAAAGTCCAAGGCTATGGTGTAATAAGTGTGTACTTACCTAAGGGACAAATGAGACAGATTCATGATGTGAAGTATGTTCCTGGTATTAAAAATAATTTGATATATGTTTCAACTATCACTGATAATAATTTAAAAGTGGAATTTGGTAAATTGGGGTGTATTGTGAAAGATGTTCAGGATCGCTATAGGGTTGTTTCCATAGGTACCAGGGTTGGTGGACTGTATAAATTGGATGTTACAATGAAGCGTCATGCTGCATTGACATCCACAACAATGTCAACAGTAGATTTATGGCATCACAAGTATGGGCACCTAAATTACAATGATTTATTGTTGTTGCAAAGAAAAATAATGGTTGAAGGTCTTCCTGTTATGAAGTGTGAAAATTTACCATGTGAAGCTTGTGCACTTGGTAAGAAGCATAGAGAGGAGTTTCCTGTTCATACAAAGAAAAGATAATATGATATACTTGAATTAATTCACACTGATGTATGTGGACCTATGAAAACTAGGTCGCTTGGTGGTGCTTCCTACTTTATTATTTTTGTTGATGATAGATCTAGATATACATGGGTCTACTTCATATGAAGAAAAAGTGATTTCTTTGAGTATTTTAAATAATTCAGAACTTTGATTGAAATTAAAACAGGCAAATACATTAAAATTCTCAAATCAAATCAGGGTGGTGAATATAAATCAGGAGCGTTTAACAAGTATTATAAATTTCATGGGATCCAACAACAGTTCACAGTACCTCATACTCCTCAACAAAATGGTGTTGCTGAGAGATGGAATAGAACGCTGGTGGAGTGCTCTCGTAGTATGCTTCAATGTAAAAAAAATTCTAATGGTTTCTAGGCAGGAGCCATTAATACTGTTGTTTATTTGAAGAATCGAAGTCCCACTAAGAAATTATCTTTTCAAACTCCTTTTGATATTCTTTATGGTTATAAACCTGATGTCAGTCATTTAAGAGTATTTGGATGTACTTCCTTTGCACATATTCCTAAGGATAACAGAAGACAACTTGATGCAAAGTCAATCAAGTGTGTTTTTATTGGGTATTGTACAAATCAAAAAGCATATAAATTGTTTGATCCCAGTTCACATAAACTGTTTGCAAGTTGAGATGTGGTGTTTCATGATCATGCTGATAAAAGTGATACAAAGAATGATGCTTGGCATATATCTAATGATGATCATGTCAAAATTGATACTTTGGTTAAACGAAATT
>CM076570.1:1228992239-1229303492 GCA_034641835.2 Pinus albicaulis | reverse complement strand
TCATAAGGCCCAAGCCAATGTGTTTGAAATTTACCTTGGAAATCCTTGAACTTTGAATCAAACAAGAGAGCCCAGTCACCTTCTTTGAACTTATTTTCCTTGATGTACTTGTCATGCCATCTAGCCCTCTACTGTTGGACTATACTATTTTTCTGAACTGCATCTTGTCTGATCTCATCCAATTCATTAATCTGCTCCAATCTATGCTTTTGTGCCTCTGATAGATCAAGTCCTAGCTGAACTGCCATCTTGAAAGTTTGAATCTGGAACTCTATGGGAAACAAAACTTGCTTTCCATAAACAAGTTCATAAGGAGTATGGTTTGTTGTGCTTCTCCATGTAGTTCTATAGGCCCACAAGGCTTCAGGAAGCCTATCTACCCAATCTTTTCTATGTAAATGGACAGTCTTTGTTAAGATCCCTTCAATAACCTTATTAGTAGATTCCACTTGACCATTTGCTTGTGGATGATAGGGAGTAGATTTTCTGTGTCTGATTTTGTACCTCTCCATCATTTGTTCCACTAGCCTTGATGTGAATTGAGCTCCTTGATCCGTAACAATTTCCCTTGGGACACCAAAACGAGTAAAAATATCCTCAAAAAGAAAATTAACTATAGATGTTTCAGTAGCAAAAAGTAATGGCTTGGCCTCTACCCATTTGGTAACATAATCAGTGCAAACTAATATATATCTCTTTTGTCTTGATGGAGGACTAATAGGTCCTACAAAATCCAAAGCCCATTTTTCAAAAGGTTCAATATGTACCCGAGGTTGTAATGGCATCTCACCTGAAGGAGAAGGTTTCCCTACCCTTTGGCAACTGTCACACCTTTTGACATACTCTTTAGCATCTTTAAACAAGGATGGCCAATAATATCCTAAATGAAGGATCTTATAGGCTGTCCTCTTATTAGCAAAGTGTCCGCCACAAGGTTCATCATGACATGCTTTAAGAATCTCAGGCATCTCATCTTCCCGAACACATCTCCTAATGATCAAATCTGGACCTGTCTTGTACAACTCATTAGCAACCCATGAATATTTTGCACTATCATAAATGATTTTTCTTTTATCCCTTGCATTCATTATTGAAGGAAATTTTCTTGAAACCAAATAATTAGCAATGTCAGCAAACCAAGGAGTTTGAGTAGAAATTGCAAAAAGATATTCATCAGGAAATTGATCTTCAACTGGAGTGTCATCTTTGATGTTTTGGAGTCTAGATAGGAAATCAGCTACTGTGTTTTATTTTCCAGGCCTATCTAGAATGGTAATATTGAATTCTTGTAAAAGCAATAACCATCTTATAACTTTGCCATTAGTAATTGATTTGTTCATTAAGTATCTAATTGCAGAATGATCTATGTGAACAAAAGTTTCATAGCCTATTATATAGTGTCTAAATTTGTTTCTGGCATGAACAACAGCTAAAAACTCTTTTTTAGTTACAGTATAGTTTAACTCTATAGGAGTCAAATTTTTACTGGTATAGTAGATGGCATAAGGAATCAGGTCTTTTTGTCCCAATACTGCTCCTAGAGCTGTATCTGAGGCATCTGTTGAAATGTGGAAAGGTAACTTCTAGTTAGGTCCCCTTAAAATAGGTGCTTCAGAAATTTTTGTTTTTAGGGTCTCAAAGGCTAACTGGCAATCAGAATTCCATTTGAATTCACAGTCTTTGGTAAGCAATTTAAAGAGTGGAGATGCTATCTTGGTGAATTTTTCTATAAACCTCCGATAATATCCTGTAAATCCTAGAAAACTCCTAACATCTTTTTGACAACTTGGAATAGATAAGTTAGAGATGACTTCAACTTTTGACTCATCAACTCTAATCACATCCCCTGAAATGTGATGTCCTAAAACAATTCCTTCAGTAAACATCATAAAACACTTCTCATGACTAAGTGAAAGATTTGTTTCTTTACATCTTTTTAAAACTTTTTCCAAGTTTGCTAAGGCTTCTTCAAATGTGTTTCCATAAACTGTGAAATCATCCATATATACCTCTACACAATCATGTATTAGATCCGAAAAGATTCCTAATACTGCCCTTTGAAATGTTGCAGGTGCATTGCATAATCCAAATGGCAATACTCGGTAAGCATAAGTACCCCAAGGACAGGTAAATGTGGTTTTGTCTTGGTCCTCAAGTGCTACTTGAATTTGATTATAACCACTAAACCCATCTAAAAATGAAAAGTACTTTTTTCCAGCTAAGGTATCTAACACCTGATCTATGAAAGGTAAGGGAAAATGATCTTTAAGAGTAGCTTTATTTAATTCTCGATAGTCAATACATACCCTCCATTTACCATTTTTCTTTGGCACAATTACCAAAGGAGAAACCCAATGACTATATGAAATAGGATAAATGAAATTGACATTCAACAATTTCTACAATTCTTCTTTAACAATCTCCCTAAGATTTGGATTCATCCTTCTTTGAGGTTGTCCGATTGGTTTACAATTTTCCTCTATATAGATGTGATGAGTGCAAGTCTTAGGACTTATCCCTTTCATATCAGTGTACTCCCATGCATATGTAGAAGAATGTCTCTGTAATATCTTGACTAACTCTTCTTGTTGAGATTTTTCTAGGTTCTTGTTTATATTCAAAGTTTTGCCTGGAAATATCTCACTTGTAGAGCTGCCAAATTTATCCATAGAATGAAGAGACATATGTCTTGATGACAAAAACTCAATGTTGGATTCTTCTTGAAATTGGTCATGTTTATGTTCCGAAGAGGATTCAAAGTTTTCTAAAGTATTCAGAATTTGACTATCTTCACTAATTTCTGAAATTGTGAAGAGAGGTTGTAAGTCTTCTTCATCCTCTATCCATTGAGTATCATCTAAATCTGTAATTTTCCTTGCCGGAGGATACAAAGTGAATTTCTTAGTTGAACTACCATCAGAGATGTACATATCACCGGATCTACAACTAATGAAAGCATCAGCTATAGCTAACCAAGGTCTTCCTAATATAATAGGGTGTCCTCCTAGATTATTCTTAGGAGTTAGGATCATGAAATCCACAGGGTACTCCCAAGAATCTAGGGACACTGGAATGTCTTCTATTACCCCATTAGGTTTAATCACAGATCTGTCTGCTAATTGTAATAATGTGGGTGTAAAGAGAAGATTAGGAAGTTTCAGTTTATCCATGATTTGTCTACTCATGATATTGATTGCTGCTCCTAAATCAATGATTGTGTTTTGGATCTCAATTCCATTGATGTGAATTTTAACAACTGGATTTCCTGGGTCTAGATACTTTGGAATATCAATATTACCCATCATAATATTCGCTATTTTTCCCTCTCGCTCGCTGAATTTTCTTTGTCTCCCCGTTACACAGTAATTTGTCACCGTCCTTACCATTCCCCATCCCGCACAATGGAGGACCCATTCTGTGACCTGTGAACATTGTCATGCCTTGAAATCATCATCAATGCATCCCTCCGAACATGAGCTTTATTTGCCCTTGAGAAATCTCCTTGCAAAAGTCATAAAAAACAGCCCTTTTAGCATTGGCGCGGGAGAGCAGTTCAGTACTCGCGCCAATGGGGAAATTAATGCAAAGAGGTCGCGCCACCTGGCGCTCTGTCATAGAGCCGTAGTCGCGCCACCCAATTTGGGAGTTGTTTTTTAAATATGGATGGCAGGAGTTGAGTTCTAACAAATTCACAAACCATCACCTATCTTGAGTTGGGAGGTTGGCTGCGGGAGTTCTATGGAGGGAAGTGGTTTTGCCACCTCCTATGGAACCTTCCTTGTTGATAGGGCCAATCCCATAATAATAGGGATCCCAACTCCTCCTTCCCCATCTATAAAAGCTTGCTCAAATCAATGGCAAGCTAGTCTTGAAGTGCCTAAGCTCTGAATCTCCATATTCCCAAGAGCCTTCGTGTTGTAAAGCACCCTCTCTTTCCCTTAAGGCTGACTCAAGTAAGGAGACCATTGTCACGAGACTCTGGAGAGGTTTTCCCTTTCCTTGGCAAGCTTTGCGAGACGTGGACGACTGGAAACCCGTCCGAAGGAGACCGCGACGTCAGACCTTGGTTGTAATCTCTCTTCGTTGGTTATTTAATAGATGATTATGATTATGGTTCCACTCCGTTTTCCATCATGTTAATGCGATTAATGTCCTTTCTGACTGATGTTTAGTTACGTATGCCGGTTTCCATGCTTGTATCTGTTCGTTTCTTCCATGTGCAGGTGTTCATCCGCGGAGATCGTGGAGGGATTGTGATCTGCCGAGGCTGAGGAACGGGGACGCTTCTTCTTCAGATCCTAGCGTTGGAATCCAGGTAGGCTTCTATCTCCAGCCTTTTCATTCGTAATTAGGAACCCGCGTCATGACATTGTTTGTTTGTTGCTAGACCCCTGCTGGGCTAGTAGGGATCGCCTCTGTCCGCAGAGGGGATTTACCTCCTCAACACTCTCTTATTTTTTTTCTTGTTTTCTTCATGCTCAACTCCTTTATTGTCTTTGCTAAAATTGGGATTTCCTTGATGGCTTGTAATAATGGAATCTTAATGCAAACATTTCTTAGCTCATCTAGGAAATCATAATTAGGCACCATAATTTGTTTTTCTACACCTATATCAATTTGTAATCTTTCTGGAAAGGGAGGTGTAGGAGTGGATGTTGATGGCTGCTCTACTACAGGAGTTGAAATTATTGGTTTTTTTTTTTTTGATTTTTCAATGTTTGGGTCCTGAAAAGATGTATCTTCTTCAAGACTTTTATTTTCTTGTAGAGAATCTTCCTCAGAGTTGTCTTGTTCTTGTATAATCACAGAAGGTTTCCTCTTTTCAAGTATTCTTCCAGACCTAAGTTGAACATCACTAAGGTCTAGAGGAGTAATTAAATAAGTTGGAAACTGTTGGCCTTCTATCATATATGTGTTCTGAGGATTTTTATTGTTGGGGTTTGGTATAGGTTGAGCAGGCAACTGATTTGATTTTGAGGAATGGTAATGGAAGTGGTTGATTTTGATGTTGTGGATTTTGAGGATTTTGTTGTTGAGGAAAATGTGGATAAGGTGGATAGGATGGTGGATACTGATAGTACCGAGAGTATCTTCCATAGGGATTTTGTGCCCCTTGTGCCCAAGCTTGAGATTGATTTTGAAATTGGGGCCAAGGTTGCTGCCAAGAATTCCAATTTGGTGGAGGTTGATTATACATTTGATCATGAAATCCTTGTGTTTGGGGTCCTTGCCAAGGCCTTCTAGAGACAAAATTGAGAGATTTTGTGGCACTTGTAGGAATTTCTTCTTGAAAGACAGCTTTAAGACCAGGAAGTGAAGGACAACTCTTGGTCTCATGTTTTTCTGAAAAAATGAAACAGGTCTCTACAACTTTTGCATCCAAAGGACACTCTCTTAAGGCATGCTTCTTTCTACATCTGGGACAAAAGATTGCTAAAGCATCAGATTCAGCTTTTTGCTTGTCTTGTAACTTAAGGGTGTCTATTTTTTCACTAAGACTCCCTAAGATATCAGATTTGAATTCATCAAGCATATGTCCTATCTCTGCCCTACTTACTGTCCCAGAAGCAGACTTACTTACCCTTGCAAGAGCAGGGTCTCTTGGGCCTTTTATAGTTTTAGATTTCCCTCTTGAAAGGTTGATACATAACTCAACTATTTCAGGTAATGTGAGCTGAGATATATCCCCTTTTCCCATCATGTTAAGGATATCCAACCATTCATCCCTAATTGTTTTCAACAAGAGAGCTTTTAAGGTGTCTTGATCTAAGTTTTCCATTTTTTCTCTTTTGATGTTGTAATGAAATCTCTCCAACAAATATTCCAAGTTTTCATCTTCTTTTTGTAACATCTTAAACACTTCCTCCTTATGATTGATTGGCATACAATAATCCAAATACCTCTCTAGAAATGCTTGTTTCATGTCTTCCCATGTCCTAATAGAACTATTGATCAAACTCATAAACCACTTTAATGCTGCTCCTTTCAATGTTGAAGGAAATAGTTTAAGTTTTTTAGCATCTTGTAAGTAGTCATAAGTTCTACATAGGACTTCAAATTCAAATAGGAAGGTTTCAGGATCTTCAGTTTTAAGTCCATAGAAGTTTGGAAGGACAGAGGGTGAAATTTTTTTCATGGTTTTATTGGTTTCTTCATCTACTATAGGAAACCCAAAAGAGCTTCCCATCTCTCTTCTACCTCTTCCTCTTCCTCCTTCACCTTCTACACCCCTACCTCCTTCTCCTCTACCTCTACCTCTACCCCCTCCAAATAATGTGTGTTCTCCATTAAAGACTCCTCCTCCCCCTTCTTCTGCCATAGTTGATTCTTCTGAGGAAGTGGAAAAGTTTGTGTCTCTAACAGAGGTCCTTGAATCCTCTTCTAAGGCAGGTTCAGTGGATGAAATGGGAGGTCTTTCTAATGGAATATCTGATCTTAAGTCCTCTAGGAGTCTAGGATCAGTAAAGGATGGATTATGGGTCTGAGTTGGAGGTGTACTGGCTCTTGGTATAGATGAAACAAGTGGTGTTCTAGGGATCAAGCTTCTGCTGCTACTTCTTATGAATCTACCCCTTGAATCTCTCTCTCTACGCATATATTTTTTTTTTTTTTTTGGAGTTAAGAAACAAGGCTACCTAGTTACACTTCCCCGGAAACGGTGCCAAAATGTTTGTGCTCAACCTAGTCTCCTAAATTGAGTTCATTAATTGTCAACCAGGGTTGGTAAACTGCTGAAGTGTGGTGCACTATATGTGCCTAGGTAATTGTTTCTCACTACGTTGTGTCTAGTGTTTTATGATTTTTTTGGATTTTTATGGTTTTATGTTCACAAGGGAAAGAACTAAATGCTGGTGGAAAGAAACTACTGGTTAAAAAAAAGAAGAGTGAAGCCTAAATTATGGATGACAAATGAAAAATGAAAATACTGAAACAAAACAAAGCCTAAACTATGGCTAGCAAATTACAAAGCTTGATAATGACTTCAAGAAAATAAATCACAACATGAGCTTAACTTGTCCAATTCATTCATTAAAGATGTTTTGGAAGAGCTTGAGAAATGGGTAGCTAAGTGTAAATGAAATTCTCCTAACTAAACAATCAAACAATCAACTTACAATGTTACAACATCTCATCCATGATTAAAGGTCTATTAAAATATATTTGGAAAAGAAAATTTGTATCACCATAAGATTTCTATTCTAAACTAGCTTCTAACTTTGTTCTGCAACTCAATCTAGCACCACTAGGCCTCACACAAAAGTTATAGATTTCCTTTTAGAATGGTCTTTGAGAAAAGGCTTGTTTGTGAAATGGTAAAAAGGTTGCAAAAGTACTCTAGGCCTTAGACTGATACTACCTTCTGTCTAGATAATTATGTGTTAGTATGAGTTTGGAACAAAAGAAGTTTTGTAAATAATGAAGACCGTGGTGTTTAAATTTAACAACTAATACAATTTGAAATGCAATGGATGGCAACTACACTGGAATGTTAACACAGTGAACTAAGTTAAGACTAAACTAGGGTACTTCTAGTCTACAATGAACAGTGTTAAATTAAAAGCCATTATCAAACTGAAAATGAAATGACAGAACTGAACCACATGCATTCTACCTCCGGAGTGCTATAACTAAGTTATCATGCAACTAACCTAAGGAATTCTACAGTTCATCCCGTTCAGTATGAATGATGTTTTGGAAGAGTTTGTGAGAACGAGTATGGTTGTATCATTCAAAGCAATTGAACATAAACACAAGA
This sequence comes from Pinus albicaulis, assembly GCA_034641835.2. Classification (NCBI taxonomy): domain Eukaryota; kingdom Viridiplantae; phylum Streptophyta; class Pinopsida; order Pinales; family Pinaceae; genus Pinus; species Pinus albicaulis. The sequence continues at coordinate 1,229,295,736 of CM076570.1, read as the reverse complement.
CTGAAAGCAAATACAACTAAAGTCCAAGACACCACAGTTACTTCTTACTCATTTTTATGATATTTTGGAAGAGCTTTGTAAGAGTAAGATTGGCTATGCTACTTGGTTTAAACTTAACAACTAAAACCTACAATACCACAATTATGCCTTATCCATCATAATGATATTTTGGAAAATTTTATTAGAGTAAGTCTTAACTGTGATAACTAACGAAAGTAAATGCAACTAAACCTACACTATCACAGTTGTGCCTTATTCTTCATAATGATATTTTGGAAGAGTTGATTAGAGTAAGTTTGGTTGTGATAGTAAATATAAACAAATATGAACATAAGCTGAAATAAAAGCGAAACTAAAACTAGAAATAAAAGCGAGATTAAAACACTTATCTACTGTATAAACAAGGCCGCTCAGGAGGCAGGGGCCCTCTACCACCAGAGTAGCAAGAAATCTAGCTCAAAATTGACTCAACGCATTCAAGGAAATGCTGCTTCTTTCATTAAAGAGGAATCACCTCAAAATAGAGTATTCACAGACTTCAAAGATCTAGCAGTCAACCATAAAATCTAACCAAAATCTAACCTTTGTCTCTCGGTTTCCCGAGCATATTTATAGCAAATTTACATAACAGAACTTGAGATAATACGGGGATTATTGTCTTTCCTAATAGAAACTAAACTAGGACTCTGATCATGATCACGTAACAGAATCTGGACTGTCCTTATTCTGTTAGGAGTCTACCTCCTAGTTTGAGTTTCCACGTGCTTAACCACGTACAGAATTCCGTTCAATCTCCATGGAGGGCAACAAATGATGAGGACATGACGTGGAATACACCCATGTGTGCTTTTCTCCAAGATGACATCTGGAACCTGTATAAACATGAAGCTGGCTGCAGAATTGGCAACTAGCTACAGAATGTCTGCATTCTGTAGCTAGTTTCAGTTCAAAAAGTACTACAATGACACAATCATAAAAACATAGCAAGTTAGCCACAATATTCATTCTTAAAGCAATTTTAACTAATTTCATTGATCATTTGAGCCTGGGATTAATAATGGATGAAAGAAATGGAATGGAATGTGGTGGAAGAGAACATTTTTGGAGCTCAACAAAATCCATCCTGCATCATCAACGCAACATCGATGGATCTTGACAGGTACATATTACTTCACTAAATGGATCAAAGCCATTCCAGTAAGGCAGGTGACTGATACGATAATTATTCAATTTTTAGAGTCAAATATTTTATCTCATTTTGGCTGCCCTCACAAAATTAGAACAGATAACGCAACATCGTTCAAATCTAAGAAGATGGTGGAGTTCTGCGACAAATACAATATCATGTTGGGTCATTCAACAACGTATTAACCACAAGGAAATGGCTTGGAAGAATCATCGAATAAGTCTTTGATAAATATAATCAAGAAAATGCCGGAGGCAAACAAAAGAAATTGGCATCGAAAGCTCATCAATGCATTGTGGGCAGACAGAGTTAACAGCAAGAAATCCATAGGTATGTCACCTTTTGAATTGGTTTATGGTATTGATGATGTCTTTCCTACATCGCTAAAATTCCCAGTCATGAGATTATTACAAGAGGTTGGCACCGAAGAAGATGATAATCAGCGAAGAATTAATCAGATGATCCACCTTCAGCAAACAAGAGAGGAAGTGTCATAGAACGCTATTCAGTTGCAGGAGAAGATAAAGAAGATCTATGATCGTAAGAACAAAGCAAAGAAGTTTCAGTTGGATGATGTGGTGTTGAGATGGGATGCAAGAAATGAGGACAAAGGGAAGCATGGTAAGTTTGACAACCTGTGGAAAGGACCATACAAGATTTCAGCATACAGGCGACAGAATGCTTCCTTGCTTTCAGAAATGGATGGCCAAGATTGCCCTGGAGGAGCAGTGAATGTTAGGCTTTTGAAGCACTACCATTGTTGAAGATAATGGATTAGAAACTATGTCACTATCATTGTATATACCATGTTATTTTTGGTCAGATTTCAAGTACACAGTCATTGAAGTTTGGGGCCTGAGGTGAAGGCTATAAAACTTGAATGATATGTGTATAGTTTGGTTTTATTTTAGTTTTAAGTCTTATTATTGAGTCAGAGTCAGTTTTCATTGTGTCAGTTTTTAGTGTTTTTGACTCGCCCAATGGATAAGGCTACTTGGTCTACGGTGTTCTTAGCACCTCCAAGGAGCTACCATCCCCATTGGAGCCAATGTTAGTGTCAGTCTAGTCATACTGCCATCAGTGATCAAAATTTCTCTTTTGCATTTGCATATTAGGAGTCCCATACCATAAATTTCACCATTCCTCTAGGTCATGGATTCATTGATGGTAGTGATTTTTCATTAGTTTTCCCTCATGTGAAACTTGCTGATTCTCCTCTCTATGGTTATGAGTCACTTTCACTCTGTGAGTCATATTAGTAGGTCATAAGGTTAGTCTCATTAGGTTCTAGGGTCTCATCATGGTCAAATAAATGAGTAAAATGTCAATAAATATCAGCAAGGTCATGAGGAAGTCAATAAACTCAAAGTCACAGCACCTCGGAAGATCAAAGAAATGTTTTATTCAACTTGATGTCATTTTCACCTAAAAACCATATTTTGAGGTGAAAACATGATACTTTACTTTTATTATCATCTTTATGTAATTTTATGTCATTATATGTAATAAGTCACAGTTCAGAAGCTGCTATCTCCACAAAGTCACCAACCTGCCCTTTAGAGAAGTTTTCTGCAGCATTTTCAGTCCAAAATCATGTTCTAAGTATGTCCATCAGAAAGAGCCCGGAAAGATATTTTCAACGGTATATTACACTCTCAAAACTGACTCCTGGATTGAAATTTATGCCTAAATGAAAATAAAGTCCCCTATACCTTAAACCAAACCCCTTTCCCACCTGTCCCTTAAACTTTATTTTATTATAGTTTAATTTTTTTTCTTTTATAAACCCCTTTTCCCCTATCCGACGGTTTAATCGCATTCGTAAAAATCCTTTTTACTTCTATAAATCCACGATCTGATTAAATAAAACCACTTCCCCGCATCACCCTTTAAACTTTATAATAAAGTTTAAAGTTTTTTTTATTATAAATACTCCCCCTTCGATTGCAATCACACCATGCTTATGCGCGCTCCGATTGACCCTCGTGACTGCAAAAACTCCGATGCGATTGACTAAATCTCGACCGTTGATTGGATCAACGATCCGAAAACCCACATGCCATCACATCATCACTATCAAAGGATCCCCTCCGATTGAGTCCCTCCCGATTGACTCCGCCCGATTACTCCTCCGCCATAGATCTGCCCATCCAATCGGATGGCCCATAGCCCGTCGCTCCATCGCAATCAGCGATTTAAATAATACTTGGCCTCCGCTCCCCTCTCGCTTCTGATTCCGATTGACCTTGGGTCCCACCATATAATCTTCTGCCCATTTATAATACAAAGGGCCTTTTCCCTTTGTAAATCCCAAATTTCATTTTATTTTATTTTATAAAGATTTTCCCCCATCGCTTATACCCAAATCGCATCGGCGAAATCCCATGGTATAACACTTGGCCTCCCCTCCCAAGCCCCGATTGCAATTTCGATTTACACTCCCGGGTCCCACTAGAACCTTCGCTCTTTTCAATGAAAAAGCACTTTTCCCTTTGTTAAACGCTATGATTCGGTTTAAAAGTTTTGCAAAGTAATTCCATCGCATCAGAAGTTTTATAACTTTACTCTCTCTCCTTCCAAATCTCCCGATGCAATTGACCTTCCCAGTCCCTCCTTTAAACCTTTTCTTCCCTTTCAAACAAAAAAGGCATTTTCCTTTTGTAAAGCCCATTTCACTTATTATTTCATTTTAGAAGGATCTTTCCAATCACATCGGAGTTTTTCATGCCTCATTCTAATAATATCCACCCCTCTCCCGCTCTGATCCCTGATTGTGATTACACCATCGCATAGTATATTTAGATCGCTCCATTATATATTATATCCCCTTCTTCCCCTTCGATTGCTATTGCGATTGCGATTAGAATCCCACCTCCTTTCCCTTCGAACCTTCCACTCAAATGAATCTTTTTCTTCATTAAAGGCATAAATTCAGTTTTGATATTTTCAAAGGGCATTTCTGGGCATATATGAGATTTTTAAAGAAAAGCAACAGTCAAAAGGCCGAGAGCTAATTATGAGACAGAGACTTCATTCATCCAGCGTATCAGTGAATCTGCCCAAGTGGGCAAAACATATTGTTGTTCCTCCCTTTCAGGAGCATATTGTTGGTTCTCTTTCCTATCTTCGGATTTCAGTTTTGAGTTGGTAAAAAAACTCCCTTTTTCTGTGGATCTATTTCCCACATTTTTGGTCTATTTAATGTAATTATTTCACTCATTTGTAACCAGTTTGTAAATCAGTAAGTAGGGATATAGTGTAGAAATCAAGGAGGATGCTTTGCGCTCCCATTGTAACAGTTTGATAGGGAATTAATAAGATATGCAGCTCTGATTTATGGGATCCATGTGGTATGAATTTTAGCATTTGTTCTCTCCTTTGTGTTCATATGTAAATTTTTTATGTTCACCTTTCATCCATAAACATCTCTAGTTGAATGCTTTCAAGATAGATAGGTATAATCCATTTTTTATGCTCTGCCTTGGGAAATCATTCAATATTCTGTGTTTTCTTCTGTTTGAAAAGGATCCATCTCCCATGCCCTTTTCAGCTCCTCACCAGTCTTTCCATTCCATCATTATTCAAACTTAATTGCTAAAATTTATTGCCTACCTTGCCCCATGAGATAACCTATATCCCTGATTTAATTCCCGAATTCAAACTGTCCCATTTGTTCCATACATCCCTGAAAAATTCATTCATTAAAACATTTTCCATTATTATACCTAGCCTAAAATCAGTTCATTATTGTACTTTGTTGAATATCTTTTCACGGAGAGAGCCCTCTCCTGACCTTGTAGGGCTAGCTACAAGGCTGAGCGTGGTTTAAAGGTTACCCTGATTTGCCTTTTTCAACCTGAGGTTCAGATCAGGTGCTAACACACTGTTTTCATGTTTTTTTTTGACTGAGTTGATTTTAACTAAGCCATCTTCCATAATTACCATATGTCCTTCTTGGCGAATCGTTAAAAAATTTACTAAAGATAACAAATTTTTCTTGAATGTTGGGACATACCATACATTTGAAATCATTCTTTCCCCAATGCCTGGTAAAAAAAATTTAACTACGCATTTTCCTGAAGGAGTATGTTTTGTTTTATCAACAAGATAGATTGAATTCAGATGATATTCTTTGAAAATCCAAAAGAAGTCATGTCAAAATGTCATGTGTTGAGTTGTGCTTGTATCCAGAATCCATGCATCTTCATAATCACTTCTAAAAAGGCTTGAAACCTGTAAAGCTGTTGCTTTTGTGTTAGTGAAGACATATTCAGAACCATTAGGATCATATTCATCATTTGAAACTTGGGAATCTTCTCAATAGATTTTCTACAATCTGCTACATAATGGCCAACTTTGTTACATCTTCTGCAAACAATTTGACTGAAATCATTGCCTCTACCTTGAGATTTTCCTCTGCCTTGATACTGTCCTCGGCCTCTGCTTTGGCCTCTGTTTTGAGTTTGTCCTCTGCCTTGATGATATCCTCCATTTTGATTGTTGCCTCTTCCCTAAAAATTGCTCCTGCCTAAATTGTAGCCTCTGTTGAAATTGTTTCCTCTGCTTTGATTGCATCCATGACCTTGGGCTGCTTGATTTTGATTGAAATTTACTCTTCCTCGGTTTCTTGAACTATCAGCTGAGGAGTTACTTGATTTGGCTTCGATGAAGAAGACATATTCTCCAATCTGTTTCTTCTTCCCAAAGGTTTTATCATGTTGAGCTAACATGTCACTTAATTCATCAAAATTTATCTTCTCTAACTTTCCAGTGACTTGCAAAGTTTCCAAAAAATGTGTGTATGATGACAGCAATCCAACAATTAGAATCATGGTCAAGAAGCTTTCATCAACAGCTTGAAAACTGTGAGAATAATCTAGAATAATGTAGAAATATATTTGGTTATGAGTTGTTGAATGAGAGATTTTATTTAGAGTTTAGTTCCACCAATTCAGGTTTGTTGCCTCCAATTCAGGAAGATTAGGTGAGTGCCCTATGCTATAAAAATGTAATGTAATCGTGAAGTTAATGTGAAGTATTCTGTGAGCTTTATCTCACGATTTCTATGTGTTGTATTTTGTTTGTTTTAATTTGGTATCAGAGTGACCTGCGTATACTGCATACGCTACCATCTATTCAGCGTGGCTCCAATCTTCCTCTTCACCAACGTTACACTGCTACTTCTATCAAAGCTAAGAAACCCGACCATTTAATACTGGTGAGCTTGATTTCCCTGTGAATGCTTGATACGGGACGCATTAGGGCAGATCTGTGGTAACCGTGAGTGATTTGGTGCAGAGAGCATGACACACCCGTGAGACAGCATGCCCATGAGTGATTCAACGCAATGTCTGTTGATGAATGAGAGCCCAAATGCATTAGAAGCAGCACTGTTGCCAGTCGGATCTAGTATTTTCCCAATTGGTTGATGTCCACATCAGATTTTCAGTCGGTTAGTCTGACATAAAAATTCTATAACGAAGGGTGCGTCCAACGCCAAGTTCTCGAAATTGCTTTTTAATTCCGTTGTGCGCTTTCACATCTTTGCAAGTCGTGAGTTCTACCTCACATAGAAAGACAATGATGCTGCTGAATCATGAGAGCTGATGGCTGTTCATGGCATCACTTTGCAGGTTTTAACTAGCACGAAGAACCGAGGACTGCCCGGACTTCTTGCAGGGCTATATTACGTCCCAGTCACTGCCCACTCGTTCAACATACTTGCCGGCCTTGAGGAACAGTGCGATTCTATTTGCAATCTGCAATATATACACAGTGATTGCGCCAACATCTTCAATGCCATCCATACATTCTAATTTTATTGAAATATGGAATTGTGTAATGTGACAGTGACTGCCCATTTTATTTCGCCACTCAGAGTTTAGCTACGGCATAAATTGCACATATTATTCTTATTTAGAAGTTTCGATTATTTAAACCGAGGGTGAAGCCACTTAGAGGAAGTGCATATCATCGAATAGTAGGGTATTCTCCATTTTTTTTTACATTGCTATTCCAATTGAAGAAGTTGTGGATGATAGCAGTTGTGCTGCCAAGTCAGAGTGAAAGTCAATTAATTAATTTCTTGCATTTGCAATTTCATTCGATCATTGATGTTGAAATGGCTAATCCTCTTGCCGGTTCATATTTAAATGAATCCACAAAACTTGATGGTGAAAACTATGTTAGTTGGAAGTTTAAGCTGGGCACTGTTCTCGAGGCATACAATCTCTGGACGATTGTCAAAGGTGACGAGCTCAAGTCTACTGCTGCTGCTGCGATTCCAAATTGGGATAAGCGATAAATGAAAGCGAAAGTGCTGTTGCGCATGTCTGTGAAGGACAATATCATTCCTCACATTCGAGACTGTCAATCTTCAAAGGCGACATGGGGCACTCTCAAAGGTTTGTATGAAACTACTAATGCAAACAACATTTTATTTTTAAAAACAAAGCTACTATCTATCAAAATGGAAACCAATGAAAGCATCAACAACTTTGTTTCTAGAATTAAAGACTTAAGCGATAAGCTTGGTGACATTGGTGAAAAAGTGTCTAGTAGCGATTTAGTAACTGTTGCTTTGAAGGGTTTAGTCCAAGACTATAAAGTCTTTATTTCAGCACTCTCATCTAGACAAACGCCTCCTACATTTGATGAATTGGCTGGAATTCTTCTTCAAGAAGAAGAGAGAATGAAAAATTTTGAACTGGAGTCAAATGGTTCTGATTTGGCGTTAATTGTAAGAGGTAAAAGATCATTTCGAGGGAGACCATGGGACAGGAATAGAGGCCGTTTTCAAGCAAAGTAGAAAGGTATGTCACATTCTAATTCTTATGTTAAGAGAAATATTGAATGTGATTATTGTGGAAAACCTGGACATCTAGCTAAAGATTGCTATAGAAGAAAGAATCATGAATCAAATCAGAGACATAGAAGGAATAATGGAAATTTCACGAACAGAGAAACGTCAGTTACTGATGGATTTAAAAATCTTAAATTGTTTCTTTCTAATGCTGCATTGTCTGCTGAAACTGATGATGAGACTGCTTGGTTCATAGATTCTTGTGCATCAGCGCATATGACTTGTAATAAAGAATGGTATGATAAATATTACGAGAAAACTGATGGCACACACATTTACCTAGGAGATAACAGGTCCCTTAAAGTCCAAGGCTATGGCGTAATAAGCGTGTAATTACCTAATGGACAAATAATACAGATTCATGATGTGATGTTTGTTCCTGCTATCAAAAATAATTTGATATTTGTTTCCACTATCACTGATAATAATTTAAAAGTGGAATTTTGTAAATTGGGGTGTATTGTGAAAGATGTTCAGGACCACTACATAAGTTGTGAATTATTAAATCTGATCATTATTGTTGAAATGGCTAATCCTCTTGCCGATTCATGTTTAAATGAATCCACAAAACTTGATGGTGAAAACTATGTCAATTGGAAGTTTAAGCTGGGCACCGTTCTCGAGGCATACAATCTCTGGACGATTGTCAAAGGTGACGAGCCCAAGTCTACTGCTGCTGCTGCGATTCCAGATTGGGATAAGCGAGAAATGAAAGCAAAAGTGCTGTTGTGCATGTATGTGAAGGATAATATCATTCCTCACATTCGGGACTGTCAATCTTCAAAGGCGACATGGGACACTCTCAAAGGTTTGTATCAAACTACTAATGCAAACCACATTTTATTTTTAAAAACAAAGCTACTATCTATCAAAATGGAAGCCAATGAAAGCATCAACAACTTTGTTTCTAGAATTAAAGACTTAAGCAATAAGCTTGGTGACATTGGTGAAAAAGTGTCTAGTAGCGATTTAGTAACTGTTTCTTTGAAGGGTTTAGTCCAAGACTATAAAGTCTTTATTTCAGCACTATCAGCTAGACCAACACCTCCTACATTTGATGAATTGGCTGGAATTCTTCTTCAAGAAGAAGAGAGAATGAAAAATTTTGAACTGGAGTCAAATGGTTCTGATTTTGCGTTAATTTTAAGAGGTAAAAGATCATTCCGAGGGAGACCATGGGACAGGAACAGAGGCCGTTTTCAAGCAAAGTAGAAAGGTATGTCACATTTTGATTCTTATGTTAAGAGAAATATTGAATGTGATTATTGTGGAAAACCTGGACATCTAGCTAAAGATTGCTATAGAAGAAAGAATCATGAATCAAATCAGAGACATAGAAGGCATAATGGAAATTTCATGAACAGAGAAACGTCAGTTACTGATGGATTTAAAAATCTTAAATTGTTTCTTTCTGATGCTGCATTGTCTGCTGAAACTGATGATGAGACTGCTTGGTTCATAGATTCTGGTGCATCAGCGTATATGACTTGTAATAAAGAATGGTATGATAAATATTACGAGAAAACTGGTGGCACACACATTTACCTAGGAGATAACAGGTCCCTTAAAGTCCAAGGCTATGGCGTAATAAGTGTGTACTTACCTAATGGACAAATAAGACAGATTCATGATGTGATGTTTGTTCCTGCTATCAAAAAGAATTTGATATTTGTTTCCACTATCACTGATAATAATTTAAAAGTGGAATTTTGTAAATTGGGGTGTATTGTGAAAGATGTTCAGGACCACTACAGGGTGGTTTCCACAGGTACCAGGGTTGGTGGATTGTACAAATTGGATGTGACGATGAAGCGTCATGTTGCATTGACATCTAAAGCAATGTCAACAACAGAATTATGGCATCACAGGTATGGGCACCTAAATTACAATGATTTATTGTTGTTGCAAAGAAAAACAATGGTTGAAGGTCTTCCTGTTATGAAGAGTGAACATTTACCATGTGAAGCTTGTGCACTTGGTAAGCAGCATAGAGAGAAGTTTCCTGTTCATACAGAGAAAAGACAATATGACATACTTGAGTTAATTCACACTGATGTATGTGGACCTATGCAAACTAGGTCGCTTGGTGGTGCTTCCTACTTTGTTATTTTTGTTGATGATAGATCTAGATATACATGGTTCTATTTCATTTGAAGAAAAAGTGATGTATTTGAGTATTTTAAAGCATTCAGAACTATGATTGAAAAGAAAACAGGCAAATACATTAAAATTTTCAGATCAGATAAAGGTGGTGAATATAAATCAGGAGCATTTAACAGCTATTGTAAATTTCATGGGATCCAACAACAGTTCACAGTACCTCATACTCCTCATCAAAATGGTGTTACTGAGAGATGGAATAGAACACTGGTGGAGTGTGCTTGCAATATGCTTCAAGCTAAAAACATTTATAATGGTTTCTGGGCAAAAGCCATTAATACTGTTGTTTATTTGAAGAATAGAAGTCCCACTAAGCAATTAACTTTCCAAACTCCTTTTGAGATTCTTCATGGTTATAAACCTGATGTCAGTCATTTAAGAGTATTTGGATGTACTGCCTTTGCACATATTCCTAAGGCTAACAAAAGAAAGCTTGATGCAAAGTCAATCAAGTGTGTTTTTATTAGGTATTGTACAGATCAGAAAGCATATAAATTGTTTGATCCCAGTTCACATAAACTGTTTGCAAGTGGAGATGTGGTATTTCATGAGAATGCTGATAAAAGTGATACAAAGAATGATGCTTGGCATATATCTAATGATGATCATGTCAAAATTGATACTTTGGTTAAACAGGAACATGAACAGGTACAGGTACAGGTTCAAGATCAGAATGAAAGTAGCATGAGCACATCCAGCAGCAGTGATTCATCATGAGAGCAAGATTCACCTCAAAGCAGGAGAATCATGGATGGAACTCCAACAGGTACTGTAGAACCAAGAAGGTCAACCCGACAAACCCAGCTTCTTGCAAGGTATAGAGATTATGCCTAGATGTCTAATATCATGAATATTGTAGAACCAGTTGATTATGAACAAGCTAAAGAACATGAACAATGGAGAAATGCTATGAATGATGAATATGACTCTCTTATGAAAAATCAAACATGGGAATTAGTTGAACTCCCTGAAAACAAAGTTCCAATTGGAAGAAAATGGTTGTATAAATCTAAATTTAAAGCAGATGGTAGCATTGATAAATTTAAGGCGAAATTAGTTGCAAAAGGATATGCTCAACAGGAGGGAATTGATTATGAAGATACTTTTGCACCAGTAGCTAAATTGAATACAATTAGAGTACTGATCGCCTTAGCTACAAAACATAATTGGAATATACATCAATTGGATGTCAAATCTGCTTTTCTGAATGGTGATTTAAAGGAAGAAGTTTATCTGGTTCAACCTGAAGGGTTTGTCAAACAGGGACAGGAGCATCTAGTCTGCAAGTTAAGAAAAGCCTTATATGGTTTGAAACAGGCGCCAAGATCATGGTATGTAAAGATTGATACCTTATTTTATCAGAATGGATTTGTGAAAAGCAAAAATGATCCTAACCTATATGTTAAGAAAGATGAAGAAGGAAATGTTGCTTTAATATCTTTATATGTGGATGATCTCATTATCACAGGAAGTGCTTACAAGTTAATTGAAGAGATTAAAATTCAGTTGTCTCAGGAATTTGAAATGAAAGATCTGGGTGAATTGCATTACTGTTTAGGAATTGAGGTTTGGAGAGAGCCTGGTCAAACATTGATCACTCAAAGAAAATACACAAAGGAAATTCTTAAAAAGTTCAATATGAGTGATTGCAAAGCTATGTCAACTCCATTAGAACAGAATGCAAAGTTGTACAAAGAAGATGGAACTAAAGAGGCAAATGGAACATTATATCGTCAGTTGGTGGGAAGTCTGAACTATCTCACCAGTACCAGACCAGACATTGCATACTCACTCAGTATCCTTAGTCAGTTTATGGCTAAGCCTTCAGGAAATCACTGGAACATTGCAAAGAATGTTCTCCGATACTTAAAAGGAACAATCAATTTAGGTATTATGTATACTGATGAATCTGATGTTGCACTGACAAGTTTTTCTGATTCAGATTGGGCAGGAAATCCTGATGACAGACGCTCTACCTCTGGCTATGCATTTCATATAGGATCAGGGGTTGTGTCATGGAGTAGTAAGAAACAGCCAACTGTTTCTTTATCATCAACAGAATCTAAGTACAAAGCTTTGACCAATGCCACCTATGAAGCTGTTTGGTTGCGGAGAATTCTTGCAAATCTCGAAGAGGAGAAAAGTGGTTTAACATGCATCAATTGTGATAATCAAAGTGCTATCAAATTAGCACATAATCTAATATACCATGCCAGAACAAAACACGTTGAGCTGCAATACCACTTTGTACGAGAGAAGATTGAGTCAAATGAAATTGATTTAGTATTTTGTAATACCAAGGATAATATGGCTGATATCTTTACTAAGCCTCTTGGTAAACTCAAGTTTGAAGTTTTTAGAAGTAAATTAGGTATTGTAGAAAATCCATTTCTCCGTTAAGGGAGGATGTGAGAATAATCTAGAATAATGTAGAAATAGATTTGGTTATGGGTTGTTGAACGAGAGATTTTATTTAGAGTTTAGTTCCACCAATTCAGGTTTGTTGCCTCCAATTTAGGAAGATTAGGTGAGTGCCCTATGCTATAAAAATGTAATGTAATCGTGGAGTTAATAAAAAAAATTTTGTGAGCTTTGTCTCACGATTTTGTGTGTTGTATTTATTTTGTGTTAATTTTACTCTCCACCTGCAGTTCATGCAATTTCTCTTTCCACAACTTCAAATCTTTAAACAATGCCCATTCTATCAAATTGCTGTGAGAAGCTTCATCGATTGGCATTCAAAGATTAGTTGCCTGCGCCAACCCGCTTATGCTCTTAAGACTGCAACATCCAGAAACCCGGAGATGCACCAAAGATATAAACGTTTCAACACCTGGAAACTCCTCCACTACTTCACACTTTCTCATGTCCAATTCTTTAAGTTTTTCTCGACGATAAAACCCTGTAATTTTCGTCAGTGCATCACATCCATTCAAGTCCAATAATATTAGTGTTGTGGGAAACGCTCCAACCTCCACCAGTTCTAAACAATCGCTGATGTCCAGCTGATGAAGGTTGGGGCAAACACCTTCATCAAATGATAATTCCTTTATCCTTGTGCAGTGCAGATCTAACTATTTGAGTTGAAGAAGCACGCCCTTGTGAATAGAAGATTCCAACAATCTGCGCTCACTCTGATGTGATGATGCATCTTCTACCTCAAAATTTTCCACTTTGCCAAATGGCACTTCTAACATCGGACATCTAGTTACTTTTAAAATTGTAAGACTTTTGAACTCTCTTAAACTCGCTGGTAAATACTCTATTCTTCCACAATCGATTTTGAGATCTGTTAATTGGTTCAACTCTGCAACTGAGTTCGGTAAACATTTCCAAATCCTGCCAAAGAGTGTAAAGTGCTTTAAGCTCTTTAGCTTACTAAGTGAAGGAGGCAGCGTTTCCATAGAGGATTCTTAAAAGGATACTCTCAGAATTTCCAAGATACTTAAGTTCCAATATCACTTGGCAATTCTTTAAGGTTTGTATTCCACAAGGAAAATTTTTCCAGGGACCACTGACGTATGAACTGAGGAGGCAATACTTCTACTTTATGAAAATCTGAAAGGTCTAAGCTTTCCAGTGTTCTGATATTTCCTAGAGTTTCTATTTTGAAGATCAACTGGGAGCATCCCTTCAAATGGAGATGTTTAAGTCCAATTAAATTCCCGAAGGAATGTGGCAGTGATTCCAAACTGGAGCACCCATACAAACTAAGATACTGGAGGTTTGTAAGATTCCCAAAAGGGTTTGGCAGTGTTTCTAAGAGATTTCAGATGGAGGATTGTAGGTCCATGACCACTCCAATGATTACCAACTGGAGGAAAATTGACACGTCCGAAGATGATGAAGTTGATCCTATGTTGTACAGACAGCTCGTAGGGTCATTGATGTTTCTAGTCAATACAAGGCCAAACATCTGTTATGTTGTTAATACCTTAAGTCAGTTCATGGTGGAACTAAAGAGGGCACATTGGGCAGCAACCAAACATGTTCTCAGGTACCTTCGAGTAACAGTTGAGCTTGGATTGAAGTACACCCGTGATAATGATGTCAGGTTGAGTGGCTTTACTGATGCAGATTGGGTTGGATGTTCAGTTGATCGAAAGAGTACTAGTGGGTACTGTTTCAGTCTGAGATCACGAATGACTTCCTGGTGCAATAGGAAACAAAATTCTGTGGCACTAAGTTTAGCAGAGGCAGAGTATATGGCAGCTAGCACAGCTTCGTGCAAAGCCATATGGCTTAGAAAGCTGTTAGTAAATCTACTCAAGGAGAAAATGGAAGCGACCAACATTTTATGTGATAATCAGAGTTGCATAAAGCTCTTTGAGAATTTTGTGTTTCATGATAGGTCGAAACATATTGACATTCGGTGTCACTTCATCAAGGACTGTGTACAACGTGGATCTGTTCAGTTGCAGTACACTCCAACAAGAGAACAGGTCGCTTACATCCTCACCAAAGCTCTGGGAAAGACAAAGTTTGTCTACTTGACAAAGAAGATGGGGATGATGAAGAATCCCTTCCAGTAGCAGGAATGGAGGATTCAATATTCAGAGGGAGTTGTGGTACAGATACAACAAGTGACAGTGGCAGTGTCAAAGGTAGCAGTACAGGGGGCAGCAGCGCAGCAGATGGGGTGTTAATTTCTGCATATATTCTATGCCATTTCAGATTAGGGCACAATACTGAAGAAGATAGAACATTCTAACAGATCGATAGAAGACAAGCAAAAACAGAGATAGGAAATGGTGGCGTTACGGCGATCAACAGGATGCTTCAACCAGCAAAGTCTCCAATAGGTCATTCAGCCAAGCGTGTCACACATATAACCCAGAACAACCCAAACAAAAGACAGTCCATATATATATCACAGCTCCAATGCTATCCAGAGAGAGAGAATTCCTCCACACCAATGTGTGTCAAATGAACTCTAAGTCTCTCCAATATATAGGAATCTTTGGGGGTGTGTGACATGTCCTTTAAGACATTTAAGTCTATATTTTATTCCAGGCCGACCTAGCACATAAGTGGAATAAATTCAAAGTACATGTTCTGCTCATTCGATCGAGATGATCTTTAGATCAATCTTACACCTCTTCGAAAGAGGAATCCAATAAAAATATTGGGATCGTCATCTGAGCAGCACAACCCGGAGTTTGGACCTAGTTGTCCAATTTTAACACTCCCTCTCAACTAGGGAGAACTCCATCCACAAGTGCAATCCAAACATCGTGCGTCATCCCGCCGTAACTTGCTTTGCTGGCCTCTTTATTTCAGAACAAAAGTGGGTCAGTCACAAAGACATCATACCCGGCTGACAGATTCAGCCCAGAGGTCCGAAACCTCTATAGGACTCAGAAAGAGTCTCATACCAACCCGAAGTTGGTTTACCTGACCAGAAGTAAGTTGGAGGTCCGAAACCTCACTAGGACTCAAGAGAGTCATATACTAACCCAACGTTAGTTTCACTGACCCGAAGTCAGTTGGAGGTCCGAAACCTTACTGGGACTCAAGAGAGTCATATACTAACCCAAAGTTAGTTTCACTGACCCGAAGTCAGTTGGAGGTCCGAAACCTTGCTAAACTTGATCCCAGATCAAGTAGTTGGACCGTGCCATCCTATATAGAGAGTACGGAAAATTCTAATGCGCCCATCAGTGTTTGCTACTAGTCTCTAGCCTTTCCCATCTCATTGGCCAAATGAGAGGTACTTCCCATGAGCCCTGAACTCAATGGGTAGGATGCATACAGGGCATAGATAATGAGAGGTAAACCAACTCAATAATCATAACGGTGGGGTCCAAGCACACCAACAAGGTTCGGCAAGCCTAGCCTTGTGGTTGCTCATAGCTCCGAGAAGTTGTCCCCAAAGCCCCCCAGAGCTCCCAGAGCTCATCGTCCAACAGGATCCTCAGAATAGGATCGTTCCATGATTCCAAGATTCTCACGGAGGGTTATGAACATGACCTTCCCCAAGGGCATAGTGAGAATATCCGCGACCTGCTCATCAGTTCCTATGATCGAGCCTTACGGCGCCTCGCTGTACCATATCCCGGATAAAGTGGTACCAGCCATCAACATGCTTGGATCGATCGTGGAACACAGGATTCTATGACAAACGAATCCCCCTCTAGTTATCACAAAGGATAACGGTGGCATCTAGCACATGCTCGAACAGCTCACTGAAGAGCTTTCGCAACCAAGTGACTTCACAACAGGCCATACATGTTACAATGTATTCGGCCTCAGCGGTGCTCAAGGCTACCGACTTCGGTTTCCTGCCCGAAGCAGATCTACGTGTGAAGTAGCATCCAGATGTGCTCTTGCGATCCACCACACTGCCAGCCCAATCGGCATCAGTATATCCATGGAGTGTCATACTCCCGGCAGTGTATCTTAGCCCATGGTCTATCGTGCCTCAGAGATATCTCAAGAGTTTCTTGGCACCAACCTAGTGAATGTTATGATCAACCATGTGTTGACTCAAAGTGTTCACTGCACAACATACGTCCGAACAGGTGTTCATTAAGAACATCAGGGTCCCTATGAGTTGACGATACTCAGTAGGACGGGCCCAGCAACACTGCTACTCAACTTCTTAAAGTTGAGTTCCATGGACTTACAGTCCATCATACCAGAAACTTCATAATGTATTTTCCTTGAGAAAGGAAAATCTCGCCAGGTCTCTGCTAGACCTTCAGGCCTAGACATTTGTCCTAGGTCCTTCATCTTGAACTCAGCAGCGAGCTCCCTCTTGCACTGATGAATGAGAGGGTCAGCACCTGTCAGGAAGAGGTCATCCACATACAGCACCAGAGTGAGAGGCTTCTTTCTATTAACCTTGCAGTGAAGGTTCAGATCAGCAATACTACGAGTGAAGCCCAGCTTCATCAGGTGGCTATCTATCCTCTCGTACCAAGCTTAGGGTGCTTGTTTCAGCCCATAGAGGGCTTTCTTCAACCTGCAGACATGGGTGTCCCGATCCCCAGTGGTTGCTCCACATATATCTCTTCCTTTATC
Source organism: Pinus albicaulis (assembly GCA_034641835.2). Lineage (NCBI taxonomy): Eukaryota > Viridiplantae > Streptophyta > Pinopsida > Pinales > Pinaceae > Pinus > Pinus albicaulis. Next base: position 1,229,278,505 of record CM076570.1, on the reverse strand, counting down.
ACACCATGCAGAAAATGTGGTCTTCACATCATCTAATGAAGACTCCATCCTTGCGTAACAGCAAGGGCTATAATAGATCGAATGGCATAGGTGCAAATATGTCATCATAGTCTATACCTTCCTCATAGGCAACGAATCTTGCCTTGAACTTTTCAGCACTTCCATCAGATCCATGCTTGATCTTGTAGAGCCATTTTGAGGTGATAACTGCTTTGTCCTATGGTCTTGGAACCACATCCCAGTCATCATTCTTCATAATGGACTCATACTCTTCGTGCATAGCATCCTTCCAGACTTGATGCTTTACGGCTTCCTCAAAGGATCCAAGGTCAGATTGTACAATAGTACTCATGGCTGCTAGATACCCTGTTATTTATATGGCTTCTTGGTTTTCCTTCGGAATTTCCCCCTCTGAAGCCATATGTCCCTGAGCCATGAGGATTTTCTTTCGTTCAACAAAGGTATCTGTTCAGGAGCATATAGAGTTGAATTCTCCCTCTTAATGCTAGCTTCTCTTTTGAGAGAAGACATTTATGTCAAATGAGGGCATCCCGGACACCAACATGGAAAGGGGGACTTAATCTTCCATAGTCAAAGCCATCCAACAGGCTTTGCTGATCATGGTTCAAGATTCCAATAATGTGTCTGAAAGCTGCCAAAACACATTTTACCATTATGCTCCAGTGAGACTGCTAATGTCTCATGCTGACTGCTACATAGTTGTCTATCTATGTCACTGTCCAACAGGGAGAATATATCAACATGCCTCAGCTTATTAGAAGTCATGATATTCTGAGGAGGTCTGATGTAGCTTCCTCAACCATCACAGTCCTCAAATCTGACCCATTATGCTTCCTTTTGCTTCGACTGTTTTTCATTTCAGCCCTCGAACAAACTCAGCCCTTATCAAAACAAGTCTTTATTCTACCTGAGCAGATAACAACTGTCACAGTCCTCTGATTAGCAAGTCAATGCTTGCGGTCTGCCTGAGATAGGTAGCCATGAAATGCGGCTTACCTAGAAGAGGGGTCCCATGCCATAGTCTTAAAGATCAAAGCTTATTTTATGGAATTATATCCATACAAGTATCATAGCCATATATTGTCATACTTCTGTCATACATCTTGACAGGTATCATACACTGTCATATTATTCACTACAGTGTTGCCATGATATACACATCGCTATCATATTCATCACGTCATACAATTGGCATATATGGCTTCTGTGTGAGAAAAAAAACATTTCCTTTTAAGGTGGTCCTTAAATCACCCCTCCACCCCTATTCCACAGTCTTGTTATCCCAATATACGAGCCATACAAGCTACAGGAGTATACATGACTTTAAGAACATATGGCAATGTATGACATCTATGTTAAGCATGCTCAGCGAAGCATCTATGCAGCACACTATCAGCAAGAATATGACTAAGCATCATAAACTCTGTCACTGAGCAAACTCAAACCCAATTGTGCTACTGCATAGGTCAACTGTGGGCAGCTCCAATTCATAACTTTGTTTCTAATCCAATGATCTGTCAACACTCTTTACCAGAACTCACCACGCACAGGCCACACACAGCATCAATATCTGTCGCGTTTTGACTTGCAACTTGCTGCAGGAGCATATGTCTGCTCTAAATCACACAAGGCACTGTAATATTATGCGCGCACATCTGCCCATAGGACCTGGTCTTTTTCCTCTGGTTTGCTAACTTCCACTCTAGCAAAATGCTATGCTACCCAAATCCATCAGTGCTTGGGGATCTCCGAAACTGACCTTTCCCTTATTTGAATCCTTGTGAGGTTGTTGCTGTTGTTCTGATCCATCACTTGGAGAAGCGGCCCCATTCGATGCCTGAATTTATGCTATTTCATTCTCAACCATGCAAGAGTTGGCCTTGACATTCAAACTAGCACTCACAGTCCGCTGCCTCAATTCAGGAGGAGAACCCCAATTGTCGTTAATATTCGAAATGTCTTCCAGATTTGACGGCGTATTCACGACGGCCGATATTTGTGCCCCTAGTAAAGAAACCGAAACCCTGTCCGCTGGGTTGGCCGAATCCACTTGATCAATACCCATAACTCCATTTGCATGTGCATCCATATCTGTTGCTTTCCGGAAAATCAAAGAATCGTCCGTTTTCGTATGGTCTCTCTCGTTATGCAGGGCAACTAGCTCATCTTTCTTGGTGTTACGACTATTATCATCTTCTGGAAATAGCAAAACAGAGTTCTCTGCATGGCATTGAATAATCTCGTTCCCCGCTTCAGTTTTCTCTGAAAATCCTAGTTCGGATCGTTTCACGGCGGCTTCCGTCAAGAATCCGAAATCCGGAACAGTGGATGGAGACTTTACGGAATTCACTGCAATACTATTTCCATGGATTTGGCCATCGTCCAGGGCTGAAAACGGTGGTAAATCTGTGGCAGTTCTCTTTAAACCCTTATTTCTATGTCGTCTGCCATGTGATTTAATGCCAGCATCTGAGCCATTCCATGTTGTAATTCCACGCTTCGCATTGTCGTTGCCATTGGCAAAATCTCCGTCTTTTTCTGCATCCCCTGCAAATTGATTTCCTGTGGTCGAATTTGAGATCCACGCTTCAAAAGAAACCTGCAATTCGATGTCATACGCGAAGAGCGAAGAATCGACTCCGCGACTTGACGATCAACCAGACGCCGCCGATTTACCACCATTCGATCAATGTAATACACTGGAACCCACGCAAATTTCAAGCCAAAATTCCTCGAAATCAGCTCAAATTATTTCAATCTTTTCCCCTTCGAAAACCAAATCGAGGCACCCGAATCGAAAAGGTCCCCTGTGACCAAATCTTACAGTATATGCTATTTTGCACGAATTCGAGCAAAGGGTTCGAAGAAAAGCTCTGGGATTGCAACAATTCTTCTTCACGGATGCTGGCAATGGCATCAATACAATTTTAAGGGGATGCCTGTGAATCAAATAGACACGAGGCTTATCGCGAAGCTCACGGCAGCTTAACGGCAATTGGCGTAACAAAATCTCAGACGAATAAGAGCAAAGAAAATGCTTTTATTGTTGTCGTTAGGAAGTGAAATTGACCAAGGTAGACTTAGATCGAATTATGTCAAAAATGAAAACAATACATTCATACGAATTTGTTGAACCTTCATTATAGTTCCTTGGTCTTCAACAACAGCGTTCTTTACACTGAAGGTTAGAGTCACATTATTTCGATTGCATCAAACAGTCCTTATCTTGCTGCCCTAGATTCTCAACAAGCTGGGCTTTGTCTTCACCTTCGCTCTGATACCATGTTAATTTCTGCATATGTTCTATGCCATTTCAGATTAGGGCACAACACTGAAGAAGATAGAACATTCTAACAGATCGATAGAAGACAAGCCAAAACAGAGATAGGAAATGGTGGCGTTACGGCGATCGGCAGGATGTTTCAACCAGCAAAGTCTCCAATAGGTCATTCAGCCAAGCGTGTCACACATATAACCCAGAACAACCCAAACAAAAGACAGTCCATATATATATCACAGCTCCAACGCTATTCAGAGAGAGAGAATTCCTCCACACCAATGTGTGTCAAATGAACTCTAAGTCTCTCCAATATATAGGAATCTTTGGGGGTGTGTGACACGTCCTTTAAGACATTTAAGTCTATATTTTATTCCAGGCCGACCTAGCACAGAAGTGGAATAAATTCAAAGTACATGTTCTGCTCATCCGATCGAGATGATCTTTAGATCAATCTTACACCTCTCCAAAAGAGAAATCCAATAAAAATATTGGGATCGTCATATGAGCAGCACAACCCGGATTTTGGACCTAGTTGTCCAATTTTAACATGGGGGGAGCAGAATCCTGAGATCAACAACGTAGAGAGTGATTTAGAATCAGAGCAGCATGCAACATGCATATTGTTGGAACACTTTCCTCGCTAAGAGGGAGTGTTGATTTTTGTAGCATCCGAAAGTGTTCCAAGTCTCAAACTTTGCAGGGAGGCTTGGACAGCAGCATTCCAAAGATCCCAGAAACAATTTGTGGAAATTCCACTCGGTTCAAGACCTATTAAATTAATTAATTATTTTAATGGAGACCCTAAGTCCAAACTTAGGGAAATGAAATAATTAAAGGGTATTAATAAGTCAGTGTGTGAATCTTCTAGAAAACATGGATCAAGTCAAGATTTAATCTTAGCCATTGATTAATCTTTTAATTTGGGACGTTTGTTCTCCAACATGAAGATTATAAAAGAAGGCTTGAGGGTCACTTGGAAAATACACCGTGGCACACATTCAGTACCCGAAGGAAATCCATTCTGATGTAGAATTTGATCTCATTGGGAGAGTTGCAGGGAAAGAAAGTGCAAGAGCAGAAGGAGGAGGTTAGGGGTGATCGAGATTAGGGTCGGAGAGCAACAGTGGGTCACTGGAAGCAACTTGAGGTTGCAGCACAGAGACCCCACGCAGTCTCCATGCAGATTCACGCAGTCCAGCGCTGAGACTGCGCAGAGAATCACACAGACTGACGCAGGGGCTAGCATGGGTTGTTCTGGGTGTCATAAAATTGTCTGAGTAAGCCAGATATTCAGTCTTAGGTGGTTCAGAATTTATCTGCCGAATATTTTTCCCGTAAAGATATCATTTGCTGAAGAATAATAAAACCCTCATCTGCTGCACCGGTTTTTCCACATTGGGTTTTTATGGAGACAATTGTCCAAAAATAATTGTGTACATGTGATTGATTCTTGTGCTTATGTTCTCTACTATTTATTTCTCTGCATATATAGTTGTGAATGTTGCAGTAGTATTTATTTCGATATTTGCCGGAACATTACTGAATAACAACTTATTGAAATAATAAGTAGGAGAAATAAATCTATCACTCCAACTGTTTGTAAATTTTCACACATCATACTTCCATAAACACATAACTGTCAATGCATAAATAAACATACCAACATACCAGCGATCTTACCTTATTGTGCCAATCATGTTGTCTTGTAACTGAATGCACATGTCACCCACATGTTCCAAATATCAAGGCAACATATCTATGAATTCGAAATCAACATTTACCAAGTCTAACAAGCATTTCATAATCAAGAATCAACTCACATTAATCACTCATAATACATAATGCTACAACTATCACCTACTTGCACTCAAGTACATATGAACTATCTTAACACATATGTGTTAGTACAACTATCTTAAAACAAAATCATTTCTTCATGCAATCTTACAGACACATACTCATATCATGCAATTAATCAAACATTCAAACAACATATAGACGACATAATAGACACCAAACACTCAAACACTAAATAGATCACATAATCAAACATTCAAACAACAAATAAACGACATAAGAAAACTCATACCTTAATGTATCTTAGAGGAGGCTATCATGTCTGCACAATCAATCTAATTAGCATGATATAACTTCACAACATATCAACTTAGTTGTAAATAAGGTCATGATATCCATAACAGTAACTAGCTAACATGTTCACCTCATAAGTTCATAAACAATTGTCATTCATGCATAACAATCGCATCTGCACAGTTAGTCCAAATTAGTACGGCACAATATCAAAAATATGTCAGCTCATAGTTGAATATCATAACCATAACCATTTTCATAAGCCAATCAAACTAGCATGGTACATATAACATCAAGATCTTAAAGGAAATAAAACTAATCATCAAGTTAACTAACATATAACAATAACACGTTAATCATATAACATAAGCATCCACAACATATAACATAGTCATAAATTTAATACCATTCATGACTAACCAACCCATGTACATATGATCACACTAATTGACTAACATTTATCATGTTTGGGACCATAACATTAATATAATAGGAATACACATAACCAACTAGAATTTGTCATAGATGTAACCACAACAACAATAAGATGACAAACATGTATATAAACCTAATGCTTATAACAACCATTAACCAACATACTTGCATGCCAAACATAGAATACCTGTATGACGATCTGCTCTTACCCCGAAGTCTAGTGCTGCAACTTCACTTTGATGATCTGCATCTCCTGCTCTATCTCAACCAACACATAAGCATCATAACATATCAACAACAACATGGTGACCTAAAATACCTAAAATGACCTCATGGAAAACAACCATAACCATGAAAATGCATGTATAGAAACATTTAAACACTGACATGCATAACAAATACATAATCAACCTGAACTCATGAAGATCACATCCAACAACAACACCATCAACTTCCACATGGCGACACAACTGCAACAATGACTACCACCATGCAAACACAACAAACATATAATCCACCAACATACAAAACACATGCCACTGACATGTATGCACGACAAACACATCGCAATGCATAACCAATCATACACTCATGACGACACACTTTACAACAACAACATCCTCTTTCACATGGTGACATCACTACAACCATGACCGACGCAATTCATATGCAACAAGCATATAAACCACAAGGATGATTAACACACATGCAATCGACATGAATGCATGACCAAAACACATCGTCCATCCAGTCCAAGGGGTGAACCATGCTCTCATACCACTCTGTAACACCCTCATCCCATATCTACCCAAGTAACTGACCAACCATGTAAACATGTGACGAAGACTTACTTTGAACTGATTCAACCTCCTAGGTTACTGTAAGGAAGTGGAATCGAAAAAAACACATCAAACAAACCTTCCACGTCAACAAAAAACTCCCATGAGCCAACCCAACCACTTAGGTATCCAAACCCTAGGTCCCACTGAGATTTTAGACCATTAAACCCCTAAACACTCCCTTGATATGGGAAAGGGTGCATCTGGGAGGCTCTGGAAGCTCCCACAATGATGGACATGCATGCTTCCAGTTTCCCACATACTTGTGTCAACGTCCGTGGGATTTGTGCCACTTTTTAAGCCCAGAATCTCGGTCACTACCCATAACTAAATGACAAGTAAAGAAATGAATTTACACAACAGAATAATGATACATTTGCAAAAATATTGACAAACCTAGACTAGACCCCTACTAACCATGACATGAATTTAATCAAACATGTCACAAATAAGTAATCTACAGGTTTAAACAATAAAGCTGAGCATGGGGATCTCATACTTATCTGAAAATTGCTAAGAAACATTGTTCCCTTACATCATTAGCTGCATTATCATCTATTAGGTCATAGATACATTTTTTATTCATTTGAAAATAAAACATGAGGAGAGTCATACACCATCACTATCATAATACATGCTTATAACCAGCATAATAATAACAAAAATCTCAAGGATACATCAGCCATAGAATTTGCATATAAACGTACATTTATGCATACAATGCCAAGAAAATGAACCTCTTATTAATGAATGCAAAAACCAACCAGGGATGGGACTATCATGTTCCACCAGACAATAGATTGGATGAGCCAAATATCTCTTCAACCAATCACCCCCGTGCCATATTCCAAGCATGAATGTGGGACTCATGAGCAACCAAAAAGAACCAAACAAGAATGGATGCTACCAAAGTTCTCCACCTACATAGTGACGAATTTTATTGCCTCCTAGTCTCTTAGGATTTATCGTAATCCATAGTCTGATCCAGGGATTACTAGGCCCTACACTGAGATCACTCTCCATGCTTTACCGTACATCCCATCCTAGGACTACTAGGCCCAACAAAGAGTAATACACCTCTTTGCTTTACCGTATATCCTGCCATTCACTAGCAATGATTCCTAGGCCCATCGAGGCACATAATCTTGGTTTACCGCAACCCACAACTCAGTTCAGGGGTCACTAGACCAGTGCCTTTACCATAATCGACAATTCCATTCCGGGATCACTAGTCCATGTATTTTTCCTTTCGGAGATCCACCTTACTCATCTTCAAATCCATCCGGCAATCGAACTCAGCCAAAGCATGAGAACCCATCACATCAAGGCTATCTGGAAATGGCAAGGCTAGACTGAAAACATTGTCACACCTGAAAAAATACATGCCATGACATAAAAGAACCACATGCAATACTATGCATGCCAAATCTAGCAAGGAAATCACACATGTAAATCAATACCTGCAAAGGATCCTACTGTAGCTGCTTGATCCTGCTCTTCCGTGCTTGCTCCTTCCTTCCTCTTTCCTTATTTTCCTTTCTTGATCCAATGCCAAGTGCTCCGAGAAAACTTCGCCTTGGATCAAAAATTTGCCAACTAATCCTTAGAAGCTTTTTTATCAATGAGACCTCTATTTTCTTCATTTTCCATTATTTTCCTTCATTTTCCTCCTCACATGCAACCTCTGACCTTTCACCTCCCACCTCCCTTTTCTCCTATTTCCCATTATTTTCATAAATAAAATGTAAATTAATGCCTCATTCATTTCCAAAGCCTTTTCCAATTTCCTTTAGCCGTAATAATTGAAATGAACACCCTCTAGGATCATTCTGGCTCTAATACTTATGTTGGGATTACATAGCATCAAGAGAAATGGTGGTGTCTAAAGATATTTTTATTTGTTCTCAGTGATCACCTGGTGTCTAAAGATATTGAGACAATTTACTTTCAATCTTTCTAGCCTTTAAATAGTTTTTATTGGAGATGAATACCATGGGAAAAAACTATGGGTGCTCATATACCAGAATACCACCAATACCACCAATATCTTGATCGAGTCAATTTATTTGAACAGACCTAAGATGGTGATCTAATTCTCTATTAAGGCACTCCTTGATGTGAAGTCACTGGTTCAATTCCCCACTCCAATCTGACGGGCAACAAGTTAAATAAATTTTACGTTAAAATTATATTTTTATACAATTGTGTACAAAAAAATAAAATAAAATAAAAAATAAACATAGATAAATTTACAAAATCACATATTTGAACAAATCATCGACATGTTTCGAACCAACTAGTGTGATTAATTAAATTTGTTAATAAAAGAATAATATATACAATCATATCAACAACATATATGATATGCCCATAACTTACAAATTGATTAAAAATAATAATTAAAATAGCATTTTAAAAATTTAGGAACTTGATGGTTGGAGTTGATTTTTTGAATTGCCGAATCCCTGACATCCCATTGCTGAATGATCGAGGTCAATCATTCACTTTGACAATAGTACCCTATTTAATTAAATTATACCAAGATTAAGTGAAGTAATTTATTAGCAAATATGGCATCACTATTGATGATCTCCTAGTCAAAATGTTTTGATTTACATAGATTTGATGGACTCAAAATTCTTTCCTGAGATTGATTGTATCAGCATTTACTAGTGATTACTTCTCAATAAATGAGATAGTGTTCTGGAGGCTTCCTAGCTGTATACAGATTTACCCTAAGAATATATATAACACATATAACTTCACTAACTATAGATCTGGCCATTTTAGGGTCTTACCAGTGCCCAGCACACTGATGTGCAGGGTTCTCAGATCGACTTCTAGACCTGGATCTGAACTCCGTGTTGCAAACAGATCAAACTTAAAGCCTGCAGATGCAAAGCAGGAAGATTGCAGACTCGGGACTCTAAAACACACCATACACAGACTACCAGGTCGAGTGGCAAAACGTGGTTTTAAATAGTTTACCGTGGATATTTAATAAAGTGATTTATAATAATTAAAAAACTTCATATTTTATTTTAGAACATTTCATAGCGGCTTTTTATTTCATAAAATATATTAAATTTAAATTTTATATTATTGAATCATAGGCTTTTATGTTAAAATTTAACAGAGAATACCCCGCTGTTTCAAAATCTCATCCGGCCGACAAGGTTTAACTCATATCCCCACAAAAAACGCTCACGGTTTTCATGACGCTCTCTTTAGTCTCCTGACATGGTAGTTCCTTTAAATGATCAGTCGTTAAGTTCATGAGAAGAATGGCAGAGGAACATCCAAATGAAGAGCCAAACAAAGAGTCAATTCAGTAGTACAGCAATAATTAAAGCAATAACAGAGTTTCATCCAGCCCACATAATCAGAACACTGTATCATTATTCTGGGGTTATTGTAAACACTTCCCTGAAATTTTAAGAGTGGCAAGCAGATGTTCCTTATCTCCATTAAATCTGTGAATAATTTCAAAATCGTAATGCAGGGCTTCCAAATGATGAAGTTCCAAAAGCTCGTAGAATACAGATCCTTCATACCCAGACGTTCTGTAAATTAGAAGTAAAATCTCAAACCAAGGCAAAATAATATCAATATCCATCTCTATTTGTGATTTGAAACTAAATAGACCAGACAAATCCAAGGCCTGGGAATTGCCAAATCAAAATTGCATGCATGAAGTTTTGAACAAAACTAAGTCTACAATGAATTTTTCCATGTACAATTTCTATTATCCTAAACGAATTTCATGTCATTATTCCTTCAAAACGCAGGACGATCAGAAACTTAAGACATGAAGACCCGTACACTTGCATCCGCGTTTGCCATACAAATTGGGCATCTTTCTACCTTTCTCTCACAATCCTTGCAGACGCAGAGATGTCTGAAGGGAAGCAAAAGGATGCACGGCATCTTGGTTCTGCAAACTCTGCAAATCATCTGTTCCTTGAGCTCTCTGTTTTCAGGGAATTGGATTGGACATCCTCTGTCTCCACGGCCGGAATGGGCATCCTCTGTCTTAAGATTGAGCTATAGTTCATCATAGCCGGAATGGGCATCCCCTGTCTTAAGATTGAGCTATAGTTCATCATAAAAATCCAAATTATAGTTATTTAAATTGAAAGCACAATTCAAGAATCAATGCTCAAGAAATAAATAAAATTTATTAATTTTTTTAATAATAACTATTCTAATAATTAATTATTATTATTTTTAATAAATATTAAGTAAATATTTATATTTTAAAATTTTATAAATAATATCTAAGATAAATAAAATCATATCTTAATTATGAATAAAAATTATTTCAAAGCAATTTAATTTGAGCAAGCAGTTAAAATTTATAAATTTTTTAAACTAGTGCGCAATGTATCTTTACATTGAATTGATGTTTGGGAATCAGAACTTGTTACATGGGAATTTTTTTTCGCATTTCGTTAATTAGGTTGACGATAGCTCCTGCTTTTCAGGTTTAAACTTGAAACTAGATGAGGAATGAACCTCATAAAATCTAGGCAATCTATGCTTCTAAGTATATAGGAATTTTCAAATTACCAATAAATTTCATAAAAGTAAAAATTATCCATTGAAAAAACAAATCAATACCTGCTAAATTCAACCGCTGCCCCAGCCTGGCCTCTCTCATCAGTGCCCATAAAGCCGGCCTCCAACGGCAGTGCGTTCGCCCGCCGGTCAGGAACTTCGGCTTGCAGGTTTGCCCGCCTGTCATGATCTTCAGCCTCGGATCGCAGTGCATTTGGCCGCCTGCCAAGATCTTCAGCTCCCCCCCACGGTTCGTTTCCCCCCATAAAATTCGCCGACTGCTGTTCGTTTTCTCGCCCGAAATCTTCACCCTCCAACTGCGGTTCGATTTCCCCCATAAAATTCCTCGACTGCTGCTCGTTTTCCCTCTCCAACTGCTGTTCGTTTCCCCGCCTGAAATCTTCAACTTCCCATTGATGTTCGTTTCTCCCTTCAAAATATTGGGCCTCTACTTGCGGTTTGTTTTCCCAATAAAAGCTTTCACTTTCCAAGTGTTTGTTTTTCAGGCTGAATTCTTTACCCTTTACCTGCAGTTCAAACAACTCCTTTTTCCACAATTTCAAGTCTTTAAACAATGCCCATTCTATCAAATCGCTATTAGGAGCTTCAGAGCTTGGCATTCGAAGATTAGTTGCCTGCACAAACCCCCTTATGCTCTCAAGACTGCAACATCCAGAAACCCGGAGATGCACCAAAGATATCAACGTTTCAACACCTCGCAACTCCTCCACTGCTCCACACCTTCTCATGTCCAAATCTTTAAGTTTTGCCAGACCACAAAACCCTGTAATTTTCTTCAGTGCATCACACCCATTCAAGTCCAATAATACTAGTGATGTGGGCAACGCTCCAACCTCCACCAGTTCTAAACAATCGCTGATGTCTAGCTGACAAAGGTTGGGGCAAACGCCTTCGGCAAATGATAATTCCTTTATTCTTGTGCCGTGCAGGTCTAACTGTTTGAGTCGAAGAAGCATGCCCTTGTGAATAGAAGAGTCCAACAATCTGCGCTCACTCTGATGTGCTGATGCATCTTCTACCTCAAAGTTTTCCACTTTACCAAATGGCGCTTCTCGCAGCGGACATCTAGTTACTTTTAAAATTGTAAGACTCTTTAACTCTCTTAAACTTGCTGGTAAATACTCTATTCTTCCACAATCGATTTTGAGATCTGTCAATTGGTTCAACTCTGCAACTGAGTCCGGCAAACATTTCCAAATCCCGCCGAAGAGTGTCATGTGCTTTAAGCTTTTTAGCTTACCAACTGAAGAAGGCAGCATTTCCATAGAGGATTCCTGAAAGGATACTCTCAGAATTTCCAAGTTACTTAGGTTTCCAATATCACTTGGAAATTCTTTAAGGTTTGTATTCCACAAGGAAAGTTTTTCGAGGGACCACTGACGTGTGACCTGAGGAGGCAATACTTCTACTTTCTGACAATCTGAAAGGTCTAAGGTTTCCAGCATTCTGATATTTCCTAGAGTTTCTGTATTGAAGATCAACTGGGAGCAGCCCTTCAAATGGAGATGTTTAAGTCCAATTAAATTCCCGAAGGAATGTGGCAGCGATTCCAAACTGGAGCACCCATACAAACTAAGATACTGAAGGTTTATAAGATTCCCAAAAGAGTTTGGCAGCGTTTCTAAATTGCAGCTACCAGTCAAGTTAAGATGTTGGAGGTTTGAGAGATTTCCAAACGCATTTGGCAGAAACTTCATGCTTGCACGCATTCTTAAATGTTTCAGGGAGCGGAGAAGAAAGAATTCTTCTGGTAATGCTTCAATAGTGCATCCCAGCTCAATCTTTTCCAAGTGCTTCAACTTCCCAATAGACTTTGGCAACTGTAAATGGGCTACATCAATATTCAACTCCCTCAACTGCATAGGTACCTGCAATGAATTGTTCATGTTAAATTAAAAAACCTCTACCTCCTATGAAAGGAGAAAAATATACGCACAAACTTTTAGTTACTGAGAAGAACCATCACGCAACACAAAAAATTTAATTACTGAAAAGAACCAGAACGCAACAAAAGAGTTACCTCACTGCCACTCTCCCACAGTGTTTCCAATTGGATCTCGCCGCCAAAGATTTCTAAAACTCTCAAGTTGTTTATTGGAATACAGGAAGGCAGAGAAAAATACCGACACGGACGATTAGAGGGAACAACTTCTGACCACCCAAGAAGTGTGCAAGAAGCAACATTCGAAACACTTTCCGAGAACCCATGTGAGAAAGAAACAATTTCCGAAACTTGTTCCGAGATCCGATTGAAGGAAGAGAAATCCCAACGGAGCCATAGAAGATTTGACAGTCTCAACTGATTGGATATGCTTTCACACCATTCACCTTCAACCCTCAGCAGCTGCAATCCGCGCAGACTAGCAAAAGGATTGCCGATCTCCAGATGAGTTGCCAAAGAAATGCCAGATGTTTGTAGGTTAATTCCGCGTACCTGGATTGTTTAGTCAAAACTGTTAGAAACAAGAGACAACCTTCAAAGTCTAATAATTCAAAAGATGAAAAACACATTTCACTAACGATAAATTTAAGAGCGCGACAATCCATAGAGCTTCAAACAATTACCAATAATTGGTGGGGCAGATTATAAAGGGTGTTGTCTGTTGGGCGCCACTGGCGAGCCTTCGGCTCTTTCACTGCCAAAGCTCTCCCCAAATCTCTGAGATGATCATGCATTCTAATACAGTTTTTGTTGTCGACCTCTACAAGGTACTTGTTTTCCAAGTTCCGAAAACCGATGGATCCTTCCCAGGCAGATCCGTCCCATATTTTGATGGCCTTCTCTCTGTCTTCACCTATGAAGAAACAAGCAACGTCTAAGAATATCTCTCTCTCTTCTTCATCAAGGCTATCAAAGCTAATTTTAAGCCTGCCTTGTATATCCGTGGGTAATACTTTGGATATTTTTCGTAACTGGGCTCTCCAATACTCCAAGTCCTGGCTTTCCGAGGAAAGAAGAGCTCCTATCACTTTGAGAGATAAAGGCAGTCCTTGGCACTGACCCAAAAACTGGTTAACAACTTCTTCAAATCCTACAACAGGGTAAGACTGTTGAAAAGCGTGCAAGCAAAAAAGCTCTCGAGAATCTTCCCCATTCAGACCTTTCAGATTATAAATGGACGAGTTCTTCATTCCACAGCTTTTAAGAAGAGCCTTATTGCGACATGTAACTAAAATTATGCTACGTGAACTAAGGGTATCCTTCAACGGTGAAAATAATGCCCCCAGCTGCTCAATAGAATCCACATCATCTAGAATTACGAGAACTTGAGAAGACGGGACATGACCTCTTAACATCGCTATGCCTTCATCAATGTTATTCACCATCTGAGATCGTCCAGTCAAGTCCTCATAAAGTTTACTTTGCAATGATGTTAAAGAACCCCTAGATGCAGCTTCTCTCACGTCAAACAAAAAGCAAGATCGATCATAATCTGATCTGCTACGGTTAAAGAACAGTTTAGCAAGAGTCGTCTTGCCAACTCCACCAACGCCTGCTATCCCTGCAATCTTGGCTTCCTCGCTGTGTTGTTGTGACAACACCGTCCATTCAAAATCTTCTAGCTTTTCTTCTAGCCCAATTTGATATGTGCCCACCTCCAAAAGGGGTTTTCTGGCCCTTTTCTGCACCAACTGCAAAACCCTATCCACGAGCTCCCCCTCGTCCCTGATTATTTACAAATCCATAACTAACCCTGGTGAGAAACATGCTTAAAGAATTGAAAGGTCAATCGGGAAAAAAGAGTTAGAAATCTTACCCATTACACTCCTGCAGTTCCAGACCGCTTATATCTGCAACGCTAGAAAGGGCCTGTCTCCATTTTTGAACAGTGTTAGGTTCGTATCTCTTCTTCTTTTCTAGCCCGCGAAGGGCTTCAGCATACTTTCCGCAATTGCCTTCATACTGCGTCCTCCGAAGCTCAGAAGGATTAACATGGTAAAAGACAGGGATAATGGTCGCCCCCGACTTCAGCATCAACAGGAGCTCGTCAAGGCACCATTTTGACTCGGCATACCGCGGAGAGAAAATAGCGACATGAACAGAGGCCGTTGCAATAGCTCCTTCAATTTGAGAACTTATGTTTTCCCCTTCCCGCATTTCCTCCTGGTCTAGAAAAACTCTGAAACCAGAGGAAATAAGCCGTCTGTAGAGATGGCTGGCGAACGTTTTCTTAACATCCGGCCCTCTATGATTCAGAAAAACCTCGTAAATGTAATTGCTGTTGGGAGTTGCAGAGGCCGAGGAGGAAGCTAATACCTGATTATTCGCCATTTGTAATTATTTTGGTGACTGACAAACTGCACTGCGCAAGCAAACGAGAAAATGAAGATGCCAAAAGGGGCAGACTCAGAGTGAGAAGAGGAAGATATTTGAGCGATGTGTTGACCAGACTGCTTGCTACCTAAAGTTAGCAGTATGCTGCTCATCTCTCATATTTATTATTTAAAAATTTAAAGTCGCTGGGTCATTGTCAGTTCTCTACGCGGAATCCGCATTTTCATGGTGCGATGAGATAGGATATATGTTCGGTGTCATATTTTGACCTGACTTTTAAGTTCCGGAATTGGATTGGCCAGTAACAAAGTTACGTGATGATTTGAAATTATACTCCGTATTTAATTAGGAGTAATTAGGAGTTGTCTAACTAGGGGAATAGGAATGGTCTGGATGGTTAAAATTGGATGGAATCTGGTCAATTTTTTAAGAAATTTTATATTAATAGTGTTTGAATTATGATTTAGAAAATTTTCTTAAAATCTTACTGAAATTTTCATAATTTTCAAGGTAAAAATACAATTTAATTAGATTAAGACATTTAATTAAAACATAAATTAAAAAATTACATATTAATTATAGTTTGCGTCCACTGCTGAAAAAGGTAGAATTTGCAATATGACCACTTCATCCAGTCAAAACCTGTAAGAGACACAAATTTTATTCAAATATGTTTTATTGATGGATTACTTAGCCCTCTCACTACAAAGAGAATATTTTATCAGACCACTAGGTCATTATACCTCTTATAAGTTATTTTATATATGGTTTGGTTTAATTTGTCTACAATTTAAGAGGGATTATAAATTTAAATTGTGATATCTCCACAAGTTAAATCGCATTATCTAAATAAACTATATTTTAATTACTCTATTATTTAAAATACTTTGTTTGAATTGCAAAAGATTGTGATTGTTATGCATTTTAACACTTTTGCAGAAATGCAAAGATGCAGCGACAAGCCTTTCCATACTTTACTCGGAATTGCAAAAGATTATCATTGGTTTGCATTTTAACATTTTGCTAAAAATCAAATATATTATATGCCATTGAAATTTGAAAGGACACTAACAAAGCCTTAATATTTTTATAGGCGTTTCAAACTTCATGCAAGGGTTTATTTTCCAATCATTCCAAATGCGCGGTCGATATAGCTAACCACTTCAACAGCTGAATCAAACGGCATATGTTAATCTTGAAGTTCCGGCCATCATATCGGTCCCAACACTCCAAGTCATCGCTAGAGCTATGAGAATCGGACAATCCCCGTGGATCTCGGTGGTGGAAGCTCTGCTCACCGGGCCATTTTCAGATTGTGCATAATTCAGTTGGGCTTATTTTTTTTAACTTGTGGCTATTTAGGTAAGTAACTCTTAAGTAAGACTTGGCTATTTAGGTAAGTAACTCTTAAGACTGACTGACTCTGTTTTTCTAGTTTTTTTTTTTTTTCTTTTTTTTTCTTTTCGGAAGAAACACACTCTTTTAACCATTATCTATTTTCCTCTCAAACTAGATGTATTATATTGTGCATGATTTAGCTAAATATATTTTCTATTTTCTACTTTCCCTCAATAAATATTATTTTTATTTAATTGCAACTCCTATTAATGTCATGCTAATTATAATGATCCCTATATATTATTCTTAGATTAGATTGTTGGAATTAATTTTCTTTATACTATTCTTAGATTACATTGCTGGAATTATTTCTCTATCATGTCTGGATTGCTGGAATTATTTCTCTTTCATGTCTAGTATGTTCTTCATCTATGGAGTGCTTTTTATTGTGTTTTTAATTTCTGCATTATGTAGTTGTTTTGTGTTTTCATTTTTCTATAAATATGACTTCTTTGCTTCAAAGAGGGTTAACTAGCTCTTTTTTAATGTTGCTATGTAAGGTCCTTGGCATTTCATTATAGTTTGATGATCCTTAAGGATTTAAGGATATTTCTAATTTCTTGCACTTCATAATTTAATCTTTGAAACTTCCCTATGTTGTGGTAAAATCATTTCTATTTAATCAACAACACATTTCCATTTCACCAAGGCATTATTTAAACCATGCATATAGTTTTTCCACCCCATTAATGTGGGCCCAATTGTTTAAAGTATTGCAAATATATCTATTGCTAATTTTTGCACTATTAAATACCAAAGTATGCCTCTAGCTGTTAAAATTAGATATCAAGCCTTTCATCATCCACCTATCCATCGTAAGCAGGAATACCAATATTTGGTTCAACCTTGAATGGAGTGACAAAAGATGTAGAAAATGAATTACCATTAATCAAGAATTGAAGCTTTGATCATTGAATCTTTTTCTCCATTCTTAGAATCTATTATTAAGGATTTGTGCTTCTTCATCATCATCTTAATGAGATGGGTCATATAAATAAGCATGACAATGATTTACTAAGAGAAGGAACCTAGCTTTTGGTTTTCTTGTTGTTTCTCTCATTATTCAAACCCTTCAAGATGAATGTCAAAATGTCACATAAGCATTAAAGAACCTCACAAATTTGGCATAACCCTTGACGAACATCATAAGGTAGAATAACTGAAGAGGAACATAGAAATGCCACATAAGTCAACCAACCACATGTATACTACAATATATCATAATGATTGTTGCAGTGTATTCGATGCATGGGCAGACGAAATACACTATGCTTAATAGGGAGGTTGCTTTCCTACAAGCAAGTAACAGGTCAATTGGTTTGTTAGATTGCTACTTGAACAAAATAACATGTAGTAAACTAAGTAAAGAACATAGCATACTATATCAATGAAGAAACAAAAAACAAAATACTCATGTACAATAACAAGCTCAATCAAGTCAAACACACTAATAATTCAAATGGAGAACTCTCTCCCTTTATTAGTTGCTGATGGTATAAGAGAATAGGATGTAAATCACTTGCAATGAATCCTTAGAGCTATGGAGCTCTAATATTCAAGACAAGGGATCTCTTCCATTTAGGTTCCTTATAAGCCTCTCTCTCTCTCCTCGACGGATGGTAGAATGACGGACACTTGGTGAACTTATTCTCATGGATTGAGGTGTTGGGTGACCAACAGTTGAATCCTTCCAATCCTCCTTGCTGCTTGGACAACACAATGTTGGTTTTCTTTCAAGCAATTTGGCCAACATAAAAATGTGTTCTCATATTCCTCTTCCCATGGCAGTCTTTTATAGATAAATTTCAAATTTTCCCTCCCTCTCTTGGTACAAAATGGATGTTGACACAAGAGTGGGGGGATGATTCCTTTGTCTATTGCACTAAAGCCTCAAGGTGGCTCCAAGGCGATTGTACTTGGCTGGCTTGAGTGGGAATCTTCTTCTTCAAGTGTGCCAAGTGGTCCTAGATGGTGATTTTCCGCATACTCAGGACCGCACGGCTTTTTGAGGGATAACCATGATGATCTTTGTGAATATCGAAGAAAAATCCACAAATATTTCTTGGGGTGAGTGCTTTATGTGCATAATTTAATAAATTTGTATGCTTGACCTTAGAAAAAGTTAAAATTTTCAAATCTTGTAATGTATTCCTTCCCTGTAAATCCTATTTGTACCTTCTGCTTGACATTTTCTAATGTCTTTTGCTTGTACAATTTTCCAGTGTTAACAGTTTCCCCCTAATGTATGAGGTCTAGGAAGATCTATATAGTCGAAATACATTATAGTTTCTTTTTTTTATGTAATCCGTTTGAGAGAGAGAGAAAGTAACTTGTGTGAAAAATGAGGTTGGAGACCCCTTTCCGTGAGTAAAAGAGGTACCATGCTCTGTTGGAAACTTGCAAGAGAAAATAAATATGATGTTTCTACGAGGCGGCCATGTTTCATGCTTGTGATGTTTTGACTATTTAAACGTATTTGACAGATAGAGGTTCTATATGTGTCACTTGTTTAGTAGTGACCTGCTGTTGGTTGATGACGACGGTTTCCGACGCCCTCAGGGGTGTTTTTCTTTGACAGTAGGTTGAATGTCATAGCCACATGCATAATATTGGTATGGCATTATCATCTTTCTCATCCATATATATCCCTTCCCTAGTGTGTTATATACATTGCTAAAAGTACTTGACAATACTTCATGCAAGGGTTTATTTTCCAATCATTCCAAATATGCGGTCAATATGGCTAAGCACTTCAACCGCTGAATCAAGCGGCATATGTTAATATTGAAGTTTCGGCCATCATATTGGTTCCAACACTCTGAGTCATCGCTCTAATGAGGAGAATCGGACAATCTTCGTGGATCTTGGTGGTCGAAGCTTTGTACATCAGGCCAGATTGTGCATAATTCAGTTGGGTTTTTTTTTTTTTACCTGCTGCCACATGAGTGAGTAAGTAAGTGATTTCACTTTCTCTGCTAAGGTTTTGAAGACGTACATACTCTACTTCTCTATTTTTTAAACCTATAACTTTTTAGGAGGAAACAAATGGTCTTAACCATTAACCATTAGGCCCACTCAAGCTAGATGTATTATCATTGTGCATAATTTATCTGGATGTATTTTTTGTTTTCTACTTCTCGTCACTTATTAAGTATTATTATTATTTAATTGAAACTCCTATTAATGCCATACTAATTATAATGATCTCTATATGTTATTCTTAAATTAGATTGTTGGAATTATTTTTCTTTATACTATTCTTAGGTTGCATTGTTGGAATTATTTCTCTTTCATGTCTTGTCTATTTTTTGTCTATGGAGTGATTTTTATTTCTTCCTTATGTAGTTGTTTTGTGTTTTCATTTTTCTATAAATATGACCATACAACATGCATCATTGAAATTATTTACTTCAGAGAGGGTCAGCTAGCTCTCTTTTAATGTTGCTATGTAAGGCCCTTGGCATTTCATTATAGTCTGATGATCCTTAAGGATTTAATGATATTTCTTATTTCTTGCACTTCATAATTTAATCTTGGAAACTTCCCTTTGTTGTGGTAAAATCATTTCTATTTAATCAACAACACATTTCCATTTCTCCAAGGCACAATTTAAACCATGCATATAGTTTTTCCACCCCATTAATGCGTGCCCAATCCTTTAAAGTCTTGAAAATATATCTATTGCTAATTTTTGAACTACTAAATACCAAAGTATACCTCTAGCTGTTAAAATTAGTTATCAAGACTTTCATCATCCACCCATCCATCGTAAGCAAGAATACCAATATTCGGTTCAAACTTGAATGGAGTGACAAAAGCTGTAGAAAATGAATTACCATTAATCAAGACTTGAAGCTTTGATCATTGAATCTTCTTATCCATTCTTAGACTCTATTATTGAGGATTTTTTCTTCTTCATCATCATCTTAATGAGACAGGTCATATAAATAAGCATGACAATGATTCACTAAGACAAGGAACCTAGCTTTTGGTTTTCTTATTGTTTCTCTCATTATTCAAACCCTTCAAGATGAATGTTAAAATGTCACATAACCATTAAAAAACCTCACGAATTTGGCATAACCCTTAACGAACATCATAAGGTAGAATATCTGAAGAGGAACACAGAAATTCCATATAAGTCAACTAACCACTTGTATACCACAATATATCATAATGATTTAGGAACATTACGATGAAACATAACCCTTGAGGAAGATACAAGGTGAGATAACCTCTAAGGAATGATGTAATATGATAAAGTCATGATAAACATAGTAATTTGACATAAGTCAAAGAATCTCAGTGTCATGTTGTGATGTAGAATTAGTGATTGTCACAATTAAACACAACCCTTGGCGTACATGATCCAGGTGGATATTGGTGTCCATCCACCTATTCCATTTGGACCCACACCATCAGTTATTTCAGTTTTTCACTTTCAGCACAACTTACTATTTTTAGCAAGTTGTCAGTTCCTGAACTTTCAGAGCCGTTTGGAGGCCCTAATGAGCCACGTGGACATTGTTGGCCACCCACCTATTCCATTTGAACCCCCACCATCGGTTCTTTTAGTTTTTTAGTTGCAACACAACTTACTATTTTTAGCAGTTTTTCGGGTACTAAACTTCCGGAGCCATTTTGAGGCCCTAAATCACGTTTTTTTGGGAAATTCGGGAGCAACATTGGCCCATGGACCGATGTTTCTCACAAAAAAAGTTGTACTTCTCGAATAGATCTTTCTAATGAGGTATGATGCCCATCAAATAGAGATTGTATGCCAAAGTTACGTCCCTATGAAGTTGAAACACCAATTTACCCAAACTGGGCCCATAATTTTGGTGCCTGATCTCCTATGGTTAGGTTCTACATGTTTATGGTTTTGCATTGTTTCTCGGCAATAAATAAGCCTTCGAGCCTCATTGTAACACAGTTCAGAGGCATGTAGCCACCACATCTCTTCTTAGAGATAAGCTACCATCGCCCTAGCTAGTTTATTTCCATTATGTCTGTAAACATATTTCAGTTATTTGATATTAATGAAATGAAGTATTATTTCCATTGCATCTCTGTGTTTATGTATATTTATGTATTTTATTTTTTTCCTGCATAAATCCGGATTAGTACATCATAAAGTAATATAACCCTTGATCAAGTGACAATGTGACACAATGATTGAGGAATGTAGTAATTCAACATAAGTTAACTAATATGAGTATAATTATAGTGACATAAACATAGTAAACCATGGGAAGCCATGGGAAAACATAGTCAACCAAAAGTAGCCATGATTTACCTATGTTAGGAAGATTCAACCAAAGTTAAACATGGTAAACCATAAAAAAAAATGTTAAAAATAATGAACCATTGTGTTATCCATGATAACAATTTGGTTGGCCTTAAGTTAATTAGGTTGAATCACTTAGGGTTGAATAAGGTCTCCTAAATTTTTAATTTTCAAAAAATGTACATATGTGGGGGTCTTAAAGGTCATCCTTAAGGTGATAAGTGTCAATGTCAAATAAAAATCCCAAAAATATCTCATGCATAAGTGAAATTGGTCATTTCATGTAAATTTGGCACTTCTACCAACTTCCGCAGTGAATTCAGTGTAAATTGGTCAAAATTCACTACAAAACTGCCTAATCCTCTGTTTTTACAGCATTATGAAATTTTGGTCTTTTTGGGGTAGTCAATGCATGTAAGGAGGTAGATGAATCATCAAATGAGTTCAAGAAATGTTATTGCGACATCTATTTAAGGAGTACAACTCAGAAATCCACTTCACATGGCAGACATGGCTGACAACACATCATTTTTTCCACCTCACAAATGGACAACTCATCATCAAATTTGGTGTATGAAGACCTTAAATCCAGTGTATCAGTTTGCCACCTCAACATGTCAGTTTGGTTCGATAAAAATGATACAAGTTGAATTGATCAAAAAGGGTCGATGTTAAACATGGTAAGCCATACATTTTTGGTCATATTTTGTCTTAAGATACCATAGCAAGGCATATACAAGGCTGCAAAGATGTTTTTGGGGTAAGGAAGGAAATTATTGCAAAAATTTGTGAAACCTTCGTAGCGAGCTCCAGGCTTGAGGTTGAGTTTTAGCTACAAACTCGTTGTAGGATTACATAAGGAAAAACTCCCTAAAAATATCATAGCTGAGGTAACTGAGGGCATGTATGTGAAATTTTCAATCTGAAAAGTCTATAGTTGTAGTGATAGATTTATTCCTCCTACTTTTTATTTCAATAAGTTATTTACAGAAATATATCAGTGAATTTTGAAATAAATACTATTGGCAACATTCACAAATATATATGCAGGAAATTAAAAAGTAAAGGACATAAGCACAAGAATCAATCACATGTACAAAGTTGTTTTTGGACAATTTTCCCTAGAAAAACCCAATGCGGTAAAACCAGTGCAGTAGATGAGGGTTTTATTAGATTATTCATCAAATGATTCTTTACAAGGAATATACTGGCAGATAAAATCTGAAAACACCCAAGACATCATTCTTGGCTCCTCTCGATAAATCCCTAACACCCTAATCAACCTCTACTTCTCTCTGTGTTTGTCTGCGTGTTTCTCTGCATAGTACCTACGATGGAATGTGTAGTCTACGTAGGATTTGCGTGAGTTCACTGTACTGCAGTCCTGTGCTACCTCCTCTGACCCATTGCATCCCTCTGTCCCTGACCTCAATCACTGCTGACTCCCTCCTCCTTCTACTTCTGCAACTCTCCCACTGAGATCGAATTCTATTACTTCAGAATTGATCTCCTTCGGGTTCTAAGTGTATGCCCGACTTGTTTTCCAAATGACCCTCAAGCCCTCTTTTATAATATTCTCGTTCATGAATCAACAACCTAGATTAGAAGTCTAATTAATGGCTAAGATTAAAACTTGACTTGATCTTTGTTTTCTAGAAGATTCACACTCTCACCTATTAATACCCTTTAATTATTTCATTTCCCTAAGTTTAGACAAGGTCTCCATTAAAATAATTAATTATTTTAATAAGTCATGAACCGAGTGGAATTTCCACAAACGGTTTCTGGTTCTTTGGATTACTGATGTCCAAGCCCCCTTATAAATTTTGAGACTTGGAACACTTTCCGATGCCACGAAAATTAACACTCACTCTTAGCGAGGAAGGTGTTCCAACAATATGCCTGTTGCATGTTTCTCTGCTTTTGAAGCACCCTCTGCGATGCTGATCTCTAGACGTTTCCCCTCATCTGTTGCACTATTTCCTTCTGTACTGCTACTCATGACACTAACATTGTCATTGCAGCATTTTTAATACAACTCCCTCTGAATCCTGATCCTATCCACTCCTGCTACTAGCATGGATTCTTGATCATCCTCATCTTCTCTCTGAAGTAGACAAACTTAGTCTTCCTCGGAGCTTTCGTGAGAATGTCTGCCACATGTTCTCATGTTGGAGTGTACTGCAACTGAACATATCCTCATTGTACATATTCCCTAATAAAGTGACGGTTGATGTCAATGTGCTTCAATCGATCATGAAACACATGATTTTCAGAGAGCTTGATGCAACTCTGATTATCGCATAAGATACTGGTTGCTTCCATTTTCTCCTTTAGTAGGTTCACAAGCAATTTTCGAAGCCATATGGCCTCACACAAATTTGTGCTAGCTGCCATATATTTTGCCTCTGCTGAGCTCAGTACCATGGATTTATATTTCCTACTACACCAGGAAGTCATTCTTGATCCTAGGCTGAAACAATACCCACTGGTACTCTTCCGATCTATTGGACTCTCAACCCATTCTGAGTTAGTGAACCCACTCAATCGAACATCACTGCTACAGGTGTACTTCAATCCAGGCTCGATTGTTCCTTGAAGGTACCTGAGAACATGCTTGGTTGCTGCCCAATGAACCCTCTTAGTTTCTACCATGAACTGACTGAGGGTATTTACAGCATAACAGATGCCTGGCCTTATGTTTACCAGATACATCAACGATCCTATGAGCTTCCTATACAAAGTAGGATCAACCTCATCATCTTCGGACGTCTCGATTTTCCTCCAGTTGGTGATCATTAGAGTCGTCATGGGTCTACAATCCTCCATATAAAATCTCTTCAGAATATCTATAGTATATCTTCCTTGACCAAGAAAGATGTTCCCCTTCTATTACCAAACTTCCAACCTCATAAAATAGTGCATCAGCCCTAGATCCTTCATGTCAAATTCCGCATCCAAATTCTTCTTGCAGGCTATGATGAACCTCGATGATCCTATCAAGAATAGATCATCTACATATGAAACTAGTATCAAGGGATCACTCCCTATCCTCAAATAGTAGAGATTGGGATCTGTGTCACTCTTGATGAATCACATTTTCTGCAAGTAGCTGTCAATTTGACCATACCAAGATCTAGGAGCTTGCTCCAATCCATACAAGGATTTCTTTATCCCGCACACATGTGTCTTATGATCATGCATCTCGAAGCCTTTTTATTGTTCTATATAGACCTCTTCCTCTATCACCCCATTCAGGAATGATGTCTTAATGTCCATATGGTGAATCTCCCATCCCATCTACGTATCAAGAGATATCACGGATCTAATAGAGGTGTATTTGGCTACTGGGGCAAAGTTTTCTTCATAGTAGATCCCTTCCTTCTGAGCATACCCCTTAGCCACAAAACTGGCTTTAAATTTCTCGATGTTTCCATCTACAACATAATTGACCTTATAGATCCACCTTGATCCTACAACTGATCTCTCCTAAGGTCTGGGACCACTTCCCAAACATCATTCATCATGATGGAACTATACTATTCCACCACTGCATCTACCCACACCTGGTGCTGAGCTCCTTCCCGAAAATTAGAAGGTTCTCTAACTTGAGAAACCAAGGCTTGATACCTCTCAGGCTACTTACGATGTCTCTTCTAATTTAGGGGGACTCCGACAAATTCTTCTACATCTTTCAAAATTTTTTGTAACTCCCTGCTCATTCTCCCACTAGTGGTGAGCGGATTTACCGGCTCTCCCTCTTGCAAGTCCTCGAGAGACACGTCCCTTGGATCCCCATGCCTTGGAGAGGCAACTGAATTCTTTGTCGCTGGTTGTTGAGGTTGAACCAGCAGATCCTCCTCAGACTGCCTACCAGAAGGCAACTCACGGGATCTTCAGAAGGCCTTCTCCTCCATGAATTTCACATCCCTCCGCAGTACGACTTTCCTGCCCTCGAGAATGTAGATGCGATATGCCTTTGCATTCTCACTGTATCCTACCAGATACCCCTTTTCTGATCTAAGTATATATTGGTGGTCACCCGCCTATTCCACTTGGGGCCCCACCATTGTCTCTTTCAGTTTTTCAGTTTCGGCACAACTTACTATTTTTAGCAGTTTTTCGGGTCCTGAACTTTCGGAGCCGTTTTGAGGCCCTAAACGACGTTTTTTGGGAAAAATGGGAGCAACATGGGTTCATACACTGATGTTGCTCACTCAAAATTTTTAGTCCTTGGATAGATATTTCTAACGAGGTATGGTTTGCGTCAAACGGAGATCATATGCCAAAGTTACGTCCCCGGGAAGTTGAAACACCAATTTACCCAAACGAGGCCAATAGTTTTGGCGCTTCATCTCCTAGGGTGGGGTTTTGGATGTTTAGGGTTTTCCATTATTTCAAAATAATAAATAGGCCCTTGAGCCTCATTGTAACTCAATTTAGAGGCCTGTAGCCGCCACATCTCTTCTCAGAGATAGCTATCAACGCCCTAGCTAGTTTATTTCCATTATGTCTATAAGAAAATATTAGTTCTTCGATATTAATGAAATGAAGTGTTATTTCCACTGCATCTTTGTATTTATGGTTATATGTTTATTCTATTGTGTTCCTTCATAAATCTGGATCAGTGGTATCAAAGTGGTCTGCTTTTTCTCGATCCTTCTTTGCATGTCCCCAACGAGGTTGGGGTATAAGGAGTTAGGGCTCGATCTGGTGAAACCTTTGCAAGACCAGCCTCGCAAAACTTGACGGATGCCCATGGGGGACGAAAATAAATATGAGGGAGCAGGATATCCTATCAAAATATTTCTCGAGGAGGCCCTCGAAAAACAAAGGAAAGAGATGATGGATAACTTTGCCCAGATCCTTCAACAGTTGTCCGCCGGTGGCACATCTGCATCCAGCAGCCACTTTAGAGGTGCGACTCCCTTTAAGGTACAAGTAAATTTTGACATTCCCATATTTGAGGGTCAAATAGATGCAGATGCCGTAGATAGATGGTTGAATCTATTAGAAGGATATTTCTCGGTTCATGACTTTTCCGACCGGGAGAAGATTATTTTTTCACTCCTCAAAGCTACCCCCATGTCAAGGACTGGTGGGAAACCTACTGTGAGAAAAAGGACGAGACAAAACCCTCTCTGTTCTCGCCCTCATACCTACCTTCCGATCTTTTCCGAGATGCCATCAAGGAACAGTACTATCCCGTGGGGAGCTATGAGGACAAGTACATACAATGGACCATGCTGCGACAACAAAGGGATCAAGATGTGCATGAGCTGACGAATCTGTTCCATACCTTGCGCACAAAGTTGGGTATCAAATATTTAGAGAAACATCTGGTGCTAAAGTATCGCAGTTGTCTGCACAGATACATTCAAGAGGAAATGGAGTTCCTCGACATCTCCTCACTTGGTATGGCATACCGGTATTCTGCCAAGATTGAGCAGAAATTCAAACAGAAGAAGCGAGACTTTGGATCTGTGAATCAAAATCAAGGGAAAGGTGCTCCCAAACTACAGAACAAAGTATAGAGCCAAGGCATGGTGACTCAAGACCACCTGTCGAAGCCACAAGCAAAGAACAACACCGCAAAGCCAAAGAAGGACACGGGAAAGTGGTGTGAGTTCCATAAGAGCTCCACTCACAACACAAGTGAGTGTCGGGCCAAGCAGTCGTTGGTGGCCGAGATGAGGGCTTTTGAGTCAGATGCATGCTCTGACTCTGAATCAGAACCTGATAAGGGGAATGACAAAGGGAAACAGAGTATTGATGTGGAGCCCAACGCCACTGTTGCCACTTGCTACGAGGATTCGCAAGGAGGAACCGACACATCTGGGTGAGGAGAGGAACCGTCTCTTCAGATGTGGGTAAAGGGCCCTCAGCGTCGCCCATTGTTGACAATGGGAGCCAAAAGAACCTCATTTCAGCAGACGTCGTGAAGTGCTTGGGCTTGTCGACCATAGCTCACCCACATCCATACACCATCGGGTGGCTTCACCAAGGACGAGATCTCCGCGTTAGCCAGCAGTGTCGCCTTCCCTATAGCATCAAGCCCTTCACGGATGAGGTATTATGTGATGTTGCTCCTATTGATTTTTCTGATGTATTATTAGGACAACCATACTTGTGGAAGAGTCATGATGTGTATGAGTCTCGACCTCGTGCTGTTATTATTACTTTGGGAAATAGGTTGTACAGGATACCAGAGGTACCACCTCCTACGACTATCTCTTTGGTTACTGCAAAACAATGCAGTAAGCTCATTTCCAAAACCAGGAAATCCATTTTTCTGATGATCCACCCTGAGGGTAAGAAGAAGATCAAGCCACGACCTCCAGAGAGGGCTCCGCTGCACGACAACAAATGGAAAAGGTGGTGGAGGGAGGGCGGGGACATCACTTCGGTAAATTCCTATGGGGGTTCCTTCATTCATCGTCAGGTCAAGCACCCGATTGATCTGACCCTAGGTGCGCCGCTACCCAATGGACCAATCTATCAGTGCTTTGTTTTGGAGAACGATGAAATCAAGAGGTAGATTCAAGAGCTGCTACAGAAAGGTCACATAAGACCAAGTTCATCACCCTGTGGGAGCCCAATCATGTTTTTACAGAAGAAGGATGGGACGTGGAGACTCTGTATTGACTATCGGGCGCTGAACAAGATCACTGTTCGAAAAAGGTACCCAATCCCACAGATCAATGCCCTTCTGGAAAAAGTCAAAGGGGAAAAATATTTCAACAAGATCAACTTGAAGTCTCGGTATCACCAAGTACCAATCAAACCCTCTAATGTGTGGAAGAATGCCTTCAAAGCCAAGGAGGGCCTTTTCGAATGGCTCGTCATGCCTTTTAGATTGACAAATGCTCCTGCAACCTTCATGAGGTTGATGGATGACATCTTACATCCATTCACCAACTCATTTGTAGTGGTATACTTGCATGACATTAATATCTTCACTAGACGCTTGGGATTCTCACCACTGTTGATTCCATGTCCTCCAAAATACCTGCAACAAGTTGTGTGCCAATTTGGAGAAGTGCACTTTTGGCATGACCCAGGTTCAATATCTAGGATACATTATTGATGAAAGGGGGGTGCATGTGGCTCCAACCAAGATCCAAGTCATTCGAGATTGGCCAACCCAAACCACTATAACAGAGCTTCGCAGCTTTTTGGGTCTTGCTAAT
The DNA here is from genome assembly GCA_034641835.2 of Pinus albicaulis. Taxonomy (NCBI): domain Eukaryota; kingdom Viridiplantae; phylum Streptophyta; class Pinopsida; order Pinales; family Pinaceae; genus Pinus; species Pinus albicaulis. The sequence continues at coordinate 1,229,249,110 of CM076570.1, read as the reverse complement.
TTCTACCATAGGTTCGTGTTGGGATTCTCTCATATCACTTGGCCCTTGAGTCAAGTCACCAAGGGAGGAGCGAGAGAAAAATTATTTTGGTCAGAATCTCAACAGAAGGCGTTCACATAATTGAAAAAATTCCTCTGTTCTACCCCAGTGCTCACATTACCAGACTTGCAACAACCATTTGAGATCGAGACAGATGCCTCTGACTATGCTATTGGGGCAGTTCTTACTCAACGTGGATATCCAGTGGCATATCACAGTCAGACATTGTCTGACACAGTTCGCAAGTATCCCACTTATGACAAAGAAATGTATTCCATTGTGCAAGATTGTCGACAATGGAAGCATTACATTTTGGAGAAGGAAACAATCATCCACACAGACCACCGCCCCCTGCAGTTCATACAGACACAAGGGAAGTTGCAGAATGATCGCCATCAGAAGTGGTCCACATATCTACAATAGTTTCATTTGAAAATCAAGTACAAGAAGGGTAGCACCAATAATGTTGTAGACTGCCTCAGCCGACCACCGATCATGGTGCTCACCACCGTTCTCAACTCTTATGGGCACGAGACTTCTACTTGGCCGAGTCTCTACGAGAACGACCCAGAATTCGGACACACATACAAGGCACTCTTGGGGGGTACGCAAGTTCCAAATTTTCACCTCCAAGATGCACTTTTATGTCACCCGGGACACCCTTGTGTTCCTTCAAGCGAGCGTGCCAAGATGATATGGGAAGAACACTACAGTTGAGTCGTTGGGCATTTTGGGGTCGAGAAAACAGTAGCATTACTACAGAAGTATTTCTATTGGTTGAACCTTCGAAAGGATGTCGAGAAGCACATCAGATCCTGCACTGCTTGTGCCATTGCCAAACTGACCATCAAGAAGCAAGGCCTATATACTCCGCTACCTACCCCTAGTCGACCTTGGGAATCCATCTCCATGGATTACATGTCAGGCATGCCTTCTACTAAGCATGGAAATGACTGTGTTTTTGTGGTCGTCGACAAATTCTCGAATATGGCCATTATGGCGGCCTGCAAGAAGAATATTATAGCAGAAGCCACTTCTAAACTCTTCTTTGAACGAGTGTGGGTGCACTTTGGGATCCCAAAGTCTATCATATCAGATCGGGATAGTAGGTTCCTTAGCAGATTTTGGTCCAGCCTCTGGTCAATGCTGGACACCAAACTCACCGAGTCCACAACTTTCCATCCCCAAATAGATGGCCAGATAGAGGTCGTCAACAGAATGATTGTACACATTCTGCGCATGTATAATTCAAAGCATCCATGCACATGGGACGAGAGCCTCCCCTATGTACAACATAGTTATAATCGGGCTCTCCATAGCTCAACCGGTCACAGCCCCTTTCAGGTGGGCTTGGGATTCCAGCTAGTATGCCCCATTGACGCAGCCATGCCATTTGCGGCTACTCAGGCCGATTTGGCTCATGTCTTATCTGAAGTTGAAAAATCAAATGGATTCATCGAGCGCATTCAGCACATCCGCCAATAGGTTCATGACATATTGGATAGAGCCAATGCTAAGTACAAGCAACGCCATGATCAACATCAAGTGCCACACAACTTCCAGGTGGGCGACAAATTGTGGCTACATTTGTAGGAGCGCCTCACTGGACCCCATCGCAAGCTTCGCCTACTCCGATATGGGCCATACACCATCACCAAGGCTATATGGAACAATGCCTTTGAGCTCAGTATTCCACCATTCCTTGGTTTGCACCCATTATTCAATGTGGACCACCTTCATCCCTACTTCCCACCTCTATTGGACACCTCTGACATTGCAGAACAATTCACACCAACTGAGTTAAACCCAAACTGCATGGAACAGACCACCACAGATTGTATCATCAACATGAAAATCAAGAACACTCGCCAACAGAAGATCCAACTGTATCGGGTTGTCAAAGCTGGCCAACTCCTGCACCAAGGAAAGTGGTTCATCAGGGACCACGTTCAGCAAAAGTTTCCTCATCCCATAGAGAAACTTAATGCAATGGGGACCATTGCTTCCTAAGGGGGGAGGAATGATCCAGGTGGATGTTGGTGGTCACCCGCCTATTCCACTTGGGGCCCCACCATTGTCTCTTTTAGTTTTTTAGTTTCGGCACAATTTACTATTTTTAGCAATTTTTCGGGTCCTGAAATTTTGGAGTCATTTTGAGGCCCTAAACAACATTTTTTGGGAACACTGGGAGCAACATGGGTCCATGGACTGATGTTTCTCACTCAAAATTTGTAGTCCTCGGATAGATCTTTTTAACAAGGCATGGTTCGCGTCAAACGAAGATCGTATGCCAAAGTTACATCCCTGGGAAGTTGAAACAACAATTTACCCAAACGGGGCCCATAGTTTTGGCGCTTCATCTCCTAGGGTTAGGGTTTTGGATGTTTAGGGTTTTCCATTGTTTCAAAATAATAAATAGGCCCTTAAGCCTCATTGTAGCTCAGTTCAGAGGCCTGTAGCCGCCACATCTCTTCTCAGAGATAGCTACCAGCACTCTAGCTAGTTTATTTCCATTCTGTGTGTAAGCAAATCTCAGTTCTTTGATATTAATGAAATGAAGTGTTATTTCAGCTGTATATTTGTATTTATGGTTATATGTTTATTCTATTACGTTCCTGCATAAATCCGGATCATTTTTCGCAGTCATTTCCAACTTCTTCCTCTTCTCACTTGGCACATGACAGTAAGCTATACTGTCGAAGATCCTAAAGTGACTCACTTCATGCTTGCTACTAGTGAAGACACTTTCTAGCATGATCTTTCCCAATGCAGCATGAGGAGTCTTGTTCTAAACATAGAAAGTTGTATTACAAGCTTCAGCCCACAAAAATTTTGGGCATGCCTTGATCATACAACATCGCCCTTTTCACTTCGACAATAGTCCTGTTTTTCCTTTCTGCCACACCATTATGCTCCAGAATGTATGGAGTTGTCCACTCTCTTCTAATCGAATAACCCAAAGAATTCCTTGTCTATGTATTCACCACCATTGTTTGAATGCGGTACCTTGATCCGCTTTCCTGTTAGATTTTCTACCAGAGCTTTAAACTTTTTAAACCGACTGAAGACTTCGTCCTTGGTCTTCAAAAAGTAGATCCAGGTTTTCCTGGAATGGTCATCAATAAAGGTGACGAAGTACTCGGCACCACTAAGATCTCTAGTGGACATTGGTCCACAGATATCCAGGTGTATCAAGTCCAATACACCCTTGGCCCTATTGTTGCTTCTTTGATACGTTGTCTTGGAATTTTTTCCCAATAAGTTCCCTTTGCAGACATCGTCCCATTTAGTGCTCAGTTTTGGAACTCCTGTGACACTATTCTTGAGAATTTTTAATGCCCCATGATTCAAATGTCCCATTCTTCTGTGTCATAGCTCATTCAAGTCCATTTCATTAGTGCTGCCAACTAGTGCCACAGGGGATTCAAGTTACAACTTGTAAATTTTATTGTTTCTTACTCCGATCTATGTCTTCTGTTGGCTCTCTGTGATTTGCAAGAGTGGCAAGAACAAACACTGCAAGGGCCACATCAGATCCACTTTAGAATCCTAGGACCTAACCTTCCTAGATTCAGAGAGGGATCTCTCTATATAGGTGTTTTCAATTGATATATCTTTGTGCTCCTTGTTCAAGATATTACGCTAGTTATGAAGTTCTAAGGACTTGTTTGTTTTGGTTGGATTAATTGATAGATTGAAGGATGAATGGTGTGATTAATTGAGAAGATGTTTCAGCTGAACAAATAGACTATAAGAGGCATAAAACCATTGGGCCATGGATTCATAAAAGGATTTAATTTTTCATCAACTTTGTAAGGGTTTTCATATGGCAAGCTAACTACATCAAGTGGATCCCTTAAATTAGGTTGTGATATGAAACAATAATAAGTTGTGAAGGCAACAAAGCTATAGTCAGTTAAGAATCTTCTAGCTCTACTTAGACAAGAAAATCCTTTTAAGGTAATTGTTGAGACAAATCAAAGGACAGGGCATACCACAAACCCCTTTGGCTAGACTTTAATAAGAAAACCTTTAAGACAACAATCCAGCAATCCTAATACTACTTTCAGATAAAGAAAACATACAAGATTAAAAGTGAGAGTAGCTAAAGAGCCGACAGAAGCTGATCTTCTTTAACTAAACACTCAAAAGACTCTTCAAAGCAACATGTTGAGGCAGACCAGAGGACAGGGCATACCACAAACTTCCATGGTTTAGACTCTACTAAGTATACTTCAAAGAAAGGTCTCAAAAACAATATCTCAAGCCATACTCAAAGGACATGGTTCACCACAAACTTCCATAGTTTCACTCTATTGAATCATTCCTAGGACAAACCTTAAAAAAAATATCTCAAGTTGTACTCAAAGGACATGGTTCACCACAATTTCCTTGGTTTCACTCTATTGAATCATTTCTAAGACAACAAGCTAGGTGAAACTGGAGGGAAATTAAGAATCCTCCAATCGGACCTTGTAGAAGAAAACATAAAGATACAGAATGCAAACAAAAATAGGGTGCTCAGACAACAAATCCTAATCTAAAACTTCTGTTTCTTTATCAGAGAAAGATCGATAGAATGGAAAATATATGGAAAAAACAGTGACGAATGAAGGAAACTTCACCATTAACATAGATCAAGGATCCTGTGAACATGCTTGTATTATTGATGATCAAACTAGTTACAATACTCCATGCACAATAGCCCTCTACAACTCAAAGCTTTCTTTAATTCAGTCTAGCAGTCTTCAACTAGCTCAGCAGCAGAAACCAGTTCAATAACTTATCAACCAACCAACAATAGAAATGGATCACACAAGAAATATTTAACTGTAGAATGAGGAGGTGATCTTATTTTAGGGCTTCTGACTATAATTATTACAGATTAAACGAACTCTTGACCTTTAAGACCATGCAAGGCCCAAGGCAAGATAAGACTGACTGTCTATCTGTAATAGTAACTCTTAATTTCACTGTTTGAGCTGATTTCTGGAAATGTTTGAATTTAAGGCATTTTGCAATAACTTTACAATAATTGCTGGTAGATGAAAAATATCTCTGACTATTTGCAATAACTCTTTGATTTTTTATTGAAAGAAAACAAGCTGTAGGTGAAAAAATATATTTTGAAGAAACAACTTCTGTAGGATGAGTCATTTGAATGTGTTTCTGGGTTTAATCTGCCTTTGTTTTATCTTTAATCTCTGCATCACGCCTTTAAACTTTGTTTTAACCTTTATAAATTGTTTCACTATCTTTTCTCTTTTATTCTGCCTTTATCTCTGTTTTATTCATTAATCCTTTGTATTAACCTTTTGATATTTTAAACCTCTGTTGTCTATCTTCATTACCTTTAACCTTTGATTTATGGCTAGTCTTCATAATTTATCTTCGATCTATGTTTTAGCCTCTTAATTCCTTTGATCTTCATTTCTTCCACATTGTCCTTTGACTGTAATTTATTATGATCGTGTCTCTGTTCCTGTGTTTACTTTCTACGTGCAGGGATGCAATTCTTTCATTGCTGGAGGGTTTGATAACCACATACAATCGCGCTTCACCAATGATTAACTGTGACAGAGGGTCTATGGTCCCTTTAATTTGATTGAATCCTTGGATCGTCACCTAGGGCTTCATCCATCGTTAATGGACCACAGGAAGGCTTGGTGGACCTTTCCTCCATTAAACCTACACAAAAAATAATTAATTAACCTAAAAACTATGCGGGAGAGGGTTTACTACTTTTTCCTGAGTTTTTGGGCTATCGAAGGGCATTTTCAGAGGATAAAATGGTGGAGGAGGCTTGGTTCCGAAGGCGGAACCAGTAGGAATTTGAATGCAGGCAGGGGGATTTGAAAAATTCCGCGGAGGGATAAGCGGTTTTGGGAAAAATGGAGGATGTTTATCGCACAGGAAGGGAAGCGGTAATGGTTTTTAAGGGAAGGCGTGCGATACGATACATTTTGTGATGCGTGGCAGGGAAAAACCGCCCATTTTGCGTGGTCGTGTTTGGTTAACCTCTGCGTAATTAAGTTTGTGATATGCAGTGAGGATCGTCGGATCTCAAAGATGGAGATCGAAGGTCGTCGGGTGATCTGGGTTGGTGAGCAGGTAGGGCAGTGGGGTCGTGTTCTTTGATCGCGGCGGGAGGTGACAACCGTTAGATAGAAGAGGTGCGGATCGACGATGTGGAGCAATCTTGAGATGGGGCTCAGGTACATGTGACGTGGTGGACAATTTTTCATGTAGCGCGGGAGGGTTAAAATGTATGCGGGGTTTGCTTAAGGGGAAGGGGCTTAGTGTGAAGAGAATATGAGCAAGGTTAGGGTCATATGAGTGTGGGAGAGCCTTAAGGTTTAAGGGCTCGAGGGCTTAAAAGGGGTGGGTTTTTAATTAAAACAAAGGAATTGGGTTAATGAAACAAAAAGGTCAGGTTTTTATATAAAAGCAGAGTTTTGAATAAAAAGGTGGGTCCCGATATTTAAATAATACAATTAAAACAATGTAAAAGAGGGTCTTTTACATTGTTTTGGAAAAATAGAGGAAAGGGATGAAAGAAATGGGTTTTGAAGGGTTTTGAAGGGGGAAAATGGGTTTCTAAAGGGTGAATGAGTGAAGGAGAGCTGGGGTAAGGAGGGAGAGTGAAAATGAGGTTAACAAGCCTAGAATGAATCTTTTTATAGCAGCAAGGTAAACTTAGAGGGCAGAGGTGAAAAATAGTGAAATTGGTTTATTCAAGATAATGAAGGCAGTGAGATTTCTAAAGATAGCTGATAGGACAATAATGCTATCTTTAGGTGCTTGTAGAACATCCACAGTCATCTAGTGAAATCTGTAGAACACAGGAGGATTACAATGGCTCTAGCTGGGGAGGGCAGCTCCTTTAGGAGGTGTCAAGAACCTCAGAGACCAAATCTATGGAAGAAGAATATCAGTGCCTTGTTTTGCACTTTTGATAGACTCCTTTCTTAAATTTGCTGATTTGTTGCTTGTTCTTTTCAAGATGTGATCTGTAAAATCTGAAAAGAATGATTGCTTCAACTCAACTTCTACCTACCCATCCTAATTTTCCTAACATTTTTTCTTTATTGGGTGCATTTATATTAGCCAACCCTTGACATTATTTTCTTTTGAAAACAGGAAACTAACAACTTGTACACTTATACCTTCAAAAGCTCAGATAAAACTGATGAGCTTTCTTTATTCTCTACCTAATCTATGTATCTGTCAAGATTAAGATGTTTGACGGATTTTCATTCTCTTTTTAAAACAAGAAATTGAAAACACAACCAAATCAGGATTAGACAATCCGATTTTCTATGAGCCGTGGAATTTTGTACAAGTCTGCACATAGATTTTATTTTGCAGAAATTCTTAAAACAAAAAATTTGAGGGCTGTGATTTGGAATTTGTTATTCAATCCCTCTCTTTCTCTTTTGGTTCAAATTTGAGCATTGAAACCAATCCTTTCCTAACCTAATATATTGATAAGCCAAGTTTAGACAGTTTGGAAAATCTTCATTCACTAACCTAACAGCAGAAAATTTAAAACTCATTCAATCATGATTAGGCTATATGACTGAATAAGACTTCTCTTCTCAAAAAGTAGTGGCATTTGAAATTGCACACTTTCAGAAATACTCTTTTTGGTATGGTGTTGTACCTTTTATTTTATCCGCCCTCTTTTCTTCTTTTCTCTGTTTTTTTTGTTTTCATTTTTTTTGACAAAACAATCTGAAACTAAACCTAGATGCTCAAAGTTTAGAACTTATTTTGCATACCTAATCTATCCTAATCTAATTGTTGGGTGTGGAGCCTGATTATCTTGTTTATTTTGTATCACAACGTTGAACCCCTGTACCTTAATGGGGCGGCAACGCCGCCCGTAATTAAATGCTGCCTAGGAGGTCTAGGGGGGACGACTGCGACTTTATGGAGCCTCCCCCTAGCGGGGCGTTTCGGGGGTAGCACCCCAAAGCTAAAAACAAATGTAAAATTGCCTTGTAAAAGTATAGTAATTTCTAGTCAATCTGGGTCGTTCATTAGACGGATGATCTGACGGTAGAATTTTTTTTTAGTTTAGGGTTTTTTTCCCTAGAAGGCAACCCCTTGCTTTGTATGAGGGTATTGTATTGCGGCTGTGAATTGTATGTGTATTCTTAGAGCGAGAAACAAATAGGGAGACTGTGAGAGAGAACAGAGGATATTACAACGGATCTGCTATAGGTTGTGTCTCTTCATTTTGTTGGATAATAGAAAGGATGGATTGGCTGTTCGAGGTGGACGTAGCCCAAACTGGGTGAACCACGTATACCCGTGTCTCTATGGTTTTATGTGTTTTGTGTGCTTGTGTTTTCCGCATATTTTATGTGTTCCATTTCTCTATAATATATAATTTTTATAACACTAATATTTACATGATATACATTCATTTGGTGAACTCCCTTTTCCTATATAACCAATCAAGTAGATGATTCCATGGTTGATCTTGTTTCAGCTCTTTGAGAGTGTTGAAGAAATCAAAAGGCCACTTCCACCTCACTTGTTTTCGAACAATAGTGCTTAATATTTTTCTCACATTTTGCAACAGACTGTTCTTGGAAAAACACACTCCTCCTTTATATTTCTCAAGAAAAACAACAAATGGATCTTGGAATAATACATGATCTAGAGGATTTGAGACATAAGCTTCATTTAGGACTACTCCTTCTTCCACTTGGCTATGCTTGGGACTCTTTTTGGAAAGAAACTCCACCTCTTCCTCACGATCATTTGAACTGGTAGACTCATCATATATTGCAATGTTATCCTCTAGCAAACCTAATGTATTCTGATTGAGAAGATTGAAATATGTGTAAAGGTCATCATGTTGATGAGCAAGAGCACTCTTTGGGAATAAATCTTCTTGAGAAAGCAGTGCAACAACTCTCATGTGATTATAAACTTCTATGTGTTCATTTGCAGTTTGTAATTCAAAGGAACTTGGTGGCTACAAATCTAGAGCTGAGGAGGATTCTATGTCCCAAATGACTGCCTTAGCCATTTTAGGAAAAGGCTCCTCATTGACAACTTTCTCAAGGAGTTAATTATACTTCCCAACATCAATATCAAAACTGAAAGACCGCTGATTTCCAATCACATGAAAGTTATTTCTGACTGACTGAAATGAAGTAGAATAAAGAGTCAGATATTCTTCACTTACATCCAAGTTTTCTAGACTGTCCTTATCAGTGTCATAGCTGGCATGTATTGGCTGATTATTTTTTTCAAGTTGATGAAACTGAACTTCATCCCATAAATCAACTGGTGATTTCTCTGCAATATTAGCTTCTATTTGGAGAAAATCATCATCAGACTGATTAAACTTTGGAGAATCATCAACATAAGTAATGTCACCAATCAAACATATTGGATTAGCAGGAAAATATGTAGAAATGTTATGCTCATATGAAGGTTTAGAGGCTGGCTGTATGTTTATAATCTAATTGATTTATTCTTCAGTTAAAAGAGGAGGAATTTTTCTCTTTCTTTGGATAGCACTACAATAGTTCTCTTTCTCTTGTGAAAGCTGATTCTGAGGCTAAATGTCTTCTTGAGCCTCACTTGGAAGAGATGATGAATCATCACTTGTCTCTTCAGAGAGATCCTGTGGATCTTCCTTTGTTTCCTGATTGATTTCATCCTCAACCAATTCTTCTTGGCTGTCATAAATGTTAATGTGAGAATGAAAATCATGAATTGCTGCTAAGAGATCTTCAGGATGTGAATTTTCTAAATCTTCACCAATATCTACAAGGTATTGTATGATATCCTCAGATTGATCACAATGATTTTCAGCCAATGATAAGGATGGAGAGTTTTCTTTATAATGCTCATAAAATACCTTGTGGAGGTCCTTTAAAGAAAACAAACTACTAGGTTTGAGCCATTCATACCATTCCCTTGCCCTTCCTTCTAATGTTAGCATGAACATTTTCATAAGGCAGTCCTCATGCCATTCAATTTTTAACTTCCATACATGAATATGAAATTTAATGAGATGTAACAAGGGGTCATCAGTCTTTTCATCTTGAAATGTAGGCAGATTTTTGTCCCAATTTATCTGAGGAATTTTGTGTGGGAACCCAGGGATGTGGTATCTGTTCATTGAAGCATATCTCCTTTGTATCTTTGGATCCATGTTTGTAAATCAGAAAGGGTCACTGAATCTTTTCAACCAGTCTAGAGTCTTCTAATAGTGGAGTCTTTAGGTCTATTAAGGGTTGTGGAGTCGCTAGGTGGAAAATTTCAACTTTGTTGTCCACCATCAACATGATTTGGATTACTTAATGCATTCCCAGGGAAGTTTATGAGAACTAGTGGGGTCAACAGGTGAAGGATTTTTACTTGTTTATGGTTGGTTGTTGTTCACCATCAGCAACTAGGAACCATTCTTCGCTAACACTTGATTCATCTAAGTTAAAATGAGGTTTCCTGATTTTTGAGTGAATTTAAGATGTTTATTACTCAGTATTCCCCAGTATGGTCGCCACTATGTTGGCTCCCTGTGATTTGCAAGAGTGGCAAGAACAAACACTGTAGGGGTGACATCAGAACCAATTTGGAATCCTAGGACCTAGCCTTCCTGGATTCAGAGAGGGATCTATCTATATAGGTGTTTTCAATTGATATATAATTGTGCTCTTTGTTCAAGATATTAGGCTAGTTATGAAGTTCTAAGGACTCGTTTGTTTTGGTTGGATTAATTGATAGATCGAAGGATGAATGGTGTGATTAATTGAGAAGATGTTTCAGCTGAACAAATAGAATATAAGAGGCATAAAACCATTGGGCCTTGGAGTCATAAAAGGATTTAATTGTTCTTCAACTCTGCAAGGGTTTTCATAGGGAAAGATAACTATATCAAGTGTATCTCTTAAATTAGGTTGTGATATGAAACAATAATAAGTTGTGAAGGCAACAAAGCTATAGTCAGTTAAGAATATTCTAGCTCTACTTAGACAAGAAAAGCCTTTTAAGGTGACTATTGAGACAAATCAAAGGACAAGGCATACCACAAACTCCTTTGGCTAGACTTTAATAAGAAAACATTTAAGACAACAATCCAGCAATCCTAAGACTACTTTCAGATAAAGAAAACATTCAAGATTAACAATGAGAGAAGTTAAAGAGCCAACAGAAGCTGATCTTCTTTAACTAAACACTCAAAAGACTCTTCAAAGCAACATGTTGAGGCAGACCAGAGGACATGGCATACCACAAACTTCCTCGGTTTAGACTCTACTAAGTATACTTCAAAGAAAGGTCTCAAAAACAATATCTCAAGCCGTATGCAAAGGACTTGGCTCACCACAAACTTCCTTGGTTTCACTCTATTGAATCATTCCTAGGACAAACCTTAAAAACAATATCTCAAGTCATACTCAAAGGACATGGTTCACCACAATTTCCTTGGTTTCACTCTATTGAATCATTTCTAAGACAACAAGCTAGGTGAAATTGGAGGGAAATTAAGAATCCTCCAATTAGACCTTGCAGAAGAAAACATAAAGATAAAGAATGCAAACATAAATAGGGTGTTGAGACAACAAATCCTAATCTAAAACTTTTGTTTCTTTATCAGAGAAAGATGGACATAATGGAAAACATAGGGAAAAAACAATGACGAATGAAGGAAACTTCACCATTAACATAGATCAAGGATCCTGTGAATGTGCTTATATTATTGATGATCAAACCAGTTACAATACTCCATGTACAATAGCTCTCTACAACTCAGAGCTTTCTTCAATTCATTCTAGTAGTCTTCAACTAGCTCAGCAACATAAATCATTTCAATAACTTATCAACCAACCAACAACATAAATGGATCACACAAGCAGTATTTAACTGCAGAATGAGGAGGTGATATTATTTTAGGGCTTCTGACTATAGTTATTACAGAGTAAATGAACTCTTGACCTTTGTGACCATGCAAGGCCCAAGGCAAGATAAGACTGACTGTCTATCTGTAATAGTAACTCTTAATTTCACTGTTTGAGCTGATTTTTGGAAATGTTTGACTTTAAGGCATTTTTCAATAACTTTACAATAACTGCTGGTAGATGAAAAATATCTCTGATTGTTTGAAATAACTATTTGATGTTTTATTGAAAGAAAACATGTTGTAGATGGAAAAATATCTTTTGAAGAAATAACTTCTATAGGATGAGTCATTCGAATGTGTTTTTGGGTTTAATTTCCCTTTGTTTTATCTTTAATCTCTGCATCAGGCCTTTAAACTTTGTTTTAACCTTTATAAACAGTTTCACTATCTTTTCTCTTTTATTATGCCTTTATCTATGTTTTATTCATTAATCCTTTGTATTAACCTTTTGGTCTTTTAAACCTCTGTTGTTTGTCTTCATTACCTTTAACCTTTGATTTATGGTTAGTCTTCATAATTTATCTTCGATCTATGTTTTAGCCTCTTAATTCCTTTGATCTTCATTTCTTCTGCATAGTCCTTTGACTATAATTTTTTCTGACTGTGTCTTTGTTCCTGTGTTTGCTTTCTGTGTGCAGGGATGAAATTCTTTCATTGTTGGAGGGTTTGATAACCACAGAAAATCGCGCTTCACCGATTATTAATTGTGACAGAGGGTCTATGGTCCCTTTAATTTGATCGAATCCCTGGATCGTCACCTAGGGTTTCATCCATCGTTAATGGACTGCAAGAAGGCTTGGTGGACCTTTCCGCCATTAAACCTACACAAAAAACAATTAATTAACCTTAAAACCATGCGGGAGAGGGTTTACTGATTTTTCCTAAGTTTTTGGGCTGTCGGAGGGCATTTTTAGAGGAGAAAATGGTGGAGGAGGCTTGGTTCCGAAGGCAGAACCAGCATGAATTTGAATGAAGGCGGGGGGATTTGAAAAATGGCGTGGAGGGATAAGTGGTTTTGGGAAAACCGGAGGAGGTTTATCGCACAGGAAGGGGAGCCGTAATGGTTTTTATGGGAAGGTGTGAGATACGATACATTTCGCAACACGTGGTAGGGAAAAACCGCCCAATTCGCACGGTCGGGGTTTAGTTAACCTCTACGCAATTAAATTTGTGATATGCAGTGAGGATCGTCGGATCTCGAAGATGGAGATCAACGATCATCAGGTGATCTAGGTTGGTGAGCAGGTAAGGCGGTGGGGTAGGGTTCTTTGATCGTGGCGGGATGTGACAATCGTTAGATGGAAAAGGTGCAGATCGACGGTTTGGAGCGATCTTGAGATGAGGCCCGGGTACATGTGACGTGGCGGACTATTTGTCATGTAGCACGGGAGGGTTAAAATATATGCGGGGTTTGCTTAAGGGGAAGGGGCTTAGTGTGAATAGAATATGAGCGAGGTTAGGGTCATATGAGTATGGGGAGCCTTAAGGTTTAAGGGCTTGGGGGCTTAAAAGGGGTGGGTTTTTAATTAAAACAAAGGAATTGGGTTAATGAAACAAAAAGGTCAGTTTTTTTATATAAAATCAGAGTTTTGAATAAAAAGGTGGGTCCCGATATTTAAATAATACAATTAAAACAATGTAAAAGAGGGTCTTTTACATTGTTTTGGAAAAATGGAGGAAAGGGATGAAAAGAAAGGGGTTTTGAAGGGTTTTGAAGGGGGAAAATGGGTTTTTAAAGGGTGAATTAGTGAATAAGAGCTGGGGTAAGGAGGGAGAGTGAAAATGAGGTTAACAAGCCCAGAATGAATATTTTTGTAGCAGCAAGGTAAACTTAGAGGGCAGAGGTGAAAAATAATGAAATTGGTTTATTCAGGATAATGAAGGCAGTGAGATTTCTAAAGATAGATGATAGGACAATAATTCTATCTTTAGTTGCTTGCTAAACATCCACAGTCATCAAGTGAAATCTGTAGAATACAGGAGGATAACATCTTCTTCTTCCAACCGAGGTGTTTGACGTAGACCCTGTTTCCAATAAAGTAAACGTCATAACCTTAGTTTTAAAGTTGAGAAACTAAGATCAAGTTCATCCCCAACGCGGGAACATGCAGTGCGTTAGTGGCCTAGGTCTTATTTCCAACCTCGGTCTTAAATATTATGGTACCTCTCCCAATAGGGGTACATTTTGCTTTATTACCCATGGCTATTTTAAAACTCATCTGATCCTCTCGGTAGTCAAAAAAACATTCCCGTACTCCCATCATGTGAGGAAAAGCTCCATTTTCAATGTACCAAACATCATAATAAGAAGTGCTTGATACGCAAGAAAATTATTCTTCAAGTCTGGATGCCATAATAAAAACATCATGATCCATCTGTTCTATCATGCTTCTTTCCCTCCCTAGAGAAATGTGTGAACCCTTCTGAGCTGCTGCTGCAATATCAGACTTCTGTCTGCCAGTCGATTCTTCGTTCCTGTTACTCATCTTTGGATCTGATACCATCTGAAATTTTCAATATGAAAAGTCTACAGTTGCAGTGATAGATTTATTCCTCATACTTATTGTTTCAATAAGTTATTTACATAAATCTATTGGTAAATTTCGAAATAAATACTACTGCAACATTCACAAATATATATGCAGAGAAGTAAATAGTAAAGGACATAAGCACAAGAATCAATCACATGTACGTATTTGTTTTTTGACAATTGTCCCTCGTGTTGATATCCCGTGTTTTGACAGTTTGGCAAATCAAAAGACAAGGCAACATCAGAACCAATCTTTAGAGTTCCAGGATCTAGTCCTCCTGTTCTCAGAGAGGGATCTCTCAAATATTTTTTTGCAAAGATTTATCTTGTTTGCTTTGGTTATGGATTTTAGACTAGTTATTAAATGCAGATGTTTGTTTGGTTGGGTTGAGTTGATACAGCAGAATATGAAAGGTCTAGGAAAGATAGAAAGAAAGAGGAAATATCTGGTTCATTGGGTAATGGAGTCAAAATAAGGTCATGAAAAACTCTTCAAGGGATATGGGATATCAAAGGGCAAATATAACTTGGCCACAGGATCCTTTGTTTTGGAATGAGATGGACATTAATGTTTAGAAAGAGAAACTTAATTCTCAACAAAGGGAACTTGAAAACATAACTTAACAATAAAGAGATATTTGATAGACAGGGCTAACCATAAATTCCACAAACATTCTTTAAGAAAATAATGACTTCAAGACAACTTTTAAAATGAAATCTAAGATTCGGGGAACTCCCTATTTCCTCAAAGATTTTATTTTAAAGGACTTAGAAACATAAAAGATTCACTGATAGCTGCATTCATAGAAGAGGGAACACCTAAATAACATCTATGCTTGCAACTATAAAGACCTTCAAAACAACTTTTCAAGCAGGGGCAAAGGGTAAGATCAAAACCGACCTCTTTGATTAACTTAAGACAATGGTACTTCAAAGGGAGACTTCAATAACAGCTTTCAAGTGATGGCAGACAAGCAAGGAGAACCATAAATCATGCTGAAACCAACTATTTGAGCTATCAAGAAAATAAACAAGCATGAAGACTAAAGAGAAGGTTTAAAGCCTCTAAAATACTTCAGCAGAAGAAAACATAAAACAGTGAAGGGTGAACAGGTCTAAGGTGCTTCCAGGAGTCATTTATTAGCCTAAAACTTTCAGCCTACTGTAGTAAGAGATTATGAAACATAATGAAAACAGGAGAAAACATTAAACAGTTAGAATACCTCACCAACAACCAAGCTCATGAATCCAGTGATAGAGCCTTCTCAGGAACAGGCATGCAACATCATCATCAAGACATCCAAGACTTCAATTTGTTTTCAACTTCAACAGACTTGTATATTTATTTCAGAGAGTTTCAATGTTACAAATTGTGCTCAAACAACAACCAACAACCAACCAACACTCACTCATCTTCTGCTGTGGTATATATAGAAGGATGAGGAGGTGAGATCTAAAAAAGATCTCAATTACAATTAATACAGGATTTAAATGGCCCATTGGCCCTTGGGATGCTCAATGAAGGAACATAAGAGGTGTTCACCGTATTAATTGATTCACACTTATGATTTAAGCTGGGTAGGAGTATTTGTTGACCTTTGAGGCACAGGTAGTCTGAAGTAACTCTGCAGATATTCTTTGCATTGAAGGCCCTGGGAGAAAGTGACTTCTTTGGCTGTGTCGAGGCAAAAATCTGATCTTGATCAATAAATTCAGCTCCTGATTGAATCCTTTGAGGCACAGGTGGCACTGTGGTGGTTGAGGAATCAATCTGCCTTAGATATGGCGGTGGAGGCAATATGTCTGATAAACACTTTTGGGTTTTCCTTTAATCTGTGTTTTAGATCCGGGGATTTAGGCGTTTGATAACTGTCTTAGCCTTAAACCCCCCAAATCTGTCCACCTATGCTCTGTTCTGGTTCTTTTTTGATCTTCAACGTCTGATACTCTTTCTCTGCATTGATCTTCATGGTTTTTTTGTCGTGCAGGGCTGCACAGGGTATGTAAGGCATCAATGCCTGTGAAAACATCAATTTAAACCCTGTGGATGATTTCCTCGGAGGAATCGAACAAGGGAGGGTGTTCACCCTCAGTCGCCTAATCTTCTTTGGAAATGACGGAAGATACATTCAAACCTGCAAAAAACACGAAAAAATGTTATATAATCCTGCGTATTTGGTTTACTGCATCGGGGACTGTGCGGAGGAGCGTGGGCCGTTGGATGGCATCATCCAACGGCTGAGATTTAATCTCAGAATGGTCAAAAAGCATGGGGGGAGGAGGATTAAATCAGAGCCGTCGATTCGCACCGAGATCGACGGTCGGGGATGACTACGGGGGGTTCGGATGTACGGAGGAAAGATTTCGAGGGCATACCCCCGTAGTGAAACTGTGCCGTTGATCTGATTCAGTTTGGACGGTCAAGATGAAATCAGGGGGCGTTGAAAGTCAAACGGAGGGAATCTGGAGGATGAGTTTTGGACCGTCGATCAGATCAGATTGACGGCGGAGATGTGATTTCCGCGCCGCAATGGCCTGTTTAGCGCGCACGCACCTTCGTTACCCATCGCACAACTCTGGTTAGCGCTGACCGTTGGATCATCGGGCCCAGATCGGATGACTGTGGTGGATTTCGCTGCATGGCCTGGTCTGATCATTAATGCGCGGGGGATAATTTTAATTCGTGGGGACGGCGGTTTTGGAAAAGGGTACAGAGGAAACGCGTCGCACAGCGTATGGAATCGCTGGCCAACGGGAGAAAACAGCCTTGGGGCCGAAAGCGGTGCGGAAAATACCGCGCGGTTTTTTTTGGAGTGGGGAACAACTGGCGGGGACCACTGGTAAGTTGCGCTCCGCGCCGTTGATCTGTGGATTGGATGAACGGCTGAGATCACTCCACAATTACACGGGCGGGTTTTTAATAAAAATAATGAAATAACGGGTTTTTATAACATTCAAAGGTTTTTTAAACGTTTTTAGGCGGAGAAATAATATTAAAATGGACAAGCGCCCGAGGGTCTTGCAGTTGGTTCTGGCACTCGAATGCATGGAGGAAAAGAGGTAGGGTGCTTAGCCTAAGGGGCTTAAGACCAACGCATAGAAAAAGTGTGTTTTCTATGGTTTTTAATGGTTTTTTAAGGAGATAAAGGCTTTCGGTAAGGTCAAAATAGTGGGTTTTAACCTTATAAAAGGGATTTTAATGAAATGAAAAAGGGAGAAACATGAAATTGTAGGGCTTTCATGGGAAATGGAGAATAGAAAATGAGGTTAATGGTGGAAAGAAGAAAAATGGAAAAGGGTCCTTTGCAGAAGTACTTTGGCCTTTAGAAATCAGCAGGATTTCTGAGTTCTGAATGGAAACAGTAGTGAATATTAACCAAGGATACGGCATTATCAAAAAGTCTTCAAGTATCAGCAATTTTAATCATGAAATTGTTTCTTGAAGGCTATCCAGCATTATTTAGCCACCATCTGATATGACATAATTTTATGGGTGGCTAACACCTCGAAAAACCCAATGTGGGAAACCGATGCAGCAAATGAGGGTTTAATTAAATTCTTCAGCAAATGATTCTTTACAAGGAATATACTAGTAGATAAAATCTAAAAACTCCTGAGACAAAATTCACGGCTCCTCCTGACAAATCTCTGACACCCTGATTAGCCTCTGCTTCTCTCTGTGCATGTCATCATGTTTCTCTGTGCAGTCCCTGCGCTTGACTGCGTAAGTTTGCGTAGGCTCTGCATGAGGTCACTGCGCTGCAGGCCTGTGCTGCCTCCTATGACCCGCTGCGTCCCTTTGTCCCTAACCTCAGTAATTGTTTATTCCCTCCTCCTTACGCTTCTGAAACTCTCCCACTGAGATCAAATTCTATTACTTCAAAATTTATCTCCTTCGGTACTTAGTGTATGCCCGGCTTGTTTTCCAAATCACCCTCAAACCCTCTTTTATAATCTTCTCATTGATGAATCAACGACCCAGCTTAGAAGTCTAATCAATGGCTAAGATTAAAACTTGACTTGATTTTTTTTTCTAGAAGATTCACACTCTGACTTATTAATACCATTTAAATATTTACTTTCCCTAAGTTTAGACTTAGGGTATCCATTAAATAATCAATTATTGTAATAATTCATGAACTGAGTGGAATTTCCACAAACGGTTTCTGAATTCTTTGGAATATTGATGTCCAAGTCTCCTTAAAAATTTTGAGACTTGGAACACAATCTGATCCTACAAAAATCAACAATGTATTTACCTCATTAGCCCCAAGGAAGACCTTCCAATGGTAAAAAAGGTGAAAGGTTATGCAAAAGGTGGATTTTGGAGTTTTCTACAAAAATGCGCTACGAAATTTCCTGTACATGATTGTTTTAGAAGTCAACTTCAAGTTCCATTTATGACCAAATGAAAAATAACTTTGGAAATATGAAGGAGGGTTTTCTTCAGCACAAGCCCATATAAAAAACCCCTCTTTGTTTTTGCAAAGCCATAAGGGTTTGGAAATTATGCACTCATCTTTGAGGCATATTTTTTATAATTTTCACTAGCCAAATTTGTGTAAAAAATTTAAAATTCAACTTGGAAAAGGTCCAACTCATCATACACGTGGCATGATGGCACATCAGTAGTCCAATACACTTAGCAAATTAGTTGGTTTCATTTGATAAGGGTTATTAAAGGAATTTGTTGAGCTATTTAATGAAAGAAGAGTCATTTTTATATTCAATCTCTACCAAATAGAAAATATCCCTAGGAAGTCTCCAAGTGATGTAATCATATTTGAAATAGGTCTCTTAGGTAGGAATTCAAAGCTAGCTCATGTGGAAAACCATTTTTATGAGACCTCACTCTATAAATGAGGTATTTTTATAATTTGAGGAGGTGGATGGATGTAAATCACTATGATACTATTTAATTTTCTTTCTCCGGCTAATTTATATTGAGGTTTTATGTGTTTGTGTCCATATATCTTTTGAATATTGATTCAACTTTCTTATACATTATTACTTGGAATTCATAAAATCTTATGCTCCAACTTCCTTTATGTATTATGTTAGCTGTTAGAGTTATTGTAAAATCTCACGTGTCTCAGTTTGCATGAACGATACTCATTTGTAATTGAATTTACACGCTGGCCCATGCCCAATGGTAGCCCTCGCTCGTCTTCCACCTGCAAAAATCATCTAAAAGACATATAAGAGTTAGCCATATTCATTATAATCTTGTTTCTTTAATATCTTACCTTTTTCTTGAGAGAGACCTCTCTGGTTGGAAGGGATAACTTCCAACCCCAAGTGGTTTGAAATAGTTACATCAAATTGACTATTGAACAGCCCAATTAGTCCCAGTTTGGTGATAAAATTTTGGAGCATTTGTCGGGAGCTCGAAGCTGATAACATTGTGTTCAATCAAAACAATTGAACTCTTGAAGGTAGCAGGAGATCAGAAATATTCGAGGTTGTACTTCTACCTTGGTGACTCCATTCTTGAAGAATTCACAAATTCAAAGCTTCATGGTGACTCCACCGATTGAAGACTAGTAGTTTCAAGAAGTTCCAAGTTGAGTTCTACTAGAAGAATAAATCCCAGGTATGCTCCTATGGATCAGTCTCACATCTATGGTTTTCCAGATTCTATTCCTCGTGTTGATTATTTAACCCATCTTCCCATTTTCAAAAATTAAAAGAAAGGTGATGTTGGTCTACATTTGGTTAAATTCCAAATACGTGTATGTAGACTAAGGATCGAGTTTCCTGAAGATTGTCACATGAAAATGTTTATGGCTACCATAGAAGACAAAGCTAGAGTATGGTATGAAGGGTTGAAATTAGGAAGCTTTTGTTCTCTTAAAGATTTTCATGAATATTTTTTTAACATTATGGGAAGTATCATCCTTTATCATCATTGTTTCAAGGCTATCATAATATTTGGAAATGTCTTATTCAATATATTAAAAGTTTTGATGAAGATGTAGAATGTATGGATGATGAGGAGATATGAGGGGCACTTTATGAATTTTCTTCACAAGCTAGATGTTATCATGATCAAGAAATTTTCCAAGAAGAAAATGTCTCTTCTTTGCTTGAAGATAAAATAGATCATCAATTTAATGGTCAAGTCATATTACATGAAATTTATGAGGATTTGCAGCCTTGTCAATCTATATGGAGTCAAAGGTATGAGCCAAATTATTCATTTTTTTTAGCCCATTCTTTTTATAAGATTTTATGTCAAGAAGAAACTCCTAAAGATTAGTTTGTTGAAAATAAATGCATGAAAATTATGAACAATGAGGTAACATGTGATGAAAGTTCACTTTTAGGTAAACTTGAAATACATGAAGAGCTGAATATATAGGTTTTATCTATTCTATTTTAGAATCATCAAAATGACATGGAGGATATGTATAAAGTTGTTTGTATAGAAGTTGTTAGTGTTCATAATCAAGATGACAATCCTCAAGAAAAACTACCAAAGATTATATATGATTTGTTTGATAAGAAAGAGATTAGTTTTGATACACACAATATGGATGTAATGTTTGAAGATGTTCAAGAATTCATGAATGGTTTAAATGAAAGGGAAGACAAATCTATTGTTGTCTTTTTATTTGATGATGTTCTTGAAATTGAAGACATAGGACAAAAGAAGCCATCAATTATGAATGGATTCAACAGTCATGGTTTTATTCATCAAGAAGAGAAGATTTTTCATGGTTCCAAAAATCCAATAGTAAGTTTTTTGTAGTCACCAGTCAAGACAATTTTTGTGTTTTTTATGGAACAAGGTTTCAATTTTCATTTCGAGTTGCCAATAGATTACTCACTTCCGATGTTGTTCAAGCACAATCAAGAAGCCCAAGTGTTGGATCAATTCTTTGACTGGTTATACTGGAGGTTTCATATTGCTTGAATTGAAAGTTTGGTTTCCAGTTCTTAGTACATAAATAAGCTTGATGTGCAAGCATCTCTTTCAGCATTTAGTTTGAATATTGTAGTTGCAAGTTTCGGTTTGTACATGTGTTTTTGATTCAAGAGCATGTCAAGGATCAAATATAGGCTGAAGAATATGACAGGTGGTTAGGAACTGCAAAATGGATAAGGAACTGGAGTTGTTGGTATGATACCAAAATGGTTTGAAAGGTGAAATCTTTTGGGCCAAACCTCGGTTACAGATAATGTAGTGGTATGACCACCACAATGGTCGCTCCGTTCATTTCACCATTCCAAACAATGTGATCTCTCCCCTTTTGAAGACAAAAACCACCTGCCTATAAAATATTCAAATAGGATTGCTAAGATACAACATCCCTACCAACCAAACTAAATAATGATGCATATTTCCACACCGGGCAACCTTGCTGCCAATGCAAAATGACCTGTGATAAAAAAGAAAATACCTTTCTGTACCAACGTGTGCCTGAGATGTTCATCTAGATGAACATCTGAATCAAAGCCCCTGATTCGATCACAACCCAAAAGAATGATCTGTACATTTCCAAATTTCCAGGCAAGCCTGCCCAAGAAGAGGGACACCACCCTCTTGAAAGACAGCCAAATATATGATCCTCTATTCGAGGGAAGTGATGCATGTCGATATATCTAGAAGAGCGACGAACCTTTGAGATATTTATATCTAATGAGGGTCGTCCAGAAGCCGGAACCTATAAGTGCTCTCCAGAGGGATTTTACTAAAAGGGCCTAAGAAAAAGAGCGCAGGTCTAGCAAACCCCAACCCCCAAATTATTTAGGGATGGTGAGGGAGGCCAACTTGTATAGGTGGAATTTCTTAGCACCCTTTTCCCCTGACCACCGCCATGTTTCATTCTCATTTTGATGAGATGGGAGCTGGGCTCTAGAATCCCATGGTGGTATGACTAACAACATGGAATTTCTTGACTAATAACATGGAATTTATTTTGTTACAGGAGGGTAGTCATCGATTTCTGATTGTCTTGCTTAGATTCACTATCCAAAATTTATGTGCATAAGGGCATAGAAAATTACGTACATCAGGTTCAATTCTACTTGGAAAACTCAAATTTCTTATTTCTTCTTGAGTATATATATGTTTGAAGTTATTTTACAATGATTTCTATCAATCTCACTTACTAATGATTTGGCTCGGTCTCCCAGTCCAAGACAATCTTCAAGATCTCGTCCATATTCAAAAAGTAGGTTGCTAGTCATACTCTAGATAGGCATGGAAGATATGGCTCTTCGTCCAAGAGATATCGAGAGAAATGAAGGTAATATGTTTTTGGTGTTGTGTCATCTGATATTTTAGATGGTGCACCTGTGTTTGTTTTGTTAATGCTAATATTGAATGTTCTATTGAATTTAGATCTTTTGATTTGCGTGAATGTTGAAGACTTGTCAAGAAGTGGCATTTTTACTTGGCCTACTATCTTTTCCATCATGTTTTCTGGATTTTAGTCGATTTTTTTGGGTACCTCTATTACATTAACATTGAAAGAAAAGGGGCAGAAAATATTTGGGCACCTTTATTACAGTAACATTGAAAGAAAAGGGGCAAAAGATATGCCATTTCTACAGGGATCATTTTTTTTTTTATGGAATCATGAAATTTATATTTCATGGTTAGTCTTAATGTGCAAAATTTGCACTTAGGGTAAAATGAGAGCATCATGCATATTTTTCCATTTCTATGTTTTTCTAAGCATAAAGTCGCAATGTCATGTTAATAGTTGAATCAACACTACAAATATTTTTTTAAACCATTTAGAAATTTCAAGTTGGATTTAGTTTTTGAATTTGCTGCAAATAGTTTGCATCCTATTTTAAGAAAAACAACTAGCAAAAGAGATGCCTACCAGGCTCCTTCGGTATGAATGGTTCCTTCTTCAACATATCCAACCCTTGTTTATAAGTTGCTGTATTTTTGTCAATATTTGAGTGCGATTATGAATTGGTGGAGGCTATGGAGACTCATCTGGATCTCGACAGATACCTGGATACATGGAAGACCTCTGTAGTGACATTGTATTCCCTGATCAAGGTAAGTCCGATCTTCATCGTTCTCTACAATTAATTGTTCTCTGTATTCTTATTTTATGAGTATGTAGGAACCTATGTTACGAGAAACTATCTTAAATGAAACACGACAAATGAGAAATGAAACGAAAATAGGAAATGAAACGAGAAACAAAATTTGAAGCTATTTCTTATAAGAAACAATATAAGAAAGGAGGAGAGAGAAAAATAAAAATTAAGGTCTTTCTTATAAGAAATGTTATAAGAAACAAGGAGAGAGAAAAATAAAAATTAGAGGTGAATAATATGAAACTATAAACAAAAACAAAATTTGAAGGTTTGGCTTTTAATAAAGGAGGAAAGAGAAAAAGAAAAATTAAATGTGAATAATATAAAACGGGAAATGAAACGGAAACAATACCAGAAACAAAATTTGAAGGTTTGGCTAGGAGAGAGAAAAAACAAAATTAAAAGTAAATAATATGATACAAATAATTAATCATAAAAATCTAGTGTAAAGAAACATTCATAAATAGTTCACCATAATATAAAACTTTCATGTGTTGCAGACACTTTTTTGTGGTAGATTTTCAAAATCCCCGTATGTATTTTATATGGGTTCATGTAATTACAACTTACAAGTCTAATTGCTGAAGCGAAGGAAAAACAACTGTACATGATGATGACTTTCTACAAAAATGCAGATTGTTGTACCTGGTTTTAATACACAATCTTAAGTGTTTCCAGAAACAATCCATATTTAAAATGATTACACCATATAAAGCAATGCTAGCACATGGCAAGTTGCAAGCTAAGCAAGACTTTATACCACCAAGTCAAACAATGAGGAGACTATTGGAATTTTTTTTTTGTCAAGACTATGTATATCTTTTTTGTCAAGGTTGTATCCTTGTAAATTTCAGATTTTATTCCATTAACAATTTTGTATCCTGGTAATATGATACTAGAATGTTAACTTGAGTATCCTTGTGAACATAAATTTTAGTTTTGGTCTCTTTTAATTAACTTTACATGGGGACAAGAGACAAGTGAAAACATTGAGACCACATAATACCTTGTGCAGAATACAAGAGACAAGTGAAAACATTGAGACCACATAAGACCATGGGCAGAATCCATATGTATTAGGATGATTAACATAAGACCATATGCAGATGATTAACATGAGACCATGTGCAGATTTTAGGCTTATTCTTAGGTAATTAGATATATTTTTTGAGAAGATGCAGATGCAATATTTGAGAGTCAATGTGGTACTGGTAATTTGTAAGAGTAGACATCTTATGGCTAGTGGAGTTAACATGAGTTTGGACACGAAATCCAGAAACGTTTGCATGATCTGATGTAAGAAATGACCCGTTTCGCAAGCAACGAGTTTCTGGCCATGAAAAACGACAATGGAAGTACAAGACAGGGTTTCCCATGCTGTCTGGTTTCTAGCGTGGTTTCTCCCAGAAAAAAATGCCCCTCGTCCCGTTTTTGGTAACTATGCAAAATCATTCCTGCAATATAATTCATTCAACAGGATAGAAACAGAAACAAATGCAGTGTATTTCATTCTAGGGATTTGGGAGCTAACTACCTCAACAGAGGCACATCTTCACCAACATACCTAATTGATAGAGGGAGCAACAAGAAAAAACAAATTAAAACTCTGGAAGTTAATGGCAGAGGAAAAGTGAGTAGCAGATCTTAGTTGAGGAGGAAAGAAGGAACTGACTCCTTTGCTCCTTTGCCCCTTTCTCATGTTATTCTACATGCTATGTAGACAGAGGGGAATTGTGCCTTTTGCACGCTATGTAGACAGGGGAATTGTGGGAAGAAGGAACCAGAAATTGTGAATAGAAGGAACTAATTCCTTGGCCCATTCACATGCTACATAGACAGAACCATGTGCCACAGATAGTGCAAGTTATGACACTGCAAGCCTAATGATCTTGACCAAATAGTGACTTCAACCAAACTACATGACGTCATCAGAATATCAGAGGGAGGACGATCAATCACTATGACTAATATCTACAGTTTCACTAAGAAGAACCTCACAATGTGACTAATATCTATAGTGTAACTAAGAAGAACCTCACAATGTGACGAATCTCTACAGTGTCACTGAGAACTCACAATAAAAACTTCGGCGTAATTAAATTTAAATTTTATATTACTGAATCATAGTTTTTATGTTAATATTGTAAAATTTCTATTATCTTGTAGAAACTTAAGACATGTGGACATGTACACTTGCATTCTTGGCTAACTCACAAACTGGGCATTTGTCTAGCCTACTCTCACAATCCTTGTAGGCACAGAGATGTCTCCACGGAAGCAAAAGCATGCACGAAATATTGGTTCTGCAAACTTTGCAAGTTCTCTTTTCCATGAGCTCTTTGTTTTCCCTGAGGGTCCTAGAATGGACATCCTCTGTTTTCTGTGAGGGTCTTGGAATGCACATCCTCTGTTTTAAGTTTGAGCTATAGTTCATCATAAAAATCCAAAAATATAGTTATTTAAATTGAAAGCACCATTGACGAATCAATGCTCAAGAAAAAAATAAAATTTATAACTTTTTTTAATAATAACTATTCTAATAATTAATTATTATTATTTTTAATAAATATTATTTATATATTTATATTTTTAAATTTATAAATAATATATAATATAAATAAAATCATATTTGAATTATGAATAAAAATTATATAGAATTTGAAAAATAAATTAAAAAGCAATTTAATTTGAGCAAGCAGTTAAAATTTATAATTTTTTTAAACTAGTGCACAGTGTATCTGTACATTGAATTGATGTTTGGGGATCATAACTTGTTACATGAGATTTTTTTTTTAATTTTTTTTTCGTATTTATTTATTTAGGTTGATTATAGTTCCTCATTTTTAGGTTTAAAATTGAAACTAGATGAGGAATGAACCTCATAAAATCTACGCAACGTATGTTTCTATGCATATATGAATTTTCTAATTACCAATAAATTTGATAAAACTAAAAATTATCCATTGAAAAAAAATACCTGTTAAATTCAATCGATGCCTCAGCCTGGCCTCTCTCATCAGTGCCCATAAAGTCAGCCTCCAACTGCAGTGCATTCGCTTGCCGATCAGGAACTCTGACTTGCAGGTTAGCCTGCCTGTCATGATCTTCAGCCTCGGATCATAGTGCATTCGGCTGCCTGCCAAGATCTTCAGCTCCCCCCCGCGGTTTGTTTCCCCCCATAAAATTCGTTGACTAATGTTCGTTTTCTCACCCGAAATATTCACCCTCCAACTACAGTTCAATTCCCCCCATAAAATTCCTAGACCGCTGCTCCTTTTCCCTCTCCAAATGTTGTTCGTTTCCCCACCTGAAATCTTCAACTTCCCATTGACTGTCATTTATGTTGGAATGAAAAAAGAGTAAAGGCATTTTTGATCCTTTTTGTTTCTGCTTGAGTCCATCCAATACTCTTCTTAACCATACTTCTTGACATGTTGTTGAAGTTGCTGCTACATATTCTGCTTCTATTGATGATAGTGTCACAATAGGCTGCTTCTTAGATGCCCATGCTATCATACCTGAACCAAGATGAAACACATAACTGGATGTTCTCTTCCGATCATCCAAACTGCCTATAAAATCACTATCTATGTATCCACTCAAATCTTTATTTTCTGTACTTGCATACATTATGCCATAATCTCTATTTCCTGCTATGTATCTCAGAATTATTTTTCCAACACTCCAATGTGTGTCTTTTGGAGTCTCCATAAACCTGGAAATCAAACTCACTCCTTGCATAATATCTGGTCTTGTAGCTGTGAGATACATGAGGCTGCCAACCAATCTTTTGAATAGAGTTGTATTGACATCGGATCCTTAATCATCTTTACTTAACGTTGTACCTGTTGCAACTGGTGTAGGTCCAGGTTTGCAATTATCCATCCTGAATCTTTTCAAAAAATCTCTGGCATGTTTATTTTGGAAACAAAAATTCCTTTCTTGGATTGCTCAACTTCAATGCCAAGA
The DNA here is from genome assembly GCA_034641835.2 of Pinus albicaulis. NCBI lineage: Eukaryota > Viridiplantae > Streptophyta > Pinopsida > Pinales > Pinaceae > Pinus > Pinus albicaulis. Next base: position 1,229,221,580 of record CM076570.1, on the reverse strand, counting down.
AAATATTTCATGAGACCAAGATCTGTCATCTCAAATTCTTTCATCATGGCTAATTTAAATTCATCTAGCTTAAGATCACCTGTAAAAATAATGTCATCAACATATAAGAAAACAATCAAAATTTGTCCATGCTCATTTACCTTTGTGTATAAGGTAGGCTCAATGTTGCTTCTGCAAAATCCATTCTTAATCATGTAACTGTCGATTCTACTATACCATGCTCTAGGTTCTTGCTTAAGTCCATAGAGTGTTTTCTTCAATCTGTAAACTTTATCTTGTTTACCTTCAACTTCATAACCTGGAGGCTGTTGCACATAGATTTCTTCTTCTAGAATTCCATTCAAGAAGGCTGTTTTGACATCCATCTAATATACTTTCCACTTGTTCTGAGCTGTTGTGGCTAGAACTGCTCTTACAGTATCCAATCTAGCTACCGGAGAAAATGTTTCCCCAAAGTCTACTCCTGGTTGCTGCGAGGATCCTTTTGCTACAAGTCTTGCTTTAAATATGTTAATCTCACCTTTCTCATTCAACTTTGTCTTGTACACCCACTTCACACCAATGAGATTTTTATCCTTTGGTAAATTAACCAAATCCCATGTATCATTCTTTTTAATAGAATCCATCTCTTCATCCATGGCTTGCACCCAATTTTCATCTTTGATTGCTTCTTCAAACGAAGAAGGTTGGAATGCCAACAATGCAAAATTTGAACTAACATCCAAATCATCACACATATCTTTTGAACTTCTCATATTTTTCTTACCATTGCTTGATTCATTACCTGATTGACTGCTTGGAGAATTCTAATCTGTTGATCTGCTTGAAGATCCATGCTGTTTTGAAAATCTTGGAGTCCTTGCTAGTATGACTCTGTTTGGTGTCATCTCTATTGATTCGTGCTGCTCCTTTTCTGATACATCATCCTCTTCCATAAATGGTGCTTGTGCATCAGTTGGTTTGTCTACAGTCCCATTCTATGACTCTTGTTCTTTGAACATAACATCTATGTTGATTATTGTCTTCTTGGTGACAGGGTTATACAATTTGTAAGCTTTTGACTGCTCATTATAATCAGTAAATATACATTTTTCACTTTGATCATCTAATTTGCCTCTTATTTTCTTAGGCACATGTGCATAGGATACACATCCAAAAAATCTAAAATGATATACATTGCATGACATACCTGACCATGCTTCTTTTGGTACTCTGTTCATCACACTCTTTTTAGGAGATCTGTTTATCACATAAACATCACATGCAACTGCTTTTGCCCAATACTCATTAGACAAGTTTCTTGCTTTCAACATGCTCCTTGTGATGTTCATGATTGTTCTGTTTTTTCTCTCTGCTACACCATTCTGTTGCGGTGTGTATTTGGTTGTAAACTATCTTCTGATTCCATGTTGTTTGCAGTACTCATGGAATGCTTTCTAACCATATTCTCCACCACGATCTGATCTCAATACCTTGATCTGTCAATCACTTTGGTTCTCTACTAAGGCTTTGAATTCTTTGAACTTTGAAAAATTTTCAGACTTCTGCTTCAAAAGGTAAACCCAAGTCTTTCTGCTATAGTCACCAATAAAAGTGAGGAAGTAACAACTTCCACCAATCGACTGTGTCCTCATAGGTCCACACAAGTCTGTATGCACCAACTCAAGTGGTTCTTTGCTCTGTATGAAACTCCTTTTGGAAAAATTTCACGGTGTTGCTTTACCAAGATGTAACACTCACAAGTGCTATTGGGTTCTTTGATTGGAGGTAAACCTCTGACCATCTATTTCTGCTGCAACAATCTTAAACCGGAAAAACACAAGTGTCCAAACCAAAAGTGCCATAACCAGTAATCATTAGAACATGTAGTTGTAAAAGAACTAACCTGATCATTGTAGTTCATAATTAGAGGGAAGAGTCTGTTCCTCATCATCTGCACCTTTGCAATCAACTGCTTCCTTGGGGATTTATCATAAATAACACATTGTTGCCCCTAAAATATAATTTTGTATCATTTCTGTGTCAATTGACCAACACTTATCAAATTGTGTTTAAGTCCAGGCACATAATATACCTCTGATATGGTCTTTGGCTCGCCCTGCTTGGTCACAATGTTGACCACTCCTTTGCCATCTACATCCACAGCCTTATCAGTCCCCAACTTTACCGCTGTCTTCATAGATTGATCCAAATTTGCAACCAAATTCTTGTTTCTTGTCATGTGGTTACTGCAACCACTGTCTAATAGCCAGACTTTATCAGATGGTTCATGCATGGTGTTGCATGCTAGGAACATGGAGTTAGTATTCTCTATACTAACATTATCTCTCTGATTTCCTTGATCAAATATCTTCTTCCTGCAATCACAAGCATAATGAACAAATTTATTGCAATAATAACATTTGGTTTGTCAAACCTTTGATTATTGTGAAAGCGTCTACTGCTGCTGCTTCCACTTTGATGTTCATGCTCTTCTCAGCCATCTCTCTGACCACCATAGCTTCCTCCTCGTCCTCTGCCTCTGGATCGACCTCTGCCTCGACCTCTTGAAATATAAACTTGAATTTGAAGGCAGTTTCTAAAGTGGAATCCTTATTTTTGTCTATCCTTGCCTCATGTGATAGAAGTGATCCCATCAACTCATCAACTATCAGTTTTTCCAAATCCTTGGCTTCTTCTATGGTTGCTACCACAACATCAAACTTGGTAGACAAAGATCTAAGAACCTTCTCAATAAATGTTCGATCTTTAATATCTTCACCATATATTTTTAACTGATTTACTACAGACGTGACAAGATTCATGAAAGAATCGATGTCCTCTGTCTCCTTCATCTGTAGACTTTTAAAATCTCTCCTAGTATTCTGCAATTTAACAATATTGACTTTGGTTATACCTTGGTAGCTTATTGCCAAAGTTTCCCATGCTTCCTTTGTTGAATAATTTATCATTATCTTCTGGAATACTGCTCGGTCCACTCCCTGCTGGATAAGAAGTAACGCTTGTGTATTCTTCCTCTTGTCTTTCTTCCATTGTTCCTTGTCTGCATTACTGAGGGCTCATTCTTCTGCGTCATTCTAAGGTTCTGAAAACCCAAACTTGACATGATCCCAAACATCATGCGCTTTTAACATGGTCTCCATTTTAATAGCCCACACATCATAATCTTTCACAGTGAAAGAAGGAAGTTGTGGCTGAAAACTTGATGTGGCCATCTTGCTTCAAAAAAAAAATTGTTATGATAAAACCCTAAATGTCTCTTTTTTATGAAAGCTTTGCAAAGCTCCTTAAATAACCTTAAAACCCTATGTTTTATAAAAAAAATCTTTTATAAAAAATATTTTTATGAAAAAAAAAAATCTTATATAATAAGCCCCTTGAAAAAAAAGCTTCAATTATAATATTTTCAAAACTTTAAAAATTCCCTTTTAAAAATATTCCTCAAATCTCTTCTTCGTGTGCTTTATGAAGAACCTTTTAAAAAATCCTTTAACCTTCGTAATATGAAAATCTCCGTTGAATACTTTAAAAAAAAAATATCAAACCTCTTTGAAAAAATCTCCTTGGAAAGCTTACGTACCCTTTTCGAATATGCCAAATCTTTTGAAAAGTAAATGCTCCTTTTAAAACAAATATACATACTCCTTTTAAAAAGTTAACGCATGCTTGAACCAAAGTGCATAGTTTTTGTATTACAAAGCTGCGGCCCTGCGCACGTGTTGCATTAAAAAAGTGCGGACCTACACGCTCTTTAATGGTTCAAAGATTTTGTAAATTAAAAAAAATAAAAAAATGCCGGCCATCTTCTCTGCCTCTGCTCGCCCACGGATTTTGTGATTCTTCCTCAGCTCTGATACCAATTTGTTGGAATGGAAGAAGAGTAAAAGCACAATTAACACAAATATTTCACACAATAACACAAACACGAGCTGCGGCTCTATATTAATCACACAAACTTCAATCAGTCTCAATGAATACAATGAACTCGACGATGGGTATTTATCCTAACTTACTTGACATGCACACACTCATATGTCACATAACTGAACTTTCTCATCACTCACTTGACTCACTCTCTAACTCACTCACCAAATTTATATATCACATAACTTGACTAACTAACCGCTTACTTAACGGATTGTCTAACTATGCATGCGGGAGGTAATTACATATTTTAACAGTTTCTCCCTTCAAATATTAGAAATATTGGGCATATACTTGCAGTTTGTTTTCCCAATAGAAGCTTTCACTTTCCAAGTGTTGTTTGTTTCTCAGGCTGAAATCTTTACCCTTTACCTGCAGTTCATGCAACTCCTCTTTACACAATTTCAAGTCTTTAAACAATGCCCATACTATCAAATCTCTATGAGGAGCTTCAAATTTTGGCATTGGAAGATTGGTTTCCTGCACTAACCCCCTTATGCTCTTAAGACTGCAACTTCCAGAAAAACCTGGAGATGCACCAAAGATATCAATGTTTCAACACCTAGAAACTCCTCCACTGCTTCACACTTTCTCATGTCCAATTCTTTAAGTTTTGCTAGACCACAAAACCCTATAATTTTCTTCAATGCATCACATCCATTCAAGTCAAATAATATTACTATTGTGGGCAACGCTCCAACCTCCATCAGTTCTAAAGAATCATTGATGTCCAGCTGTTGAAGGTTGGGGCAAACACCTTCAGCAAATGATAATTCCTTTATTCTTGTGTCGTGCATGTCTAACTGTTTTAGTTGAAGAAGCATGCCCTTGTGAATAGAAGAGTCCAAAAATCTGCGCTCACTCTAATGTGTTGATGCATCTTCTACCTCAAAGTTTTCCACTCTGCCAAATGGCACTTATAACAGCGGACATCTAGTTACTTTTAAAATTGTAAGACTCTTTAACTCTCTTAAACTTGCTGGTAAATACTCTATTCTTCCACAATCCATTTTGAGATCTGTCAATTGGTTCAACTCTGAAATTGAGTCCGACAAACATTTCCAAATCCCACCAAAGAGTGTCAAGTGCTTTAAGCTCTTTAGCTTACTAAGTGACAGAGGCAACATTTGCATAGAGGATTCCTGAAAGGATACTCTCAGAATTTCCAAGTTTCTTAGGTTTCCAATATCACTTGGAAATTATTTAAGGTTTGCATTCCATAAGAAAATTTTTTCCAGGGACCACTGACGTATGACCTGAGGAGGCAATACTTCTACTTTCAGACAATCTGAAAGTTCTAAGCTTTCCAGTGTTCAGATATTTCCTAGAGTTTCTGTTTTGAAGATCAACTAGGAGCAGCCCTTCAAATGGAGATGTTTAAGTCCAATTAAATTCTCGAAGGAATGTGGCACCGATTCCAAAATGGAGCACCCATACAAACAAAGATACTGGAGATTTGTAAGATTCCCAAAAGAGTTTGGCAGCGTTTCTAAATTGTAGCTACCAGTCATGTTAAGATGTTGGAGGTTTGAGAGATTTCCAAACACATTTGACAGAAACGTCATGCTTGCACGCATTCTTAAATGTTTCAGGGAGTGGAGAAGAAAGAATTCTTCTGGTAATTCTTCAATAGTGCATCCCAGCTCAATATTTTCCAAGTGCTTCAACTTCCCAATAGACTTTGGCAACTATAAATGGGCTACATCAATATCCAACTCCCTCAACTGCATAGGTACCTGCAATGATTTATTCAAGTTAAATTAAAAAACCTCTACCTCCTATGAAAGGAGAAAAATATACGCACAAACTTTTAATTACTGAGAAGAACCATCATGCAACACAAAAAATTTAATTACTGAAAAGAACCAGAACACAACAAAATAGTTACCTCACTACCACTCTCCCACAGTGTTTCCAATTGGACCTCACCGCCAAATATTTCTAAAACTCTCAAGTTGTTTATTGGAATACAGGAAGGCAGAGAAAAATACCGACACGACCGATCAGAGGGAACAACCTCTGAGCACCCAAGACGCGAGGAAGAAGCAATTTTCGAAACACTTTCGGAGAACCCATGTTAGAAAGAAACAATTTCCGAAACTTGTTCCGAGATCCAATTGAAGGAGGAGACAATATAAAGTGATTGGATATGATTTCACACCATTCACCTTCAACCCTCAGTAGCTGCAAGCCGCACACACGAGCAAAAGGATTTCCGATCTCCAGATGATTTTCCAAAGAAATGTCTGATGTTTGTAGGTTAATTCCGCGTACCTGAATTGTTTAGTCAAAAATATTAGAAACAAGAGACAACTTTCAAATTTTAATAATTCAAAAGATGAAAAACACATTTCACTGACTATAAATTTAAGAGCGGGATAATCCATAGAGCTTCAAACAATTACCAATGATTGGTGGGGCATGTTATAAAGGGCGTTGTCTGTTAGGCGCCAAAGGCGAACCTTCGGCTCTTTCACTACCAAAGCTCTCCCCAAATCTCTGAGGTGATCATGCATTCTGTTGTACCAATCAGCCTCCCCCATTTGAATCTTGGCCATAGTCTCTTTCCCTCTTTCACCGCTGCCCCTCCCCGCATCAGAAATGCATTGAAAAAGGGCTAAAGTCCACTTTTTAAAGATTATATAAGGTTTGGCCCCTTTTCCCCCTAGCTCCGTGCTTCCTTTTGCATATAACCAAGCACTGCCCCTTTGAGCGTTTATCGCAGATCTCATAATTGCGCAATCGCATGTCCGCCTCATCGCAAAAGCGCAGTTTCCCGCGCGCGCTATTCCCCCGCCATCGCAGTTTCCATTTTTGCGATCTGCGCTCAACTGACCACCCCTATCGCACAGCGCAGAGCGTGGAATTTTGGCTATTCCATTCTTCTGCCATCGCATTTTCTCCTCTTGCGATTTTGCGATATGTGCTCCGGGTCCCACCTCTAAAGTCTTTGTTTCGTTGTTTTGTCGCGTCTTTCCATTGTAACTCCTCCGAAAGTTAATCTTCTGAGCTTTTCGTACCATCAGCGCCCATTCGTCGTGTTTCGTTGTGTGCCTACGTGTCATCCACTGTTTCTCCATTGTTCATATATTCTGATTATGTGTCACATCTCTGCGTTTTGGTTTGAATTCTTCTCCCCGCGCCATTTCATCATCCCCTCATATCTGTGCTACTACTCTTGTTAGTCTTGCTTTGTCCATTATCTCTGTCATCAGTTGTATCCAACAAGTTTTGGTTTTTGCAAGGGCTCCTGATGGGAGCAAAATTGGCGGAAAGGATCCTGGGGTCACTATGATGTGACCGCCATTAAAGAAAGGTACTTCGATCCATGGAAATCTCCAGAGAAAAATCAAAAGGAACGCATTTGGACAGATGACAACATTAATGCAACAACAGATTATTAATGAAGAAACAATGAATTCAGAGTCCAGCTCGAAAGGAGTTCCAGATTTAAATTCAATAACAGAAGATCGAAAGTACCACGCATGGAAGTAGGCGCCTCCAGGTTTTAATTGCCGCAGATCTTCCTGCTCCAGAAAGAGGCCGAATGTTTACATATTTTATTGTTTGTGTCTTGTGTATAGGTGGATTTCCATTTCCAACCTTCTTTTCCAGAAATAAATTGTGAAGTACAATCATTTATGTTCAGTCATTCATAAGTATGGGCGCGAATGTTTTCCGCCATTTGATTCAAAATAAGTCATTAAATGTTCTCCATCTACCTCCTCCTCTAGATTTCTCTATCTGGTCTATAAAAGCTAAAAGAAAAGACATTGTAAGGTTTCCGATTTCTATCAGCAAACTGTGCAGCGAGAAGACTTCTGTATACATCTTGTAACTTTTCTGTATGAAGTTTCAGAGCCCGTAGGGTCTCAGTGAGGAGGGGTTATAATTGTATTGAGGATTCTGGTCTTTGATATTTCACAGTATGTAATTTCTCTTATGTGTTAATACATTATCTTATTTCATGCAGTTTATCTTCTTGTATCATGCTCTAGAATGTGAGTGGCTCACTAGTTTGCAGTTAGGATTCATCTTAAGTGGTGGCCTTTCTGGAATTAGTCAAGCGCTTTAAATAGGCCTAGTCATGATATACTGTTCCATGTTCACTCTTTCCGTATTTTCTGCTATATTAGTTGCTTGAGGAGGGTGCTTTTAAAACGCCATTGTCATATAAAGATTCGTAAATCGGTGCGCCCTTATATGGTTCTGTTGTGTATCTGGGTATCAGTCTCATGCCAGCTAATATCTTCTTATGTTTCCTCACTGCACTCACTTCCTGATATTTGATTTCTGTGATATATTATTTGAATTGGCCCTCTTTATGATTGCCTCTAACCGTCCGATGTTCTGAGACTGAGTTTACATATTGTCTTAGCATTATTCTTTATCCCAGTCTCCTTTCCTATAGAGATTGGTCCCATTCAAATCTAATTTCCTTGTTCAAAACAAGAGATAGTAAGCGAGTTCTTGGACTAAAAACCCAAACTATAAAGGGCTCCTTGCTATATTAAGATGTCCTAGGCACTGGTCTATGGCAACTCTAGGCTGTCTCTAGGAGGGTGACAAAATCATCCACAACATCTTTCTGGCGCCATTGCCGGGGACACGAATTCAAGAATATCAATTTCCCTGGGTCTCGACAATTTGTTTTCACTCTCTAATCAGGTGAGCATAGAGAGTTGAAGAGTTGCATATCTCTCACCTTGGCGACTCCACTGGTCTTTATTCGATAAATTTTATTGGTGGTCCTGGCTCCTCGTAAGCCGCATTTGAGGTCAGATACAGCTCAACTGAAAACACCCTACGTGTCTGACCCAGAGAAGATCATTCATAAAAGAACTTGGAAAGAGAGGAAGTCAGCTCGTGCTGAAAATTCCGAACACTCCGTTGAAGATTACCCGCCCTCTTCTTCTCAAGAAGTTAGAACAGAAAATCCCGAGTTTTGCTTGGAAACTCCATGTAGAGGAAGTGCCTCAATTGAAGAAGAATCTCACCCTGCTTTCGAGGCTGAAGAAATTAAAGAAATCACTGAGGTAGTTGCTATTAACCGTGAGTTATTCCCATCCACACCTCAGGCTTCTGTGCAATATATTCCCATTGTTATTCACACTCCGCTTCCTCCTACTCCTCTCCCTACTTTTGTATCTCAGACTGTTGTGCAACCCCCACCTCCTCCAATGGCCAATGTCCCTGCATTCCTTTCGAACAAATACGCCCCACTGGCTTTGCCCCAAGTGTTACATGATATGCCACAAGATTATCTAAAGATTCTGCCGAGTTTTAATGGCGAAAATGGAGCTGATGCTCAAAAGCATCTTAAGACCTTCTGCTCTTTTGCAGAGAACTTAAATGTTGAACATCTGGACGTGGTCTTGAGATTATTTGTGCAGTCTCTGGAAGGGGAAGCCCGAAAATGGTTTAAGACATTGGGGAATAATTCTGTGACCACCTGGGACCAAATGGAAAATGCTTTTCTCAGGAAGTGGGGAGAAAAGAAGGACCACGGTCAATGTCTCACCGAATTTAATACCATGAAGAAGAAACAGAATGAAGGAGTTTCAGACTTTATTAAAAGATTCAATAAGCTATACCTGAGCCTACCCCCTGATATGAAGCCCCATGAAGCTGCAGCCAAGATAATTTTCATAGCAGCCTTTGAATCCGACTTTGGCTTCTCCTTAAGGGAAAGGAAACCTGCCACTCTAGATGACACACAATCAGATGCTCTGGAATTAGAAGCGAACTTTGCCTCCACCGGGAAACTAAAGGGAAAAACTGAACAAGATACTAAGAAGAGAGGCAAAGAAGAGGTTTCCGCCTCAAGTCAAGAAAAAGATCCAGAGAAATTGGATGAAATAAGTAAGATGATAAAGAAGATGGTAAAGCTTGAACTGGAAGCAAAAAATGCAGCTCCCAAGAATTTCTATAACGCTCCAAACAGAGGATATAATCCCCAGTACAGAAGGCCACCTCTCCAGATATTTCCGAGAGAGATGAAAGAACAACAAGATCAGGTACCTCATCCCTTGTAATTGGAAGGACCAGCAGATGACTCCACTGGAGATGCAGCTTATGGAGTAGAAGATTCAAATATGGCCTTTTCAAATAATGATGATATAGAGTGCCCACTGCAAGATGAAGACGAAGAGGCGGAGATCGACCATTACTGCAAGCAATTTGCTGATTTTATGGAAGCGCAATTCAATGTAAAATATGATCTCAGATCCTCAAGGAAGAGGACCAGAACTCAGGAGAAAGAAGAAGAACCACCTCGAGAGGAAACATCTTCTCAGAAGGAGTCATCAACAAAGAAGAATGCGGAAAAAGGTAAGAATCTTCTGAATACCCCCTTGCAGTCTAATGATCAGGTTCCTTCTTCTTCTAAAGTAGTCAGTCCTCCTAATACTGAGCCGGTGTCAAAAGAAGTTAAGTCTTTAGCCGAGAATAAGGAGTCAAAAGAAATGGTGATAGAAAAGCCCTCATCTGCTTTCAATTTGCAAAAGGAACTCGAGAAAATTAAGATTCTTGTCCCACTGACTGAATTATTGAAGCAGCCTGTATATCAGTCTCAAGTTACTTCCTTTATGCTTCCTCCTGGAATACCAATTGTACATGATAGCTTAAATCTTCAAGAAGAAAGACCCATGGTTGTCTTTGGCCCACATGTTGAGGAGATAGACCCTTCTACTCCTCCCTTTTACGTATCCCTAGTTATACATGACCTGCTGTTACACAACTGTATGTTAGATTCTGGGGCTTCCCATAATCTTATGCCTTTGTCTGTCATGGAACAACTAGGGCTACAAATTACAAGGCCATACAAAGATTTATATTCATTTGATTCAAAAAGAGTTAAATGCTTGGGAATGATAAAAGACTTAGTGGTCAATTTGGCTCAAATCCCAGCAAAAAGTGTGGTCATGGACATTGTGGTTGCTGATATCCCAGCTCGCTTTGGCATGCTGTTGTCAAGGTCTTGGGGTACTAAGATTGGGGGGTCAATTAAACTAGATTTAACATATGCTACTGTCCTAGTCTTTGGGGGTCAAGAAAGGAGGTTATACAGGGAGACTAGATTTGTTAAGATGGTAACTAAGGCTGACTGCTCAGAGAACTCTCTAGTTTATAACAAAGAGGGAGACTTCTCATGTTTGATGTTAGAAGAAGACCAAAACTATGCACATGAGCCCCTTTTTGATCAAATCCAAGCTGAGCAGCCTAAGAATGATCGGGAATCAGAAATTTGGACTTTGCATTTTGATGGAGCTAATTCAAGAGAAGGAAATGGAGCTAGGGTCTTGTTGATTTCTCCCACAGGGAAATGGGTGCCACTGTCCTTTAAACTGGAGTATGAGGCTACAAACAACGTAGCCGAATACGAAGCACTATTATTGGGACTGCAAACAGCTAGAAACATGGGCATCCAGTGTCTAAAAGTGTTTGGAGACTCTGAGCTGGTCGTAAGGCAGATTAAAAATGAATGTCAAACTAAGCATCCACGGCTCAGGGCATATAGAAACGAAGTATGGGACATGATAGAAAATTTCTTCTCAGCATTTAACATACAGTTCATGCCCCGGGAGCAAAACAGAATAGCAGATTCTCTTGCTGTAGCTGCCAGTACATTCCGTCCTCCTCAGAACCCGCTTTTAAGATATGAAGTGGAGGTACGTTACAGACCATCCATTCTAGATAATATAAAGCACTGGCAGGTTTTCGAGGATGATGAACAGATGAAAAGATTTATGGAGACAGTGGGAGAATTCTCCAATATGGAGATTGATGATAACGAAGAGGAAGAAGCTGAAAATATTGCTGAAAACAAATGGGAAGAAAGAATAGCAGGAAATAGAGTGCTGCAGTTGAAAGGAAATGTTATACCTAGAGGTCTAGTGCCCCTAGAAAGATTATTTAATAAAAATGATGTACCTTTGCAGCCAAGTAAAGTAACAGAGGAAGATCAAGTGGAAGACTTGAATCTGGGTACTTATGCAGATCCTAAAATTATCAAATTATCCAAGAAAGTCCCAGAAGATTATAGAGAAAAATATTTGAAGTTATTTCAATCTTACAAAGATGTTTTTGCTTGGTCCTATCAGGACCTAAAAACTTTTGATGTAAATATAATGCAGCATAAGATTCCATTGAGGGAAGATGCGAAGCCATACAAGCAGAAGCTCAGACAGATAAACCCCATTGCTGCTTCCCTCAATTGAAAAAGAAATCAAGAAATTATTGAAAGCCAAGATAATTGTGCCCCTAAGGTACTCAGAGTGGATAGCAAATCTTGTTCCTGTTCGGAAGAAGAATGGAGAAATAAGGCTATGTGTAGATTTTAGGAATTTGAATAGAGCATCATTAAAAGATAACTATCCACTGCCCAAGATGGACCACATCCTGCAAAAAGTGGTAGGAGCATCCAGAATGTCAATGATGGACGGATTTTCTGGTTATAATCAGGTAGCTGTATTCCCATAAGACCAGAAGAAGACTGCATTCACTACACCGTGGGAAACCTTTATGTATGCTAGGATGCCATTCAGATTAATTAATGCAGGAGCCACTTTTCAAAGGGCAATGGATATAGCCTTTATTGGAGAGCAGGACAAGTTCTTGGTGGTGTACCTTGATGACATCACCGTGTTTTCAAAGATGATGATGAACATATCGAGCATTTAAGAAGAACTTTTGAGAAATGCAGGAGGTATGGCCTTTCTCTTAACCCTCAAAAGTCCTTTTTTGCTTTAGATGAGGGAAAACTCTTAGGGCACATTGTAACAAAAGATGGTGTGAAAATTGATCCTAAGAGAGTTGAGGTGATAAACAACATTCCTTTTCCCAGGAATAAAAAGGAGGTACAGGTGTTTTTGGGCCGAATAAATTTTTTAAGAAGGTTCATTCCTAACTATGCTGAGATAGTTAGGCATATAACTAATATGCTGAAAAAGGAGAATGAATTGAAATGGTCCCAGGAGTCTAGAGATGCATTCACAAGGATAAAACAGGCATTTTCCGAAGCTCCTGTACTAGTGGGGCTAGACTACAAAAAGCCGTTTATGATTTTCTCATTTGCTTCACCCCATACATTTGCTGGGGTGTTATTGCAGAAAAATGGAGAGGGATATGAACAACCTATAGCTTTTTTCAATCAAGTACTTTATGATGCAGAATTGAAATACAATATATTGGAGAAGCAGGCATACGCCCTGGTAAAGTCCCTTAAAGCTTTTAGAGTCTATGTTTTGCAATCTCATATTACTGCATACGTCCCCACAGCCGCTGTAAAAGACATTCTGGTTCAGGGAGATAGCGAAGGTAGAAGAGGAAGGTGGATTGCAAAAATCCAAGAGTATGATTTGGATATAAAGCCTACCAAGTTGGTCAAAGGACAGGGACTTGCCAAAATGTTATCTGAATCTAAAAATCAAGCTTTGGGCATTAATCTATCCATGTTAGCAAATGAAGAATCGGGAGAAGAAGAGAAGCAGCAAGGACTAAAGACGGCTACGCAAAAGATACATGTGAAATATCTAATTAGTCCTTGGTATAAAGAAATAGTTGAATATATTTTAACGCTCAGCTGTCCTACAGATTGTGATAAGGTAAAATACAGAGCCGTAAGGATGAAATCTCAGAAATATATAATTGCCAATGGACAGCTCTATTGGAGAGATCCTCTAGGCATATTACTTTTATGCCTCACAGAAAATGAAGTACAAAATGTAATGACAGAATTTCATGAAGGAATATGTGGAGGACATTACAGCTGGAGGGCTACAACACATAAAATCTTGAAGGCTGGTTTTTACTGGCCAAAATTGTATTCAGATACTTTTGTTTGGGTCAGATCGTGTGACAAATGCCAAAGATTTGCAGAAAGGAAGAAACTAGCAGCATTGCCCTTAATCCCTATTCACGTAAATGAACCATTTCAGAAATGGGGATTGGATTTTATAGGTGAAATACATCCCCCATCAAGTGGCCAACATAAATGGATATTGACAGCCACAGACTATTTCACGAAGTGGGTGGAAGCCATACCTACCAGAAATGCTACAGATGCGGTAATAATGAATTTTATAGAAGATAATATCATATCTAGGTTTGGTTGTCCTGCAAGAATTGTAACCGACAATGCACAGGCTTTCAAATCTGCCAGGTTCGTAAAATTCTGCCAAAGATATAACATTATCCTGACTCATTCTACAGCTTACTATCCACAGGGAAATGGTTTAGCAGAATCCTCTAATAAAACCCTGGTTAGGGCTTTGAAGAAAACGATAGCTGAAAATCAGAAAAACTGGGACTCTCAATTGAAGTTTGCTCTATGGGCAAATAGGATAACCAGCAAAAGAGCAACAGGCAAATCACCCTATGAGCTGGTATATGGGAGAGCTGCTGTGTTTCCTCTGCAATTGGCATTGCCAGTAGCGCGTTTTATGCAGGAAAACCAGGAAGAACCAGATGACATGATCAGAAGAATTAATCAGCTGGTAGAATTGGAACAAATGCGCAACCAGGTAAATGAGAGACTGATAGAATACCAGGAAAAAATGAAAGATATTTTTGATCGCCATGCCAAGGATAGGAATTTCCAGATAGGAGATCTGGTTCTCAGGTGGGATGTTCGCAGAGCAGAAATAGGCAAGCATGCCAAATTTGACCCGCTGTGGTTCGGTCCATTCAAAATAGTGAACCTAGGGCGAAATAATACTTTCATGTTAGAAAATCTGCAGGGAGATCTGTTGGACGCTCCCGTGAATGGACAATTCCTTAAACACTACTTTCAGTACTGACCCAGGCAGATCAGGCCTGGTATATTTATGTATATAATATAAGCAAGTGTGATTTCAATTTTGAAATGTAAATAATGTAAATAAGCTAATAAGTTTTGAAGAGAATACAGAGGGGTCTGAGGTCTACGAGTTCTCGACATGCCCGGGGACGAACATGCCGTCCCCAGTTGGAGCCGATGTTGTACCAATCAGCCCCCCCATTTGAATCTTGGCCATAGTCTCTTTTCCTCTTTCACCGCTGCCCCTCCCCACATCAGAAATACATTGAAAAAGGGCTAAAGTCCACTTTTTAAAGATTATATAAGGTTTAGCCCCTCTTCCTCCTAGCTCCGCGCTTCCTTTTGCATATAACCAAGTGCTGCCCCTTTGAGCGTTTATCGCAGATCTCATAATCGCGCCATCGCATGTCCGCCTCATCGCAAAAGCGCAGTTTCTCTCGCATGTTATCCCCATTCATCGCATTTTTCACTTTTGCGATCTGCGCTCACCACGCCCATCGCATAGCGCAAAGCGCGGAATTTTGGCTATTCCATTCTTCTTCCATCGCATTTTCTCCTCTTGCGATCCTGCGATATGCGCTCCGGGTCCCACCTCTAAAGCCTTCATTCCGCTGTCTTGTCGCGTCTTTCCTTTGTAACTCCTCCAAAAGTCAGTCTTCTGAGGTTTTGTACCATCAGCGCTCGTCCGCCATTTTTCGTTGTGTGCCTACATGTCATTCATGGTTTCTCCATTGTTCACATATTCCGGTTATGTGTCATGCCACTGCGTTTTTGTTTGAAGT
The DNA here is from genome assembly GCA_034641835.2 of Pinus albicaulis. NCBI lineage: Eukaryota > Viridiplantae > Streptophyta > Pinopsida > Pinales > Pinaceae > Pinus > Pinus albicaulis. Next base: position 1,229,206,076 of record CM076570.1, on the reverse strand, counting down.
CTCCTCCCCGCGTCGTTCTATCATCCGCTCATATCTATGCCACCACTTCTGTTAGTCTCGCTTTGTCCACTTTCTCTGTCATCAGTTTTATTCAACAGGCTTTGGTATTTGCAGGAGCTTGTGGTGGGAACAAAATTAGCGGGAAAGATCCGGAAGTCACTATGATGTGACCTCCATTAAAGAAAGGTACTTCGATCCATGGAACTCTCCAGAGAAAAATCAAAAGGAACGCATTTGGACAGATGAAAACATTAATGCAACAGCAGATTATTAACGAAGAAACAATGAATTCAGAATCCAGCTCGAAAGAGGTTCCAAATTTAGATTCGAGAACTAAAGATCGAAAGTACCATGCATGAAAGCAGGCGCCTCAAGGTTTTATTGCCGCAGATCTCCCTCCTCCAGAAAGAGGCTGAATGTTCACATATTTTATTATTTATGTCTTGAGTATATGCAGATTTTCATTTCCAGCATTCATTTCAGAAATAAATTGTAAAGTACAGTTAATTATGTTCAGTCGTTTCATAGTGTGGGCGCGAAATTTTTCCGCCTTTTGATTCAAAATAAGTCATTAAATGTTCTCTATCTACCGCCTCCTCTATATTTCTCTATCTGGTCTATAAAAGCTAAAAGAAAAGACATTGTAAGGGTTCCGGATTTCTATCAGCAAACTGTGCAACGAGAAGGCTTCTGTATACATTCTGTGACATTTTTGTATGAAGTTTCAGAGCCCGTAGGGTCTCAGTGAGGAGGGGTTATAACTGTATTCAGGATTCCGGTCTTTGGTATTTCACAGTATGTAATTTCTCTTACGTGTTAATACATTATCTCATTTCATGCAATTTATCTTCTTGTATCATGTTCTAGAATGTGAGTGGCTCACTAGTTTGCAGTAAGGATTCATCTTAAGTGGTGCCCTTTCTGGAATTAGTCAAGCGCTTTAAATAGGCCTAGTCATGATATACTGTTCCATGTTCACTCTTTCCATACTTTCTGCTATATTAGTTGCTTGAGGAGGGTGCTTTTAAAACGCCATTGTCATATAAGGATTCGTAAATTGGAGCGCCCTTGTATGGTTCTGTTGTGTATCTGGATATCAGTCTCATGCCAGCTAATATCTTCTTATATTTCCTCACTGCACTTACCTCCTGATATTTGATTTCTGTGATATATTATTTGAATTGGCCCTCTTTACAGTAAGCGGTCTCTTAACTGTCTGATGTCTTTATACTGGAGTTTTGCATAATGTTCCTACATTATTCTTATCCTTGTATCAGCTTCTGAGAGAGATTGGTCCCATTCAAATCTAATTTCCTTGTTCAAAACAAGAGATAGTAAGTGAGTTCTTGGACTGACAACCCAAACTATAAAGGGCTCCTTGCTATATTAAGATGTCCTAGGCACTGGTCTATGGCAACTCTAGGCTGTCTCTAGGAGGGTGACAAAATCATCCACAACACATTCTAATACAGTTTTTGTTGTCGACTCTTCAAGGTACTTGTTTTCCAAGTTTTGAAAACCGATGGATCCTTCCCAGTCAGATCCGTCCCATATTTTGATGGCCTTCTCTCTATCTTCACCTATGAAGAAACAAGCAACGTCTAAGAATATATCTCTCTTTTTCATGAAGGCTATCAAAGCTAATTTTAAGTCTCCCTTGTATATCCGTGGGTAATACTTTGGATATTTTTTGTAACTGGCCTCTCCAATACCCTAAGTCCTGGCTTTCCGAGTAAAGAAGAGCCCCTATCACTTTGAGAGATAAAGGCAGTCCTTGGCACTGACCCAAAAACTAGTTAACAACTTCTTCAAATCCTACAACAGGGTAAGACTATTGAAAAGTGTGCAAGAAAAAAAGCTCTCGAGAATCTTCTCTATTCATACCTTTTAGATTATAAATGGACGAGTTTTTCATTCCATAGCTTTTAAGAAGAGCCTTATTGCGAGATGTAACTATAATTATGCTATGTGAAATAAGGGTATTGTTCAACGGTGAAAATAATGCCCGCAACTGCTCAAAAAAATCCATATCATCTAGAATTACGAGAACTTGAGAAGACGAGACATGACCTCTTAAAATCGCCATGCCTTCATCAATGTTATTCACCATCTGAGCTCGTCCAGTCAAGTCCTCATAAAGTTTACTTTGCAAGGATGTTAAAGAACCCCTAGATACAGCTTCTCTCACGTCAAATAAAAAGCAAGATCGATCATACTCTTATCTCCTACTGTTAAAGAATAGTTTTGCAAGAGTCGTCTTGCTAACTCCACCAATGCCTACAATCCCTGTAATCTTGGCTTCCTCGCTATGATGTTTTGATAACACCGTCCATTCAAAATCTTCTAGCTTTTCTTCTAACTTAGTTTGATATGTGGCCACATCTAATAGGGGCTTTCTGGCCATTTTTCTACACCAACTGCAAAACCATATCCATGAGCTCCCCCTCGTCCCTGGTTATTTAAAAACACATCACTAATGCTGGTGAGAAACATGCTTAAATAACTTAAAGGTCAATTAGGAAAAAAGAGTTAGAAATCTTACCCATTACACTCATGCAGTTTCAAACCACTTATATCTGCAACACTAGAAAGGGCTCGTCTCCATTTTTGAACAGTGTTAGGTTCGTATCTCTTCTTATTTTCTAGCCTGCAAAGGGCTTAAACATACTTTCCGCAATTGCCTTCAGCCTGCGTCCTCCGAAGCTCAGAAGGATTAACATGGTAAAAGATAGGGATAATGGTCGCCCTCGACTTCAGCATCAACGGGAGCTCGTCGAGACCCCATTTTGACTTGGCATATCGCGGAGAGAAAATAGCGACATGAACAGAGGCCATTGCAATAGCTCCTTCAATTTGAGAACTATATTTTCCCCTTCCTGCATTTCCTCCTTGTCTAGAAAAACTCTGAAACCAGAGGAAAGAAGCCGTTGGTAGAGATGGCTGGCGAACGTTTTCTTAAGATCTGACCCTCTATGATTGAGAAAAATATCGTAAATGTAATTGCTGTTGGAAGTTGCAGAGGCAGAGGAGGAAGATAATTCCTGATTATTCGCCATTTGTAATTATTTTGGTGACTAAAAAACTGCACTGCACAAGCAGATGAGAAGATGAAGATGCCAAAAGGAGCAGACTCAGAGTCAGAGAAGTAGAATATATTTGAGCGATGTGTTGATCTAACTGATGTGTTGACCAGACTGCTTGCTACCCAAAGTTAGCAGTATGTTGCTCATCTCTCACATTTATTATTTAAATATTTAACGTTGGTGGTCCGTCCTTTATGCAGAATCCACATTTTCATGGTATGATGAGATAGGATATGTGTTCGATGTCATATTTTGACCTAAATTTTAAGTTCTGGAATTGGATTGGCTAGTCACAAAGTTACCTGATGATTTGAAATATACTTCGTATTTAACTAAAGCATAACTTTTTTTTGTGAGTCGGAATCGGCAATGGCAATGGCAGACAGTTTTCACACGCAAGGCGCGGGGTTAAACCTCTCGGCTACCACTATAACCTCTCAGGAAATTGTCCAGCTTGCAAGAACGGTCCCCGGTTTAGGCGAGGCTCGAACTCATGACCTGCTTAACAGCACGAACGCCTTAACAACACGTCCACTGACCAAGAAACCATGCCCCTGCAGGCTAACTAAAACATAAATTAAAAAATTACATATTAATTATAGTTTGCATGCCTTCTTAGAATAACGAGAATATCTTTTTATCAGAACACTAGGTCATTAGAAAATGTTTGGTTTAATTTGTCTACAAATTAAGAGGAATTATGAATTTAAATTGTGATTTCTCCACAATTTAAATGGCATTATCGAAAAAAAACTATATTTTAATTACTCTATTATTGAAAATACTTTAGAAAATATTATGTTTAATTTGTCTACAAATTAAGAGGAATTATGAATTTAAATTGTGATTTCTCCACAATTTAAATTGCATTATCGAAAAAAAAACCTATATTTTAATTAGTCTATTATTGAAAATACTTTGCAATTACTTTGCTTGAATTGCAAAAGATTCTAATTGTTATGCATTTTAACACTTTTGCAGAAATGCAAAGATGCTACCAAAAGCACACCGACAAAGTCTTCCCCTACTTTTCTCGGAATTGCAAAAGATTATCATCGTTTTTCTTTTTAACACTTTGCTAAAAAGCAAATATGCCATTAAAATTTGAAAGGACATTGACAAAACCTTAATATTTTTATACGCGTTTCAAATTCTCGCTGTTCCTACCAGGTCATTGTGAGGGATACGACAAAGGAAGTTTTGTAGAACAAAGATGCCATTACTATTATCTAAATTACGAGGACACATTCACAATGCCTTCCTTCATCTCTGTGCCAATGTTCATATTGCAATTTTGGAGTGTCTTCCAATTTTCCCACTAACTTCCCTCTTTACGTTGTATTTCAGTGGTGTGGGAGGATCTCTATATATTTAAGATCTATTTGGGTTTTCTTAAAGTTTACTAAATTAATAATAGTCTATGACTATGAGTTCCCTATTTTTAGCCTTTTGAATTTCAGTCTTATGGGACTATGAGTTCCCTATTTTTAGTCTTTTGCATTTTAGTCTGTTTCTTATTCAAATTGATAAGCTGGCCCAACAAGACAATGTCAACAAACTGATGCTAACATATTCCCATAACTTTCTCTCATCTCTTTGAACTCAACACATTCCAAGTTGAAAGGTTATTCTCAAGCTTCTTTATGCCTTTTTCACCGCTCTGTTTCACAGCGAAGTAGATGAGATTTGGTTCTTAATTGAGCAATAAGAACCTTTTCCCTCCACGAAATGTTAGCTCCAATATACTCTTTTTGTTGGAAATCATAAGTAAGGTTGAAATCTTTAATGTAATACTTTTTCTTTCTACCCAACTCTTTTCCCCATACCTACTTATAAAACTTTTCCATAACAAAATTCTTTAACTCCTCATTATTTGTGAAAAACTACCAAAATTTATTGTCAACTACCACCAACCAACAATTAAATAAAACAAATGAAACACACACAACGTGAGACAAAGCTCACAAAACTTGTCATTAGCTCCACGATAATATTACATATTTATAGCATAGGCACTCACCTAATCTTCCTAAGTTTGAGGGAATAATCCTAAACTAGTGGAACTAAACTCTAATTATAAAACTCTCGTTCAAAAAACCATAACCACTCCTATTTCTACATTATTATAGATTATTCTAACATCCTCCCTTAATGGAGAAATGGATTTTCTACAACACCTAATTTACTTCTAAAAAAATCAAACTTGAGTTTACCAAGAGGCTTGGTTAAGATATCAGCCATATTATCCTTGGTATTACAAAATACTAAATCAATTTCATTTGAATCAATCTTTTCTCGTACAAAGTGGTATTGCAGCTCAATGTGTTTTGATCTGGCATGATATATTGGATTGTGTGCTAATTTGATAGCACTTTGATTATCACAATTTATGCATGTTGAACCACTTTGCTCCTCTTCGAGATATGCTAGAATTCTCCACAACCAAACAGCTTCACAGGTGGCATTGATCAAAGCTTTGTACTCAGATTCTGTTGATGATAAACAAACAGTTGGTTGTTTCTTACTAGTCCATGACACAAACCCTGATCCTATATGAAATGGATAGCCAAAGGTAGATCGTCTGTCATCAGGATTTCCTGCCCAATCTGAATCAGAAAAACCTGTCAGTGCAACATCAGATTCATCAGTATACATAATACCTAAATTGATTGTTCCTTTTAAGTATCACAGAACTTTCTTTGCAGCGTTCTAGTGATTTCCTGAAGGCTTAGCCATAAACTGACTAAGGATACTAACTGAGTATGCAATGTCTGGTCTGGTAGTGGTGAGATAGTTCAGACTTCCCACCAACTGATGATATAAATTTCCATTTGCCTTTTTAGTTCCATCTTCTTCGTACAACTTTGCATTCTGTTCTAAGGGAGTTGACATAGCTCTGAAATCACTCATATTGAACTTTTTAAGAATTTCCTTTGTGTATTTACTTTGAGTGATCAATGTTTTACCAGGCTCTCTCCATACCTCAATTCCTAAATAGTAATGCAATTCACCCATATCTTTCATTTCAAATTCCTAAGACAACTGAATTTTAATTTCTTCAATTAACTTGTAAGCACTGCCTGTGATAATGAGATCATCCACATATAAATATATTAAATAAACTTTTCCTTCTTCATCTTTCTTAACATATAGGTTAGGATCATTTTTTCTTTTCACAAACCCATTGTGATGAAAGAAGGTATCAATATTTACATACCATGATCTCGGCACTTGTTTCAAACCATATAAGGCTTTTCTTAACCTGCAGACTAGATGTTCTTGTCCCTGTTTGACAAACCCTTCAGGTTGAACCAAATAAACTTCTTCCTTTAAATCACCATTCAGAAAAGCAGATTTGACATCCAATTGATGTATATTCCAATTATGTTTTGTAGCTAAGGCAATCAATACTCTAATTGTATTCAATTTAGCTACTGGTGCAAAAGTATCTTCATAATCAATTCCCTCCTGTTGAGCATATCCTTTTGCAACTAATCTCGCCTTAAATTTATCAATGCTACCATCTGCTTTAAATTTAGATTTATACAACCATTTGCTTCCAATTGGAACTTTGTTTTCAGGGAGTTCAACTAATTCCCATGTTTGATTTTTCATAAGAGAGTCATATTCATCATTCATAGCATTTCTCCATTGTTCATGCTCTTTAGGTTGTTCATAATCAACTGGTTCTACAACATTCATGATATTAGACATCAAGGCATAATCTCTATACCTTGCAAGAAGTTGGGTTTGTCGGGTTGACTTTCTTAGTTCTACAATACCTGTTGGAGTTCCATCCATGATTCTCCTGCTTTGAGGTGAATTTCCCTCTCATGATGAATCATTATTGCTGGATGTGCTCATGCTTCTTTCTTTCTGATCTTGAACCTGTACCTGTACTTGTTCCTGTTTAACCAAAGTATCAATTTTGACATGATCATCATTAGATATATGCCAAGCATCATTCATTGTATCACTTTATCAGCATTCTCATGAAATACCACATCTCAACTTGCAAACAGTTTATGTGAACTGGGATCAAATAGTTTATTTGCTTTCTAATCTGTATAATACTCAATAAAAACACACTTGATTGAATTTGCATCAAGCTTTCTTCTGTTATTCTTAGGAATATGTGCAAATGCAGTACATCCAAATACTCTTAAATGACTGACATCAGGTTTATGACCATAAAGAATCTCAAAAGGAGTTTGAAAAGCTAATTTCTTAGTGGGACTTCGATTATTCAAAAATAGCAATATTAATGGCTTCTACCCAGAAACCATTAGAAATGTATTTACCTTGAAGCATACTGCGAGCACACTCCACTAGTTTTCTATTCCATCTCTCAGCAACACCATTTTGCTGAGGAGTATGACGTACTGTGAACTTTTGTTGGATCCCGTAAAATTTACAATACTTGTTAAACGCTCCTGATTTATATTCACCACCCTGATCTGATCTGAGAATTTTAATGTATTTTTCTGTTTTATTTTCAATCAAAGTTCTAAATTCTTTAAAATACTCAAAGACATCACTTTTTCTTCTTATGAAATAGACCCATGTATATCTAGATCTATCATCAACAAAAATAAGAAAGTAGGAAGCACCACTAAGCGACCTAGTTTGCATAGGTCCACATACATCAGTGTGAATTAATTCAAGTATATCATATTGTCTTTTCTCTGTATGAACGGGAAACTCCTCTCTATGCTGCTTACCAAGTGCACAAGCTTCACATGGTAAGTGTTCATACTTCATAATAGGAAGACCTTCCACCATTGTTTTTCTTTACAACAACAATAAATCATTGTAATTTAGGTGCCCATACCTGTGATGCCATAACTCTGTTGTTGATGTTGCCGTGGATGTCAATGCAACATGACGCTTCATCGTCACATCCAATTTGTACAATCCACCAACCCTGGTACTTGTGGAAACAACCCTGTAGCGATCCTGAACATCTTTCACAATACACCCCAATTTACCAAATTCCACTTTTAAATTATTATCAGTGATAGTTGAAACATATATCAAATTCTTTTGATACCAGGAACATACATCACATCATGAATATGTCTCATTTGTCCATTAGGTAAGTACACACTTATTACGCCATAGCCTTGGACTTTATGTGACCTGTTATCTCCTAGGTAAATGTGTGTGCCATCAGTTTTTTTGTAATATTTATCATACCATTCTTTATTACAAGTCATATGAGTTGATGCACCAGAATCTATGAACCAAGCATTCTCATCATCATTTTTAGCACATAATGCAGCATCAGAAAGAAATAATTTAAGATTTTTAAATCCATCAGTAACTAAAGTGTCTCTGTTCATGAAATTTCCATTATGTCTTCTATGTCTCTAATTTGATTCATGATTCTTTCTTCTATAACAATCTTTAGCTAGATGTCCAGGTTTTCCACAATAATCACATTCAATATTTCTCTTAACATAAGAATCAGGATGTGTCATACCTTTCTGCTTTGCTTGAAAATGGCCTCTGTTCCTGTCCCATGGTCTCCCTTGGAATGATCTTTTACCTCTTGCAATCAATGCTAAATCAGAATCATTTGAATCCAGTTCAAAATGTTTCATTCTCTCTTCTTCTTGAAGAAGAATTCCAGCCAATTCATCAAATGTAGGAGGCATCAGTCTAGCTGAGAGTGCTGAAATAAAGACTTTATAGTCTTGGACTAAACCCTTCAAAGCAATAGTTACTAAATCGCTACTAGACACTTTTTCACCAATGTCACAAAGCTTATCGCTTAAGTCTTTAATTCTAGAAACAAAGTTGCTGATGCTTTCATTGGCTTCCATTTTGATAAATAGTAGCTTCGTTTTTAAAAATAAAATGCAGTTTGCATTAGTAGTTTTGTACAAACCTTTGAGAGTTTCCCACATGTTCTTTGAAGATGTACAATCCTGAATGTGAGGAATGATGTTGTCCTTTACAGAGATGCGCAACAACACTTTCACTTTCATTTCTCGCTTATCCCAACCTAGAATCGCAGCGACAACATTAGGCTTGGGCTCGTCACCATTGACAATCGTTCGAAGGTTGTATGCCTCGAGAACGGTGATCAGCTTAAACTTCCAATTGACGTAGTTTTCACCATCAAGTTTGGTGGATTCATTTAAATATGAATCGACAAGAGGATTAGCCATTGTTTTCAATTGCAAATGCAAGAAATTAAATAAAAGCAAATGCAAGAAATTAATTCACTAAATTTCACGGATTTCACGCTGAATTTATAATCCGAGTTAGCTCGTTGGGATTGCAGTGGTGCTTAGCTTGAACGAAGCAGAACGAGTCACTGATTATATTGCAGATTTGAAAAACAAATCCAATGACGGTAGTGACAGGGAGGCCCTTCAGGATTGCGTCGAACTGTATCAAGATACAGTGAAACAACTCAATTCTTCGGCCTCAAAATTGGAGCAACGCACTTGCTGTTATCAACAAACTTTCAGATGTGAGTGGCCTCGGGAATTATCACCGGAATTATTCCAAAACCCGGCGGCTCTTATTCATTGGGTAACTTCGACCACAAATCTGACTGCAATGAAAGGTGTTTGCGCAGGCGGTCCGTTGCCTCTGCGAGGAATTGTGGTCTGGAAAAGGAGGCTGAGCTGTAGAGCTCTGACCACAGGTGACTCTGGGCGTAGGTGGATTTCGATGCCACTGAGATTTGTGCAACGGTGGGGAATTCTCGGATCCTTATGCGAGGATTACAGTAGAGAACCACAGCATCCGCATGTGCACAATTGCCAACAACTTGAATCCTGATTGGGATCAAGTGTTCGTAATTAGTAAAGAGAAGCTCAGCTCGCCCACGCTGGAGATTAGCCTCTGGGACGTGGACGTCAAGAAGAAGGACGATTTTCAGGGGTTGGTGGTGTTTGATCTCCAGGAGGTGCTTACCAAAGTGCCTCTAGATAGCCCCTGAGCTCTGATACCAAATTAAATAAAACAAATAAAACACACACAACATGAGACAGAGCTCACAAAACTTGTCATTAGCTCCACAATAATATTACATATTTATAGCATAGGCACTCACCTAATCTTCCTAAGTTTGAGGCAACAATCATAAACTGGTGAAACTAAACTCTAATTATAAAACTCTCGTTCAACAAACCATAACCACTCCTATTTCTACATTATTCTAAATTATTCTCACACCAGCGCATTTTAGCCCATTTTTCCTTCTAAATTTCTCTGCACTTTCTTCCCGTACTTTTCTTTTCTCAATCTTCAATTATTTCACCTTGACTTCTTCATGAATTTCTGGCGAATTTCTGCACATTACTTTATTCCTATGCCCTCTATTAATATGACACATGATGAATCTTCCATTTACCATGCATCTATTATCTTGGAGCAACTTATCACCTCCCTGGTTAATGATGACTGTGTGACTCATTCAGGAAATTTTAAAAGCTAAATTTATTTCATTCACTAGCCTAATCACAACTAATCACAATTCACATTGTTATGAGCATTATCATCTGCCTCATCCATATATCCCTACTGTACTATCATATACACATGGCTAACAGTAGTTGACAATACTTCATACAAGCGTTTATTTTCCAATGCGCGGTGGATATGGCTAACCACTTCAATAGTTGAATCAACCGGGATATGTTAATCTTGAAGTTCTCGTCATCACATCGGTCCCATTTGGAAGTCCTGCCACAATCCTTAGGGAATTTAATTTGACCCAAATACCTATGTTTGAAGGGCTGCTCCCAGTTGACCTTCTCCAGCGAAACTCTCAGAAATATCAGATCGCTGGAAAGCTTAGACCTTTCTAGCTGTTCGAAAATGGAAGTATTGCCGCCTCAGGTTACAAATCAGAGGTCCCTGAAAAGACTTGTGCTATGGAATACAAATTTAATAGAATTGCCAAGTGCTATTGGAAACCTGAGTAACTTGGAAATTCTGAGAGTATCCTCTGAAGAATCCTCTATGGAAATGCTGCCGCTTTCGCTGGGTAACTTGAAGAGCTTAAAAGAATTGACACTCTTTGGCGGGAAATGGAAATGCTTGTTCGACTCTGTTGGAAAGCTGAAACAATTGACTAATCTGACCATAGATTGCGGAACAGTAGAGTCTTTACCAGAAGGTGTAAGAAAATTAAACAATCTTGAAATTTTAAAAGCAGTGAATTGCCCAGTACATGAAGTGCCATTTGGCACCGTGGGAAATGCTGGAGAAAGAATAGATATCTAACCAGATCAGAATGGGGGCAGATTCGCGGTCTCTTCCATTGGTCACGAATGCATGTCTCCTGGCCTCAAACAATTAGACCTGCACGGCACAAGAATAGGGGAATTGTCATTTGCTGAAGGGGTTTGCCCCAACCTTAGACAACTGGACATAAGCGATTGTTTAGATCTGGCGGAGGTTGGAGCATTGCCGAAAACACTGATATTACTGGACTTGAATGGTTGTGATGCATTGAAGAAAGTAACAGGGCTTTGTGGTCTTGAAAAACTCCGAGAACTGGACATGAGAAAGTGTGAGTTAGTGGAGGAGCTGCCAGGCCTTGAAATTTTGATATCTTTGGTGCATCTCCGGGTCTCTGGATGTGTCCAGCTGGAGAGCATAAGGGACTTGGCGCAGGCGACAAATCTTCATACTCTAGAAACTCATGAACCTGACAGCGATTTGATAGAATGGAAATTGTTTAAAGATCTGAGGTTGTGGAAACTGTGGTTGCAAGAACCCCAGTTGGAGGGTGAAGATTTCTGGTGCGGAAATGAATTACAGTTGGAAGGGTGAAGATTTCAGGTTCAGGGAATGAATATCAAAATTTCAGGTTAACGGGGTAATGAATGGCTGTTGAAGGATGAATATGTTTCCACGCAGAGAGATGACACGCAGTTGCAGGTCATGGACCTTTTAAAATTTGGAAACATGAAGACTTGTATCTTACTTGGTTCCTGCTCGGTTGAGGATCCATCTTTGAATGATCTCCCTTCCAAATATATTTGACCCAAATTTCTTCCTCTCTTGAAATTTCCCATCTGCCTCTGTAAAATAAGGTTAAATATCCGTTCAGAGCATACACCTCAATATTATTTATCACATCCAACTGAATGTGTGAAATGAAAGTAACGCCTGGCTCTCGTTCATGAGGGCACTGCGCTGTCTTTGAATCTTTAATTAGGTTTCCTGTCTTTGAATCTTTAATTAGGTTTGTAACCGTTTACAGGTTGACATTTTACTCTTTTATCTATTTTCATCTTCTAATATTTCTTTTGCAGCACAACGAATGCTCAAATATATGCTAGAACACATAGTCCCTTAATTAAAGATCGTTCAAAGTAGTGAATTATAATGTTAAAAAGTGAGTTAATTTATTAAAAGAAAAAAAATGTAACTAGAAAAGAAATAAAGAAAAATGGAATTGTACAACGATACGTCCTGAAAAGTAAAATGTTCATTCTACGTTTAATGTTTAATATTTTGGGGAAAATTTAATTATAATTTAGCTGTAAACTAGTAGTGGGATTGTGGGATAGGTATTATTGGTTTTTATTTGCAAATATGTGGTGGTTTATCTTTATTAATTTGTATGAGAGGAATTTTTACTCTTTTAAATCTTAGATTATTAATAAATCAAATCAAAGCAGTTTTAGGATATACTCCAAAGGTATATAGGAATTTTTACTCTTTTAAATCTTGGATTATTAATAAATCAAATAAAAGTAATTTTAGGATATACTCTAGAGCTACATAAAAAGTTCAACTGATTAATAAGTTATATATTTAATAAGATATAAAAAATATTTATTTAAATCACTTAGAAATGAAAAATAAAAGCCAATTTAAATTTATTCCAATAATAAGTTATGGAAAGTCTCAAAATATTATAAGTTGGTTTTCATAAAGATATGGAAAGTTTCAAAATTAGGGTCATAACCATATGAAAAGAGGGAAATGAGAATGAATATTAAGTGATTTAAGGGAATTATTAAAATTTAAAATAGCCCAGAAATTATTATTAATATGTTTAAAAAAAAATAGAAATATCTCAATTTAACAAAAAAAAATGTAGAGAAATATACATATTAGAGTTTCATCTTTGTTATATTGTATATAAATAGTTATGAGGCCTTGTTTAACTCTAGCATCTCATCATTTATGTCTTTCTTTATTCTTACCAACTTCTTGTGTCATTGACTTAAAAACATAAATGTTTGATTAATAAATTGATTAAAGGTCATTGACCCAAAAACTTAATTGTTTCATTAATAAATTGATTAAAGGTTAGTGTGGTCTTGGATGGCTTATGGGCTCTTACTTTATGGTGTGACTATGGATTTTGTTTTGATTCAAAAAGTAGAGTTTTAAAGTGTTTCAATCAAGTTTATTTTCTTCATGTGTTCATTGATTAGTTTCACTCCGACCACACTAATTTGTAAGAAAGGATATTGTACATGAAATAGCAAAGAGAGCTATTTAAATTAGCTAAATATAAAAACTAGAAAAATTCATAATACAAAACATTAGTAAATAAGAATATAAATCCATCCTAAGATTCCATCAAAAACATATCCATTCAACAAAGCTTAATTATTTTCAAAGAAAACTAACAGTGTGCATAATCATTTAGCAAGAAAGAAAACACAAACTTACAAACAACTTGAAGACCAAAAGTGAAAACCACTCCACTATAAGCATTGAAATGATTCCAAAGTTAATATTCCAACATAGAAAACCTCTTATAATTGATCTCCTTCAAACATAGAATGCCCTTGTATTTTATAGAATTTTGTAGTGTGGCTAAGAAGAATGTCCATGGGTATGTACCTTAGCTTGGGTTCCTCATGGCCATCCTCACATGTCTCCCATACATCATGAATTTTCATCCTTCCCATATACATATGTTAAAAAGACATCAAATATCCCTATTTATGAAACAAGAATTACATATTCACACCCTACAACCACCCACTTACCTTCTATTGCACCATTTTTTGGTCATCTAACCTATTATCATTAGATAAACCCAAGTACACCATGTAAGACCAATTTTACCCTAAGTAAAATTGCTTTCACTATGTGAAATAACTTAGTAAAACACCTTTATTAAGTTGTTTACAGTCTAAACAGGAAACCCCAAAAGGAAATAATAAACAAATCTATATTTGTTTATATTTACCGGTCATATTTAACCCAAAACAAGGAAATTAATTAAATAAATCCTTATTTATTTGATTATTTCCTAAGAATAAGTTATTTAAATCATTATTTAAATAATATTCCTAGTTAAATTTGACTAAATCATTTATAAATAATTAAATAAATCATTATTTATTTAATTATATTCCCACCATGTCCTTAAAATAATAAATAAATTATTTATTTATTTATTGTTTATAAATAAAGGAATTGACCCAAGTCAAAAATCCTTTTCCCTCCAACAAATATAATAAAATATTCCTAAAGGGTGATTCTAGAATTTGATTAATAATATTTTATTCATGCACCAAGTTCTAGATTGCCCTAATATTTTGTTATAAATAGAAGGGTTTTCCCCATTCATTAGTCACCTTTCATTGCATTAGATCACTCTGGATCTATACTTGGTAACATTCTCCATTTTTGCTTTGTGAGCTCCCTCCGAGTTCTATGTTTGTCTGGGTTTTCTACACCAACAAGAGAGAGAAATTTTAGATCTGAAACGCTGAGGACTTTCAAGAACCCATCCCATTGAGGAGAACTGGAAAACACCTTTCTTGTTTTCCTCTCAGGTGCCCCATTTTAATATAATATAAAAATTCTTTCAAACACATTGTTCTTGTCTTGTCTATTGGATGCATGGAGCCATGTTTTATTTTTACTGCTTAATGTCTTTTATGCTTAGATCTGGATTTGTGCAGGATTATTTGGATCACCTAATTGCAGATTTAAAGATATTGGCAGCCATAATTGATATTAGGGCTATTTGTTATGCGTAGCTAAAGTGATCTTTTACGACGAAATATTCATACTAACAATTGGCGACTCCACACGGGTTTTCTTTTGCGACCACTGTCGTTTTATATATTCCTGCATATCCAGCTGTTTCAGACCCTAGGGTTTCTCTTCAGTTTTCTGTTTTTCCTATTTTTATGGCGCTTTTCCCCTCTAAAACCCCCAAACATTAAAATTTTTAACTTCCGTGTGTTTCTGGCCCTATTGCGCAGGTGACAGACATCAGCCGTAGCTGAGACGACAATTTTTTCTAAAATCTGCCACGGAGAGACCCGGATCTGCAGGTCGCACTTATCGGCCCAAAAACTGCAACCTGGACTTGAGGGCGCACTTTTCTGCCCAAAACTGCGACCTGGACTGAAAACAGGTCAGATCCTACGACCTGCACTTTTTTCTGCAATTTTCCAGCACTTTTTCTAGGTTTTTCTGAAGCTTCTGTCAGGGTTTTCCAGCCTATGTCTCTGCCCGTTTAGTCCTGTTTCTGATTTGTTTCACTCAACTAAGTGGAAATATTGCCCCTTAGGGCTCTAGTACCCTCCACTTTTTGTGGGAGAGTTTTCGTTGTTTCAGACGTCTAAATTTCCAGAGTTTCAGCTTTCTTTCTTTCAGATCTGATACCTCATTTTCAGATCTCTACAGATCAAATCTTCTCCCTTTCAACTCACCTCATATCGTTTTGTTTGGGTTTATCTCTAGGGTCACCTCCTTGTCCCTCCTATCTTTAGCTGATTCCCTCTTTTGTAACAACAACCTTGCCTCTGCCTCTTTGTTGTTTTCTGCACCTCTTTTAAGCAGATTTCTCCTTTAGATCCCTGTCCCTCTCAACCTTAGATCTATTGGCCCCTTATTAGCGTGTTTTGCTTAGATTTTTTCCCTCTTATAGACTAGTTTTGAGAGACCCGCCTTCTTGGGTTAGATCGATGCATTGTTAGCTGTTAATTTTCTGTTATTACAGTCTTATCTACTGCAGATTTATTTTCAGATACGCAACACACTTTTTCTTTTACTCTCAAAACGTCTGGGTTTAAAAATTAAAATTAACGCACGCCACACACTGACCCTAAGTGAAGAAGAGCCCGGTTAACACCGCCTGGAAAAGACTTTAAAATCAATTGACACTGCACCTCTCTGCCCTTGTTTCGACATTGACCTCACTTGATTTTGCACCTCCCTGCCCTTGTCGGTTTTTCCCTCCAACCATATCCAATCTTTCCACATGTGGTGTTCATCCAATTCCATTACTGACGATTCCATTCGTCTCAGATTGTTCCAATGCACGCTTACCGGCGAAGCTTCTAAATGGTATGTTGACCAGGCCACCTCTTCCTATACCACTTTTGCGACCATTGCCCAAGCCTTTTTATCTTATTTCCAGCTCCCTCTCCGATACGACACTGGTACTGAACTCTTGACTTCTTTTCATCAATCCTCTTCGACCCGCCTTTCCGCTCATGTCCAGGAATGGCGAAGAAGACGGAGCTTATGTCGCGCTCCCCCCTTTGAATATCGGATTTAAATGGACTGGTTCCTTCACTCTCTCTTACCTCCCATTGGAAAAGATGTCGCGTCCCATTTTCCCCAAACCGAAGAAGCCGCCCTCCAAATAGCCTTGAAATATGACCTTATCTATGCTCAATATGGTTATGTTTATACCGTCCTTCCTGACCTCCCCAAACCCGGTGGCCCTAACGCCCCGGGGGCATCTCACTCTGTCGATGGTATTGTTGGAGCTCTGTCACATACCTCTGCTCAACCTCTTCTGCGCTATGGTTTCCCTCCAGGACGGGTCAGCACCTCCGGCACTTTTCCCCCTCCAGGTAGCATGTATCCAAGATATGGCATGCCTCCTCCTTTTTCCCACACTCCTGCTTACCTCAATGTTGCCCATCCTACCCCTTATCCTTACCCACAACCTAGTGTCCCAGCTCCTCCAGCATTTGGACCTCCCACTCCCTTGCCTTCTCTACCCCCGCAACCGCACTTACTACCCCCTCCATGGCAAGTATTTGCGTAGCAGGGTGCAATTAATCCTCTTCCTTATCAAAGAAAGAGGAAAGGCAATCAATCCACTTCTGGTAATCGTGGATCCAATCCTCCAAGTATTGATTCTAACACTGCCAACCAGCCACAGGGCTCTCAACCCAAGCCGGACAGGCCGCTTTGCACCAATAAGCCTTGTTTGTGTTGCAGTGTTTATGGTCATTACACTCACGATTGTCCCCTATTACCACAAATGCGACAGATGTGGGAGTCTCAGGCCACCGTGCGGGGACAACATTCCTCCCCTATTGTCCCTCCCAATACGGATACTTCTCAACCCGCTGTGTTTACCGACCCTTTCCATCAATAAGGATTTGTGGCTACTCAACCGCCTCATGCCCTGGTATCCACTCAACCTTCCCCTTCTGGTTCCTCCGATTACCAGATCCTCATGATGGCATCTGACCAACCTCTCACCGTCGACCTCAACCTTCAAACTCGGTCTCGTCAGTACTCCACACCTCCCGCTCTGTCTGTCACCGAGTCCCCATTTTCAGGTCCTACAGAGCCTCTGTCGACACCCAATGGTCCCTTGCAAATCCCTCCGCCCAAAGCTGAGGTTCACACCAAAATTCCTAAGGGCCCATTATGCCGAAATGCTGGCTCTGGTCGGGCTGCTCATTCATATAGCATAGTAGATGATCTGGCACAATCTCCTGCTGCCATTTCAACATTGGAACTCCTCCAGTCATGTCCTTCTCAAAAGAAGGCTCTACTATTTTCCGTGGGTGCTGTCGATCCTGCTAATGACCAATTGATTGTTTTCAATGCCCTTCAGTCAAACCATCCCCCCCTTCCGGCTTCTGTTGCTTTCCGAATCCCAGTCAAAATCTGAAATGAAAATGTCGCTCAGTGTATTATTGATGAGGGGGCATCTACCTGTGTGATGTCTGCCTCGGTTTGGAAATAAATCGGATCTCCTGAGCTGGCCCTTTCCACAATCACCCTTCGTGTGTGGGATGGCCATGCCTCCCAACCCATTGGCCTATTCCGTAACTGTCCTATCACCCTTGCGGGCAAGACTGTTTATGTCGACGTTGAAGTTATCGATGCCCTCTTGACTATAACATTCTTTTAGGGCGTAGTTACACCTATGCCATGTCTGCCGTCCCATCCGCAGTCTGCCGCAAGATGTTTTTCCCTCATAATGGAAAGATTGTCACTGTCGACCAGTTGACATATCATGAACCACAATCTCAGACCTCCCCTGAGTCCACTATCTCTACTGTCAACAATGAGCAAACTGTTGATTCTTTGACCAGTGTTTCCCCTGGCATCTACAAAGACTCCTCCTTGCTTGGGACCTTCCTGGGTCCTCCCCGTCCTCCTGTCTCTGATCCCAGCTTAGCGAATTTTCGCATGATGCAATTGTCTCAGGCTAACCTTTCACAGCCTTCTTCGGCTAGTCAGCAACCTCAATCTTGCCAGCCGCAACCTACTCCTAGCCCTTCGCCTCAGCTGACCGAACCTCTTCGGATTGGACCTTCCCACCCACCTAGCACTCAGGACCCTCCCTTCCCTCTTGAGTCGGTTCCCCCAAGTCTCCACCATATGGGAACTGCCCCTCCTGGCCATTACCCCGTCGGTTAGATACCTTTCCTTGCTCCCCCTCCCGGAGTCTATTCAGTTCCCATCATGGCCATCCTGTCCCTCCCTAATTTGACCTTGGGAATACCTGTATGGTATCTTACTCCTCCAGCCGAGACCCCACCCGGCCACCCCAAACCATACCTTGCTGTGACACCGGTTCAACCGATTCCCTTCGCTCCTACAGTGCCCCTAGCCCCTTTGCAAGACCATCCTCATGCTATGCCAGCTACGGGAAAGAAAAGAAAAGCTCGCAAGGGGGCATCCAAAGACAAGGCCACCACACCTGACCCTACCCCTCCTCCACCCACCAAGCCTTGTGCCTTGTGTGATGGTGTCAGTCATGCCACCCATACTTGTCCTGAGTTGCCCCGTATCCAACCCATGGTTAAGGTCGCGTTCCTTGAATCTACAGTCCCTGAAACCTCTATTTCTTCCTCGTCCGTAGCTAGGAACCCTAAGACTCTTCGCACCAACAAACCCTGTGCTCTGTGTGGTGTCCATGGCCATTATTCTCACCATTGTCCTCACCTCACGCATTACCGAGCCTCTTTAGAGTTCATTCGCGAGTACGAGGTTGAGCAAAATCAATCCGCCTCTCCCATCATTGCTCAATATGCATCAGGCTTACTCGAGGATTCCCCTGCTACCATTGAAATTCCTCCCCCTAATGTTGAGATGTCAGAACCTGCTGCCCCCCTTCTCTACCTTTCATCATCTGCACGAACCTCGGAGTACATTCCCTCTGAATCCACTCCATCTGTTTTGATTGATTCTCCTTCAGCAACATCCTTGGACTCTACATGCTTTAATTGTTCTTTCGTCATCCCCCGTGACGATCTGTATGTGCATCTTTCTTCTCCTGCTGATGATTTCGGTAGCTTTGCAGCATCATGTGGTTTCCTCGACCTTTCCATTTCCCCCCATCACCAGGATGATACCATTTGTACCTATGATGTCCTTCGTAGCATGAGCTCCCGATTTTCCTACCATAGTTCTCATTCATCACCCTCTAGTTGATCTATGAGTCCTAGCCATCCTACCCAGAATACTCCCTCCTATAGTTGTCATTTGATGTCTACCTTATACTCACGCTACCATCACTATTCTCCTTCCTCCCATTTCTTGTCTTGTGACGCTATTCTGCAGGACCTCTCATCCACGCATTATATTGGCTATGCCGATGGGGCAAGTCGCTATTCCCGGAATCTCGCCTCGGCCGCGTGGGCCATCTTTACCCCCTTGCATACCCTCGTTCTTTCCAATGGGGTATGCATTGGTAATGCCACCAATAATCAGGCCGAATATGATGCAGTATGTGGTCTCTTAACCGATGCCCTCTCTCATCGCATCCTCCATCTGCACGTCCGTTTAGATTCCTTGCTGCTTGTCTTACAACTTAATGGCATCTATCGTGTGCATAATCCTATCATGTTTAGACAATATTTACGAGTGAAACTTTTGATACGTCACTTTAGATTCATTACTTTCATCCATGTACCTAGAAGCCAAAATCACTACGTAGATAGAATTGCAAATCATGTTCTAGACTGGCATTTATCACACAGAAGACAATAGCATTTCAAACCATCAACATAATGCATCTACATAATATGTATCATATAACATGTTTTTTAGAATCCATCTACTCTGAAACATATGACATGCCCATAGCATGATACAAAAAACAAAACTACAAAACTGGGGGGCACCACTTGCCCCTACATACACACTGGGGGGCACCTCCTGCCCTACATCTAATCACTCTCTGGAGGATCCTGAGCTAATGGCTCTACTCTCGTAGCTCGTAGATCACGCACAGTCTGACTAGCCATCGCCATGCGCCGCATGATACCTCGCCATTCCGAGGGTAGCACAATACATAGCTCTATGTACTGGTCGTCTAAATCCTGCTAACCCCACTCAAACACACCGGTCAGCAGCCCCTCACATCTACGACGAATGTCCTCCAAAAGAGTGGCCATCTCCTTGTTCTGTGCCATTCTCGATCCACTAGCACCTGTAGTCTTGCCTACCGCAGGTCATCCCATATATCCAGCCGGTTTCACTAGAGCTATATCTGCATACCAAAAAGTATAAGGATCAGTACCATAAATACTATTCACAAACGTTAACATGCACATAACAGATTAGTTACTTTTCACTTACCATCAGGCCCCCATACTCGACCAGGTGGAAGCGGCAAGTCTGGATCTCCCCAATAACTCATCCCACAATAGGGATAGTCGTCTATATGTAATGGCATTTGATCCCAATGGGCAACGAACTCTGGTCGGAACACCCGTCCGATTGCCCCTTTCCCTCCTCTACACAGTAGTCGGCCCCACCGACACATCCTGGGTTCCCTCGGACCCCCATCAGATAGCTGTACACGAGGTCGTAAGGTCGAGATCTTCTCAAAAAAGAAGGAGCACAATATAGTCCCATATGCACAATCATGGTTCACTTGCTGCTTACATAGCGACAGCTGTCGTTTCAACGACACCAACATCATCTGGGCCCACCCATAGTAGGTCCCACTCAGCACACTTTCTACAATCATCATCTGCCCTCCAGTGATGTGATGGAGCACCTGGCTGCCCAAGATCTGCAACACTGTTGCCGCCACTGCCCGGGTCTCCAACCTCTCTAGATCCCCAATCGATATCCGAGTCCCTTTGACTCGGACACCTGGACGACAATGTCGCTCTACGAACTCCATGATGTTACGCCCCCGCGGTAACACTGGATGTGTATTTCCCACCATCCCTAATGGTGGGAGACCAGTCAGGAAATATAGATCCTGGACTGTCAGCTCAATCCTGTGCCCCTGCACTATAAATACCTCATGATCTGGATCCCAATAACTGACAATCCGGGCCAACAAGGGCTCCCCAGCCCTCATCAATGGGTTCTCCACAAATTTCAGAACCCCAAACTTGGCCAATGCACGACGGACACCTTGATCCGCTTGGATTTCCGTCTGTAATGTACCTAGGTCTCTCTCTCTCCACTTAATCCGTATATCTGCCATATCTGCACAAAACCATCATCTTTATCAGTCTACAAATAATAAAAACTACATTCAATCACACCAAAACTGAATCTCAACCCTTAACAGCACTGAGACCACCTCCATCTAACAGGTCGCACTTTTTGGCCAAGTCCTGGACCAGGTCGCACTTTTCAGGCCCAAACCTGCGTCCCAGGTCGCAGTTTTTGCCCCAAAAAGTGCAACTCGGCCGTAATGATGAAGTAGGTGTTGTTATTGAGATTTAAGACCCTAATCTGAACTTTGAATCCATCAAAAACAAAGAGTAGGATTAGGCCTCTTACCTGCAATTGACGGATCTCGATTCCAACGGTTAGTTTGTCCGCTACGATCACCGCAAGATTTAGGGCCTTCTCTCCTCTCCACATTCACCACAGCTACACAAGCAAATGAATGATTTTGGAGGGAATATGCCTTATTAGAAGAAAAACCCCTGTTTTTTCTTTCGCCCGCTGCGACCAAACCGTAGCCTCGTTTGACACACCGTCTGCACCGTTGGAAAGCTCTCACAGAGCACTCAAATGGTTATCTGTTAGTTTTTCATGTCTTGATACTTCACCTGGACACATTTTGTCCACGAAGGGTCTCTTCGTCTCTCCTTCCAATCGGAATTCTTCACTTACAACACTTGTACTTGGGGCACCACTTTACCCCCTTTACTTGTCTTTGTTCGTGTTGATTTTCGTCATGAGACACCCTATTGTACTCATGTTTTTATGGTTCCCCATTGGACCTTTACTGTGTGGCAGCACCATCGAGTCACCGTTGTTTAGAGCATCTGCGTTGAGTCATCATCCGTCATGGAGTCTATCTCGAGTCCAGCTATAGTCCTCCATCCTTCATCGCTTGGTTCCTCTCTCGTGTTGCACACTATGGCCTTTAGTACCATTGTCACCTATCCCCCTTGATATTGTGTCAGTCGCTGCTAAGCCATTCATGCCCCTGATGCTCTAACCAGGGAAGTTTTCCATCCGCTACTCAGTATATCTCATTTCATCATCATCATTAGTGTCCGTCTGTTAGTCGCTCTACTATTTTCTCTCGTGCCTTAGTTGGGGATCCCTTTTTTGCCTCACCTATGGCGGACCTCCTTTTGTCGACATCAGCTAATTTACTCCAGAAGCCAGGTCTAGAGGGCGGTGTACCTTGGTTTGAGCTCCTTTCAGCATGATCGTGATCTGTATACTTGATGGTCTAGTGATGCAGCAACCGCTTTTGGTGATTTCTGGGTGTGTGTGAGATGTCTCTATTAGCCACCCATAAAATTATGTCATATCAGATGGTGGCTAAATAATGTTGGATAGCCTTCAAGAAACAATTTCATTACTAAAATTGCTGATGCTTTAAGTCTTTTGATGAAATCCTATCCTTTGGACAATCGTCACTACTTTTCCCCTTTCAACCTAGAAATCCTGTTGATTTCCAAGCCAGAATACTGCTGCAAGCACCATTTCCCTTTTCCCCTTTTCTCAAGATAACCTCATTTTCTATCCCTCCATTTTCTATAAAGATCCCTCATTCTCATGTTCTTCCTATTTCCCTTTCTTCAAAATCCCTTTGATAAGGTTCTAAGACCCCTTCTTAGCCTTATCGGAATCCACCAAACCCTTTGAAAAACATGGAAAATCATAAAAACCACATTTTTATGTTATAACCCTAAGCCCCTTGGGCTAAGTCTTCAAACCTCCCCCTCCATATATCCCGGTGCTAGAACTAAGAGCTAGCTTTCTAAGCGCTTATCGCGTTCCCCATATGCGATTAGCCCCTTTCCTTTAACCCTTCGGTCATATTTTTCTCCACACGCCCAAAGGCCTCACATCCGGGCGCCTAATATTATTTTATATATATTCTGCCCCAAAAACATAAAAACCTTATGTATTTTCGAAAACTTTGGGTTTTTTTTGTTTATTCTAAAAAATTCGTCGGTCCAAGTTCTTAAGCCTCCTCCACCGTCGATCTGATCCACATATCGACGGTGCGGAATCCGTTCACCTGGTGGTCCCCGCCAGCCGTGCGCCATTGCCCAAAACCACGCGGTTTTCATCGCACCGCTTTTGGGGCAGCGGCGGTTTTCTCCTGATCGCCAGCAAT
The DNA here is from genome assembly GCA_034641835.2 of Pinus albicaulis. Taxonomy (NCBI): domain Eukaryota; kingdom Viridiplantae; phylum Streptophyta; class Pinopsida; order Pinales; family Pinaceae; genus Pinus; species Pinus albicaulis. Next base: position 1,229,182,226 of record CM076570.1, on the reverse strand, counting down.
TCCACTCACCTTTTGACACGTGGCTCTGTGCACTTTTTCAAAACCACCCTCCATCGCGCGTTATCATTCGACGTTTGACACGCAGCGATATTGATACGTGCCATCCGATCCGAACCCGCTCATCCAACGGTGGTCGCTCCCTGAAGTTGCCTGACATTTAACCAGGCTACGGCGCGATCATTGACACATCTCCACTTTCAATCTGATCTGTAGATCGACGGCCCACCTTTCATCGTTCGATTTCCCATTTTGACTTTCAAAACTTCTGCTCCCGACTGTCGATCTCTGCACGATCGACGGCTCTATTTTAATCTTGTTCCACCCGTTCTACGATATCTCCTGATCGATCCCGACCGTTGGATGATGCCATCCAACAACCATGCTTTCCCCACATATCCTCTGTAGCAATAAACCTACATTCGTAGGATTTTATAATTGTTTTTCATTTTTGCAGGGTTTGAGCGTTTTCCTTACTACGTCTGAATAAATTTCGATGGGTGAGGGTGACGATCCTCCCGCCTTCGATTTACCACAGGAAATCCACTGCAGGGTCTAAACTTCACGTTTCATCAAGGTTTCACGAGGCATTGATGCCATTTTATTCCCGCGAAACCCTACTCACTAGAAAAACACAACAAGTTAATTATAGTAAAAGAGTATCAGTGATGAAGACCAAAAGTTTATCAGAACAAAAGGTAAAAAACAGATTTTGTGGGGATCGCGGCTAAGAATTTTTATCAAAAGTCTAATCCCCGATTAAAAGACACAGTTAAAGAAGAAAGCATAAAGGATTATCAGACATAAAAGCTTCCACCACTTGCATTTGAGGCGAATTGATTCCTTAGCTACTACAAGAGCCACCTGCTGCCTAAAACCATTCAAAACAGAGGCCGAAGTTATTGATTAAGGAAATATCTGCCTCCAGTGCTGCTAAGAAGTTAATTCTGCCATAGGAAACTAATGCAACAAATATCTGCAGAATTACTCCACATTATGCAGAGCCTCAAAGTAAAAAAAGCTCCCATCGAGCTTTGATATTAATTGTAAAACAATTAATACAAAGAACCATCTGTAAGCTTCTTCATCGAGCCCCTCAAAAGGCCAAGAAGTCTTGAATCTGTATTAATTACCTTAGGAGATATTTTATCAGATCTCACCTCCTCATCCTTCTATAAATACTTCTGTAGAAGATGAGAAATTGTTGGTTGTTGTTTGATTACAAGTTGTAATACTGAAACTCTCTGAAATAAATACATAAGTCTGTTGAAGTTGAAGAAAAAATTGAAGTCTTGGAGGTCTTGATGATGTTGTTGCATGCTTGTTTCTGAGAAGGCTCTATCATTGGATCCATGAGCTTGGCTGTTGGTGAAGTATTCTGAACTGTTTTATGTTTTTCCCCTGTTTTCATTATGTTCCATAATTTCTTACTACAGTAGGCTAAAAATTTTAGGTTAAGAAATGACTCCTGGAAGCACCTTAGACCTGTTCATCCTTCACTGTTTCATCTTTTCTTCTGCTGAAGTATTTTAGAGGCTTTAATCTTTCTCTTTAGTCTTCATGCTTTTTTATTTCCTTAATAATTTGAACAGTTGGTTTCAGCATGATTTATGGTTTTCCCTGCTTGTCTACTGCCACTCAAAAAATTGTTATTGAAGTCTCCCTTTGAAGTACCATTGTTTTAAGTTGGTCAAAGAGGTCGGTTTCAATCTTGCCCTTTGTCATTGCTTGAACAGTTGTTTTGAAGGTCTTTATAGTTGTAAATCATAGATGTTTTTTAGGTGTTCCCTCTTCTATGACTACAATTATCAGTGAATCTTTGATGTTTTCTAAGTCATTTGAAATAAAATCTTTGAGGAAATAGGGTGTTCCCCGAATCTTAGATTTCATTTTAAAAGTTGTTTTGAAGTCATTATTTGCTTAAAGGTGTGATTTGTAGATTTCATGGTTAGCCCTGTCTATCAAAGAGCTCTTTATTGTTTAAATTATGCTTTCGAATTCCCTTTGTTGAGAATTAAACCTCTCTTTCCAAATCATTAATGTTCATCTCATTCCAAAAACAAAAGGATCCTGTGGCCAAGTTAGATTTTCCCTTTGATATCCCATATCCATTTATGAGTTTGTTATGACCTTTTCTTGACTCCATTGCCCAATGAACCAGATATTTCTCTGTCCTATATATCTTTCCTAGGCCTTTGATGTTATGCTGTATCAAATCTAACCAACCAAACAAACAATCAAACACCTGCACTTAATAACTAGTCTAAAACCAATACACAAAGCACACAAGATAAACCTTTGCAAACAAACATTTGAGAGATCCCTCTCTGAGAACAAGAGGACTAGATCCTGGAACTCTAAAGATTGGTTCTGATGTTGCCTTGTCTTTTGATTTTCCAAACTATCAAAACACGAGACACCAACATAGTGGCGATCACGGTGGGACCTACTGAGGATATAATGGTCTAAAAAACCTTCTTCAAATATTTAGGCCCAATATAACATAAGTAACCTTCTTCAGGCACTACTTAACAAATGGTAATTATGATAAGATTTAATTTAATCAGTGACAAACTAAGTAACCCTTAGGATTCCCGTTAAACCTTATCAAACCTTGAAGGAACCAGTTACCAAGCCATAAGAGCAACTCTGTTTATTTGAACACCTTAGCTAAGTGTGAAATCAAACTTAGAACACTCTCTTAACCTATAATACCAAAATAACTCAGAAAAACCCAAAAAACATTTCAGTTTGGCTTCATAATAAGCTTGGTGGTGGACCATTAAACCTTTTACCTCCAAAAGAGCTAAAAACTTCCACCTGGCGACTCCACAATCCTAAAAACAGACCTTAAGACTCCACTGGGAAGATCCCAAGTCTTTATAAACTTCATACAAATTCGGTTATGAGACTTTAATATTAAGGTTTCCTTCTTCTAAAAAGATCAGTTAGCCTCTTAAAGATTGTCATATTTGGTTAAAGAAAAAAATATTGTCATATTTGGTTAAACTTTTCTTTTAACTTGGGTCTGAAAAACATAGCATAGTGGCTCCCTGAAAGATTTATACTAGAGCCTACCCTGACCCAAACCCACTGGAAGAAGTTAATGACCCTGAAAGTATACTTAGGAAGTCTCCTAAGGCTAAATTTTCAACTGTTTTTAGATCACCCTTGAGATATAATTTAGTCCTGGAAAATATTGCAGCCCTACACCAATCACAAGTTGACTTAAGAAATCATTTTAGAACTAGGTCACTTGATGATATAATTCATATAGATTCTGAGTCTTCACTTTCATCCCCAGAACCAATTGAACAACCCGGCAGTAGAGAAACCACACCACCTGATTTACATTTCCTTCTCAATTTAGGTGTCTCTCATCCACGGTCAGCTCAACAATCTATCCCCAGTACATCCACATCTGTCCATCCAACATACACTGTCCAAACCACTTCACTTCAACCCACTCCCCCTCTCATGAATCCACCCCCACCACATATCATGGCAGCATGGTACGCTCCCTTAGTCCTTCCTGTGCCACTAGTAAATCTTCCATAGGACTATCAGTCCAAAATTCCATTGTATGATGCTAACAATGCTACAACCACATCACAACATGTAGATAAAATGAATGACTACTTTGACAGAAACGAAATTGATGATGATTCTGTCAAGCTTAGATTATTTGCTCAAAGTTTAGGGGGAGAAGTAAGAAAATGGTTTAAAGGTTTAGCCCCTCATAGCATTAATGATCTCCAAGGCTTTCACCAAACATTCCTAAACAAATGGGAAGTGAAGAAGAATCCTCTCCAAGTCCTCTCCGATTACAAAAATCTCCATAGAAACCCTGGGGAAAGTGTGCAAGCTTATTTCACTTGATTTAATAGTGTGTATAACGCCCTTTCCCCATAATTAAAACCTCCACAGGGCTCAGCTTTAAACAAGTTCCCTGAAGGGTTTGACTCTAACATGACCTATTCACTAAGAGAGAGAGATTTTACAACTCTTGAAGATATGCAAAGGGGTGCTCTTTCTGTGGAAGTAAACTTAATGGAGAAGAGAGCAAGACTGAAAATTGAGAAGAGAGTATCTTTTAGAGAGGAATCCCCTCCTTCTACATCAAGCTCAAAAATGGAGAGAATGATGGAAGAAATGATGAAAGAGATGAGCATAATTAATAAAGCACAAGCAAATCAAAACCAAACTACACTTCAAAACAATCAAAACAGAAATAGAAATCAGAATTTTAGAAGAGACAACAATCAAGATAAACAAAAAGAAAGCGACCAACAGATTAGACCTCCCTTTCAACAGAACTATGTAGATCAATATGAGGAAGACAGGGAGTTGGAAAGGTTGGAAGAATCACATGTAAACTTGATTGGATCAGATAGTGGGGATGATGTTTTCCTCACGGAGGAAGAACAAGGTTTCTTCTCTGATCAAAGTATAAACACCCATGAAGATTCTGATGACTATAGATTGGGATTTGAAAATGCAATCATGGAAGTGCATAAAAAATATGATCTTAGCAGCAAGAGAAGCATAGAGAATTCAAAAGATAAGAATGCTAGCACTGCTGTCAATAAAAACGCAGAAAACCAACCCAAAAAGACAGCAAAAAAAACCAACCTTTCGGCCAAAAAACCACACTTAAACAAAGACAAAGGTGTCCAGCCAAATGTTGAACAGAGTACCCCTAGCACTTCAGCTGGTGGTCCTAATAAAACTATCCCCATCACCAGTCCAAATAAGGTTCAGCAAATCAAAGTTGCTGAAAAGAATTCAATTGAAAAAATAGATGTAAATATCAACAAGTCCATTATTCCTTTCAGCCTTGAGGGAGATATTTCTAAGATAAAAATTTCCATTCCTCTAGCTGAACTAGTAACCCAAGACATGTACAAAACCCAAGTTTTAAAATCTTTGAACTTATGAAGTGATACCGATACCTTGAACTTGACAGATGACAAACCTGAGCTGTTGTTTGGCCCAGAGGTTGAAGGAAAATACCAAGAAGGACCCTTCCCTCCCTTCTACATTAGTTTGAATATACACGAAATTTTTTTATACAATGCCATGTTAGATTCAGGAGCTTCACACAATCTAATGCCCAAGGTGGTAATGGAAAGCTTAGGCTTAGAGATTACTAAACCATACAAATATTTGTATTCCTTTGACTCAAGCAGAGTCAAATGTTTGGGTTTAATCAAATACTTATGTGTTAATCTAGCTCAGATCCCTGCTAAGAATCTAGTAATGGATATAGTTGTAGCTGACATTCCCCCTAAGTATGGCATGCTCTTATCAAGATCTTGGGGAGCCAAACTTCAAGGAAGCCTTCAAATGGACATGTATTATGCCACCATCCTTGTTTTCAACCAAAACAGAAGACTATACAGAGAATCTCACATGAAATACATGGTGAGCAACATGGATAAGCCAAACAACACTCCAATCTATTCTATTCAATCAATTTTAGATTCCTTTATCTTATGTAACGAAGATGAAATTACTCAGCGAGATAAGGAAAACATAGACCCATTTGATTCGCCAGAAAAATCGATTTTTCCCTTGAATCAACTTCAAAACATTGACAATCAACAACAACAAGAAAATGAAAATGAGGCAAATATACTTTGGACATTAAAATTCGATGGATCCTGTAATAAAACAAGTGCAGGGGCAGGTGTCTGGATTCAAAATACGAATCAGAGTTTTTCATATAAATTAGATTTTTCGTGCACTAAAAATATTGCTGAGTATGAAGCACTTCTTCTAGGTTTACAATTTCTTAAAAATTTAAAAGCCCAGAGGATATCCATCTTAGGGGATTCTGAACTTATCATAAAACAAATCAAAGGAGAATACTTAGCTAGAAATCCAAGGCTTAGGGAATATCAGAACGCTTCCCTAGATTTATTAAAAACCTTCGAAAAATATGAACTCATTTTCATCCATAGAGCACTAAATCATCTAGCAAACGAACTGGCCTACAATGCCAACAATTTCCAAGTACCTGAGATAAATGAACAACTCAGTGTAAAGGTAAAACATAGACCTGTTGTGCCTGATAACGAAGATCACTGGCAAGTGTTTAATTCTGACAAACACATAGATGATTTCTTGAAATCAGAAAACGATTTCACCATACCAACATCAGAATCTAGCCATAATGAAGACTATCCATATATCGAAGAAATCCCAGAAGCTGAAATAACACACTCTGCTGATATAAATCATTATGAGAATCCATTTGAAGCAGAGTTAATTGACAACGCAGACCAAGAAGACTTGGAAATTTTACAATGCAAAAATGATCAAATTCCAAGAGGTCTCACGCCTTTAGAACACCTTTTCGATTTTAATGATGTAGCCAAAGAACCAAGGATGGAGCCTGTAGAAACAAACGTAGAAGAACTCAACATAGGCTCCTAATAGAACCCAAGATGATTAAATTGTCCAACACTCTTCCAACTCACATAAAATCGCAATACATAGAGTTGTTCAAAGAGTTTAAAGATGTGTTTGCTTGGGCATACACAGATCTGAAGTCTTATGATACCAGCATCATTCAGCATAAGATTCCCCTGAAGGAAAATCAAAAGCCTTTTAAACAGAAACTGAGGAGGATAAACCCACTTTTATTACCTTTAGTTAAGGCAAAAATCGAAAAAATGCATGCTGCTAGAATCATAGTACCCATTAGATTTTCAGAATGGGTATCAAATTTAGTTTTTGTTAGAAAGAAAACAGGGGAAATCAGACTCTGTATCGACTTCAGAAACTTAAACAGAGCCTCTCTAAAAGACAACTACCCCTTACCCAAGATGGACCATATACTTCAAAGGGTAGTTGGGTCAAAAAGGATATCCCTCTTAGATGGGTTCTTGGGTTACAACCAGGTGTTAGTGCTCCCAAGTGATCAAATTAAAACTGCTTTTACTACACCTTGGGGCACCTTTATGTCTGTCAAAATGCCTTTTGGATTAATGAATGCAGGGGCCACCTTCCAAAGGGCCATGGACATAGCCTTTTCTGAAGATATTGGCTTTTGCATAATCATTTACCTTGATGACATCACCGTTTTCTAAAAAACAGATGAAGAACATTTGATTCACCTAAGGAAAGTTTTTGAGAAATGTAGGAAATTTGGCTTGTCATTAAATCCCAAGAAGACACTCTTCGGTCTCCAAGAAGGAAAAATTCTTGGTCACATAATTTCGGAAGAAGGAATCAAAATAGAACCTACAAGGATAGATGGCATATTGCAAATTAGCCATCCAAGAAGCCTCAAAGAATTGTAATCTTTCATTGGAAAGATTAATTTTTTGAGAAGGTTTATCCCCAACCTTGCTGAGCTATTAAAAAACATTACAAACATGCTTAAGAAAGATGTCGGTGTAAAATGGAATTTACCAGCTAAACAATCATTCGAATTGGTCAAACAAGCTCTTACTCAAACACCAGTCCTGATTAGTCCAGATTTCACCAAAGACTTTTATATCTTTTCTTTTGCATCCGAACATACAATAGCTGCAGTTTTACTTCAAAAGAATGATTTAGGGCAAGAACAACCAATATCTTTCTTTAGTAGGGCATTAAGAGATGCTCCTCTCAAATATAACATCATGGAGAAGCAAGCCTTAGCATTAGTGAAAGCTTTAAAGGACTTTAGGGTCTACATCTTACACTCTCACATAATTGCTTTTGTTCCACATACTGTTGTCAAGGATATTATAAGTCAAGACCCTGATGGTAAAAGGGGAAAATGGATTGCAACTATTCTTGAGTATGACTTAGAGATCAGGCCCACCAAGCTAGTTAAAGGGCAAGGATTAGCAAAACTTATGGCTGAGTCTAACTTCCAAGCACTAGACATGAATATGGTAGATGTGTTGGAAGAAATAGAAGAATCTACTGCTCCTTTTATTGAAGAAACATTTCTAAATTCTCCTTGGTATGCTGACATTGTTTATGTGATTTTATATCTAAATACCCCTCCTTCTTTGTCTAAAACTAAAGCTAGATTTTTAAAGCAGAAAGCTTTGAGTTTTTGCATCTTAGATGCGGTGTTATATTGGAAAAATACTGTTGGAATTTTGCTTAAATTTTTACTTGAAGATGATGTAGAAAAAATCATGCATGAATGCATGACGGAGAATGTGGAGGACACCTCTACTGGAAGGCCACAGCAAACAAAATTCTCAGATCAGGTTACTATTGGCCTACCCTTTTCCCAGATACTCAAAAGTTGGTCATGTCTTGCCATAAGTGCCAAATCTTTGATGGCAAAAGAAAAATTCTTCCCTTACCCTTACATCCTATCAGAGTTGAGGCACCTTTCCAACAATGGGGGCTGGACTTCATTGGGGAAATTCATCCATCCTCCTCAGCTCAACATAAGTGGATCCTCATAGCCACCAAATTCTTTACCAAGTGGATAGAAGCTATACCCTCCATAAATGCCAATGACTCAGTCATTATCAAGTTTCTTGAAACTAACATCCTATCTAGATTTGGTTGTCCCCGAAAAATCATAACAGACAATGTTGCTGCTTTTAAATCTAAAAAGATGGTTGACTTCTGTTACAAATACCACATAACCTTGGGCCATTCCACTGCTTACTACCCCCAAGGAAATGGATTAGCTGAATCTTCCAACAAGAGCCTCATCAATATCATTAAAAAACTGTTGGAACAAAATCAGAAATCATGGCACAGTAAACTGGTTCATGCCTTATGGGCTGATAGGTTAACTACAAAGAAATCAATAAATATGTCCCCCTATCAGTTAGTCTATGGTATGGACGTAGTTTTCCCCACCTCATTAGGAGTTCCAGTCATGAAGCTCCTTCAAGAAGTGCAGGTTGAAGAGAATGATATGCAAAGGAGAATCAACCAAACAATCCATTTACAGTAGACCAGAGAAGAAGTTTATGAAAGAACACAACTAGTCCAAGAAAATATGAAGAAGCTATTTGATAAGAGGACTAAGGCAAACAATTTCCAAGTTGGAAATGTTGTCCTCAAATGGGATTCAAGAAGAGAAGATAAGGGAAAACATGGCAAGTTTGATAACTTGTGGAAAGGGCCATATATTATCCATGCTGAGAGGGGTCACAATGCATTTTTCTTAAAAGAATTAAATGGAGAAGATCTATATGGAGGTCCTATCAACGGCGGGATGCTCAAACATTACTTCTGCCAAGAGTCTTGAGTTTCAAAGTTTTTTATTTTTTCATTGTAAATATCATGGTCTATACATTGCATTCAAAGTTAAAAACATCAAAAACACAAAAACAAACAAAGAAAGAAAAGAGGGCAGAATGTGAAAGCAAGAAAGGTATAGCTCCATACCAAAAAAGAGAAACAAATCTGAAAGTGTGCAAGCTTAAATGCCACTCCTGAAAAACACACTTCTAGTTAGTCAAACTACTTAAACTTGACTAATTAGTTTTAAATTTTCTGCTGATAGGATAGAAAATTCGATTTGCCAAACTGTTTAATCTTGGCTTATTAGTAGATAGTTTAGGATAGAAATTAAAGGTTCAAACATGCTCAAAACCTGAACCTAAAAGTTTCAAAGAGAGTTTGACTCAAATCTGTTTCAAATTTTGAGTCAAAGGATGTAAGGAATACTAGTTCTAAACAGCTCAAAATCTGGACCAGTTGATCTAAGAAAGAACAACTCAAACAAAGTCAAAACAGAGCTGTAAAAATAGAAAGGAAAATGATTTGTATTTTCAGATCTCAAACCTTCCATTTTTGTTTTTAGTTTTCTGCAAAATAATTTCTATGTGTAGCTTGTTTTTATGCCATAGATCACAGCAAGTCAAACAACTTAATCTTGACGTGGCTGTTTTTAAATTTATGTTATAGAATTTAGAGAATAAAGTCTGTTGGACAGTTAAATCCCAATAGACAGTAGATTAGGTAGAGAATCATATGGGCTCAACTGTTTAATCTGAGTCCATGGAGAAATAAGAAGTAGGAATAGATTAGATTTCTTGCTTTCAAAAGAATACAATGTTGTGAAAAGATTTTGCCAATCCAAGTGCACTCTAATGAAGAAAAAATGTTAGATCAGTAGGATTGGGTAGGTAGAAAGTTGCATTGATAAAAATCCATTGTTTAATGGCTACTAACTTATTTTTAAAAGCAAGATCATCCCAGCAAAGGAAGCGCAGCCCAATGGATGAGGCACAGGTCAGCCTCCCAAAGAATGCAAGTCTGCAGTTCTTGATGCCTTCAAAAAGGCACCATCCCCAAGTGGAGCCACTGTTAGCCACCCATAAAATTCTGTCATATCAGATGGTGGCTAAATAATGTTGGATAGCCTTCAAGAAACAATTTCATTACTAAAATTGCTGATGCTTTAAGTCTTTTGATGAAATCCTATCCTTTGGACAATCGTCACTGCTTTTCCCCTTTCAACTCAGAAATCCTGCTGATTTCCAAGCCAGAATACTACTGCAAGCACCATTTCCCTTTTCCCCTTTTCCCAAGCTAACCTCATTTTCTATCCCTCCATTTTCTATAAAGATCCCTCATTCTCATGTTCTTCCTATTTCCCTTTCTTCAAAATCCCTTTGATAAGGTTCTAAGACCCCTTCTTAGCCTTATCGGAATCCACCAAACCCTTTGAAAAACATGGAAAATCATAAAAACCACATTTTTATGTTATAACCCTAAGCCCCTTGGGCTAAGTCTTCAAACCTCCCCCTCCATATATCCCGGTGCTAGAACTAAGAGCCAGATTTCTAAGCGCTTATCGCGTTCCCCATATGCGATTATCCCCTTTCCTTTAACCCTTCGGTCATATTTTTCTCCACATGCCCAAAGGCCCCGCATCCGGGCGCCTAATCTTATTTTATATATATTCCGCCCCAAAAACATAAAAACCTTATGTATTTTCGAAAACTTTGGGTTTTTTGTGTTTATTCTAAAAAATCCGCTGGTCCAAGTTCTCAAGCCTCCTCCATCGTCGATCTAATCCAAAAATTGACGGTGCGAAACCCGTTCACCCGGTGGCCCCCGCTAGCCGTGCGCCATTGCCCAAAACCGTGCGGTTTTCATTGCACCGCTTTTGGGGCAGCGGCGGTTTTCTCCTGATCGCCAGCGATTCCACTCACCTTTTGACACGTGGCTCCGCGCACTTTTTCAAAACCACCCTCCATCACGCGTTATCATTCGGCGTTTGACACGCAGCGATATTGATACGTGCCGTCCGATCCGAACCCGCTCATCCAACGGTGATCGCTCGCCGAAGTTGCCCGACATTTAACCAGGCTACAGCGCGATCATTGACACATCTCCACCGTCGATCTGATCTGCAGATCGACGACCCACCTTTCATCATTCGATTTCCCATTTTGACTTTCAAAACTTCCGCTCCTGACCATCGATCTCTACGCGATCGACGACTCTGTTTTAATCTTGTTCCACCCGTTCTATGATATCTCCTGATCGATCCCGACCGTTGGATGATGCCATCCAACGGCCACGCTTTCCCCACATATCCTCTGCAGCAATAAACCTACATTCGCAGGATTTTATAATTGTTTTTCGTTTTTGCAGGGTTTGAGCGTTTTCCTTACTACGTCTGAAGAAATTTCGAAGGGTGAGGGTGACGATCCTCCCGCCTTTGATTTACCACAGGAAATCCACTGCGGGGTCTAAACTTCACGTTTCATCAAGGTTTCATGAGGCATTGATGCCATTTTATTCCCGCGAAACCCTACTCACTAGCAAAACACAACAAGTTAATTATAGTCAAAGAGTATCAGTGACGAAGACCAAAATTTTATCAGAACAGAAGGTTCAAAACAGATTTTGCGGGGATTGCGGCTAAGAATGTTTATCAAAATCCTAATCCCCGATTAAAAGACATAGTTAAAGAAGAAAGCATAAAGGATTATCAGACAGAAAAGCTTCCACCACCTGCATTTGAGGCGAATTGATTCCTCAGCTACTACAAGAGCCACCTGCTGCCTAAAACCATTCAAAACAGAGGCCGAAGTTATTGATTAAGGAGATATCTACCTCCAGCACTGCCAAGAAGTTAATTCTGCCACAGGAAACTAATGCAACAAATATTTGCAGAATTACTCCACATTATGCAGAGCCTCAAAGTCAACAAAGCTCTCATCGAGCTTTGATATTAATTGTAAAACAGTTAATAAAGAGAACCACTTGTAAGCTTCTTCATCGAGCCCCTCAAAAGGCCAAGAAGTCTTGAATCTGTATTAATTACCTTAGGAGATCTTTTATCAGATCTCACCTCCTTATCCTTCTATAAATACTTCTGTAGAAGATGAGAAATTTTTGGTTGTTGTTTGATTACAAGTTGTAATACTGAAACTCTCTGAAATAAATACATAAGTCTGTTGAAGTTGAAGAACAAATTGAAGTCTTGGAGGTCTTGATGATGTTGTTGCATGCTTGTTTCTGAGAAGGCTCTATCATTGGATCCATGAGCTTGGCTATTGGTGAAGTATTCTGAACTATTTTATGTTTTTCCCCTGTTTTCATTATGTTCCATAATTTCTTACTACAGTAGGCTGAAATTTTTAGGCTAAGAAATGACTCCTGGAAGCACCTTAGACCTGTTCATTCTTCACTGTTTCATGTTTTATTCTGCTGAAGTATTTTAGAGGCTTTAATCTTTCTCTTTAGTCTTCATGCTTGTTTATTTCCTTAATAATTTGAACAGTTGGTTTCAGCATGATTTATGATTTTTCCTGCTTGTCTGCTGCCACTCAAAAAATTATTATTGAAGTCTCCCTTTGAATTACCATTGTTTTAAGTTGGTCAAAGAGGTCAGTTTCGATCTTGCCCTTTGTCATTGCTTGAACAATTGTTTTGAGGGTCTTTATAGTTGTAAATCATAGATGTTTTTTAGGTGTTCCCTCTTCTATGACTGCAGTTATCAATGAATCTTTTATGTTTTCTAAGTCATTTGAAATAAAATCTTTGAGGAAATAGGGTGTTCCCCGAATCTTATATTTCATTTTAAAAGTTGTTTTGAAGTCATTATTTGCTTAAAGGTGTGATTTGTAGATTTCATGGTTAGCCCTGTCTATCAAAGAGCTCTTTATTGTTTAAATTATGCTTTCAAATTCCCTTTGTTGAGAATTTAACTTCTCTTTCCAAACCATTAATGTTCATCTCATTCCAAAAACAAAAGGATCCTGTGGCCAAGTTAGATTTTCCCTTTGATATCCCATATCCATTGATGAGTTTGTTATGACCTTTTCTTGACTCCATTTCCCAATGAACCAGATATTTCTCTGTCCTATATATCTTTCCTAGGCCTTTCATGTTCTGCTGTATCAAATCTAACCAACCAAACAAAAAATCAAACACCTGCACTTAATAACTAGTCTAAAACCAATACACAAAGCACACAAGATAAACCTTTGCAAACAAACATTTGAGAGATCCCTCTATGAGAACAGGAGGACTAGATCCTGGAACTCTAAAGATTGGTTCTGATGTTGCCTTGTCTTTTGATTTGCCAAACTATCAAAACACAGGACACCAACAGTCTCAACCCTCATGAAGGGGTGGCCCTGCAGGTATCCCCCCCACATGCCCAAATGACTTCTTCATTTCAGCCCTTGATGCAGCTCCTTCTATTTGATGATATCGGCCTCAGCTGCTTGCAGTGCCTCTTCGATTTGCATGTATCAGTTAGATTTTATGAGCCCTTCCCTGTGTGTAGGGGGAATTTGGGTTGTATTTGTATCTCATGTACTAAAATATTATTGTATAAGTCCTGACTGTTATTCCAGGCACAGGATGTATGAGGGATTCATTATTCTATTTTTCTGGCTCGTATTTATGCCAGCGTGTACTATATGGTTCAGTTCCTTATTTACTGGACATCCTATTCTTTTGCACTTTGTCTCGGTGGGCATAGGTATGCCTCCCCCGCCACCTTTATCACAAGTACCACTTCATAAACCAGAGATTTGTTGCACCTGTAAGTCTCGTCTCCTCAGGGTCTAGTCCTTTAGCACATTATACTACCTTACATTTCTCTCTCTGACTTCCCTCTTGATGTCTAGTGATTGAGTTCTTACAACGTACTTCGGTCATACGATTTTCTCCTAACACTCGTACGTTGGGGGGCAATCTGTTACACCATTTTTTGGTTATCTAACCTATTATCATTAGATGAACTCAAGTACACCATGTAAGACCAATTTTACCCTAAGTAAAATTGCTTTCACTATGTGAAATAACTTAGTAAAACACCTTTATTAAGTTGTTTATGGTCTAAACAGGAAACCCCAAAAGGAAATAATAAAAAAATCTATATTTGTTTATATTTCCTGGCCATATTTAACCCAAAACAAGGAAATCAATTAAATAAATCCTTATTTATTTGATTATTTCCTAGGAATAAGTTATTTAATCCTTATTTAAATAATATTCCTAGTTAAATTTGACTAAATCATTTATAAATAATTAAATAAATCATTATTTATTTAATTATATTTCCACCATGTCCTTAAAATAATAAATAAATCATTTATTTATTTATTATTTATAAATAAAGGAATTGACTCAAGTCAAAAATCCTTTTCCCTCCAACAAATATAATAAAATATTCCTAAAGGGTGGTTCTAGAATTCGATTAATAATATTTTATTCATGCACCAAGTTCTAGATCGCCCTAATATTTTGTTATAAATAGAAGGGTTTTCCCCATTCATTAGTCACCTTTCATTGCATTAGATCACTCTGGATCTATACTTGGTCACATTCTCCATTTTTGCTTTGTGAGCTCCCTTTAGGTTCTATGTTTGTCTGGGTTTTCTACACCAACAAGAGAGAGAAATTTTAGATCTGAAACGCTGAGGACTTTCAAGAACCCATCCCATTGAGGAGAACTAGAAAACAACTTTCTTGTTTTCCTCTCAGGTGCCCCTTTTTAATATAATATAAAAATTCTTTCAAACACATTGTTCTTGTCTTGTCTATTGGATGCATGGAGCCATGTTTTATTTTTACTGCTTAATGTCTTTTATGCTTAGATCTAGATTTGTGCAGCATTATTTGGATCACCTAATTGCAGATTTAAAGATATTGGTAGCCATAATTGATATTAGGGCTATTTTTTATGCGTAGCTAAAGTGATCTTTTACGAAGAAAGATTCATACTAGCTAAAGTGATCTTTTATGGGGCTTATTTTGCTGCTTTTCCCCAACTTTTGGATCATAAAAGCAAGTACAAGTTGTTGCTGAGACACCAACTGATGATAATGTGTTTCTTGACACATTTCTTGAGTGAGTAGCTTGTTGCAGCTCTAGCATTATGTTTACATATTGCTGCAGTCCCATTATTGGGCATTTTCCAGCCATTCTAGGTGTGAGAGGCTTGTTTATCTCACCTAGTTTGCTTGGTTTCTGATTTCCTCTTGGATTTTGATCTTATATTATTAGATCTAAGAGATCCAAGGGCTAATATTCTTTGCTGTAGCATACATTCTTGAAAAATGTGTTTTTCAGGCATGCCTTGCTAGCAATCCCAATTTGGGGATATTACACAAAAAATTCAGATACAGAGAATTGAAGAAATAGGACAACTTCCAAGGTTAAAAACAAGAATTCAATTTCATTCCCAAAACATTCTTTTGAAACCAAGCGATGTAAGAAGGCAAACAATGCAATGGCAATATGGAATATGGATACCTGAAATCGAATATGGACAACACAACAAAGACAAATGGAATATGTTCTTCAACATCAGAACTTGTAGAAATTATATAACTTATGTGTTATATGTCCAAGATTCTCCTGATCTCACACTATTTTAACTTCATGCAAAATACAGAATCTATTCCACCATTGATCATTTGCGGAAATTAAATCAAGATTGCAATGCACACATGAAACAATAAACATTCACACACATTAACACAGTTGTTTAACGGGAAACCCTGAAGCTGAAAACCCCAACTATCTGTATATAATATATGTCATAGAGATCATGTAACAATCCTCATACAAAGCTGATCATATCAAGCTCTCAGTACAATACAATCGCTACACACTAATCAGGCTCGATCTTGCAAATACATGCACTGATCTTTGCCACCTGCTAGCCCACCTCTACCATGCATGCTGAAGAATGGCTCTGAATGAACTCCAATTTATCCAGCCTTGCTCACGCAATCCTCATTGGCATCTCCACTAAGTGTTGGATGCAATCAATGCATCACTATAGTCACAACTGATAGTCACACTTTCTCTTTCACCTATCTCTCCACTGGTCTCCACTGAAACTGCCATGCACTGTAGTTAACTGATGTATTCTTCAGTTGATTAATGAGTTATTATTTGTGAATTAATTAACTAAATAATTCACTCCACTCTCACTAGTGTATCAATCAGTTAGACTAGATACAACTAGCTCAACTGAGTCTAACTGAGTTAAACTAAATACAACTCCATCAACTACTCTTCTAACTGTGTCATAACTCTGCCACTTGAGTTCTAACCGAGTCCTCCATGCAATAGCTCCAGTAAACCCTTAGGAATAGCGTAATTCCTTCTATCAGCTGATGTGCCACATCTGTGCACTGAACTGAAGTGCTCCAAGAGAATAAGTTGTTGTTTAGAGTCTGATTATTATTAAGAGCTAATAATATTTGACATATCTATTTTTAGACTCAAGTAGCCTAAAAGTAGACTCTCGCCTTAACATGTCTAAAAATAAGTCCATCTATTTTTCCAACTTGACCAACCATCCACAAATAACATCCCGCAACTCATAGAATATGATCGACATGTTCAAAAATGTACATAGTATAAAAATAGACTTTGCACAAAAAAATAGCTATGGCCCACTTAGTGAAGGTGACTCTTTTCACTAAGCTCATCATCTGAATCTCAACACTCCCTCTCAACAAGATAGGGATTACACCTGCCACCCCGATCCTTGCCTCTATGGTATTCGACTCCGAGCCCTCCCACATGCGTAAAATCTCGTATCCGATCCTCCATAGGAATGTAAGAAAGTAACATGATCTCCCACTGCACACAATCTCTGATATGATGATACCGGATGTCAATGTGTTTAGATATATCATGAAATACTGGATTAACCGAGAGTTTTATTCAACTCTGATTATCACAATATATCATAGTAGGATCTAAGTGTGAACCGAACAACCCAACCAGGATCTTCCTCATCCATATAGCCTCGCACAGTACAAACTTGCCGCCATACTTCCAATCCACCGAACCGAGTGCCATGGATCTGCTTCCTACCGTACTCAAGCAACCACTGTGAGATCCGGACATCAAAATCCCTCCGCATGTGTTCTTCGTCTCGTTTCGGGCTTCCATAGGATGCATCCGCAAGCCATGTAGCATTGACTCATCCGACCATTCGTACCACAATCCATATCCGTATGTGCCCTGAGATACCTCAGACATGCTTGCCTCGCCCTTCCAAAAGAGCTTGGTAGGCTTAACCATCGCTTGTGAAAGCTGGTTCACCGCATAGCATATGTCCGGTCTTGTATTGACTAAATACATGAGCGAACCCACCAACTGTCGATAAACAGTGGCATCCACTACCTCTGCCGATGTAGCATCCTCTTTCTTCCAATTTCCTGGAAGAGGAGTGTCGATAAGCTTGCAGCCTTGCATGTGAAACTTCTCCAGTATCTCCCGGGCATACTTGCCTTGAGACACAAACAGTTCACCTTCCCGCTACCATATTTCCAATCCAAGGAAATAATGAAGGAGGCCCAAGTCCTTCATCTCAAATTCCTTTGCAAGATCAGCCTTGCATGAGTGTATCAACAGTTCATCACCTGTCAAAATCAAATCATCTACATATAGTACAATGATCAGCAACTTACCCTCCACCACTATCTGGTATAGGTTTGGATCCGCCTCACTCTTGGTGAAACCAAGTCCTGTGAAATAACTGTCTATCCATGTGTACCAAGCACGAGGTGCTTGTTTCAGCCCATACAGCGCTCTTTTGAGCCTGCACACATGCAACTCGTCGCTAAAGATTTCGAATCCTTCAGGATGCTTAATGTACACCTCCTCCTCAATGATTCCGTTGAGGAACGCAGTCTTCACATCCATCTGATGAATGTGCCAACCCATCTGCACTGAGAGAGCAAGGATGGTCCATATAGAAGAATACCTTGAGAAAGGTGCAAAGTTTTTTTCATATTCGATCCCCTCGATCTGTGAGAAGCCCCAGGAAAAAAATCTTGCCTTATACTTCTCAATGCTCCCATCAGCAGCTTACTTCACCTTGTAGATCCATCTCGAACCTACCACCGATTTCCCTTCCGGCCTTGGGACAATCTCCCATGCATTGTTTCTGACAATCGAATCATACTCTTCCACCATGGCATCTACCCATGCGGGATCCTCCACAGCTTCCTCGAAAGAGGATGGCTCCGTCATGATATACTTGCTCATCGCAGCCATGTATCCGCAAATTGGTCGTGTGACTGTCTCTGTCTGCGCTCGGATGTAGGGACTCCTACGACTTTTCGCATTGAATCAAGATTCCGCCGTCTTCGCTCTGTAGGTACTCCGCCTCTCGATGTTGGCACTCGCATGAGGGTTTCTTCTGGACCATGAACCTTCTCTTGTGGCTGATCCACATCTTGAGGCTCATCTTTAGGAACAAGTAGCTCCTCCTCTGCATGCAAGTGTAGCTCCCTCTCAAGCGACAACTTCATGGCTTTCTCCTCATGAAATTTGATATCCCGTCGCACGATAGTCATCCGACTGTCTGGAAAATACACATGATAATTGTGGGGTGTTTCTGTGTAACCCACAAATATCCCAACCTCTGCATTTGGCTCCAGCTTCTTCCAAGCATCCTTCGTCACATGAGTGTAAACAGGTGAGCCACAAATCTTCAAATGAGAAATATCAGGCTTCTTACCAGAAAATGCCTCTTCAGGTGTATTCATTCCAAGTACTCTATAAGGATAATGGGTTTTCACATAAACCGCAGTGTTGCATGCCTCAGCCCACAAGTGTATGGGAAGGCCCTGATCATGCAACATCTCCCGTGAAGCACCCACGATCGTTCTGTTCTTCCTCTCTGCGACCCCATTCTGCTGTGGGTTATGAGGCGCTATGAGTTCTCTTCGAATTCCTTCTTTGCTACAGAAGTATTTGAATTCACCAGAGATGTATTCACCACCATTATTGCTCCTTAGAGCTTTCACCTGCTTCTCTGACTCTTTCTCAACCAGTGCCTTGAACTCACAGAACTTTGAGTATGTCTCGCTCTTCTTCTACATGAAGAAGATCCAACACTTACGAGAAAAGTCATCAACAAATATCACATAATATCTGTGCTTTGATGTTGAAGCAACCGAGAAAGGTCCACACACGTCTATGTGAATTCTCTCAAGGATCATCGAAGCACGACTATCCTTCTCATGAAAAGTGGTCTTCACAAATTTTCCCAATGTACATCCCTTGCACTGATCTGACTGCGCAAGTGTACCTTTGGGAAGCCCGGTAGAAATCTGCTGCAAAATTTTCAAAGCACCATGGTGAAGATGGCACAATCTCTTGTGGCACAATTCGCCCTCATCTCAGCTCACTACTCCTTCTGTTTTGCCTGCCATTGCTGCATAGCCATCTACCTGCAATTGATAAAGATTCTCAACTCTAATCCCTATCCTCCTGGTTTGACCAGTTGTTTTATGGCGCAGGAAAGCTTTTCCCTCGCTAAAAACAACATCATAACCCTTGTCTTCCAACATCGCCACAAATATTAGATTCTTCTTCAATCCTAGAACATGCATGACATCCCTCAAGATGAAAGTTTTACCGGACTCCCTCTCAAAGGAAATGGTCCCTATACCAGTCGCACTGTATCTACCATCATCGCCCATCTCGATGTGCACTCCAAGATCCTTTTCCTCCATATCACTAAACAAATCTTTGTCTCCGATCATATGGAAAGATGCACCACTGTCAAGAAACCACACCGATC
The DNA here is from genome assembly GCA_034641835.2 of Pinus albicaulis. Lineage (NCBI taxonomy): Eukaryota > Viridiplantae > Streptophyta > Pinopsida > Pinales > Pinaceae > Pinus > Pinus albicaulis. The sequence continues at coordinate 1,229,162,224 of CM076570.1, read as the reverse complement.
CCATCACACTTGAAACCAAGCATGCGATCAAAGAAAATTCGAGCTCAAACTACGAGGCTAAGGCCTCTCCTGCTGCAGAACCTGCAGCGCTCTTATTTTTCTTCTTATGTGGGCAATTAGTGGTGAAATGACCGTGCTGGTGACAGTGAAAAAACTTCACCTTGGACAAATCCTGCTTCTTTCCTTTAGCTTCGGATTTGGAAGATTTCTTCCCTTTTCCTTTCCGAGCTTTGGCAGCCAAAGCGCAATTTTCTTCATCTTCATTCTTCGATGAAGATCCATCCTTGGTACCCTGCCTTATCTCCTCCTGCACAAGATCCGACCAAAGTCGCTCCCATCCTGGCAGTTTCTCCCGTCCATTGACAGAGTCTTCGTAGCTATGCCAACTCTTCAGAAGCCCAAGGAGAGCCAAGCTCACTAAGTTTTCTTCATCAACAGTAACCCCCACACTTCCCAGCTCATCCTTGTAGTGGACAAACTTCGTGAGGTATTTTGGTATACTATCGCCTTTCTCCATTTTTATTTTTCTGAGCTTGTCTTTTAGCGCCAACTTCCTCTGGTCACTTCTGCTTTGGAACAATTCTGTCCAAGCTTTCCACATTAATAATGGAGTGGCTTTACCGTGAAGGCTGGACACAATGTGGTCCTTCACACCTTCCAACAGAATCCTTCGACACTTTGCTACCTTCTTTTGCCATGTGTCAAGTGCGGCTACATCGCTAGAAGCAAGCTTCGGAATATCATCATCTATGAACTCCTTCAACCCATTATCATCCAGCACCACCTCCATCCTGTCCTTCCATGCTATGTAATTCGAGCTCCCATCAAGGGCATACTCCAATCGCAATCCGTTGAAAGACATTTCAATGAATGCTCAACTTCGACACCAAGAAAACACTGCAACAAATTCGAATTCCACCAGCACAAAAATCAACCGCTTCAATAATTGCAATCTCATCCAATGATCAACTACTCTGATACCATGTAGAAATTATATAACTTATGTGTTATATGTCCAAGATTCTCCTGATCTCACACTATTTTAACTTCATGAAAAATACAAAATCTATTCCACCATTGATCATTTGCGAAAATTAAATCAAGATTGCAATGCACACATGAAACAATAAACATTCACACACATTAATATAGTTGTTTAATGGGAAAGCATGAAGCTGAAAACCCCAACTATCTATATATAATATATGTCATAGAGATCATGTAACAATCCTCATACAAAGCTGATCATATCAAGCTCTCAGTACAATACAATCGCTACACACTAATCAGGCCCGATCTTGCAAATCCATGCACCAATCTTTGCCACCTGCTAGCTTGCCTCTACTGCGCAATCCTTGCTGAAGAATGGCTCTGAATGAGTTCAAATTACTCCAGCCTTTCTCATGCAATCCTCATTGGCATCTCCATTAAGTGTTGGATGCAATCAATGCATCACTATAGTCACAACTGATATTCTATCTTGCCCTTTCACCTATCTCTCCACAGGTCTCCACTGAAACTGCTATGCACTGTAGTTAACTGATGTATTCTTCAATTGATTTATGAGTTATTATTTGTGAATTAATTAACTAATTAATTCACTCCACTCTCACTAGTGTATCAATCAGTTAGACTAGATACAACTAGCTCAACTAAGTCTAACTGAGTTAAACTGAATACAACTCCACCAACTGTGTCATAACTCTGCCACTTGAGTTCTAATTGAGTCCTCCATGCAATAGCTCCAGTAAACCCTCAGGAATAGCGTAATTCCTTCTGTCAGCTGTTGTGCCACATCTGTGCACTGAACTGAAGTGCTCCAAGAGAATAAGATAATGTTTAGAGTCCAAATATTATTAAGAGCTAATAATTTTTGACATATCTATTTTTAGACTGGTAGTTTAAAAATAGACTCCACCCAATATGTCTAAAAATAGAAGTCCATCTATTTTTCCAACTTGACCAATCATCCACAAATAGCATCCCGCAACTCATAGAATATGATCGACATGTCTAAAAATAGACTTTGCGCCAAAAATAACCGTGGGCCCACTTAGTGAAGGCGACTCTTTTCACTAAGCTCATCATCTTGTTTAATCTCAACAGAACTATGTGCTATATCTCTTTTCGGCACTTTTATTACCACTTCCATGCCATCTGGTAAAATTACTTTAAACACTTAAGGATCCCCTTGCCCACCTGTTTCTCACCCCTGTTCCCAAACATTTGATTGAAGCTTCATGCTTGATTGAAGCATGTCTTGATTCCAGTAGCCATGACCAACTCATACGCACATTTAACACCATCCTCCATTGCCCATGCTTGATTTTGTAATGTTCCAATGAAATTTGCCTTTGGAACTACATGCCCTATCAAACAAACCCTTTTCATTAAGGCACATTGTACAGCACCCCAGGTTAAAGACCAGCGAAGATATGATACATGTCTGATTTCAAAAGATTTCCCATCACCTTCGCTTATACATGTTTGATTTCAAAAGTTTTCCGGGACATTTGGCACATGCAAGTCCCACTTGGCAGTTAGGCAGTTCACTTTTTTCATTTTTTATTTACTTTTTTATTTTTTATTAAAAAATATTTTTAATTTAAATATATCTCTTTGCATGCAGGAGACGTGTTTTCTAATTTGTGTTTTACTTCTTAAATCGCTATGGTGCCATGGTGATATATCTTGGAAGCTTATTAAAGTGCAATGGTTCCATGGCGTTTATATCTTTGAAGCTTGCTCGATGGTTTTATATTAGTTTATTTTTCCAGGTTCTTTGAACTGTTAATTATATGGTAATGTTCTCCTCTATTTTTGTAGGTCAAACTTTCTTGGTACTAAGTTTAAAATATACTGTTGCTACCATTAGGAGCCAATGGTTCCATGGTGTTTATATCTTTGAAGCTTTCTCGATGGTTTTATATCAGTTTCTTTTTCCAGGTTCTCTGAGCTGTTAATTATATGATAATTTTCTCCTCTGTTTTTGCAGGTCAAACTTTATTGGTACTAAGTTTACAATATACTATTGCTACCATTAGCAGCTGAACGTAGCATATAATGTTGATGTATGAGGGGCCACTAGTCAGTTTAATGTGGAGGTGTTTGGCATATTCTGCATTATTGTACATAGTTGGTTTTATACATTTCCAGGAATGAAAGGTCTATTTATTTATTGAAAGATACATCAGCGGTTCAAGCTGAGAAGTTATTACGATTAATGCTAGCATCTCTAGAATATGTTTTATGCTAGCTTCTCCAGTAATATGTTTTATTTGATTACATATTTGGCATCCTTAGGAATTGCTTCATTATAATTTCAGATTGCAGGTAGCACTATCAGGCGTCACATGGTTGGTTTACTAATGCAAATCATCCTGGAGTTATTGTTAATGCTACTTTGGGAGTTCATAGTATTGTTCATGTTGTAACCATATAATAAAGCATCCTCTATTACAACGTTTTGATTGTTGATGTCAATATTTTTTATTGGATTACAGCTAATCAAAGTCAATTTATTCACAAAAATCATATATTTTGACCTCCTATTTGTCCATTGATTGTTACAGGACCCTGTGTAATTTTGGATTTTAAATTAATACAGTTGCCTTTATCCTCATATGCGGTGTCCTCAATCGATTTCCAGATTGAATTATCTCCTGTATCTTGTGCATATCCAAAGGTTCGAGTCAATAGTACAAATATTTAACGATACTCATTCTGACATAATCCTAAAGTCATCAATGACTGTTATGGATATACTGATGACATTACAACTTCCTTGCCACAACATTGACAAAGTAATTATTACACAATATTAATGTAAACAAGCTGTCTAAACCATTTTGTGAACACCATGAATGGATGTTCCATTTGCATCATCAAAGCAAGAATCTGTAAGAGTCAAGTATTTTATCATGCCAACATTATTATGCTTTGGAAATAGAAAATACCATCCACGTTATTCCTATAGACTCATGGAACCCCTGCATTGATTGCAATATTTTATTGGACATTTCAAATATGATAAAGCTGATTTTTGTTCTATTAAATACACGTTGACTCGTGATGGCCATAGAAGTTACACGAAAAGATTTCAGTAATTCAGTTTGTATTTTGGTTCACATCATACTCTCCTGGCTTAGGGCAGGGACTAGTTGCCTTGCAACCACCCTTGTTAATATTTCAAACACAAGGAAACGAATAACACAATATTTATGAACATTTTAATGGGAACAACACGAATAAGTAAAAACTATATTTTGTGGGGTAGTCTACATATGCTACGAATTGGATTTCTAGGCCACCGTTTTTTTAATCCTCCGGCAACACGGATAGAGTCAACATGCAGAGGGAGAGAGAAGAAAATATGGATGCCAGAAGTCCAATTCATAATATATGTAGATTACGCCAATTAAAATTCTCTGAAAAACATTCAACCATCCAGGTTTGAGTCATAGCTTGGAAGAATCCATGAAAATGTTGTATTGTTTAGGCTGTAACACATTTTTCATCTTTAACGTTAGGGCGAGCTGAGTTTGTTCAATAGAATTGCTGAGACCATAATGTGAACGTATTTCCAAAACAATTGAGACTTTCCCGTTAAATGATCTGTAAGAATTTGAACTTATGGATTTTAACTAAGCTTTAAGGAAAAGGTGATTTATGTATTCCTTGTAGCAAAATCAAATAACTTTTGATCTGATTTACAAGCATTATTAACTGAGAATCCACTCCCTTATTTTTATTCGGAGCGTTATTAACTTAAGACATAAAATTACAATATGCGCAGTAGCGCTGACATATCTAGGTAGCACAAAATAAGCAGAAGCAAAAAAACACTGATGGTGGAAAGCTTGAAAAAAAGCATGGAAGAGCTGTGCAACCCTCAATCTTCATCTTCATCATCGCTATTAGGGACCTCCTCATCAATGGGGCAAGCAACTACCTACGTAGCCGCTTCCTCCAAATCTGACATTGAATGCCATTGGAGTCCATCACCCAGACATCTGATTCATCGTCTTCCTTCTCCTGAACCGGTAGCGAGTCAATCTTGCGGGGTAGGGGGTGCATCTGGTATGTTATGGTGGACTTCCGCAGGCCGCACCTACCTTTATACGCAACTTTTACAGGGGAATTTTCCTCCTACTCGGGGTAGGGGCTCTGTCACGCAGAAATTCCGGAGGAGGAGCCTTCCATAGACTCCAGTGGTTTGCTCTCACCACGGTGATAACGGCTAGGGAGAGTACCTCTCTGTCCCCCTCAGATGGTTCTCTAGCGTAATCTGGGGGCCATTGCACAATGAGGTAGGGGGGAAATTTCAAGGGAGGGGTACGCAACATGGGGATGAACATCGCCAAGGATCGGGGGGTCAGAAGGGCTAGGGAAGAGGTGCGCAGATTGGGATGTCACACCTCTGAGAGGACTACGTGGCGCAGTGCTGAGAATAGGGTTGCGCTACCTTCTGGAATCGAGGAAGATCCAAATCAGAGTTAAAAAGATGAAAGGTAAAGGGAAAATACTGTGGGTTGCTCGGGGTTGAGAGATCATCCTTTTAAAGGGGCTTGGACACATGCGAGGAGGATGGCAATGAGTATGCCTCATACGCAGTTGCGTGCCATGACTGATTTCCTGAGCAAGCTCATGGAAAGGGGATGGCTGATATACGGATCAATCATGATAGTCATTTATGGTGATATATGCGGAAGTGTGCCCTGGACAGGGTGTCACTATTCCCAGCATCTCATCATTATACCTCATTATGTTTGTCTCGTGTGGATGGCTAATGGTTTGAGGATCCGCAATAGGTGAGGCTCTGTGTAGAAGATCTCCGTCCTCCGGGGTGTATGAGAAATGATTATCATTCGTGTCAGTTTTTTCACCCGCATTCGAGGGGATAAGATCCTTTTGAATGAGAGCGTGACATTATTTTTTGAGAGATTCCTCATCAACTTGAGTTAGGTTGGAATGATACAGCTCACAACTGCTTTCCACAACTTTTCTCGTTAGGAGATCCACTACTAAGTTAGCCTTCCTACACATGTGGCCAAAAGTAATGGCTCTGTGGTTGTGTATCAGTTGTTCCAAAACCTTCAGCTTATGGGCGAGCCGCCAGCTGTTGGAAACCTTTGAGGATGCCAATCCTTGGAGGATTCTTGTGGCTACCATAGTTATGACTTGCAAGTCTCCCTCCATTTCCAGGGGGAAGTAATGAAACTCAATTTCAATTTGAATACCCTATATAAGCCCCTCCAACTCCACAGAATTATTGTTGTCCCAACCTATGTTACCGAAGTAAATTAAGAGAGGATCACCATGAGAGTTCCTGATAATGCCTCCGAATCTTGCATTTCCGGGATTACCTTTGGATGCACCATCGAAGTTGCATTTGAAGAAGCCATTTGGGGGGGGTTCCATTTTTCAGGAGCATGAGTTCTTCTTGCACTTCTAGGATTGATATCCAGGGGGGTGTTTATACTCATTTTCCAATTTTTCAATATGTGGCACTCTGCTGCAGAGGTGGGGAAGTCCTCCTGACTCCAAGTGTTTAAGGCTAATGTTTCAGAGAGGTTGCTGTGAATCTGGTCCCAGAGCTTCTCTACAGTGGATGCTCTCTCTTTGAAGATGCGAATGTTCCTTTCCTTTCAGATGTTCCAAATGAGGATGCCCGGAATGATCTGCCATAGTCTATTCATAAGAGTGCTGGTGTAAGGATTGTTCGTCCATTTGCTAATGGTGTTGATGATATTGCCCCTTATTCAGATGGAATGACGACATAAGACTGTAATTCTATCCCACAGGAAATTAGCGATGGGACATTGGTCCAACAAGTGATCGATGGTTTCCAGGTTTTCCTGACATAAATGGCATTTGGAGGATCCTACAAATCCCCTCTTCACAAGAGTCTCCCATGTGAGGATGCAATGTTTACTAAGCAACCATAGGAAGGTGGCTACTTTAGGGCAAAGATTGACCATCCATATCTTTTTCCAGATGAGATCTATTGGACCAGGATTCTGATGATGAAGGATGTTGTAAGCTTCCTTGGTTGAGTAGTTTCCATTAGGCATATGCCCCAAGTGAAGGATGTCAGGTCCTATCCTTACTCTTATTTTTTATTTGGTGTTGAGATCCTCCCAGATGTCTGCGTGGCCCTCGTTGTTCTAGTCGTCTTGCTATATGTTTGTGTGTAGCCATTTCCTATATCTTTGGGAGGTGTCGTATGTCCAGAAGTCCTGTACATTCTGTCTTTGCATTCCTTGGACAGTAACACTCCATATAGGTCTAGGGAAGATAGAGGAAAGGATTTTCATTTGCTGCGAGGAGTCCTCCCAGAATATTTCTTGGGTACCACTTCGTAGCTCCCAGAAGCTGTGACTTTGTCTTTTTTGGCTACTTGCTGCTTTCCAGATTTGAGATCCCCCTGACTCTAAGTTGTACCGGAAGAGGTCCTCCTCAGGCCAAGAGTGTGCATACTTGGCCTCCAATAGGTTGGCCCATGGAGTGTTGGGGTTGGAGACCCATTTCCACCAGATGCTAGCTCCCATTATGTTATTACTGTGCTTAGGATCGCGTAATCCTAACCCCCCCTGAATTTTAAGGGTACAAACCTCCTTCCAGTTGACTAATGCCCATTTTTTTTCTCTTTGGGGCCGCCCCATAGGAAAGATATTTGCAGGTTGGACATGGCCTTGAGGACCTACTTGGGGGCTGCCAGGACTGAAAAGAGGTATATGGGGAGAGATTGCAGGACAGATTTTATGAGAACCAGGCGACTAGCAATATTGAGGGAGCGATGGGTCCAATTGGATAACCAAATTTCCACTTTGTCCAACAGAGCTCGCTAGGAGGAGTGATTGGTGGTTGAGTTAGTAAGAGGAGCTCCTAGGTATTTGGAAGGCAGGGAAGCAATGGAGAATCCTAGGATGCGGGCAATGTTGCGTTGAGTGAGAGGGGGGGGGGGCTATGAAAGAAAAATATATGCGATTTTTCAGGGTTGACCTCTGTGCCGGAGGCATCAAAGAAGGATTCTAGAAGGGATTTGAGGGTGTGGGATTCTTGGATCGAGGGGTAACCCATAATCATATTGTCGTCCACAAATTGCTGGTGGGAGGAGGGGGGCAAGTTTTGGAGGGGTAAACCATGCAGGGCACCTGACTGGATGGAGCTTTTGAGAAGGTGACCCAATCCTTTAGCCATAATGATGAAGATGAAGGGAGAAAGGGGGTCCCCTTGTCTTATGCCTCTTGAGGGGTTAAAGGTAGTAGAGGGGATACCATTGACCAAAATGGAGAGAAAAGGGGAGGTGATGAGACTCATGATCCAACGAACCCAGGTGTGGCTGAAGCCAAAGGCTATGAGTACATTTTTGATGTAGTCCCAACTGAGTTTGTCAAAAGATTTGGAGAGGTCGATTTTGAGAAGCATGCCAGGATTTTTGGAGGTTTTGAGAGAGTGAATGACTTCATGGGTTAAGATGATGCCATCAAGAATTTTCCTGCCTTCCACATATCCTGTTTGCTCCGGGGAGATAATTATGGGAAGGAGCTACTTCAGCCTATTAGCGATAACTTTGGAGATAATTTTGTAAATGACATTGTAGAGAGCTATGGGTCTGTACTTACTTGGTGAGGTTGCATTGTCTTCTTTTGGAACCAAAGTGATGAAGGTGGCATTTAGCGTTGGTAGAAGCCAGTGAGTAGTGAGCGATTCCTCCACTACGTCCCAGACTTCGTTTTGAATGGTCTCGCCGAAAAAATGGAAGAAGTTGGTGGTAAATCCATCAAGACCTGGAGCTTTCCCTGTTTTCAGCTGGAAGACTGCTTGTTCCACCTCAACCAGAGTGGTAGCTGAGAGAAACAACCTGTTGTGTTCATCTGTTATTAGCTTGGGAATGTGTTGAGTGATTTTCCCAATGGCCTATTGCCTCTGATGATTGAGTTCCTATAGAATGTTCCTAAAGTTATTGCGCAACTCCTCAGTAATGGCCTGTTGCGTTTCCAACCTTTCCCTAGTTTGGTTCTTGAGAACAGTAATTATGTTATGCATCTTGTGCTAAATGGTGGAGCAATGAAATAATTTAGTATTTTGTTCTCCCTCTTTGAGCCAGCAGATTCTTGATTTTTTTCTCCATAGGATTTCTTCCTGGTTCTGTCTTTCTTCCATATGAGTAGTTAGGGTCTTCTCCTGACTTTCAGACTCGGCTGAGCGTCCTTCTTAGATAATAGTCTATTGCAACTTCTTCATTTTTTCCTCCAGCTCTTTCTGTTCTGTGAAGATATTGCCAAAGGTTGATTTTTTCCAGACCTTCAATTTTGCTTTGAGAAGTTTCAGTTTTGTCTAGAACTAGAGCATCTTAGTGCCTTACAGGGGTACTAAGGAGGTCCATCATTTGGAAACCATATCCTTGAACCCTTGGTGCCGGAACCAGCAATGTTCGAAGTGGAAAGGTTTAGGAGCATGCTTACTTGGTCGTAACCATTGAAGTTTTATTGGCCAGTGGTTAGAGCCTGCCGCAGGGATGATAGTAGAATCTATGTCGCCCCTAGCCAAATTAAGTCTTCTGGGATGAGGAATCTATGCAATCTTGAGATTATCTGATGGGCACCTCCTATTTTTTTGTTCCATGTGAATATTCCATTGGAGGTTTGAAGATCGATGAGGTGGTTACCATGAATAAATTTCTTGAATCAATTACTATCCAGGTATAGATGCATCCTTCCCCCTTTCTTTTCCTGAAGATTGGTTATCATATTGAAGTCTCCTCCTAGGAGCGAGACTGGAAAGACTCTCTATTTATTGAGTTCCGCTAGGTTGTCCAAGAGCTCCGTTTTTTTATGGATGTTTTGTGGAAAGTAGACATTTGTGAGCAAACCATGGATATCTGTGCCAATCAGGTGAAATTTGACCTAGATGAAGTGCCCGTTGGCCTAAAATTTCTTTAAGGAGATGATTTGGGGGTTCCAGATGATTTCCAAGCCTCCATACGCTCTTTTGGAATCAACTGCTATTGTATTGCTACCTTTCCATGTTTTTTTGAAGATTGTATCTAGAGTGGAACTGGGAAATTTGGTTTCTTGCATGTAGAATATTGCAGGGTGTTCCTCAGTAATCCTTTTCTTTATTGTTTTGTGCTTCGTGGGGCTGTTGAGCCCTCTTATGTTCCAAGAGATGATCTTCATGGGATAGGATTGGTGGTGTAGGCGAAGAATCTAGTCAGCTTGGGGAATCGCCCCAAATCCACCATTTATTTTCCTATTTCTATAGTTCTTTGCAGAGTTGTTTTCCTGCCCCTTTTGTGGGACTCTTTCATGAAGTATTTTGTGTTAATGAGTGTGCCCCCCTAGATACCCAGAGAGGGGAGCCGCTGCGCTCTAGCTAGGATTTCTTCCATATTTTGGACTTGTTTCTCTAGTACAGATTTGAAGTCTTTCTTATTGCAGACATCCTCTAACCCTATGAGATCCAGGCCCTCGAGATCAATGCTTTCTGGTTCTTCCTCCATGGCTTCTGGGATCGTCTCTGTGATCTGTTCTTAGCCTTTTTATTCATTGTTATCCCCTGCGTAGCTTTCAGTTGGAGGTTTCAGGAAGGTATAAAGGGGGACCTTGTCCTGTTGAGCCTTTGAGGATTAGGCTTGCTCTGTGGAGTTGTGCCCAACTTCGATGACTAGTTCATTTTCATTTTCATTTAGTTGATTTAAGGCTGCGAAGCTGTTGCTAGTCGCAGGTATTTTTTTATTCGGTTGATAGCTCTCTTGTTGTGCCTTTTTTTGTGGGCTACCTTCGTGAATCCATCTGCTTCCTGATCGTTGGAGTCCTTTTCAGCCATAGCTTTCTTGTTTAGGGGACAATATTTGAAGAGATGCCCGTGTTGGTGACACTTCCTGCACCTAAAAGGAATGTGCTCATAATCTAGAGTTTGTGTCCATTCAAAATCTTCATGAAACAGACTTACCTCGCCTGGTAGAGGTTTCAGCAAGTTCATGTAAATGCATATGTGGGCATATGATGCATAGCTGTTGATCTTGGTCTCCTCTGCGATCTTGACGAACTCCCCTAGGGCATTGTCGATGTCTCTAAGGGTCAGATCATCCCAGTAATCTTGGGGGAGGGAGTAGAGCTGGATCCAAACTAGAGCCCAAGTAAGATCCTGTTTGTCAGGGTTGAATCGCTCCGTCTAGGGTCGGAGGTATAGACCTGCAGTGTTGAAGAAATAAGGGCCTCTGTCCATGATTCTGTCTTTGTCTTCAGTGAATGTGAATAGCACGTTGAAGAAGCCTTTAGCACACAACTGCAGGTCAATGTGGCCTTTGGGTTTCCATTTCGAAGCTATCCATCCTCTCAACGATTTTTCCATGGGCGAGAAGCCCATGAACTTTCCTATCAATGCATGATCCTTCATGAATTGGATTCTGCCATTGATGCGATGCCCTGGGAGCTCGATCACTGTTTTCTTGGGGTTCTTTGGTATGTATGTTGTTGGATTTTTATTCGCTTCTTCTACTGCTGGTGTGTTTGTCGGCTGCGTTGTGGGAGTCTCCCATGTAGTTTCATGAGACGGGCCAGAGTTGTGCAGATTGATGGTATCAGCCCTTGTCATCGCCCCTGTGGGAGGCTGGCCTATAATGGGGGGAGCAGCTATCCCCTCGCTGGAGTCGATCATTGGTGAGCCTCAAGCTGTCCAGGAGATGGATTACGACCTTACAGTCTGGGGGTGGAGGTCTGCTGGGGCAGCCAATGCAGAAACCCGCAAACCATAGGTCATGGAGGTCAGCCTGGTGCAGAGCTTCGCTAGGGTTTTTTTTTCTCTTCAAATAAACTTATATATATATATATATATATATATATATATATATATATATATATATATATATATATATATATATATATATATATATATATATATATATATATATATATATATATAAGAAATAGTTTTCATCATTACCACTTCCATTGTTTCTAAATTAAAAATAAAGTAAAATAAATATTAACATGCACACAACAACAATAAATATATAAATAAATTAAACATAATTTGATTTGAATTTTATTTAACTAATTTTTAATAATATTATTTTTAAATAACAATCTTTTAATTATTGGAAATAATCTTTATTAAATGAAAAATATAAAAATGATCATGTAAAATTATGAAATTTTTAATGTATTTTATTTTATTTTATTTTTGCAACGAGAGAGGAATCGAGACATGAGTTAGTCTACTACTAGTAATGTCTATTCCAACCCCTGTTACTATATTGCTGGGTCTACTACTTGTACTCTTCTCTGTATCCTAAGTCTCTTATTTCATATCACTTGGATGACCAATTAAATTGTCCACTAAAACAATATATTTGATTTTACTATTTTAATTTAAATATTTTTAATATATAAGCTAATTATTATTGTTTTTGTTTGTTATCTCTCTCTCTCTCTCTCTCTCTCTCTATATATATATATATATATAGCCTCTCTCACACTTTATGTTAGCACAAACCAAAGGTAAAATTTGAGAGTAGTTCTTATAGGAGAAATGGCATGAGTACAAAAAAAAAAGGCTTTTCAAAAGAGTACATGGAACCTTAACATCTAAAAACATAAAACATGAATCAAAATGAGGTTATATATCCTCTCTCACACTTTATGTTAGCACAAACCAAAGGTAAAATTTGAGAGTAGTTCTTATAGGAGAAATGGCATGAGTACCAAAAAAAAAAAAGGCTTTTCAAAAGAGTACATGGAAACCTTAACATCTAAAAACATAAAACATGAATCAAAATGAGGTCAAATAACAATGCCAATAAGATGCATATATTATAACATTAATATATATTAATAGGTTCTATATATGTGTGTATATATGTCTCCTCTCACACTTTATCTTAGAATAGGCCAAAGGTAAAACTTGTGAGTAGTTCTAATAGGAAAATTTTCATGAGTACAAAGAGATAGTTTTTCATGAAAAGCTTAATATCTAAAAACATAAAGCAGGGATCAAAATGAGGTCAAATAATAGTGCTAATAAGATGCATATATTACAACATTATGAGACATTAATAGGTTTTATCTATTCAAGATTTCTTGGTTTAGTAGGCTAATAATCTCCATAAGCTTCATGCACTCACTCATATCCTAAATTGTAACTTAAGGTCCTTCATGTAAAAGAGTATAAATCCATCCCAAGTGTCTTACTTTCAAATAAAACTTTTCCCAATAGGTTCTTGATGTGCCACTAAAGGTCAATAGGATGTGCCACTAAAGGTTAATAGTGTGTGGGTATTGATTTTTCTTGCCATGTGAGTTTTCTAGGTTTGGCACCCAACCTAACTAATAAAAATAAGAATGAAATTAAGGGGGACTAAAAATCCTATTGCAGACGATATCACAGGCTTGTGCTAATGCAAGCCAAGAGGAGGAGAGTAGTGGGTGAGGGGGCTATGTAGAGAGCTGAAATTGAGTAGATGAAAAATTATCCCAATTTTAACTAGGGAAAGAAACAAGAGGAGAGAGATGCATAGTGGAGCCACGAGGCATGTGTAGCAAGCTCCTTCTAGAATGGACTAAACATTCCACTCTTGTGACTCGTAGAGAAATCTTGTAGCGATGAAGTATCTATTAACCAAACTAGGGAGATAAATGATCTCACTCCCAATGGCTAATGCTTCTCACTCCCAATGGCCACGTAGAGAGATGAAATTGAGTAGATGAGAAACTATCCCAATTTTGACTGGGGAAAGAAACAAGAGGAGAGAGATGCAAAGTACCATGAGTCGTGTGTAGCAAGCTCCTTCCATAATGGACCAAACATTCCACTCTTGTAACTCGTAGAGAAATCTTGTAGCGAGGAAGTATCTATTAACCAAACTAGGGAGATAAATGCTCTCACACCCAATGGCTAATGGTTCCTCTGTGTGATGGCTTATCGCTATTATGAGGAGGATACTCAGATGTACTCGAACTGTCTTATCTGAGCCTATATGATTTCAACTTATCTAAATATATCTCCTTCAAAATTAGTTAGGTTCAAGTGATTGCAGGAAGGAGGAGCCAGACCAAGAGGGCCTACTCCTTTCTTCAGATATGCATGAATATTAGGAAGTGAAACTCCTTAATCCACAAATATTTCTAGAGCTAACTCTCCTTTAGAGAAATCTAAAACGTTATCCAATTGAGGTGATGGAAAAATCATATGTAATCTTCTTTGGTACCCCATAATTCTATGTGAGTCCTTGGGTGATTTCAACGATCAATGGCTAACTCCATTTTCCTTGTTGCATTCATGATGCATTAACTAAGCCAATGTCAAGATAAAATGGCACACACACTCAATATATTCTCTATTATGAATGAAAGAATTACACACATATTTATACAAGCAATAGTCTCAAGATAGGAGTTCTATCTTAGACGTACAGTAGTGTGGTTGAGAGATTCTCTCAACCACACACTAAACTAGGAGAAACTATATTCTATCTATTTCCTATTCTGTAGGAACAAGCTCCTCAAATGGAGAATTACAACCATAGACAAGTAGGAATTAATTATTTCTAACTCCCCCCCTTAATGATTACTTGTCATGATAGTGATTCACAAAGTCTGGTTGTGGTCAAACAGAACAAAGAATATGTCGACGTCCATATAAAAGAGCAACCATCCACCGGAATGCATGGGTGCCAACCGCTGCAACCGCTAGTCCTGTAGGATGTCCTTCGCATACATGATTCTGTCGACCGTTATCACCGCATATATGTACCTGCAAATCCACCACCATCAGGCGAATTGCATGTGCAGAACCTCCAAAACACAATCTGCCTCTCTCGGACAGATCCGCAACTTCTCCGATCTGCTCCTCCGCAAATCGTCAAACGAAGATGAGGCTTCCCGCGGACCCTCATGAAGTTGAGTTGGCGTCTTCCTGAATAAAAAATCGTGCGCTTCCGCGCCATTCCCGTGATTTGGCGCATTGGCACGAGTATGTACTGAACAGTCGTGCCAATTGTACTTCTCAGCACAACTGTCAGCTAAGAAAGCACACCAACCCCCTTCTTCTCAGAAAATGATGAATCATGAGACTGAGCCAGGTGTTACTGCAGTCCACCTGCTCCTACGAGCACAAAGCTCCCGTGTACATGTTAGCCACTCAGGCAATATGCCACCACCGGGCAAGTCCGATCTGCCACCACCGGGAAAATCCGCTAACTTCAATATGCCACCACCGGGCAAGTCCGATCTGCCACCACCGGGCAAATCCGCCAACTTCAATATGGCACTACCGAGCAAGTCCGATCTGCCACCACCGGGCAAATCCGAAACTTAAATGTGCCACCACCGGGCAAATCCTGTAGCCACTAAGGCTCTGTATGTGGTTTCTGGCTCACCACAAACCATCACTTTACAGTGACAAAAGATGGTTTCAGGCTGACCCTAAACCATTACAAAGTGGTTTTAAGATCACCACGAACTTTCAAATGCCTTTACAAGGCTTACATTCCATACTTCAACATTTGGAGTTTCTGGGTACATATAACAACCAACTTGCTTATAACATGCTAGGGAGTCTGTTCCACAAACCACACTAACTCAAACAAACATCTACTTTGTTGTCCACCATAAACGTTGTTGCTGCTCCTTTACCTCATCTGTTCATTGTTCACATCTTGGGCATCTTTGTCTGTTCAAATAACTTCTTGGAACTCCACGTTTAACCTATCATTCGTTAGAGTAGCTAATTCTAACAAAATAACTCTGCCTACATTGAGTTAGCTAGGCTCAATAAAACATGATTCCAAGAAAATACAACATAAAATCTTCAAATTTAATTTCTCTATCTCTGCCCATAGATGATTATTTTCCAAACATACCAGCAGCCATTTTTCACCAACAATACCTGTGAGGGGTCTACTGATAAAGAAACGGATTGACGACTTTTCACCTGGACTCAATGCAGTGCATTTAAACACTGATGATCCAGACATAGGCACACAGCCACATGAAGAGAACACAATTTTCCCTTCAAGAGTAATAATCCAGGACTCCACGGTCCAATCCTCCGTCACGTTTCAGTGTCCAATTCTCTGGCAACATAATGCCACTTCCCTACTCACAGTATCTGCTAGTCACTGCTCTCAAGCATGCCTCCTCATGCTTGCTAAAAATCTGCAACACGATCACGATCATCCTCCAATCTCTGATGTAGCTCCAATTGATGTCGTTTTCACTGTCATGTGTTCATTATTCCCTGCAAATTTGCTTAGTGTTGGAATGACCAGTTCCAACACACACTCAGAATTGTGAAAATGGTCGGTCATACTCTTGTCACCAATTTAATTGTCATGACAGTTAATCAATACATTGCAGAATTAAAAAACATCATGAGAGAATTAAAAAAAAAAACATGCTTCTTAACAGTGCAAACTTCACCCAATCAGGATCGCCGAGATCTATAGCGTATGCAAGTGCATGCAGGATCACCGAGGAGTTCGGCCTTTCTTTCCACATATGGGGTATTACGCATCCACGGCAGCTTAGTGATGGTGAGAATCCTTTAAATAACCAATATCACTGTGGCATCATCCTTTGCATGCAACCAATGAAAATAAAAAATAAACGCAGATAATCAATCCCATTCGCTCAATCAGTGGCTCAATATGCTGAAGCCATATGGTGCGGCGTTCCTTATCTCCAATATGCCTCTCCATCTCTCCAAGCATTTCATTGAATACCAATGTCCACGAGGGTTCCTCCCCTCAATACAAGTGACAAGTGTCACAGACATTTCAACTACGGATTGCCAAAGCTGTTCACTACCAGCTATATTCCGGCAAGTTGCATCAAGTATCACATCCGTGTACCAAA
The DNA here is from genome assembly GCA_034641835.2 of Pinus albicaulis. Taxonomy (NCBI): domain Eukaryota; kingdom Viridiplantae; phylum Streptophyta; class Pinopsida; order Pinales; family Pinaceae; genus Pinus; species Pinus albicaulis. Next base: position 1,229,145,362 of record CM076570.1, on the reverse strand, counting down.
ATAACTCAGTAGAATTCAGATTCTTTGCTAAAGAGCTATCATACCTTGACCCTTCACTTTGCATAGGATAATTAACATCAGTAGATGATGCTTGGGCTTCCTTTTCCCTTTTCCACTGTTCGATTTTAGCTCTTCTCTCTGCACTACCTTCTCAAATTGGACTCCTATTCCGTCTTGGACTACAGCTCCGGCTGCGACCTCTTCTACGGCCTCCAGGACTACGGCTTCCGGTTCTTCGCCCACGATGACCATCCCGATCATCATCATAATATCTTCTGTCATATCCACGAAGGGAGAAAAAGACCTGGCAATGGCCATTTTGTTCACCCAGCGGCCCTTCAAAATAATAAGTACACATACATTAACCACATTCCAACTAATATGATTGAAAGAAATTTAACAAAGCTCAAGTCACCCGTTAGCAAATAACCAAAATTTTACAAGGGATGACAGCCCAATCAACACCCAACTCATAAAAGCCATTGCAGCTGAAATTTGAAATCTGTGGCAATGTGTTTGAGCACAAAATTTCAAATCATTATCAAATAGAACAGTTACTCCTGCTGTAGAGCAGGCTGCCGCAAGAGAGAGTGTAGCTGTAACCCAGTCTCCCACCACAAACAAGCTGACTAAAACAGGATTACGTAAGCCTCTCTTTATTAACAATGCATACGCATCAAGAGCTGCTAATCCAAAACTCCATAAAAAATTGTAAACCCATTGCTGCGACCAAATAACAAAATGTTGTATAATTTGAAAAAAATTTGCCAGACACCATAACAGCAACTGAAGCTCCAGCAAACATAAATTGTCCTACCCGAAGCACGAGACTCTTTCCACGTGGGCCGCAGCGTCTCCTTCATGCAGTCGCAGAAGGCAGTGTTTCTGTTCCAGAATCCAACATCCCTTTCTTCACAAATCTCCAGTAAGATGTTTATAAAAAAAAAATCTCAACAAATTCTTCGTGATCATAATTTGTTACCTTCGTGAGATTGGCCAAGCCATCAAACGTAATTGAGCTGATGAAAATTGAGCCTATTGATGACCAGCCGCTCTGCAAAAATGCTTTCCGCTGTATGCATTTCTTTGCATAGTTCCCAGCTCTGCAGCAAACGCACTGCCAACACGGCCTGCAATGTTGATAGCTGTAACAACCGCGCTGAGCTCCCGCGAGAAAGCGAGGGCCAACACACCACCAGCTGATCTAGTTAAGCCCAGTCTGGTAACATCATGCGATCCAGTGTTCAACATTTACTGTTGCTTTGCCAAATGGTTATTCATCGTAATGTCGAACGACCTCCAGCGATCTGCACACTCAGATCTTCAATCCACACGCATTCCTCTAGGATCCACAGCTCGTAGTCACTAATCCACGCGATCTCTGTCACAGCGTTCTAGAGCTTTTACCAACAGCGTTCCAGGCTTAGTCCTACGCAACACTAGAACTGCTATCTGATGGACAAACAAAAAATTTAATAAAGCTATACAAACGCAGTAATTTATTTCTCTATGCCCAGGAAGGGCCAGAGGCCCTTACGGGCTCTGAAGCTCCGATACCAAGATAAAATGGCACACACACTCAATATATTCTCTATTATGAATGAAAGAATTACACACATATTTATACAAGCAATAGTCTCAAGATAGGAGTTCTATCTTAGACGTACAGTAGTGTGGTTGAGAGATTCTCTCAACCACACACTAAACTAGGAGAAACTATATTCTAGCTATTTCCTATTCTGTAGGAACAAACTCCTCAAATGGAGAATAACAACCATAGACAAGTAGGAATTAATTATTTCTAACTTGTCATGCATCTTCAATGTATATCCTTTCACTTACCGCAAATTCATTAGGGAGATGCATTTGCCACATAGCCAACTAATCCACCTCGAGGGTATAACAAGTTGCCCCCTTCCCTTTCCTCATGCACCTTTCATATCACCCCATCCAGGGATTGATAATTATTATTGTTATGTGACATTATTTCAACAATTTTTTAAATTTTTTTGTTATATTTATCTTTTCCAACATATGATATTTGAATAATATATATTTTTTGAACTTTATTGAAGTAATATATTAAAAATAATAATAACTTATGTTATTTAAAAATATTGTTTATTGATTTTTAGATAAAACTATTAATTTGAAATAAAAGTCTAATTTTTTAAATATTTTATTGTATATAAAATTATTTTATATCACAAATTTTTCAAACCAATTATTGTAATGTTCCTCAATCAGGGTGCGTGTCGGCGATAAATATATTTGCAGGGGAATGATGGTGTTAATCCAAAGAAGGACCCCCGCCACCCTCCACATGCACAAAGCACATGGAGCGGTGGCCCCTTGCTTGCGGCGAGTATATGAAGGTAGCAGGCTCATTAACGAGAAAGGAAAGATCATTTCTCTATGTGTATAGTTCAGGAAGTCTCTGTTTTTTTCTCTCCTTCTGGCACCGGTCCACACATCACGGTGACGGGGAGACAGACGTGTTGGTGTGTTTTCCTTGGTAGTGGGCTCAGTCATGACCGAACCCTACTCTGGTCTCCGAGTATGTTCATAGTTTCCTCACTTGTGTCCCTATGAACCGCTATATTTGTCTGTTGGCTTTCAGAATGAGAGACTCTAGGGAATTCTAGTCTAGTTGGAAGGGGGTTTCGTTAAAGGAAGTTTCAGTAGGGGAAGCAGTGGCTATGGTCTTTTGTTTTCCTGTGTCTGTCGTTTTTGGTATTTGTCTGTCGTAGGGAATTATGTCAGTTGTGGTGCTGTGACCACTCCTAAGCTCTTGTTTATTTTCTTCTGATGCTTCGAGGCCTCCCCTCAAGTTTGTTTATTATTAATTCTGAATCGGTCGTTGTGAGGCTTTGGTATGTAAATGAATCAACTTATAATTTCGGTTCTCAGCCTGCACGAACGAGGATGTATGTAGGTTTTTAGGTGTTTCTTCCTTCTCGTTTGTTTTCTTCTGTCAGGCATATGAATTGGCGTCTCATATGAATTGGGGTCTCGTTCGGGTCTTACTTTTCCAACTGTTTCTCCTAGTAAGTCCTCGGCTATGTGGTGACCCCTGGAAGCTCTGTGTTTCTGGGTGGTTTACAGGGTCTCTGTTTGTTAGATATTGCTTTTTCAGGTATCATTGGACGATGACTCACTTTGCCTCTGGTAAGGGTAAGGCAACCCAAGGCCTGGGTGGTTGTTGTAAGAGTCACAGGAACTCCCCAGGGGGCAACCGACCCAGCTCCTTTGGGGTCAGGCTCGCGGACGGAAATCAGTATCTTCAATCATTAATGAGGCAGCGACAACTTACTATGAGGGCACCTCACCTCAGGTTCACTAGTTGATAAAGGAATGGGAGGAAGAATTAAATAAGAAAACAAGATTCATGGATATTGGCTTGGAATATTGGAAAACACTACTGGCATACCCTAGTCATACCTGGGGTTGGACTACCCAATTTAAGAAAACTCTCCACCTGTACTCATTAATGAAGGGCCTCTTGGCTAAATCTCTTGAACATATCCCAATTGGGGTGGCTTCTTGTTGGCCTTTCAGTCTTTGCCTTTTGTTTATGCAACTATTTATAGTTCAGTGTGTTTATAGCAATGCTTTAAGTTATTTAGAGTCAAGATATTTTAAAGACAAACAGACTTATTTAACATGGATGATCAAACTTATTTTTTTTTATTATTTAATTGCTTATCATGTTGTTAGGTGGAAGCCTTGGAAATCTAAATCTAAATGTAATATGATTTTTTGATATAATATGCTTTTTTGATAATAAAATAAAATGGTTCTACTAAATTAAAAAAAAAATTTATTAAAAAATTTTTTTATTAAAAAAATAAATAAATTAAATAGTTTAATTTCTCAATTATTTAATTTTAATTTATGTAAAATTAAAAATTTCTAACCAGAATAAAATGGAATTGGCAAATACAATTTAAAATTAAAATAAAAAATTTCTAACGAGAATAAAATGGAATTGGCCAATACAATTTAAAACTTTTGATTTCATTCATTAACTTAATTATATAATAAAAAAATCATATATTATTAAATCAAAATTATTTTATTTTTTAAATAATAAAAATTCTGAAACCTTATTCCAAAATAATTAAATAAAAACATCTTAAAAGAATTAAATTTTCATTATCATATATTTCCAAAGGTGGAGATGGAGTTTAGCAAAGGGAATCCGATAAATTAGAAGACGGGAAAAGAGATTATTTGCTAAAATACAATATAACTGAAACTAACGGTGAAAAATTTAACTAAATGAACTTTTTTTTTTTTAAATGAAAGGCAGATTTGTCGCTCCTCTATATTTGGTAAATTATAACATTCTGTGTGTAATTTTTTTCTAAATTGTAATTTTTGACTTTTCAACGTAATTCCAAGGCTAGACACGTAAACGCCAGGTATTTCATCTTTTTGTCTTTTTCGAAAGAAAAGTAAGTCTATTTATCTGTTGCCTTTTCCAAAGAAAAGAAGATCTATTTACCTTTGACGTTTTCCTTTCTCTATATGTTGCACGCCTTCGCTTGTATACCGCTGCTCGTCTCCAGAGCGTCTGGAACATACATCTATGTAACCGTTGGCCTTGGATGCTTTCTTCAAATTCAACTATAATACATCTAAATGGTCTAATTGCGTTCGTGCCTTTCTCGCGCTGTAACCGTTGGCCTTCGATGCTTTTCCTTCAAATTCAACTATAATACATGTAAAGGATCTAATTGTGTTCCTGCCTTCCTCCCGCTGGGTTTGTGAATTATAAGAATGCCTGTGTTTTCTCCTGTTCCTGGGCCCTGTGCATGTTTACCAGCTCTTCGGTCATCTTTTCATTCAGGGTTCCCTTTTCTTTTCGGCTCTCTGTTCTTCTTCTATTTTTGTTCTTTTTGGTTGTTTGGTTTTGTTATACTTGTTTGTGAGTTTCTTCAGATTTCCTCTGGTCTCTAATATGGTCTTTTTTGGATGCTTTATATTTCTTTTCCTTTCAATATTGTACCGTTTAATTTTTAATGATCTTCATTATATTTCCTCTGCATTTTTCAATTTAATTTTTAATGATCTTTCATTATATTTTTCTGTGGAATTTTCACACGCTTGAGAGCAAAATTTCCATAAATTTGAATTCCCTCAACGCGTAGGGTTCTGCGGATTCAAGATCCACAATCGGACATGTAGTTTAAACAATATTGGAGGAGACCAGGTAAATAAATAATTCGTAGTGATAAAGATTCAGTAAAGGGTTTGAAATGTTTCCATGAAGGATAATTAATGTAGATCCCAGTTTGCAGTATAGTTTAGTGATTTTTATTTGCAAATTTTTAATAGTCTTTGACATTTTAATGTTCTTGTTAATTGGGATTAAATCTGATTAAATATATATTCCTTATCTCTGCCATCTGCAAAGAATGCCTATCTGATCATTATATATATATTCCTTATCTCTGCCAGCCGCAGAGGATTGTCTTTAATGGAAGGAGGGGCTGCTGGAGCAGATTGGTTTTCACAGAAAGAGGGGTGGCTGCTACGATTTAATATTCAGTGGAATTGAAAATTTGTGAGTAATGTTTCTTGCTCACTCATTGTTTTGAAAGTTGGATATGATCTTTATGATGAGTTTTACTAAACAGACATATATAAAAATGCTATAGGCTATGAAACGGAAGCTACTATTTAGTATTAACTGTTTAAAACCTTGTATTCAAATTTGTTTTACAAAATTATTATAAAACTAATCTTAAAATTGTTAACATCTTGCATTCAAATTTGCTCTTCAAATCTATTAACCATATATATATATAATCTTGAAATTGGTGCACTGGATTCGAAAAGGAGTATTGGGATTTGCTTACTCATTTACAGTAAATGCTATGACCTCTATGTTTTTCTACTAAATTCTAAAGTAATATGTCGATTAAGTCGATTCCTGCGTGATCGAGTGAGTTCTAAAATTTTGTGCATAAACGACTGAGTAGTATGAATGGAATACGGGGATATTTCCCTGCAATTGAATCTGCTTTACAAAATTTTACATATTTTAATAGTAATGGATTTAAATATCATCTTGAAATGAATGTCCAGGAACCCTAATTTGTTTCGGCGATGACATTTATAGTTTTATACTAAATGTGTTTCGGTGGCCAACTGAGTCGTTCTAAAATTTTGTGCGTAAACGATGGATTAAGCGAATACCCTCTGTTTGAATTTGGGCGGTGTTAGGTTTCTTCGAATAAGAAGACAAGGAGTCAGGATAGGTAGTGGTTTAGGTTCCAGTTTTAAGGTGTTACTTAAGAATGAAGTGGGTTTAGGTCATCTGGTCACGGTTGAATTCGTAAAAGCACTCATATAGAAATACAATTATTATTATTAGATTAAAATAAAAATAAAAAAATTATTATATATTAATAATTATTATATAATAAGTTATTTAATTTGATTTAAGATTTTATTCTTATTTTCAAAAAGCTTGGAGATAAGCTTTCTTAGCTCACTATAATTTTGACATTTTAAAAGGCTAAGAAGGTCAGTATTGCAACAAAGATTATGAAATTAAGCTCTAAGAGGAATGATTTTCATCCTGGATGCTCATATTCTCATAGAAATGGCAGATCCTTTTCATCTATGATGTTTTAGGCACTGTCCAACAACCTGTCCAAAAAAATTAATTTAATTAGAATTAGAAAGCCTTGTTCACTATTTCTAAGAAAAAATAATAAAAAACAATAACTTCTCATATATATATATATATATATATATATATAATTTATATAATAATTTTTTTTTATAATATATATTGTAAATTTAAAAATACCATAAAATAATATAAAATAGAAAATTATGATTACATAATAAATATTAAAATAATATAAAAAATTTTATTTCAAAAAAATTAATTTAATTAGAAAAACCTTTTCACTATTTTTAAGAAAAAAATAGTAAAGGACATTAATTTCACACACACATATATATATATATATATATATATATATATATATATATATGATGATGATGATGGTGGTGGTTAACGTCTACTGAGACCAAACATTGGTCTATCGGACCTATAATTTTTTAAATTCTTTCTTGGCGAGATTGGTGTTGTAGCTTTCTTTTTCTTCTCTACGGTCTTCCAACTTCTTTTGTATTGCAGCTTCTCTCTCTTTATATATATATAATATAATTTATATAATAAAATAATTTTATAATACTTAGTATAAATTTAAAATTATATTGTAAATTTAATAATGCAATAAAATGATCTCATAATATATATTATAAATTTAAAATTATATTGTAAATTTAATAATGCAATGAAATGATCCTATGCATTAGTTTTTTTTTTTTTTTTTTAAATAAATGGGTGACCACTGGTTATTGGTTATGAAATGATCTTTTATTTTTTATTTAAATATGTTTTAAAATATTAAAAATGTAAAATAAATGAATCAAACAAATTATAAATTTATTTATTTTAATAATCTATATATTTATTAATAAATATGTAAAATTAAGAAATATAAAATCTATATATGATATTTTATCTTTTATTTAAATATATTTTAAAATATTAAAATGGTAAAATAAATGAATCAAATAAATTATAAATTTATTTATTTTTATTATAATTTATGTATTTATTAATAAACATATATAATTAAAAAATATAAAATCTATAATTATAGATTATTTTAGGAGTAATCTATAAAACAATGCAATCTTTAAAGAATATTGATTATTTTTCCATTATTTTGGAAAGATAAGACATTTAAAGTCATTCCTCTTCATATTAATAGAGATTAATTAAGTGTTAAAGTTTAACTAATATATTAGATAACTTCTTTGTTGGGCTCTATAATTTTGAATTAGATGGTAGTTTTTTTTTTAATGTATTTTTAAATATAGAAATAAATTTAATATTATAAAATTTTTAGAAACTATTTAAATTTTGCAGATTAAACCATTTAAATTTATAATTATTATAAATAAATTGAAAACAAAATTAATAAAAAATATTTAAATATTTAAATTATTAATTATATTATATTTAATTAAATTTAAAATTTAGTTTTAAAAAGTTTAATAAAAAGTACCATAAACATTTAAAATTAAATATGAAAATTTGAAATTAAACATGAAAATTTGAAATGATGACCACTCCTTTTTATTATATAATAAAAAATACAAACACGGCCTCACCATTTAAAAAAAAACATTTATATAGTCATCATGAACCCGTCTCACCATTTAAAAAGAACATTTATATAGTCACCATGAACCTATTTAGACACTTTATTTTATCTCTATTTTGAGTGGCGAAGTTGGATTTTTTCATCTAAGATTTTCTAAACACTAATACTTTACGGAGTTGTCTTTCCAGGCAACAGAATAGCCCAGACGGCAGGTTTTTGCTGGAATCCGGCTCAGTAAAATTCAAAAAATGAGGCAGTTGCAGTGTTTGGAATCTATTTTTGAGAGTAGAAATGGATTCAGCACTATCAAAAATCCGTAGGACACCCAAAATACTAAAGTTTAACAACTGTAAACAAGATTCTGATAAAATCTTTGCCAAATATTTTCAAAATCTCTGCCGAATTCCGAGCCATTCTACTACGGCATAATTTACACTTAAATATTTCAAACTCATCAATAGACGAGATGAGCGAAAAATTAATATCAATAGAGAAACGGCTCTCCTTCTGGCCCACACAGTATTACTGGACAAAATCTAGTAAATTATGTACCAAACTCCCACAAAACATTAATGGACAGACTCTAATGGTAAACTATGTGCCCAAACCCCAAATGCGATAAGCCGACATATAAGTAAACGAACCCTGTTTCAAACGTACAACCCCCAAATATCAATGCTCAACATTTTCCTAAATGTCGCTCTGGAAACATGTAATTTGAAGATCAACAACACTACGCACTGCTGCATATATCTTGGGAAGTTGTAGAAGCGTGCCAGCTCCCAAAACTCTACGATATAGATGAAATTTTCTTTGGTTATCTCGAGAATAATGACACGCCTCTATCAAACCATGATATCAAAAATGCACTTGCTCGTTGCTATGTGGCATGTTGTTTAATGTGGGATAGGCTGATACCTAATTCCATGGGAATTTGGTTTACTACATGTTGAGGATTCGTAATTTTCAATAGGATTTTTTTAGTAAATGTGGTACTTGTGGAATATGTATGAAAATTTTAGAAGGAAAAGAGTGAATAGGCTTGAAAAAATGTTGATTCGATCTGTTCTTCTGGTCACACTTGGTAGCCTTAGTGTCTAGATTACATAGAGTACGATATAAAGAATGTTATAAAAGAATGGATATGTAGAAGAGAAGATCAGGTTAGAAAACGCAATTAAACTCACTTTAACTTTTCAAAGCTGGAGATCGAAGCATGTCTTGGTGAGGCTTCTTGTCTTTTGATTTCACGAGATAGGTCATATTATCTTTAACCAATAGAATAATATATCTTTGATATCAGGTATTTCCAACTTTATTTTTCATTCCCTAGAGAATTTGTATAATTGTAACCTTTTTTCAAAAATTTATACTGAAATTTTTGTTTGTTTATTTACTTATCCTTGTTATTCCTTGATATGGCTTTAGAGGTTTCCTTCATCCCAATTCTGCCTTCATATGCTCAAAGGGGAAGGAAGTGTTATTTGTTTTCAGCCTTATGCTCTAGCTCAAGGTCATTACACTTCTTGAAATCTAGAATATGTTTCAGATGATTACATTGCTTTTCCCTCATCAATAGGATGTTAGTTTTATTGAATCTCTATCACGAGCCTCCTAAATCATCGTTGTTAGCCTGACCACTCTTCTTTTTCTTTTTTCTTTTTTAATATGAACAATTCTCATTGATTTTCAATGTAATTACTCTAAACGATCAACCTCTCCTTATTTTCCATTCTTCAAATTTCTCTGGCTACTACATTAATTAGTAACTTCTTATTCTTGCTGCTTACATTTGATAATGTTGTATATTCTTCTGGTAGCTTTGTTTTGAGTTTTAGGTTTTAAAATTGGATTGTTCTTGCTCTTGTCCTATTCTATATTGGGTTCTCTGGCTCCCCTTCATTGTTTGCCACTTAATTCCAGAAATGCACAACACTAATGAAATGCTTTCTCACACCTAAATAAGCTTTTTCTTGCTCTTTTTTTTTGTCAAAAGTTTGCTAAACTTCCGCAGTGGAATAGCCATCCATTTTGTTCAACCCAGTTTAAACACCTTACTTGCCAGCCACATGAGAAAGCTTGTTAATACTCCATCCCTTCTCCCCATATCCAAGGAGATGAAGGTGGAAATTATATTTGAAAAATCTTTAAATGATTCCCCTATTGAAGCAGATCATTCAAAGTAGGCATAATCCCAATCGTTTGAGTAGTTCCAACGTGTCGGTTGTCTCCATCCCCAATTTCTAGAAGAACCCCTGCTGACTCTTGAATCTCTACCAACTACTAGAATTGATTCCAAACAAGTACATGAGATTCTACAAAAATTCAGGTAGTTACTGCCAATGGTTTAGCGTTTGATCAACTCTTGGAGCTAGTATATTTTTAGTTTCAATAACTCCAGTAATGCTTCCATCATGAAGAGCCAAATAGACGAAATAATATCTGAAACTTTGTTGTATGTATCTTGGGTTGCTTTGCTAATTATCTTGTAAAACAAAATATCTTTAGCACACTGTCACTGTCCTTACTGGACTAAGGAAAGTCCTACCCTTATTTCAAGGGTGTTCATATTTTTCTTCCATAATCCATAGTGTAAATCTTCCTCATTAAGTATACAATATAGTTCAGCAAGTTCCTAAGAGCGTCTTGTTTCATGAGGAAATAGCATAACATGACATTCCAATAGAGAAGCAGTTGTATGCTGCGTATTGTAACTTTTCCGAAAACATGATAAGTTGACTTGATATTTTAGTCTAAGGGGAACTCAAATACAATCCTTCTAGTAGTGCATGTATAACATTGCGCCTCTTATCTTTCTATTCGATGAGATAGGACTTAGACATTAGGGGGATCATACGATAAACCAACATTACTTAATTTTGTTTTCTGATTTCTTAGGGAGTTCCACACGTGAAAACACTAATACCCGCAAGTGATATGCAATATTTTCATATGTAGTTGTAAGTTCCCTCGGTGGAATCAAAACATCCACAACCTAAATTTTTGTAATATTCTGAATAGGAGATAAACAACAATACAAAGCAGCATAAAAAAACTATAACATATAGAGACACACATAAGAAACACTGCAAATAAATCAGAACAACTAAGTCATTTTATTAAATTTTTGAACTGAGGAACATATAAAAAGTGTTCTCAGAATGATAGCACCTTGGCCTACTCAAGGTAGGCTGAAACGGTCACTCCCTCCTCTATCATAATCTCTACTCTGTGTTGCTCCTCCTCTATGTAGTCCTGCTAGAAAATAATGCTGCTGGCTAGAAAGGGACTGCAAGATGGGGCTGCTCCGCTGCTTAGAAAATTTTGAAACTCAGACACTGGCCTCTCCTCCAAAAACCCAGAATAACCCGCAAAGGAATTCCAAAAAGGCTAACCTCGGAAATTCAACCTCAAGGGATGGCTACACTCTCCTGATGGGTATGCTAGCCTCACTGATGAAAACACTGAAAGAAAGGCCTCCAACTCTCTGAAAAACTCAACTATGGAAGGGTTGATCCCCTCACAATCTCTCGAAAAGAAATCTCATGAAGTTTTCCTCCCCCGGAGATGCTCTCCTCTGTGACTGCGTAATCCCCTGGATGACTGCACTGCCCTAGAAGTGACTGCGTAATCTTGTGTTTGAAATGATGATGCTGCTCTCCAAAAATTGGTGGAATGGCTCCTCTCTTGAGTGGGCACTCGAAGTCCCTCGAAGACGAGGTTGGGATCTCCGATGGGAGACACCCTTGTGCTAAACAACACTGCAGACCCAGCTAAACATCTTGAGCGTGCTCTAGTCTTGATAGACATAAAATATTAAGATGTAGGAATGAATGAGAAAGGTTGCCTTCCTCCCCTTTTATTCTTGTGAACCCCTAAACTCCGTTGGGCCCACCTATGCTGCGTTGTCCCTTTGTGCCATGTTGTCCCTTCCCTTGCTACGCTGCGCTGCCACTGTGCTACCTAACCCCATGTTGCCACTGTGTTGTCCTAAGTGCCTCCTCTCCTGCACTGTCACTTGGCCTCATGGGCCCCACTTCATCTTTTAATTAATCTGCTAGTGACTTTAGGAAATTTATTTTATTCTAATGTTTTATTCATGGGTCCCCTCACCTCTTTATTTCCTGTTGACTTAGGAAAAGAAAAAAATTATCAAAAATTAATGTTCCAATTAGCTATTTGCTAATTGGGAATATTACAGTCATCCCCGCCAAAATGTTGTTTGTGCTCAAGCAACTACAAGGATGGATGCTGCAGGATCTTCTCCCCTCCCAAGTGGCATCCTCATATGGAAGGTTCCTCCACCTAATCAGATATTCCTTGATTGTCCTGCTTCTTAGCTGTCTCTCCCGAGTGTCTAGAATGGCTTCTGACTACAGCACCAAATGCCCTTTATCATCTATACACGAGAGCTCCATGGTGGCTGTTAACACTAGAAAAGCGTACAACAGAAGATGACATCAATTAATGTCAAGCCTAAGGATTTACAGGGCAGGAACACATTATGGAATCAAGAAGTATTTAAAATCTCTAAGGTTTTGAAAAAATCAGATTTGAACTAGTCTTAAATGCTACAATGCGCGCTTAATCCTTCGAGAAGAGCGCCTTCTGCACACCTTTTTTCCTGATAAGCATGCATTCCTGGAAATGGAAAAAATTCACTTTCTGGGACCACACCAAGCAAAGGACAGTTACTCCTTATATGAAGCTGCCTAAGGATAGCCACCAACACCTCCTTAGACACTACGTGAGCACACAAAGGAATATTTGGAGTACACAATGGAATCATACCTCTCCCTTGGGTCACCATCGATCATGTACCAAGGGAGGGAAGGAGGATTTGGAACTCCCCTATATAAAGCCACCAAGAGATGAAGAAAGGGTGATCACATTGTTATGCTGGCCAAAGTTGTCCAAGCAACACCAGCAGTGTGTGACCTGGAGCTAGAGCTAAAGAGGACTCTATCGTTGGCCACCCAACATCCTAGTCCACCAGAGAGAGGGAGACTGCATCAGAGGCAGAGCTTGAAAGGCAACATCCTTGCATCGAGACCTAGAGCCATTACCTAGGGGCCCTTTGGAAAGTGGGTTAAATTTCTTCTCCATATCAAACGTTTAATAAGAAGAGGTCGTCGAGCCATCATTTGCATTATTATCGTTTTGAATCTCTTTATAGCTTCTGTATATTTGTGTTTGATTTTTAGGTTTAACCAGAGCATACTTTAGCATACTTTTTCCACTAAATTTTATGCTTTTGAGCTCCACCACTTTCTGCCTGTTACCAATAGTTTAAAGAGTAGACCACACTCTTTAAGCTGGTGCAATTTCGTACACCCGTGCAACTAATCCACCACAACAGGATTGGTGACTCCACTGATGTGTTCCATGTTTATGTGGTTGTGCCATCTCTTGCAGGAGATCCTTTGTCTATGCTGGAGTGGCGCTGACAATCCTGATCCATCTTATAGTCCCTAGACTCACTGAAGTGATAGATTGAAGAAGGCAGCTCCTAATATTTTTACTTGCAGGATTTTTGCGCACAGTTTCCTCTCACAGAAGCGCATTGCGCGTGTTCAAGACTTACCTGTGCATAGGGAAGCGCACCTGTCAGAGCCTTTTCCGCACAAATTCCAGAATGAGATTTTTCTCCCTAAATTCTGCATTTTTCTACTTGTAATGTGCTGGGCAACCCCTAATGTATATGCCAGCACTTGTGTTGATACCCCATAGCTTCTGAGAACTCACATTTTGCTGCTTTCTGTAGGCATAGAGTTAGTTTTCATTTAAGTTGGTGTTTTGCAAAAAGTATTCACATAGTTTAAGTAGGGGGCGAATTAACCATTGATTTCCGAACAATTTATGTTTTTCAAATTCTGGTATGCACACTTAGTTTAACTAGTCTAAGTAAGTGGCCCAAGACCACACATGCATAAGCTAGTGCATAAATTGTTTAGCTTAATTCAATTTTTGCATTTAGGAAATTGTGGGACTAGGATTGAATAACTGATTAGAGTAAGTAATTTGTGCTGCCTTTGCACCCTCGGGTGATCCTAGGCAAGCATATGAACGCTCTACATTTGCGATTAGCCATCTCCCTTTAGTTAGTCACATAGATTAACTAGGAAGATTTGGAAGCGGCCCATTATCCGCAAATGTTATCCATTTGAGCAAGGAACAACGTCACATAGTTTAACTAGAGGACTTTTGTAAAGGATCACCGATATCCATATGTTCAAACTATGAGATTTTTCACAATACGCTCACACAAAATCACCCACTAAGCAAAGAAAGCCACCTAAAACTAACTTAAAACAACTCACTAAATTCTCCTCACAGGGGCCACAAAAGAATTTATAGATTAAGTTATGATCAAGGGGGTGGGTATCTAATAAGCCGCCTTGATCACACTTCACATTGAAACACATAAGTTGTGTATTTAGGGAGCTTTAAAAATCCACCTATTAGCCCACTGAAAAGAAAACCCGAGCGCAGCAGAGACTCGATTCAGAGGGGGTTAGGCTTAGGCACAGTGCGTGCGGTATCAGTTGGGGCTACCTGACCCAGCTGATACTTGGTACTGTTAGCTGACTACCAAGAAGCCCAAGACTCGAATGCTCACGTGGGATGGTGGTTCATAGTGGCCAAAAAATAGGACATCCTTTACCCTATAGGTGACGGTGCAGGCAAGCACTAGACCCTCTACCCTTACCTTGGTGGATTCTCTTCGGCTGACTGGGGGTGTCGCCAGTTCTTACGGGACGTTGTACCAGCACTCGCAAGAAATATTCTCAAGGCCCAGTTACTTTTGAGTGTGTGAGGATGTAATAGGTCTTCTAGGATTTTGAGTATCACGTGCAAACAAACAAAACCATCTTTTTTGCTTGATTGATCACATAGATTAAGTTAAAGGGAAAATTCATTTCATTTTTGCTTTGTTTTATGTATGTGGCCATAAATTTGTCGTGATCATAGACTCGATCCCTTCAAAATTTTCCAAAACCTAACCTAGTCAACACCCAAATGGTCCCAATGAAACCTCATCGATCCAGGCGTCTTTTGGACCTCCCCCCATTACCGGGAGGGGTTCCAGGTCTTTTGTCGTTCAGGCATCAAAGACAGAACACTGCCACCATCATTGGTTCATCCTTTATTGGAGCAACCTTAGTTGGGAACCCTAGTCGGTCTCCCAACACCACATCACACACCACTCCCCCCTCGACCCCTAGGGGGCAGAGGAGCGTGTCCCATACGGGAAGCCAACTGAATTCACAGCAGGGTACGTCACAGACTAAACCTTGTTCTAACCAGAACTTTGTGTCTTCACACATTTCCATGGCGTAGACCTCCCACTCACCCTTCTTAGCTTCATTAAATCTACCTGATTTAACCAATCTGATGAATGACCCCATAGCGCACGACCCCAATTGGCCTCCCATGCCCACGAAGCTCCCTTCGGATATACAAAAGTTTGAAGGCAAGCAAGCGGAAGACCCAGGGAATCATGTAATGACCTTTCACTTGTGGTGCTCATTGAATAGCATCATTTTTATTTGGTTGAGGCTATTTCAAAGCACTCTTATGGGAGTAGCCGTGAAATGGTACATGGAGCAACCGCCTGCTTCACATGGAACCTTTAGCACCCTCGCTCCCGTGTTCCTCACATAATTTCAGTTGCCCATTCACCACGATTCGGGAATGGAATTACTGACTCATTTTAGACAACCCCCCTCCATCCATAGCTTAGACCATCTCCATGAATGTAGGCGGCGTTGCAGTTTATGCAAAGCTAAACTCGATGACCGGGTCCTTTTAGATTTATTCCTGAAAAATATGATGGCGGAGATTTCAAAGGATGTGGCGCAATGCAACCCCACATCCGAAGAGGACACAATCAGTAAAGCCCAACAGCTTGAACTAATATATACACAATCAGGATACATCTACAATATCCTGGCTAATTCCCCGTGCCTGTAGACTTATCAAGAATTGCTAGGCGTGTCTAACTTTGTAGACGAACTAATTGGGTCAATGACCTAAGGGTATCTAGGCAACAACAGTTAAAATCCCGGTTATACACATAATTCTACCCAGAACATGTCTCAACCTGGATTTCAAAGCATCATATGCCGCAACAAAATTTGACTATTGGGGTGCAAGCGTATCATCAAGGAGGACCTTATCCTCCAGCTGAGGGGACCTAGTACGTACGAAGAAACATTGACGAAAGAGCTCCCCCCCAATGGCCAGGTGTAAACACAGGATAACATTATGCTCAGTCCCAAGCACATAACTCACCTACGCAAACCAATGCACAGGTGAACTTTGTGCAGTTGTCCAAAAATCAACCACACCAGTATGATCAGGAGAACTACCCTCCTAACATGGTTAAGAAAAAGACAAAAAACAAGCCCAAAGGGAACCCTGGACAGGGGGGCAGCAACCAACTATGCCCACCGTGATCCTAAGCTAGAGGTAACTCCAGCCAGAATCAGAACCAGGAGCTAAGAAATGCCCAAAGGCAAGGCAAAAGGCCACGTCTATGAACAAACCATTCTTGTTCAATATGTGGTGAGTACATCCACTATACTCACCACTGTCCCGAACTCCCTGAGCTTAAAAAGCTACAGAGTAATCGAGGGCAAGGAGGGTCTTCCTAGCAAACCGTGGTGATGCAAGAACCTTTCCCCCATCAAGGGATGGTCAACACTCAGCGGCAAAACCCAGACGATTCTGGGAAAAGAAGCCATGTAATTTACAGGATTGGGGAAGAAATGTTTTTCCAGACTTAGAATCGCAGCTACGACACCTCACCAGACACTAATATGTTAGGGGCTAGTACTAGGCTCTAGCGTGCCAGCTACACCTTTGACCATTACAAAGATTCCTATGGAACTATTGCCAAAGATGGAAAAAATACCTAACAGGCGAGATGGTAACTACTCCAAAGCAGCCCATAATTATAGCATCATGGACGATTTAGCTCAATCACCCATTGCTATGTCCGCGTTGGAAGTACTGCAGTCATGCCCCAAGCAACGGAAAGCCCTACTTTCCACGTTAGGTGTTATCGACCTTGCCGATACACGCATATGGCTTTTGACTTAGAAAAAGCCACCCATAGGCTTCCTTCCATGGTCGCCTTCCAAATACCAGTATCGGTACATAATATCACTATTCACCGATGTGTCATTGACGAGGGTGCATCGACATGCATCATGTCAAAAAAAAATTGGCAGAAGTTAGGGTCCCTCGAACTCAAACCTTCTGTCATCATGCTCAGAGCGTACGACAGTCGTCCCTCGACTCCTGTCGGCGTCTACCAAAATGTACTGTCTTCTTAGCTGGAAAGACGGTCCACATAGACATCGAAATCTTGGACACTCACTTGGATTACAACATACTCCTTGGGCGGAGTTACATGTACGACATGTATGCCATAACATCCTCTGTCTTCCGCATCATGATGTTCCCTCACGAGGATCGAATCATTACGGTAGACCAGCTAACGCACAGTGAAAAGCATCCCCTAACCAACACGGATGTAATTCTACCCTACGTAGATACAGCCACAGATGGTCTTTCACGGTACCAAGAATATGGCCTTGTCCAATTCAAATCGCCGTCCATCCTAGGGTCATTCCTAGGAGATCCTCCCATTATCCTTGAGGTATCGCCCGATGCCACAGGGGCCCCGGTGTGCATGATGTCCACATCAAGCACAGAGGTTAGTCAGGACATAGACTCAAGAAATAACAACACCGAGGCATCGACCACGGAAGCTTGTCTAACCTACGTCGCCTCCTAAACCCCTTTCCTCTACCCCCCAGCTGGCTTCGTTTTCCAGTAAGTTTTGGTAACACTGGTGTTACCCAACATATCATTGGCGTTCCCAATTTGATACCTCATTCCCCCTGCTGGAACATGAGCCACTAGCATTACGGCTGTAGGGTTAAAACCCCTCATTCCCGAGGAGCCCCAACCTACCCAAGAAACAGTCGAAACCACCCCCACAAGGGAAGTTCCCATTGCGAAACCAGTTACCACAACCAAGAAAACCACAAAGAGAGGAAAGAAAACAGTGACCCCCACCATACAAAGGGATTCATTAGCCTGCGCTATATGTGACGTCATAGGTCACCCTACCCACATATGTCTGGAGTTGGACAAGTTAAAACCACTCCTCGGATCTGAGGCACATATCTCGACACCGCGTTCCCGCAAAAAGGAACCTGCCACAAAAAGTAAAGGCAAACTGCTATATGAGGTGTTTTGAAAGGGAAAAGAGCGGATCTATAGGGATCTGAAAATGAGGTATCAGATATGGCTGAAACTCTGAAAATTTAGACACTTACAACGGCTAAAACTCTTCCACAAATAGTGGAGGGTACTGAAGCCCTAGGGGGCTAGAGTCCCACTTAGTTGAGTAAAACAGAGCAAGAATAGGTCTAAACGAGCGAAGACGGAGGTCAGACAACCCTGACAGAGGTTCAGACAAAACCCAGAAAAAATTTCAGAAAAATTCCAAAAAAAAGGGCCAGGTCGCAGTTTTTGACCTGTTTTTTTCTCAAGTCGCACTTTTTGGGTTGTTTTCCGCGACCTGAGGCTCCAGGACGCACTTTTTGGGCCAAAAAGTGCGACCTGCACTTCCAGCACTCTCGGCAGTAGATTTCAGAAAAAGTTGTTGTCTCAGCTGCGGCTGATGTCGGTCACCTGCGCAATAGGGCTAGAAACGCACGGAAGTTAAAAATTTGAATGTTTGAGGGTTTTAGAGGTAAAAACTAGCATAAAAATAGGAAAAATAGAAAACTAAAAAGAAACCCTAGGGTCTGAAACAACTGGATATGTAGGAATATAGAAAACGACAGTGGTCGCAAAAGAAAACCCGTGTGTAGTCGCCAATTGTTAGTATGAATCTTTCGTCGAAAAAGATCACTTCAGCTACGCATAAAAAATAGCCCTAACTTCGATTATGGCTGCAAAATATCTTTAAATTTGCTGCAAAAATTAGATCTAAGCACAAAATACATTAAGCAGATAAAATACAATATGGCTCCATGCATCCAATAGACAAGACAAGAACAATGTATTTAAAAGAATTTTATATTATATAAAAGAATGGGGCACCTGAGAGGAAAACAAGAAAGGTGTTTTCCGGTTCTCCTCAATGGGATGGGTTCTTAAAAGTCCTCAGTGTTTCAGATCTAAAATTCCTCTCTTCTATTGATATGGAAAACCTAGACAAACATAGAACTCAATGGGAGTTCACAATGCAAAAATGGAAATGGTGACCAAGAGTAGATCAAGAGTGATCTAATGCAATGGAGGTCACTAATGAATGGGGAAAACCCTTCTATTTATAACAAAATATTGGGGTGTTCTAGAACTCGGTGCATGAATAAAATATTATTAATCGAATTCTAGAATCACCCTTTAGGAATATTTTATTATATTTGTTGGAGGGAAAAGGATTTTTGACTTGGGTCAATTCCTTTATTTATAAATAACAAATAAATAAATGATTTCTTATTATTTTAAGGAAATGATGGGGATATAATTAAATAAATAATGGTTTATTTAATTATTTAAAAATGATTTAGTCAAATTTAACTAGGAATAGTATTTAAATAGTGATTAAATAACTTATTCTTAGGAAAAAAAAAAATAATGATTTATTTAATTGATTTCCTTGTTTTGGGTTAAATATGACCAAAAAATGTAAACACATGTGGTGAAAGAAATTTTACTTAGGGTAAAATTGGTCTTACATGGTGTACTTGGGTTCATCTAATGATAATAGGTTAGATGACCAAAAAATGGTGTAACAATGTACCAATCACGCATGCGCTCTCTGTGACACCTATGGGCACTTTACCCACCATTGTCCAGAAATACCACGATATAGGGTCGCCTTACACGCGATTGAGCAATCCTATCAAAAGGATCCCTCCATCCAGTCTATCAGTGATGAGTCGCATACCATCCGATACTTACAAGAGGAACATATATTTGTAGAAAGGCCCCTAGTAATGCCCATTATACTTTGTACGCTATGCGATGAAAGTGGCCACTACCTCTAAGAGTGCACAGCCTTGGAGCTCATCCACATATGATATCCAATTGAAAGGGTTTACCACATGGGGCTATGGGCAACGCAATTCACATGCCTGTTATGCGCCGACAACCACCTGTTGGAGGATTGTCACTACATACCTCGCTTCCGGCTAGCCCTTGCTAGCCTCCACTGAGCCATAGTTTTCCTTTCCCAAGAAGACGATATGGATGCCTAGTCCACAGGCAGCTCCATGACCCAAGCAGAGGAGATGAGTGGGTCCATCATGTTCTTGTCAGCTGAAGAACAACCTAGCAGGGAACCCCTAGTTACCCCCAACGACACTTCACAGCAACAACCAGTGTGTATGTTATGCAAAAAGATAGACCATATAGTCGTCCATTGCCCTAATTTAGCAGCCTTCCGGCGCTGGTTCCCCATCAGACCTCGAACTATACCAGATGGAACCTTCATATCAAGGATATTTTGCCTAATATGTTAGGGTAATCATTACGAGCGACATTGTACTTATGCCTCACAAATTCGTCCCACTATCGACATGAATAATGCCATAGAGAAGAGACAGGACGATCTCCGGGAATGGCATAAAAATTACATCGCCAGGTCAATGTCCCCACCACTGCAATGGTGTATTGAACCTGATAAGACAACACACCACCAAACAGTAACCTTAGCCAAGCCTAGGATAACATGTGGCCTATGTGATCTGAATGATCGCCGAGTCAACCAATGTAGAGAACTCAAGCCCCTAGCAAATAGTCTCTGCATAATCTCTTCTCTCCCTCAGAAAATCCTCTCCAATCAAGAGAAGATCACACACACTTATTTCTAAATTTGCTCACACTTTCATCATATGTTTAAGTGTGCGCATCTCCCCAAGCTGAGAGTAGCTCGAGCGGCGTTAAGTATACCATCCACCAAAGAGGACGACAAGCCTAAAACAACGACGCAGAAATGGAAGCAGAAGATGACCTCTTCTATGACCGACCCTTTCCAAGCGTCCACATCAGGGACAATGAGTAGCATAGAATCTCACACTGTCTACTCTGTCAGCATTGTGATACCATGTACGGTTTGCACTAGTCAAGATATATGCTCACTGATGAAAGCATTTAGGCAACTCTGTGATAAGAAAAAATTCCACCTATCGAAAATTGACTATCTGGATGAGAAAGCTGACTTTATGCTCATACAGGACTCCATTACCAAGATCCTTCCCCCGCCGCATGCCAGTGACACAATTCACCACATACAACTTGTATCATAGGATGCCTAAGATAGAATTCCAATCGCCCCCTCGTCCCAGGATTTTCACTTTATTCTTGTCACAAAAGACCAAGGTACCTTTCGCTTTTGCATTGATTTCCGCAAGATCCCAAACCTGCACGCCGCCATCGAACTCCTTGATGACATCCAGCCTCTAGAAAAACACCTAGTACAACTAGAGCTAGTTGATGAAAGTCAACGACAATTGCTGCAACACAATGAGGCCCACAAGAAAAGGGTGAAAGCATCATTTGACCGCCACATCACCCCTTGCTCATTTACCGAGGGAGAGTTAGTCCATCGCTACGATGTCGCAAAAGAGGCCTTAGGGCCAGGAAAGTTCAAAAACTTGTGGAAAGGACCCTATATCATCAAAAATTGCCTCCGACGGGGGGCATACATCTTGACGGAACCGGACGGGACCTACCTCACTAAACTGTCAACGGCCTTTACCTCAAGAATTTCTACACATAAGGGCCCCAGCAGCCCTTGTCCGCTAGAGTTAGAGTACACAAAAACCCAATCACCAAAATATTTTTGACCCAAAGACTTATGTAAAAAAGCGTGCTCAAAGTGCCACCATGGCTCACAAACTCGAACCCTATTTCGGATTTGCTGATGGAGCATCGCGATGGTCTCAAAACTTAACTGCAGTCACCTGGGTTATCTACCACCCCGATCGATCACCACTATGTTCAAACGGCATGTGCATCGGACCACCAATAAAAAATCAGGTAGAATATGACGTTGTCATCGGACTTATGTGCGAGGCCCTCCATTAGGGCATCCGCCATATGCATGTATACCTTGATTCCTAGTTAGTAGTATCGCAGTTGAACCAAACATTTGAGACCAGAGACACACACTTGTTTAGAAAATATTTGCATGCCAAAAGATTAAGCAGACAATTTGATTACATTACATTTTCACATGTATTAAGGAATCAAAACCAAGCAACTGATTGCATAGCTAACAATATCCTAGACTGGAATGCATCACGAATAAACCATCATACATAAAAAATGAAAAACATAGATATCCATCAACATAACACAAAATATATAAACCGAAATAGATAGCACACCATGTAGAACCACAAAAAGATCTCTCATATATATATCAGAAAATATGTGTATCTGAGTACAAAAAATAGTATTGCTGACCCACTGGCCAACCCAAAGATACAAAATTCATCAAAAATAAGGGAAGCATCCTCATAATGGGTGCTTTCCCTGTGTACAAAACTACTCTAGGGGGGTGCCCCCTCAAGAGGAGCACTTGGCCCCACCACTGCTCCTGGTGCCACCACCGGAGCTGCTATCACCACTGTGATCGCTACCCGACATAGAGTGGCCGATAATCCCTCTCGTGGTCCATCATTGTCTCTAACCAAACCTCCTTGAAATCATCCATGAAACCTCGAGCAGACATCCCCCAGGTCAAGCGGTCCACTCGACCTCGGAAGTCCTCTAGAGCAGCCACCCGAGCCACCAGTACTGCATTGTGTGCCTCAACTGCATCTGCATGAGCTCACTTAGCCACCACCTCAGCTGCAGCTGAGCTATTTCCCTCACCAGAAGGGCTAGCACTATCCCCACCAGGTCCACCGACGCCACCACTCGGTCCACCTGCGCCACCTTCCCCCTGACCACCAGGAGGTCATAGTGGAGGATCATGACCCACCAATCGGGTCACTGGGTGACCTACCTCGCCAACATTTGCAAGAGTAACCAAAATAATGTCAGTGTTAATGAAAAAACACATAAGTACATAAAAACTCAAACAAGTGCAGAAAAAACATAACTCATACCTGCAGGACCCCAAACATAACTGAAAGGGAGACCCATGTTGAGATCACCCTGAAAGTCCATCCCCGCATACGAGTAGGGCAAGAACATATGTGGGTTGGCCTCAAACCAGGCCTCTGTCGTGTCGTTCCAATAACAACCCACCATGCCACCACCGCTTCGCAGCATCACCAAAGCCCACCTCCTCATGCGTGGCTCCCGCGGCCCCCTAATAGGCACCGCCACAACTGGCCTCAGCAGCACCACCCCCTCATACATAATGTAGGATGATAACGTAGGCAAATGACTTAGATCCATGTTGGACCTTGTTCAATTGCGACATCATGCCATCAAAACAAAAGCGGGTGAAATCGAAAAAATGCCCGCCCCTCAAACGACGTAAAACTCCCACCTGTGGGCCTGATGCTCGATGTGGAGAAACGACCCCGCCAGTCGCACAATAATCGCCAAAGTACACTTCTTGGCCACATCTATCACTGATGTAATGTTGATGCACCCCTCAGTAAGAGGCGCACCACCACAATGCCACCTTCTAAATTTGTCTAGGTTCACTCTCCCAGTAGGGAGTGGATACCTCAGAGCCTCACCCTGAGGCAGTAACCCGGTCACAAAGTATATATCCATCTCCGAATGGATAATCAAGTTCGTTCCCTACAGTACGAACATGTTGCGCCTCTTGCGCTAATGCTTTATAATGCAACGTAACAATCAGTCCTGAGACCAAAGGAACTTGTTCTCAACAAACTTCAGAAGGCCCCATGCGGCCAAATGACAACGCGCCCCAGCATTAGCAGCTAGAGCAGTACGGATCTCGGGCCAATCCCGCTCTCTCCACACTAACCTACCAAGCCACATAGGCACACATCAGTACAGAGAGAAACATCAAAGCAGAAAAAAACCCAAATTTTTTGTCACCCTGGCCTTTGCGCACCTATCTCTCAGACAGGTGTGCCCCTGTGCACCTGTTTTCTTCATAGGCGCGCCCTTGCGTGCAAAAAGGAGGGAACAACGTGCTCTCGCATGTTTGTCCTATTAGGGTCACGTGATTTGGCTGATTGGCAAGCCAAGTGATAGGGTAACATCAAACCAACTTTGGAGCCCAAGGACCTAGCCTTCCTGGACTCAAAGAGGGCTCTCTCTATTTGTGTAAGGGATATCTATCTATTTTGCTTCTTATGTTTCTGATTTTAGGCTAGTTGTGAAGTAGGTTTTTGGTTTTGTTTTTAGGTTTTTGAGGGAGGAACTGATCAAAGACTAAATAGATAAAAATATTGTCAGATCAACTGGGCTATGGTGTCGAAAAGGTCGAGAAAAAGCCTCAGATGGTGATACAAGGTATGTT
Organism: Pinus albicaulis; assembly: GCA_034641835.2. NCBI lineage: Eukaryota > Viridiplantae > Streptophyta > Pinopsida > Pinales > Pinaceae > Pinus > Pinus albicaulis. The sequence continues at coordinate 1,229,120,678 of CM076570.1, read as the reverse complement.
GAAGGGCCAATTTGATCAAGGTAAAATGGATCTTTAGGTAAAATGAAGTGGGATGGACACTAAGTTTGTGAAGGACAAAGGCTTTCAAACATAAATAGTTCAATAGCAGACATTTATATGGTAGAGCTAACCATTAATCATGATAAATGTAACTTCAAATTGATAGATGCATAGAAATAAACATTCAAGCGATACATAGAGATATATGACTCTCTAACTTTAGGAAAATCGCTATCAGACTTTGGGGAAAAAAATAAGACAAACAAATAACTCAAACTACCAAGAGGGAATTCCTAGACATAGTATTTTGGGTTATCGGGCACTTTGAACTAAGATTGCAAAGTTTTAGGCAAAGGGCAAGGTCGATACAAGACCTCTTTGGTTCAACTAGGACAATCAAACATTCAAAAAAAGGTTTAAGATATGGAGCTGTGACTAGCCATGAGTAAGTAGGGTGTACCGTGAATCATACTTAGCATGCATAAAACCATAAATAAAACAAGAAAACAATTTCTTCAGTGATCAAAGAGCAATTAAGAATTCTTTGATATGACTAAGAAGGAAGAAAACATATAAGCTGTAATGAAACAGGAAATCTGAGGTGCCTCCAAGGGCATGTCTCAAATCTATTTTCTACTGTCTTATAGGAAACAAGAACATGAAATATGTATGAAAACTAAGAAACATAACAGAGAGGGACACTATACCATTTTACCAAGTCAAGGAATCCAACAACAGTCCACTTTCATCATCCAAAACATTCAAGAAACTATCCAATGCATGAGACAAGTATTTCTTCCAAGCTTGTATAACCATATATTACTCTATATCATCAAGTTTAGCCTTGTTTACAACGAAGTCTCTTGGAATATATAGACCAAGATGAAGGAGAACCTCCTAGTGCAACTAGCAAGCTCATTGGCCCATCAAAAATATCTGATTTTGTCCTTGAGGCTTTGCAAAGCCCAAGGCACAAAATATCTATAAAAATATCCTAAAAATGCTAAAAAAGAAAATTAAATTGACTTTTCCCAACTGACAATGGCAAAAAATGGCTAAACGCACATTTGGAAAAGCCACTTTAGAAAACTGCATTTTTACAAAAATACTTCAGAAATATAGCAGCAGAAAATCCCCTGTCTTGTGGGAAAATTTTGGAGGCCTTCCCGATGTTGAAACGAGGCCTGTGATAGCTCGTTGGAAAGCCCTAGATGTCTAGTTTATTAAAACAAATTTCTTTCCCCAAACTGATCACTAGAAGCCTATGAAAATATGACCTGTGTGGAAAAACCCAGAAATTAGCCTTTGCTGATATGCGGGGCAGAGTGTTGAGAGAGTGACTGTTTTTCGCCACTTTGGGGGACCAAAAATTCTTCAATTAATCTGAAATTTTCTAAGTAGATGCCCCTGAAATTATGGCATCCAATGATACCGTTTTAATCCTTTGAGGATGCTTCAAACAAAAATGGCGATGCCCATGATTTTTTGCAAAAAGCCAAAAAATGTCAAAAAACCAAAACTTGTCGAATTATGCCCAATTTTGGCGAGAATGACCCTTATGGGTTTTCAGAAGCAGGCTGAGAAGCGGAGGCCAAAATTTCAAGCCTTGATATGTTTTTCTTCACTTTTTGTGCCAGGCGTCTCTTTCGAGCCTCCTTGAACTTTTCTTGTGTAGCCTTCAATTTCCTTCGAGCGAATTGATTAAGCTTCTTATAGTGCCCAGTTATTTTTCTTTGAAGGTTCAAGTCTCTATTGGCCTTTTCCAACTTATTCTCCAAGTGTTCATTCACCCTTTCAAGCCATGCTTCTCTATTGTTTTCTATCTCTTGGGTGAATAAAGTAGTAAGAGGAAAAGATTGGAAAAGGGCAACCTCTTCCTTTTTTTGCATCTCCAAAGCTCTTTTGAGTGCCATAGTCCTTGGCCTCTTCCTCCTTGGCTGATCTTCTTCTTCATTGTCATTGAATTCGCCCATGAGTTCTTCCAACTTAATTTGCGCTTTGGAGGCTTCTTTTTGATACTTGATAGCCCGTGTCTCATAAACTGCCATGTGGACATTCATTTGCTTGTTTTGTGTTTGTAGAAAATGAATGAGGTTTTTAGACCTCTCTAGATCTGTTCTTAGATCATGAATTTGTTCTTCTCTATTTAGCAAGAGAGACTCTAAGATTATGGCCTCATTATCACTGTCATCACTGTTTATCTGAATTATGTCAAAGTCCCTCTCTTTCTCATGGCTACTTTCCTCCTTCTCTTTTCCCTTGCTTTGGGTGGCCTTCTTGGTCTTCCTCCTCTTAGGTATTTCAACAATGGATTGCTTGGGAAAATTCCCTTTGCTTCAGAGTGCTCTAGTAACATTTGGAGTTACAATTTGAGCCACTTTCTTTCTTGATGTTTGGGGCTTTGTTACCTTTGGAGAAGAAATCATGGCCCCTTGCCTATGAGAGGCAGCTAGCAGATGTTCTATTTGGTCTTTTCCTTTGCTACTCCCATCATCATCCTTGCTGGCTGGTGGGCTTTCCTTTCTTTCATCAAAGGTGTCCTTTTGAGGACCGTTTTGACCTCCCTCATGAATGCTTTGATTGTCACCTTGCATGTCTCCTTGAGGGCTGCCTTGTTCACTTTTGTCCCTGCTTTCTTCAAGATTTTTAGGCTCTGTATCCTCAATGTTTTGTGCTTCATCCTCATCATGCTTGCTGTTGTGAGGGCTACTAATATCTTCCTCTTTGTGACTGTTGTGTTCCTCATCAAACTGTTCCATTTCTTCATTATTCCCCTCTTCACTATTTTTCTCTTTATTACTGTTCTCTTCTTCATTGTGCTCTTCTCCACTTTGCTTCCCTTCACTTTGATTCCTTTCACTTTGATCCTCTTCACTATTTTTCTCTTTATCCCAATGCTCTTTTTCATCACTGTGCTACTCTTCCTCACCGTGCTTCTTTTCCTCACTGTGCTCTTCTCCATCACTGTGTTGTTCTTCCTCACTGTGTTGTTCTTTCTCACTATGCTCTTCTTCTTGATCAATCATAGGAGATTTTTGCTTCTTAGGAGTGGGTTTACTAGAAGAAGGAGAAAGATGATGAGTGGATGGTGAAGGAGATGCATGGGATGAAGAAGGAGTGGCGAAATCGGGATGTGAAATGAAAGTTTCCCGAGAAATTCCCTTTTTCTCAAGTTGATGGAGAATGACAATCTTGATAAGGGAATGATGGAAAAGACGAGCTTGCTGCTGAGAGGAAGGTTTCTTTTGAATAGTAGAAGCCATCTTTTCAATACTTCTATAGAGGAAAAAGGGTAGGTTTAGCAATTGGGTTCTTGTGAAGTGCATGAGTAGCCTGATATGGTAGGCATAACCTCGGGAAAACTTCCCTTCGCATGTGAAATAACTCATGATGATTTTCATGAGAGGAGCATAGCTGGTCAATAAATATGAAAAAGGAAAAATAGATGGGCATGCATCCCGATGCTCTGGTTTCAAGAAGGGTTTGTATTGATCTGAATCTAGGTAGTTCTGTTTAAACCATTTTTCTCCGACATATGGAATTTTGGTAGCTCTAGAAATAGATCTAGGAGAGAGCTTGAAGTCTAAGCCTGCTAGATGAACATGTTTACCTTGCAGCCTTAAAGCAAATAGATGTGTCAAGGGAAGGTAACTTTTCACCTCTTGAACCTTTTGACAAAACTCCAAACATCGTACTTCATGAAAGTTAAAAAGCACTGAAGGATAGGAATTCATTTCCTCAGTTGAAAAAGGTTCATACCTCTTGTGAGGACCACTTCTACTATCTTGCCTGGGAGGCATTTTGCTTCTGAGATTCTTGGCTGATTTTCAAAGGCAAACTGTCTCAAATGTTCACTGTGATCAATCTTCAAACAACACACCCTTTACCCTTGAGAAAAACCAAGTCTGTTTTTAGTTAGCCCATCAATTTTTTCAAATGAGACAACTCTTTTGATTTTGACTGTATGAAACCTTTCTCCTCAGATTGTTGTTTACTGTATTTTTAAACAAGAAAGAGGCTCCCTTTTAAAAACACTGTCACTTTAGGTATAGCTTCTTTTTAAGGGGCTGTTTTGGAACACAGACTGTATCCTTAGCAAAAACTGTGTTTTTGCTTTTGAAATAAAGCTATCCTCCTGTGATGTCTAATGTGTATCCATAACAGAAAACAACCCTTTGTCACTAAATAACAAGCCTTCTAACAAACTCTTTCCCCTTATATGATCACATTTTTATGTAGTTTATCAACTAGGTATGAGTTTAATAAAAACTATTTCATCCTTTCATCATTTGTTTTTGAGGAATGAGCGTTTTTATACGGTCTGTTTGTGGATTTTGAGGACAACTGTCCTTTGATTTGACACACAGCTCATTCACTTGCAAACTCTGTTTTTAATCCTTTGAAACCCACAACAAGGAAACCCTTTTTTAACTCAAATTTGACCAAGAAGTGGAGAAATACCTTGAAAATGAGTTTTTGGACCTTGTTGATCATTGGAGCAGCGTTCAAAGGAGTTTTTTAAAGACTGGTGGATGAATGGGCCGTTCTCAGCAAAAAGCGCAACGCAGAGGAGGTGTCGAGCCAACTTTGGGCGCCCAGTGACTGCAGGCACAAGCGTGTTGTGCGCAGCTACAGGGGTGCTGCGCCTCCATTCAAACCTTGTGTTTGGGTGCCTACAGGTGCGTTGCGCAGGTGTACAGGTGCGCTGCGCAGAGTTTTGAGCACAAAAAACTTCAAATTTTCCCGAAAACGCTTCCTTTATTTAGTGAGTAGGCAAGGGATGTTCGTTTTGAGTTTTGAAAGTTGCTAATAGGCCCTTTTAAAGGCTCTTCCCTCCTTTAAAATTTCGAAAAAGCTCCAATGCCTTTGCATCTGTTTTGGAAGGGTTTTGATGACTTTAGAAAAGGTTTTTTTGTAAAAACATTAATTACTTCCCCCAATATGTATTACTTTGAAAGCACCATGAAAACTTATCATAAATACTTATAGAAACAGTACTGTGGTAGTTCTTTGAAAACACCATAAATCCATTTTGCGAAGTGAGGAGGCCTCCTTAACTGTCTTCTTTGTATGCATATATAGAGGCTACTGTTAAACCCAGTTAGCTACTCTCTTTCCTGGGCTATTTAGATGAAGGTCCTTAGCCCAAGTTTCATCCTTATCACAGCTTGGAGGGGGTCTCTATAAACAGAGGAAAAAAGACTTTCACATCAAAATGCCATCCTTTTGCTTGATGTAAAATAGGTTTTTCAACCTATGAACCCTTATGGTTTTATAACTGTTTGTCAAATCTGTCCTTCAAAAGGAAAATCTTCAAAAACCATATGAAAAACATGTTGATGCCTCTTTCACTCATCTCTTGGAAGGAGGTGACTCACAGCTTCTGAAAACACTTGGACAGCTCAACCCTCTACTTTTTAACTGGAGGAGGTTCTATCTATGCCCAACCATCTGCTATTTTTGGAGGAGGTTCTTACTGTGCCTTTTAACCATCTACTTTTCAATGAAGGAGGTCTTATTATGTTCCCAACCATCTGCTCTTTTTGGAGGAGGCTGCTGAGAATACTGCTGATAAGGCAAACATTAGCTCTTTTCATTAATAGGACTTGGAGGTTGCACTCTGTTTCTTTAGATAACTCTGGCTTTTAGAATACAACCATAGTAGCTCCTCACTTACTATATTTCACTTGTTTTGGTGAGGACAAGCTAGTTCAGCATCAGGACCTCTTTGACTTTGTTCTTTTGCTCCTTTACACATGGATCATTGATGCAATCACACGCCTACAGAGATGTAACAGACAATGACTTTGAACTCTGAAGAACTTCCTTGTGATCTGATGGAGATTTTGTCTTAAGAATGTTCCTTTAGACAGTGATCATACTTATCTCTTTCTGTATTGGATCTTTGTAGAATTTCTTCTGGACTGAGACAAAAAGACATCTTAGTGGCGCGACCTATGATTGTATCAGGATTTTTTTTTACAGATTAAGCACTAATTCAGGGCTGGTTGGTACTAAACAAAGACTTCTGGCTCAGGATGTTTTTTCCAAGGAAGGGATTCCCTAGAGCACCACTACCTAACTTAGGGGAAATCTTGATAGATTTTGAGTATTTTCTTTGGTATGATTAGATCTCAAAATGACATATGACCAGAGATAGGGTGGCTGAAATTTTATCAACATTTGGATATTGAATGACTTGGGAATGAGGGTAAATGAAAACAGATAACCTTTAGCTATGACAGCTCATGGATAGGATTATATGACTGAAACTAGATAGGACTTGACAACTAGGTTTTTTCTCATCATAGGCTGACTGGAAAAGGTAGGGGGACAAAAATTGTTTAGGGGTGTTTTCTAGATGACAGATTTAACAAATTGGAGATCAGATTCTAGACAAATTGGCTTAAGAAACTAGTCATCATCAATAGGTGAAAAATACTCATGACAAACAGTGGCTCCATTTGCGGAGGGCAACACCTTTTCAGGAGGTGTCCAAAATTTTAGATCTCTGGCTTTTGAAGACCAGTGCCTTTATCCATTGGTGAAAATTTCTTTCTTCCTTGATGCTATTTCGTAAAATTGACACCATGATTAACATCAAAATCATTTCTACCTACCTAGCTACATTTCCTAACATTTTTTCTTCTTTCGGGTGCATTTATACTAGCAACCCTTTGGCACAATATTTTGAAAAATGACTATCTAATTCTATACTTATATCTGTCGGGATTTCAGATTAAATTGATGAACTCCTTTCTTTCTCTACCTATGCTAGATCGACTATCAAGATTAAGTTGTTTGACAGGATTTCATTCTCTAATCTAAAACAGGAAATTGAAAAATGACCAAATTAGGATTAGACAGTCTGATTTTTCATGTACTTGTGGCATGAAAGACAAGCTACACAAAAATATTATTTTGCATGAAAATGAAATTTAGAAAAATCAGGGCTAGGATACATAGTTTGTTTTTCATCCCTGTTTTCCTCTTTGGTTCTATTTTGAGCATGTGGAACCAGTATCTTTTCCTAATATATTTTCTTTGAAAATTCAAGCTTACACAATTTGACTATCTCTTCTCTCACTAACTTATCAGCAAATAAATTTAAAACATGTTTAGTTATGATTAGGCTAGATAACTGAACAAGACATTTTTGGGCACTAGTAGCGGCATTTAGACTTGCGCTGTAGAAATTTGAATAACAGATGAGTTATTCACCGAGATTATCCTGATTACACACTATTTGAGCTTCATGCATAATACATAACCTCTTCTACCATTGATCATCAATTTGTGGAATTAGAAGCAGTCGCATGCGCACATTAAAACATAATCAAGCAAACATATAACACAGTATGTAATGGGGAAAGCTTACAGCTGAAAACCCCCAACTATCTGTATATTATAATGATAGAGAACATGTAACAATACATAGCACAAAGCTCCTCACAAGCTCTCAGCACTATCTCACATGCTACACACTACACAAGCTCAGATATGAATAAGTCACAAGTTCAAATCTCCTCCACCTGTTAGCCTGCCTCTACTGCGCAATCCAAGATGAATAATGATGAGATCCAAGTTCGAATCCCACTGGCTTGTACTGCGCAATCCTCATTGGCAATCTCAATCAATGTGTGTGCAAATCTCATGCACATCTATAGTCACAACTAATAGTAGACTCACCCTTTCACCCACCTCTAACACTGGTCTCCACTGAACTGTCCATGCATTGCAGTTAACTGATGTATTCTTTAGTTGATTTATGAGTTAATAATTAGTGAATTAATTAATAATTAATTCACACCACTCAACACTAGTGTATTTATCAGTTAGACTAAATACAACTAGTTCAACTAAGTTAAACCGAACACAACTCCACCAACTGTCTCATCAACTCCACCAAACTCTGCCACATGAGTTCTAACCGAAGTCAACCATGCAATAGCTCAAATAACCCTTAGGAAAAGCGTATTTCCTTCTGTCAACTGCATGTGCCACATCCAAGCATCAAACTGAAGTGCTCCAAGAGGATAAGATAATGTTTATAGTCCAAATATTATTAAGGGTTAATAATATTCGACTGCTCTATTTTTAGCCTGGCAGTCTAAAAATAGATTCCGCCCAATGTCTAAAAATAGAGGTCCATCTATTTTTATCAACTCGACCAATCATTCATAAATAGCATCCTGCAACTCATAGACCATGATCCATATGTCTAAAAATAGACATAGTCTAAAAATAGACTTTGCGCCAAAAATAGCCTGCGGGCTCACTTAGTGAAGGCAACTTCTTTTCACTAAGCTCCATCATCTTGTTGCATTTTCAACATTCCCTCTCAACAAGATATGGATTATCTGCAACCCCTATCCTGCCTCTGTGGTATTCGAATTTTCTCCTGGTGAGCGCCTTCGTCAAGATATCAGCATCTTGATCCTCCGTGGGAATGTATGAAAGTAACATGATTCTCCGCTGCACACAATCTCTGATATGATGGTACTTGATGTCGATGTGTTTGGATCTATCATGAAATACTGGATTAGCCGAGAGTTTAATGCAACTCTGGTTATCACAATAAATCACAGTAGGCTCCAAGTGTGACCCGAACAACCCGACCAGGATCTTCCTCATCCATATAGCCTTGCATGCAGCCAAGCTTGCTGGCATATACTCGGTCTCTGCTGAACTGAGTGCCACAGATATCTGCTTCCTGCTGTACCAAGAAACTATTGTCGACCCGATACTGAACATCCCTCCAGATGTGCTCTTTCTGTCCGTTGGGCTCCCTGCCCAATCTGCATCCGTGAAGCCACATAGCTTCACCTCATCCTCCTGTCTGTACCACAATCCATATCCCGATGTTCCTATAAGATAACACAATACATGCTTGCCTGCCTTCCAGAAGAGCTTGTTTGGCTTAACCATAGCTTGTGAAAGCTGGTTAACAACATAGCATATATCGGGTCGTGTATTGAACAAATACATAAGCGACCCCACCAACTGTCGATAAACAGTGGCATCCACTACCTCCGCTGAAGTAGCATCCTCCTTCCTCCAACCTCCAGGAAGAGGAGTATCAACAGGCTTGCAGCCATGCATGTTGAACTTCTCCAGTATCTCCCGAGCATACTTACCCTGAGAAACAAACAGTCCATCACTGCGCTGCCAAATTTCCAATCCCAGAAAATAATGAAGGAGGCCCAAGTCCTTCATCTCAAACTCTTTTGCAAGATCCTCCTTGCATGAGAGTATCAACAGCTCATCACCTGTCAAAATCAAATCATCTACATAAAGTACAATGATCAAGAACTTACCCTCCACCACAATCTGGTACAGGTTTGGATTCGCCTCACTCTTGGAGAATCCAAGTCTGGTGAAATAACTGTCTATCCATGTGTACCAAGCACGAGGTGCTTGTTTCAACCCATACAACGCTCTCTTGAGCCTGCACACATGTGACTCGCTGCTGAAGATCTTGAAACCTTTGGGCTGCTCTATGTACACCTCCTCCTCAATGACTCCGTTGAGGAATGCAGTCTTCACATCCATCTGATGAATGTGCCACCCCATCTACGCTGAGAGAGCTAGGATTGTCCGTATGGAAGAATACCTTGCGACAGGTGCAAAGGTCTCCTCATAATCGATCCCCTCTATCTGTGAGAAGCCTCGGGCAACAAATCTTGCATTGTACTTCTCCACACTCCCGTCAGCTGCCTGCTTCACTTTGTAGATCCATCTCAAACCCACCACTGATTTCCCCTCCGGCCTCGGGACAATCTCCCATGCACTGTTTCTGACAATTGAATCATACTCTTCCACCATGGCATCTAATCATGCGGGGTCCTCCACAGCTTTCTCGAAAGAGGATGGCTCTGTCACGACACATTTGCTCACAAGAGCCATGTATCCAGTGTACTGGTCCGGTGACTGTCTCTATCTGCGCTGTGCTGTAGGTGGTCCTACAACCTTCTTTGCATCTTGAGCAAGTTGCTCAGCTTCTGTAGTGCGCTTCCGCCCTTTGATGGTTGGTGCTGCATGAGTGGTCTCTCCCACTCCATGAACCTCCTCTTGTGGCTGATCCACATCCTGAAGCTCATCCTTAGGAACTAATAGCTCCTCCTCTGCATGCAAGTGTGGCTCCCTCTCAAGCGAACACTTCATGGCTTTCTCCTCCTGAAATTTTATATCCCCTCGCACAACAGTCTTGTGACTGTCTGGAAAATACACACGATAGTTGTGGGGCGTATCAGTGTACCCCAAAAATATCCCAACCTTTGCGGTCGGCTCCAACTTCTTCCTGGCATCCTTCATCACATGAATGTAAACAGGTGAACCAAAAATCCTCAAATGGGAAATATTAGGCCTCTTACCAGAAAACGCCTCCTCGGGTGTACTCATGCCAAGTATCTTGTGAGGACAACGGTCTTCACATATACTGTAGTATTGCATGCCTCCGCCCACAAGTGAATGGGTAGGCCCTGATCATGCAACATCGTCCATGCAGCACCCACGATCGTTCTATTCTTCCACTCAGCAACCCCGTTCTACTGTGGGTTATGAGGTGCTATGAGCTCTCTTCGAATTCCTTCTGCGCTGCAGAAGTCCTTCAATTCGCCAGAGATGATTTCACCACCATTGTCGCTCCTTAGAGCCTTCACCTGCTTCCCTGATTCCTTCTCAACCAACGCCTTGAACTCACAGAACTTTGAGTATGTCTCGCTCTTCTTCTGCATGAAGAAGATCCAGCACTTCCGAGAATAATCATCAACAAAGATCACATAGTACCTGTGCTTTAATGTTGAAACTACTGAGAAAGGTCCACACACGTCTATGTGAATTCTCTCAAGGATCGTCGTGGCGCAACTATCCTTCTCGTGAAAGGTGGCTTTCACAAATTTTCCCAAGGTACATCCCTTGTACTGATCTGACTGCGCAAGAGTACCCTTAGGAAGCCCAGTAGAAATTTGCTGCAGTATCTTCAAATCTCCATGGTGAAGGTGGCCCAATCTCCGGTGCCACAGCTCTCCATCATCCCGGCTCACCACTCCTTCTACCTTGCATGCCATTACTGCGCAGCCATCTACCTACAATTGATAAAGATTCTTGACTCGAACCCCTATATTCTGGGTTTCTCTAGTTGTCTTACTGTGCAGGAAAGCCTTTCCCTCGCTGAAGACAACATCATATCCCTTGTCTTCTAACATCGCCACAGAGATAAGATTCTTCTTCAATCCTGGAACATGCATCACTTCCTTCAATACGAAGGGTTTACCAGACTCCCTCTCAAAGGAAATGGTATCGATACCGGTCACACTGTATCTACCATCATCGCCCATCTCGATGTGCACTCCAAGATCTTTCTCATCCAGATCAGTAAACAAATCTCGATCTCCCGTCATGTGAAAAGACGCACCACTATCCAAAAACCATACTGATCCCGCCACACTTGAGACCAAGCATGTGATCGGTGAAAAATCCAGCTCAAAATGCAAGGCGCCTGCTGTACCGCAGATCCAAAGCAGAACCGCTTATTTTCATGGACAATTTGTGGCATAATGTCCGTGCTGGTGACAGTGAAAGCACTTCACCTTGGACATGTCATGCTTCTTGCCTTTCGCACCGGAATGAGAAGCTTTCTTGCTCTTCCCCTTCTTTTCTTTGGCAGCCAAAGCGCAATTTTCTTCATCAGATTCCTTTGATGAAGATCCATCCCTGGTACTCCGCCTTATCTCCTCTTGAACAAGATCCGACCAAAGTCGCTCCCATCCTGGCAATTTCTCCCGACCATTGACAGAGTCCTGATAGGAATGCTAACTCTTCGGAAGCCCAAGGAGAGCCAAGCTCACCAAGTTTGCATCATCTACATTCACCCCCACACTTCCCAGCTCATCCCTGCATTGGGTGAACTTCGTGAGGTACTTGGGCATACTGTCGCCTTTCTCCATCTTTATGTTTCTAAGTTTGTCCTTGAGTGCCAACTTCCTCTGGTCACTCTTGCTTTGGAATAAATCTGTTAAGGCTTTCCACATCAAGAATGGAGAAGCTTTTCCATGCAGGCTGGATACAATGTGATCCTTCGGGCCCTCCAACAGAATCCTTCGACACTTTGCTATCTTCTTTTGCCAAGCCTCAACTTGAGCAGCATCAGTAGGCTTTGGGACTTCATCATCTATGAACTCCTTCAACAGGTTGTCATCTAACACCACCTCCATCCTGTCCTTCCATGCAATATAATTCGAGCTGCCTTCAAGGGCATACTCCAATCGCAATCCGTTGAAAGACATCTCGACTTTCGACACCAAGAAAACACTGCTGCAAATTCGAATTCCACCAGCTCAAAACTCAACCGCTTCTGATAGGTGAGAAAAAAGTATTTTTAGTACAGAGATCGACTGTAAGGGGCGTTTACTGGATATCTCACCTTTCAAAGAAAGGATGAATCCAGAGGCTACCTGGCCATCGTACAGAGTCTGCCTAAAGAAATAAAATGTAATCACTGTAATAGATCCGATGATCAATTTCGCTCCGATACCATGTAGAAATTTGAATAACAGATGAGTTATTCACCGAGATTATCCTGATTACACACTATTTGAGCTTCATGCGTAATACATAACCTCTTCTACCATTGATCATCAATTTTCGGAATTAGAAGCAGTCGCATGCGCACATTAAAACATAATCAAGCACACATATAACACAATATGTAATGGGGAAAGCTTACAGCTGAAAACCCCCAACTATCTGTATATCATAATGATAGAGAACATGTAACAATACATAGCACAAAGCTCCTCACAAGCTCTCAGCACTATGTCACATGCTACACACAAACTAGCTCAGATATGAACAAGTCACTAGTTCAAATCTCCTCCACCTGTTTGCCTGCCTCTACTGCGCAATCCAAGATGAATAATGATGAGATCCAAGTTCAAATCCCACTAGCTTGTATTGTGCAATCCTCATTGGCAATCTCAATCAATGTGTGTGCAAATCTCATGCACAGCTATAGTCACAACTGATAGTAGACTCACCCTTTCACCCACCTCTAACACTGGTCTCCACTGAACTGTCCATGCACTGCAGTTAGCTGATGTATTCTTTAGTTGATTTATGAGTTAATAATTAGTGAATTAATTAATAATTAATTCACACCACTCATCACTAGTGTATTTATCAATTAGACTAAATACAACTAGTTCAACTAAGTTAAACCGAACACAACTCCACCAACTGTCTCATCAACTCCACCAAACTCTGCCACATGAGTTCTAACTGAATTCAACCATGCAATAGCTCAACTAACCCTTAGGAAAAGAATATTTCCTTCTGTCAGTTGCATTTGCCACATCCAAGCATCAAACTGAAGTGCTCCAAGAGGATAAGATAATATTTATAGTCCAAATATTATTAAGGGCTAATAATATTCGACTGATCTATTTTTAGACTAGCAGTCTAAAAATAGATTCTGCCCAATGTCTAAAAATAGAGGTCCATATATTTTTACCAACTTGACCAACCATCCATAAATAACATCCTGCAACTCATAGACCATGATCCATATGTCTAAAAATAGACATAGTCTAAAAATAGACTTTGCGCCAAAAATAGCCTGCGAGCTCACTTAGTGAAGGCGACTTCTTTTCACTAAGCTCCATCATCTTGTTGCATTCTCAACATGCGCGCCTTCAGAATGACTATTTTTTGGGTATGGGGCTGTACCATTGTTTTTATAATCTGCCCTCTTTTTCTACTTTTCTTGTTATTTTTGTGTTTTCTGTTTTAAAAAAAAAAAAACGAAAGAAATATGCTCATGGGGTTGAGCTTATTTTGCATGCCTATCTATTATATGCTAACCTATATATGATAGACATTTATTTGGTGAACTCTTCTTTCCAATATAACCAGTCAAGTAGATGATTTCATAGTTGATCTTGGTTCAGCTCTTTGATGATGTTGAAGAAATCAAAAGGCTACTTCCATCTCACTTGTTTTCGAACAGTAGTGCTTAAGTTTTTTCTCATACTTTGCAGCAAACTGTTCATGGTAGAACCCACTTCTCCTTCAGATTTCTCAAGGAAAACAACAAATGGATCTTGGAATAATACCTGATCTAGAGGATTTGATATATAAGCTTCATTCAGGACTACTCTTTGTTCCACTTGGCTATGTTTGGGATTCTCTTCGGAAAGAAACTTTTCCCCTTGCTCATGATCACTTGAGCTGTCAGACTCATCATACATTTCAGTGTATTCTTCTTCCCAAACTGATGTGTTCTGATTAGGTGGACTGAAAATTGTGTGAAGGTCGTCATGTTGATGAATAGAGATACACTTTGGCAGTAAATCTTCTTGAAAGGATAGGGTGACAACTCTCATGTGTTTACCAACCTCTATTTCTTCATTTGTAATTTGTAACTCAATGGAACTTGGTGGCTGTAAATCTAGAATTAAGGAGGATTCCATGACCAAAATGATTTCCTCAACCATTTTAGGAGAAGGCTTCTCATTGACAACTTGCTCAAAAATTTCATCATCCTCCTCAACCTCATCATCAAAGCTGAGAAACTGCTGATCTCCAATTATGTGAAAGTTATTGCTGATGGGCTGATATGAAGTGGAACAAAGGGTCAGAGATCCTTCACTTACTTCTGAACTTTCAAGGCTTCCCTCATCAGTGTCATAGGTGACCTGTTTTGGCTGCTTGATGCTTTCAATCTGATGATAGTGAACTTCATCCCATAAATCAACTGTTGATGGCTCTGCAAGGTTAGCTTCTGCTTGGATATCATAATCATCAATATATTGATCAAACCTTAGAGAATCATTAATATAAGTAATGTCACCAGCCATATATATTGGGCTGTCAAATTGTTTCTCTTCGGATTGATTTACAAATCTATTTTTTGACTTATGGTATGCAATATCAGAGGCTGACTATATGTTTATGAGTTGATCTATCTCTTCTTTAGTCAAAAAGGGAGGCATTTTCATCTCTCTTTAGATATAACTACAATGACCTTCTTTCTCTTGGGAAAGTTGATCTAGAGGATGAGTGTCTTTTTGGGCTTCACTTATGAGAGATGATGAATCATCACTTGTGCCTTTAGAGAGATCTTGTGGGTTCTCTTTTATTTCTTGATTTTTTTCATCTTCAACCAATTCTTTGTGATGTTGAGGATAGTTAGCATGTAATTCATGAGTTGCTTCTGATAGATTTTCATGAGGCCAATTTGCTCGTATGAACTCAAATGACTCAAAGCATAAAGGTAGAGATCCTACAGGTTTTGATTTTTCTTCTATTTCAGACTCTGTTTCATCTTTAACCATATTTTCTTGATTTATGTGAGAGTTAACATGAGCAGGGGTTTCCTGAATAACTGCTAAGAGATCTTTAGGATGCAAATTTTCTTTCAAAGTCTGGAATGATTTAAAGCATAAGGGTAGAGAACCTAAAGGTTTTGATTCTTCTTCCACCTCAAATTTTATTTCATCCTCAATAAACTCTTCTTGGCCATATTGATGGTTATTTTGGGTAAGAAATGTATGGATCTCCTCTAAAAAAACCTCAGGATGCCAATTTCCTAAGTTTTCATCAAAGTTTACAAGGTGTTGTATAAGGTCTTCAGATTGATCACAACAATTTTCAGCTAATGATAGAGATGGGCAATGCCCTATATAGTGTTTATAAAATATCTTGTGGAAATCCTTCAAAGAAAACAAGATGCTAGGTTCTAGGCCTTCATCCCATTCTCTTGCCTTTCCTTCTAATGTCCCCCTGAACATTTTCATGAGGTAGTCCTCATGCCATTCAACCTTTAACCTACATGTACATGTATATGAAAATTGATGAGATGTAACAATGGGTCATCAACCTTTTCATCTTGAAAGATAGGTAGGTTTTCTATCCAATTTACGTCTTTAGGCATTTTGTGTGGGAATCCAGGGATATGTTCTCTGCTCATCGGAGAATATCTCCTTTATGTCCTTGGATCCATATTTGTTAATCAGAAAGGATCATTGTGTCTTTTCAACCAGTCTAAAGTTCTCTACCAGTGGAGTCTTTTGGTCTAATGAAGGTTGTGGAGTCGCCAGGTGGAAGATTTGAACTGTGTTGTCCACCGCAGCATGATTGGGATTGCTTAATGCATTCCCAGGAGATTTTATAAGGATTAGTGGAGTAATAGGCCTACTGGAGGCTAGTGGAGTCGCCAGGTGTATGTTTTTAGTTGTTTTTAGAGATATGTGTATGGTCCACCACCAATACTGATAAAAAGCCAATCTAGGGATTTTTTTTGGGGTTTTCTGAGTTTTCTATGTGTAGCCTTGAGGTTTGTAAGAGTTTTCTAAAGTTGGGTCATCATTTTGCTAGGATGGTGAGATAAATTGATTCTACTCTTCGATAATACTTCTAGGTTGAGGGATTCTGAAGTCCTAAGGTATACTTAGTTTGTCACTAACTCAGAGTGTCCAACCGTGATCGCCATTATGTTAGTGAGCGGTGGGATAAGTCCACAGGATAGTATTCTCAAAGGTATCTGAAAGTTTTTTTAGGGAATCTAAGTTTTTTTATTACTCAGAGTCCCACCGTGGTCGCCATCATTTTAGTGAGCGGTGGGATAAGTCCACAAGATAGTATTCTCAAAGGTCTTTGAAGGTTTAGGGAAGTCTAAATTTGTTGATCACTCAGAGTCCTACCGTGATCGCCATTATGTTAGGGTCCCGTGATTTGGCTGATTGGCAAGCCAAGTGACAGGGTAACATCAAACCAACTTTGGAGCCCAAGGACCTAGCCTTCCTGGACTCAGAGAGGGCTCTCTCTATTTGTGTAAGGGATATCTATGTGTTTTGCTTCTTATGTTTCTGATTTTAGGCTAGTTGTGAAGTAGGTTTTTGGTTTTGTTTTTAGGTTTTTGAGGGAGGAACCGATCAAAGACTAAATAGATAAAAATATTTTCAGATCAACTGGGCTATGGGGTCAAAAAGGTCGAGAAAAAGCCTTAGATGGTGATACAAGGTATGTTGAAGGGCCGATTTGATCAAGGTAAAATGGATATTTAGGTAAAATGAAGTGGGATGGACACTAAGTTTGTGAAGGAAAAAGGATTTCAAACATAAATAGTTCAATAACAGACATTTATATGGTAGGGCTAACCATTAATCATGATAAATGTAACTTCAAACTGATAGATGTATAGAAATAAACATTCAAGTGATACATAGAGATATATGACTCTCTAACTTTAGGAAAATCTCTATCAGACTTTGGGGAAAAAAAAATAAAACAAACAAATAACTCAAACTACTAAGAGGGAACTCCTAGACATAGTATTTTGGGTTATCGGGCACTTTGAACTAAGATTGCAGAGTTTTAGGCAAAGGGTAAGATTGATACAAGACCTCTTTGGTTCAACTAGGACAATCAAACATTCAAAGAAAGGTTTCAGAGATGGAGCTGTGACTAGCCATGAGTAATCATGGCATACCGTGAATCATACTTAGCATGCATAAAACCATAAATAAAACAAGAAAACAATTTCTTCAGTGATCAAAGAGCAATTAAGAATTCTTTGATATGACTAAGAAGGAAGAAAACATAGAAGCTGTAGTGAAACAAGAAATCTGAGGTGCCTCCAAGGGCATGTCTCAAATCTATTTTCTACTGTCTTATAGCAAGCAAGAACATGAAATATGTATGAAAACTAAGAAACATAACAGAGAGGGACACTATACCATTTTACCAAGTCAAGGAATCCAACAGCAGTCCTCTTTCATCATCCAAAACATTCAAGAAACTATCCAATGCATGAGACAAGTATTTATTCCAAGCTTGTATAACCATATATTTCTCTATATCATCAAGTTCAGCCTTGTTTACAATGAAGTCTCTTGGAATATATAGGCCAAGATGAAGGAGAACCTCCTAGTGCAACTAGCAAGCTCATTGGCCCATCAAAAATATCTGATTTTGTCCTGGCTTTGCAAAGCCCAAGGCACAAAATATCTATAAAAATATCCTAAAAATGCTAAAAAAAGAAATTAAATTGACTTTTCCCAACTGACAATGGCCAAAAAAGGCTAATCGCACATTTGGAAAAGCCACTTCAAAAAACTGCATTTTTTACAAAAATACTTTAGAAATATAGCAGCAGAAAATCCCTTGTTTGTGGGCAGCTTTTGGAGGCCTTCCGATGTCGAAACGGGGCCCATGATAGCTCGTTGGAAAGCTCTAGATGTCTAGTTTATGAAAATTCTTTATTTTCCTCAAACTGATCACTAAAAGCTTATGAAAATATGACATGTGTGGAAAACCCTAGAAATTAGCCTTTGCTGATATGCGGGCCAGAGTGTTGAAAAAGTGACTGTTTTTTGCCACTTTGGGGGACCAAAAAATCTTCAATTAATCTGAAATTTTCTGAGTAGATGCCCCTGAAATTATTGCATCCAATGATAGAATTTTCATCCTTTGAGGATGCTTGAAACAAAAATGGCGATGCCCATGATTTTTTGCAAAAAGCCTAAAAATGTCAAAAAACCAAAACTTGTCGAATTATGCCCAATTTTGGAGAGCATGACCCTCATGGCTTTTCAAAAGCATGCTGAGAAGCAAAGGCCAAAATTTCAAGCCTTGATATGCCTTTCTTCACTTTTTGTGCTGAGTGCCTCTTTCGAGCCTCCTTGAGCTTTGCTTGTGTAGCCTTCAATTTCCCTCGAGCGAATTGATTAAGCTTCTTATAGTGCCCGGTTATTTTTATTTGAAGGTTCAAGTCTCTATTGGCCTCTTCCAACTTATTCTCCAAGTGTTCATTCACCCTTTCAAGCCATGCTTCTCTATTTTTTTCTATCTCTTGTGTGAATAACGTAGTAAGAGGAAAAGATTGGGAAAGGGAAGCCTCTTCCTCTTTTTGCTTCTCCAAAGCTCTTTTGAGTCCCATAGTCCTTGGCCTCTTCCTCCTTGGCTGATCTTCTTCTTTACTGTCATTGAATTCACCCATGAGTTCTTCCAACTTAATTTGTGCTTTGGAGGCTTCTTTTTGATGCTTGATAGACCGTGTCTCATAAACTGCCATGCGGACATTCATTTGCTTGTTTTGTGTTTGCAGAAAATAAATGAGGTTTTTAGACCTCTCTAGATCCATTATTAGATCATGAATTTGTTCTTCTCTATTTAGTAAGAGAGACTCTAAGATTCTGGCCTCATTGTCACTGTCATCATTGTTTATCTGAATTATGTCAAAGTCCCTCTCTTTCTCATGGCTACTTTCCTCCTTCTCTTTTCCCTTGATTTGGGTGGCCTTCTTGGTCCTCCTCCTCTTAGGTATTTCAAAAATGGATTGCTTGGGAAACTTCCATTTTCTTCAGAGTTCTCTAGTAACATTTTGAGTTACAATTTGAGCCACTTTCTTTCTTGATGTTCGGGGCATTTTTACCTTTGGAGAAGAAAGCATGGCCCCTTGCCTAGGAGAGGCAGCTAGCACATGCTCTATTTAGTCTTTGCCTTTGCTACTCCCATCATCATCCTTGCTGGCTGGTGGGATTTCCTTTCTTTCATCAAATGTGTCCTTTTGAGGACTGTTTTGACCCTCCTCATGAATTATTTGACTGTCACCTTGCATGTCTCCTTGAGGGCTGCCTTGTTCACTTTTTTCCCTGCTTTCTTCAGGACTTTTAGGCTCTGTATCCTCAATGTTTTGTGCTTCATCCTCATCATGCTTGCTGCTATGAGGGCTACCAATATCTTCCTCTTTGTGACTGCTATGTTCCTTATCAAACTGTTCCATTTCTTCATTATTCCACTCTTCACTGTTTTATTACTGTGCTCTTCTTCATTGTGCTCTTCTCCACTTTGCTTCCCTTCACTTTGATTCCTTTCACTTTGATCCTCTTCACTATTTTTTCTCTTTATCCCAATGCTCTTTTTCATCATTGTGCTGCTCTTCCTCACCGTTCTGCTTTTCCTCACTGTGCTCTTCTCCATCACTGTGTTGTTCTTCCTCACTATGCTCTTCTTCTTGATCAATGATAGAAGATTTTTGCTTCTTAGGAGTGGGTTTACTAGAAGAAGGAGAAAGATGATGAGTGGATGGTGAAGGAGATGCATGAGATGAAGAATAAGTGGCGAAATCGAGATGTGAAATGAAATTGTCCCAAGAAATTCGCTTTTTCTCAAGTTGATGGAGAATGACAGTCTTGATAAGGGAATGATGGAAAAGACGAGCTTGCTGCTGAGAGGAAGGTTTTTTGTGAATAGTAGAAGCCATCTTTTCAATACTTCTATAGAGGAAAAAGGGTAGGTTTATCAATTGGGTTCATGTGAAGTGCATGAGTAGCCTGATATGGTAGTCATAAACCCGGGAAAACCTCCCTTCGCATGTGAAATTCCTCATGATGATTTTCATGAGAGGAGCATAGCTAGTCAGTAAATATGAAAAAGGAAAAATAGATGGGCATGCATCCTGATGCTCTGGTTTCAAGAAGGGTTTGTATTGATCTGAATCTAGGTAGTTCTGTTTAAACCATTTTTCTCCGACATATGGAATTTTGGTAGCTTTGGAAATAGATCTAGGAGAGAGCTTGAAGTCTAAGCCTGCTAGATGAACATGTTTCCCTTGCAGCCTTAAAGCAAATAGATGTGTCAAGGAAAGGTAACTTTTCACCTCTTTAACCTTTTGACAAAACTCCAAACATCCTACTTCATGAAAGTTAAAAAGCACTAAAGGATAGGTATTCACTTCCTTAGTTGAAAAAGGTTCATACCTTTTGTGAGGACCACTTCTACTATCTTGCTTGGGAGGCATTTTTCTTCTGAGATTCTTGGCTAATTTTCCGAGGAAAAGTGTCTCAAATGTTCACTATGATCAATCTTCAAATAACACACCCTTTACCCTTGAGAAAAACCAAGTCTGTTTTTAGGTAGCCCATCAATTTGTTCAAATGAGACAACTCTTTTGATTTTGACTGTATGAAATCTTTCTCCTCAGATCACTGTTTACTGTAGTTTTAAACAAGAAAGAGGCTCCCTTTGAAAAACACTGTCACTTTAGGTATAACTGCTTTTCAAGGGGCTGTTTTGGAACACAGACTGTATCCTTAGCAAACACTGTGTTTTTGCTTTTGAAAACTATCCTCGTATGATGTCTAATGTGTATCCATAACAGAAAACAACCCTTTGTCACTGAATAGCAAGCCTTCTAACAAACTCTTTCCCCTTATATGATCACAGTTTTATGTAGTTTATCAACTAGGTATGAGTTTAATAAAAACCATTTCATCCTTTCATAATTTGTTTTTGAGGAATGAGGGTTTTTATAAGGACTGTTTGTGGATTTTGAGGACAACTGTCCTTTGATTTGACACACAGCTCATCACTTGCAAACTCTGTTTTAATCCTTTGAAACCCACAGCAAGGAAACCCTTTTTTAACTCCAAATTTGACTAGGAAGTGGAGAAATACCTTGAAAATGAGTTGGTGGACCTTGTTGATCATTGGAGCAGCGTTCAAAGGAGTTTTTGAAGACTGGTGGATGAGCTGGCCGTTCTCAGCAGAAAACGCCGCACAGAG
The DNA here is from genome assembly GCA_034641835.2 of Pinus albicaulis. NCBI lineage: Eukaryota > Viridiplantae > Streptophyta > Pinopsida > Pinales > Pinaceae > Pinus > Pinus albicaulis. The sequence goes on along the minus strand of CM076570.1, from coordinate 1,229,099,114 downwards.
GAGGTGTCGGGTCGACTTTGGGCACCCGGTGACCGTAGGCACAGGCATGCCGCGTGCAACTACAGGTGCACTATGCCTCCATTCAAACCTTGTGTTCGGGTGCCTATAGGCGTGCCGCGCAGAGTTTTGAGCACAAAAAACTTCAAATTTTCCTGAAAATGCTTCCTTTCTTCAGTGAGAAGCCAAGGGATGTTCGTTTTGAGTTTTGAAAGTTGCTAATGGGCCCTTTTAAAGGCTCTTCCCTCCTTCAAAATTTCGAAAAAGCTCCAATTCCTTTGCATCTAGTTTGGAAGGGTTTTGATGCCTTTTAAATTTTTTTTTTTGTAAAAACATTAATTACTACCCCCAATATGTATTACTTTGAAAGCACCATGAAAACTTATCATAAAGACTTATAGAAACAGTACTGTGGAAGTTCTTTGAAAACACCATAAATCCATTTTTCGAAGTGAGGAGGCCTCCTTAAGTGTCTTCTTTGTATGCATATGTAGAGGCTACTGTTAAACCCAGTTAGCTACTCTCTTTCCTTGGCTATTTAGATGAAGGTCCTTAGCCCAAGTTTCATCCTTATCACAACTTAAGGGGGGCCTCTATAGAGGTTAGTTTTTTTTCTTGATGTAAAATAGGTTTTTCAACCTATGAACCCTTATGGTTTTATAACTATTTGTCAAATCTGTCCTTCAAAAGGAAAGTCTTCAAAAACCATATTAAAAACATGCTGATGCCTCTTTCGCTCATCTCTTGGAAGGAGGTGACTCGCAGCTTCTGAAAACACTTGGACAACTCAACCCTCTGATTTTTAACTGAAGGAGGTTCTATCGATGCCCAACCATCTGCTCTTTTGGGAGGAGGTTCTTACTATGCCTTTTAACCATCTACTTTTCAATGAAGGAGATCTTATTATGTTCCGAACCATCTGTTTTTTTTGGACAAGGTTGCTGACAATACTGCTGATCAGCCAAACATTAGCTCTTTTCATTAATAGGACTTGGAGGCTACACTTTGTTTCTTTAGATAACTCTGGCTTTTAGAATACAACCATAGTAGCTCCTCACTTACTATATTTGACTTGTTTTGGTGAGGACAAGCTAGTTCAGCATGCAGGACCTCTTTGACTTTGTTCTTTTACTCCTTTACACATGGATCATTGATGAAATCACACCCCTGTAGAGATGTAACAGATAATGAATTTGAACTCTAAAGAACTTCCTTGTGATTTGATGGAGATTTTGTTTGACCTTAAACATGTTCCTTTAGATAGTGATCATACTTATCTCTTTCTATATTGGATCTTTGCAGAATTTCTTCCGGAATGAGACAAAAAGACATCTTAGTGGCACGACCTATGGTTGTATCAGGATTTATTTTTGCAGATTAAGCGCTAATTCAGAGCTGGTTGGTACTGAACAAAGGCTTCTAGCTCAGGATGTTTTTGCCAAGGAAGGGATTCCCTTGAGTACCACTACCTAACTTAGGGGCGATCTGGACAGATTTTGAGTATTTTCTTTGGTATGATTAGATCTCAAAATGACATATGACCAGAGATAGGGTGGTTGACCTTTTATCAACATTTGGATAATGAATGACTTGGAAATGAGGGTAAATGATAGTAGATAACCTTTAGCTATGACAGCTCATGGACAGGATTATATGATTGAAACTAGGTAGGACTTGACAACTAGTTTTTTTTTCATCATAGGCTGACTGGAAAAGGTAGGGGGACAAAAATTGTTTAGGGGTGTTTTCTAGATGACAGATTTGACAAATTGGAGATCAGCTTCTAGAAAAATTGGCTTAAGAAACTAGTCATCATCAATAAGTGAAAAATACTGATGACTAACATGTCCCTCAGAATTGCGTGCAAGGAAGGCACATCTTTGCCTAGATCGCCCGCACAATCTAGGACAGAAAATTCTCTTTGAGGTCGTACAAACCCAATTTCTACGGCCCCTGACACCATCAAACTAAAAAAATTTAAATGTAGGACGTCATGAAAGTTACCTCAGCATGATATTGCTAATCCCTGGTACACGGGCTGACCGCAACGGTAAGAAAGGCTCTGCAGGCACCTCTAATATCCCAAAACTCAGCAAGTACAAATGAATAGGATTAGGGCCATAATCCCATATTTATTGCCCTTTTCCAAAACTTCGGATGTCCATAATAGGAGATCAGAAGGTCCATTCCACAAACCGTAAGTTGCATCATCATCAGTATGCCATGACGAACGAAAGAAAGGCCACACATTTGTTTTCCAGGAAAAATAAATTTTCAGCACCGGCAGGTATGCACCCTCCCATCTTCCTTTCTAAAGTTCATGTCTTTCAATAATATTTGATGAAAAGAATATTCTTTCACTTGAGGTAGTTATTTTTATAGGAAGAACCCACAAACTGTTCACAACACCATCCACTGAAAGTTTCGGAGTAGGTATCATCCTACCCCCAGCATGATAGAGTCCCACAAAACTTTGCATATCCTGACATAATTTCTCCATCAGAAATAAAGCATAGGATCCTCATACCCGACTACGTTTATCATCACCTCACCCTGCATATGATAAATGTCCGTGTTGGTTGGTAGAGCCTCCTCTCCATGGCACTTGTCACCCAAAGTAGACCATACATCACAGCACAAGTGACACCATGGCCATACCATTTCAGTCTGGGAAGCACCTCATGTCCATCCATCTATCATGCATAGGGTCAAGTTTACCATTCAAACTCAAAACCTCCTTACCAGAAGACCAGGTTGTACAAGTAGATTGAAAGTGCAGCTCTGCACATCGCATTTGGCCCACCATACCTCCATCAACATAATCCCATCTGCGACATTTCTTCATCCACTTCATCAACCCCTCACATGAGACCAACCAATGGGACCCCCACCCTCAGCAAAACACCGTCCTCACACCTTCAGTGAGTGAACCCTTTCATGCTTTGGGGTACCCATCTCTGTGTTTTGTACAAACCAAACCTCATTATTTTATTCTTTTGGTAAGTGTACAAAGACCACAAACGATGCGCTTCGCCCTCATATTTCATCTTTTCCCCCATGGCAGCAGTCCCTCATTCCCCTTGGTCAGAGTATTTCACCCCCACGCACACACCAACACGAAATTCATAACTGGTTCACACCCACCCTGGAAGTCCTACCGACTCCAGGGATTTTTCCCTTCAGAAAGAACTATGATTGCCACCAAGCTGCTAAAGTATACTCCGACGTCGGGCCACTGAATCCCCATCATCCATTTTTAGTCACTTCTCACCAAAATACCTATGTTAAACCCATCACATCTAAGTCCTTGACCCCTCAAGTCAGTGACCCATGGTTCGGTTAAGGCTTCCTTTTTTTTGACCTCGACACCTCTTTTCCAAAAAGGAAGCGGTACCTTGGATCACCCCTCCCCATGCGAAGGGGTATCCTCGGGTGGCACTGTGGGAGACATCATTATCCACAAATATCATGGATCCTCCTGACATTCGACTACAACAAAAGCTTTCATGTCACAATGGTATTGTACCTTTAAACCATTACACTTTGATCAGATCCGTCGAAGACCCATGCCTCCATAAGCATCTCTGACAACAATGCTTACACGAGAGGGTCCCAACTGTACATATGTGTACATTGCACAGTGATATGTCATACCAAGATTATGCATATGGGTACTACATTCCACCTATCATCAAATAAAAAATTCCCTTAAAGGCGTCAGCAGTCGTCATCAACAACCACCAGCATCACTACCACAGTAGTGGCACAGACAACACATGTATCTGTCAATTTTGTTTAACTAGCCATACCATCACGGGCATGGGACATGCCCACCTTGTTGAAATTTTGTATATATATTGTATATTTTGTTTGCTTTGCAGGGGGTCCCTTAGGCCATGGTTATCTTGGAAACAGTGCAAGGTGTTGTCAATTCCAAGATTCACGCAGGCCTCTCTCTCTCTCTCTCTCTGCGTATGATACAAAAAATAAACTATAATTTATTTCAGATATACAGTTCTTCCTAGACCTCACACATTAGGGGGCAACTGTTAACACTGGAAAATCGTACAAAAGAAGACGACATCAATTAATGTCAAGCATAAGGATTTACAGGGCAGGAACACATTATGGAATCAAGAAGTATTTAAAATCTCTAAGGTTTTGAGAAAATCAGACTTGAACTAGTCTTAAATGCTACAATGTGTGCTTAATCCTTTGATAAAAGTGCCTTCTGCGTGCCTTTCTGCCCGATAAGTGCACATTCCTGGAAATGGAAAAAAGTCGCTTTCCGGGACCACACCAAGCAAAGGACAGTTACTCCTTATACGATGCCGCCTAAGGACAGCCACCAGCACCTCCTTAGACACTACGTGAGCACACAAAGGAATATTTGGAGTACACAATGGAATCATACATCTCTCTTGGGTCACCATCCATCATGTACCAAGGGAGGGAAGGAGGATTTTACACTCCCCTATATAAAGCCACCAAGAGATGAAGAAAGGGTGATCACATTTTTATGCTGGCCAAAGTTTCCCAAGCAACACCAGCAGTGTGTGACCTGGAGCTGGAGCTAAAGAGGACTCGATCATTGGCCACCCAACATCCTAGTCCACCACAGCAGAGAGAGAGAGGGAGACTGCATTAGAGGCAGAGCTTGGAAGGCAACATCCTTGCATTGGGACCTAGAGCCATTGCCTAGGGGCCCTTTGGCAAGTGGGTAAAATTTCTTCTCCATATCAAACGTTTAATAAGAAGAGGCCGTCGAGCCATCGTTTGCATTATTATCGTTTGGACTCTCTTTATAGCTTCTATATATTTGTGTTTTAGTTTTAAGTTTAACCAGAGCATACTTTAGCATACTTTTTCCACTAAATTGTATTCTTTTGAGCTCCACCACTTTCTACCTGTTACCAATAGTTTAAAGAGTAGACCACACTCTTTAAGCTGGTGCAGTTTCATACACCCGTGCGACTAATCCACCACAACGGTGGAAGTCACCGGTTGTCCCAGAGCTTTCTTCATGCATGAGACATGGAAGATGTTATGGATCCAGCTCCTTGCTAGTAGCTCTAGCTCATATGCCACCTCACCAACTCGCCTAGTCACCCTGTAAGGCCCATAGAAGCAAGGTTTGAGCTTCTCTGCCCCCTTCTATGCTAATTTCTCCTCCCATGTCCAGTTATAGATGAGAATGTCATCGAAAAATACCAGCACAAACTTCCTCAGCTACCCATGGAAAATGTGGTTCATACAAGACTGGAATGTGGCCGGAGCATTGGTCAGCCCAAAGGGCATCACCAAGAACTCAAAATGGCCATACTGGCATTTGAACACAGTCTTGGGGACATCCTGGTCCCTCACCTTGATCTGATGGTATGTCGACCTCAGATCTATCTTCGAGAAGAACTTCACTCCCCTCAGCTCATCCATCAACTCATCAATCATGGGGATGGGGTAATAGTTCTTCATGGTCTTCTTATTGAGCTACCTCTAATCGATGCACATTCGCAATGTGCAATCCCTCTTCTTCACCAAGACCATGGAAGAAGCAAGGTGACTAGTACTGGGCCTGATGTGCCCCATTTCCAAGAACTCATGTATGGCCCACTCAATATTATACTTGTAGGCTTTGGGGTGCCTATAGGGGGTGGTAATCACTGCCTGGATCCCCTGCTCTAGCTCAATAATATGCTCAAAGCCCCTGTCTGGTGGCTGTCCTAGTGGCATGTCCCCAAAAATCGTAGCGTAATGGTCCAATATAGACCATACATTGGGATGCACTGGATTCCCTATCACTCCTGCCTCTGAAATATGCAGCTCTACTGCCCACTCTACATCTCCCTTCTGGGAATATGCCTCCATCCGGTGTGCCGAGACTGTATGCAGAGGGTATGTGTGCATGCCCCTGATCATCACATGCTTCCCACTCTTCTTTTCCATCCAATCCATCTCCAAAGTCTCCTAATTTGTAGTGACCTTACGAAGCGTGATAAGCCACTCCACACCCAATACCACATTGTTATCTGGGATGTCGACCACAAAGAAGTGATCTGTCATGGTGTATGTCCCCATGGTCACTGCTGGAACATATCTCATGCACTGCATGGTCCTGGCACCTGGAACCAACACGGAGAACCCATCAAAACTCTCTGTAGGTATGCCTCTCCAATGCACTTGCTGAGCATCATTGAAGTTATGTGTAGCTCCGCTTTCCACCAACACTGAAACACGATGTCCCTAAACTGTGCCTTGGACTCTCAGCGTCAAATACTTGGGAAATCCTTGCAAAGATGCAAGGACTCCTCTGGTGGGTGCAAATGTTTCTCCTGCTGCTGTTGGGGGAGGTGGTGGTGGATGATCTCCTCTTGGTGCACCAGCGTTGACATCTCCCTCCAACTCCTCATATTCCTCTTCTTCTCCCTCATTGTCGGAGAAGACCTCAATATAATGTGAATTCCCTGCGGCACAATGATGACTCGGTACCCATGGCTCCTGGAAAGTGAAGCATAGCTTCCTTCGTCTAAAGTCTCTCTAGGTATCATCATACAATGGCCCTCGGTCCTGGTTCCCCCTCAAGGGTGGAGCTCTTGTGTCCTTTCCCTTCTGCTGGAACACTAGTTTTGGTGGAAAAGGAGCTCTTGTCGTTCGCAAGGCATCTTGAAAGTCCCTAGTCCTCCTCACTGCATCTTACAATGTAGTAGGCCTAGTGGATGCAATGGTTCTGCCAACCCATCAATAAACATATAAATCCTCCTGTCCAATGACAAATCTGGCACCGTCACTGAGATTTTCAAGAACTCATAAATGTAAGCCTTCGCGCTCCCAGATAGTTTAGTCAGCTTAATGAAATGCTCCTCTAGGTCCTTCCGGTCAAATCTCTCCACCAACCTCCAAGTGAACTCTTTATGTTTTGTCACTCCTATGTGAACCAACATGGACATCCCATGGAACCACCAGTCGTGGGCTTTCCCCTCAAGGTTTAGCGCTGCCACCTTGATAGCCTCTACCTTCGCCATCTAGTTTAGCTGAAAATAGATATCCAAATTTTCTACCCAAGCCTTTGCTGAACACTTTGATGATCCATCAAAGGTAGGCAAGAAAAAATTTCCCATAGTATGTTGTAGGTCATTCCCCTGCATGTATCCTCCTCCTCTATTCTAGCTTTGGGGTCGGTTGTTGTTCTTTAGCTGGAAAAATTTGTGGAAGGAGAGGGATTCTCCAAAATCTCACCCATGCGACTGATACTTTGCAAAATAGTCCCCGTAATGAGCCACCTCTTGCTCCTGGGGTCCTCCCATTCCTACTCCTGGGTCAAAAGCGTGGGCATAATGGAACGTGGGGGAGTGCATAGCACCACTTTCTCCGCAACATTCTGCTCTGAAATATGGTAAGAAGTACCAGATCCTTCTCCGCTGTGAAACTCCCTGGGAATCTCATGCTGCCTATTTTCTCCGAAAATCTTCTTCCCCATTTCCTCTATCCTCTTAGAAATATCTTGTACATATTTCAAGAGGAGGTTACCAAAATCCTTCCCCTCATTCACCTCATCTGCCATTGGTGCCTTTCCCTTGTCTTCCTCCTCTGGAATGAGGTCCTCTTCTGCTGGTGTGATTTTGAGCCTATGCCCTTTGTCCCTGTACCTCTGCTTCGAGTAAGTGATGGACTCTCTGTCTTCGGGTGTCATATACTAATTGCTCCACAATCTGAGCCAAGCCTATGAGCTCTGATACGACTGTAATATTCCAAATAGGAGATAAATGGAAATACAAAGAATCATAAACAAAAACTACAACATATAGAGACACACATAAGAAACACTACAAATAAATCAGAACAACTGAGCCATTTTATTAAATTTTTGAAATGAGGAACATATAAAAAGTGTGCTCAGAATGATAGCACCTTGGCCTACTCAAGGTAGGCTGAAATGGTCACTCCTTCCTCTATTAGAATATTTTCTCAAGCTCTGCTCTGTGCTACTCCTCCTCTACAGAGTCCTGCTAAAAATATTGCTACTAGCTAGAAAGGGACTGCAATATGGGGTTGTTCTGCTGCTTGGAAAATTCTAAAACTTGGACACCGACTTCTCCTCGAAAAACCTTGAATAACCCGCGAAGGAATTCGGGAAAGGTTGACCTCAGAAATTCACCCTCTATGGATGGCTACGCTCTTCTATTGGGTACGTTGGCCTCATTGATGAAAACACTAAAAGAAAGGCCTCCAAACTATCTGAAAAACTCAAATATGGAAGGGTTGATCTCCTCACATTCTCTCGGACAAAAATATTATGAAGTTCTCCTCCCCTAGAGGTGCTCTCCTCTGTGACTGTGTAATTCCTTGGATGATTGCGCTGCCCTAGAAGTGACTGCGTAATCCTGTGTCTAAAATGATGATGCTTCTCTCTGAAAAATGGTGGAATGGCTCCTCTCCTGAGCAAGCACTCGAAGTCCCCCGAGGACGAGGTTGGGATCTCTGCTTGGAGACACCCTTGTGCTAAACAACACTGCAGACCTAGCTAAACAACTTGAGCATGCTGTAGTCTTGACAGACAAAAAATCATAAGATGCAAGAATGAATGAGAAATGTTGCCTTCCTCTCCTTTTATGCTTGTGAACCCCTAAAACCCCTTGGGCCCACCTATGTTGCACTGTCCCTCTATGCCACATTGTCCCTTGCTACGCTGTGTGGCCTCACCCACGCTGCCACTGCACTGCCTAGCCCCACGTTGCCACTGTGTTGTCCTAAGTTCCTCTCTCCTACACTGTCACTTGGCCTCATGGGCCCCACTTCATCTTTTAATTAATCTTCCCAGTGACTTTAGGAAAGTTCTTTTATTCTAATGTTTTATTCATGGGTCCCCTGACCCCTTTATTTCCTGTTGACTTAGGAAAAGCAAAAATTTATCAAAAATTAATATTCCAATTAGCTATTTTCTAATTGGGAATATTACAATTTTGCTTGCCTAATTCAAGAGAGTGATCACTACATTGTACACGAGGGAGGAAAAGAACTTACTAGCCATCATCACTACAAGGAAAAGACCCTCTAGCAGAGGTTATAAAGGAGGTTTTTAGTGTTATAAAATAGGCCAAAATTGTCAAAAAAACATATGCTACCACATTCGTTTCTGTGTACGGAGGTTTTGGCGGATATTTTAATGGAAATTCAACACAACAAAAAAAAAAAAAAGGGCGGCCAGAGGTTATTACGGATGCTTTTTTCATCGGTGCGCTAATTAGGATTTAACGCACCAGTGCGTACCTGTAGCTAGAGCCCTGGGGCGGTCGAAGGAGAATGCACCGGGCCGTTAAGGTATAAAACAGCACCAGGGATAGTGTTGGTGATACAACGCACGGGTCCATTTTAATTGGTCTTGGGATTTGAGTGGTTCCCATAGGTCGTATCAACACAGCAGTGCGTATACCTTTATGATGCACCAGTGCACCATACCACAGAAAGGCACCGAGAGTTATAATTGGTATCGGTATTCATGCGATGCACATGTATCATACAAATGCACCGGTGCTTATAGATACATAAACTCCACATTATGCATTATCTGTTGAGATTGCAACAAGAAGATGAGCTTAGTGGAAAGGAGTTGCCTTCACTAAGTGGGCCCGCAAGCTATTTTTGGCGCAAAGTCTATTTTTAGACATATGGATCATGTTCTATGAGTTGCAGGATGCTATTTGTGGATGGTTGGTCAAGTCAGAAAAAATAGATGGACTTCTATTTTTAGACATACTGGGGGGAATCTATTTTTAGATTGCCAGTCTAAAAATAGATATGTCGAATATTATTAGCTCTTAATAATATTTGGACTATAAAAATTATCTTATCCTCTTGGAGCACTTCAGTTGAGTGCACAGAAGTGGCACATGCAGCTGACAGAAGGAATTACGCTATTCCTAGGGTTTAGTGGAGCTATTGCATGTTGACTTCAGTTAGAACTCATGTGACAGAGTTTGGTGGAGTTGATTGAGGAAGTTAGTGGAGTTGTATTCAGTTTAACTAATCTAAACATAGTTGAGCTATTTGTATTCAGTTTAACTAATTGATACAATTAGTGAGAGTGGTGTGAATTAATTATTAAATTAATTCACTAATTATAAACTCATTAATCAACTAAAGAATGCATCAGTTAACTTCAGTGCATGGACAGTTTCAGTGGAGACCAGTGCAGAGATAGGTGAAAGAGCAGGTTAACTATCAGTTGTGACTATAGTGTTGCTATTTGCAACACACAGATAGGTGGAGTAGCCCATGAGGATTGCGCAATTCAAGCCAGGTGGTTTATCTATTTAATGAAGCCATCCCATAGCATTAATTACACAATAGAGGCTGGCTATCAAGTGGAAAAATATTGGAGCATGTGTTTTGCTAGATCTAGCTTGATAGTGTGTAGCAATTTGAGGTAGTGCTGAGAGCTTGTGAGGAGCTTTGTACTATGATTGTTACATGATATCCATGACATATAATATATAGATAGTTGGGGTTTTCAGCTTTAAGCTTTCCCATTAAATACTGTGTTCATATGTGTGATTGTTTGTGGTTTTAATGTATGCATGCAATTGATTTTATTTCCGCATGTGATGATCAATGGTAGAAGAGATTCTGTATTATGCATGAAGCTAAAATAGTGTGCGATTAGGAGAATCTCGGTGAATAATATCTCAGTTGTTCAAATTTCTACATGGTATCAGAGCGATATTGCTCATTGGAGCAATTGCAAAACATTGAAGCGGTTGAGTTTTGTGTTGGTGGAATTCGAATTTGCAGCAGTGTTTTCTTGGTGTCGAAGTTGAGATGTCTTTCAACGAATTGCGATTGGAGTATGCCCTTGAGGGCAACTCGAATTATATTGCATGGAAGGACAGGATGGAGGCGGTGCTGGATGACAATGGGTTGAAGGAGTTCATAGATGCTGAAGTTCCAAAGCCTACTTCTAGCGATGCTGCCGTAATTGAGGCTTGGAAAAAGAAGACAGCAAAGTGTCGAAGGATTCTGTTGGAGGGCGTGAAGGATCACATAGTGTCCAGCCTGCATGGTAAGGCTTCTCCATTCTTGATGTGGAAAGCCTTGACATATTTATTCCAAAGCAAGAGCGACCAGAGGAAGTTGGCGCTCAAGGATAAACTCAGAAACATAAAGATGGAGAAAGGCGACAGTATGCCCAAGTCCCTCGCGAAGTTCATCCAATGCAGGGATGAGCTAGGAAGTGTGGGGGTGACTGTTGATGATGAGGATTTGGTTAGCTTGGCTCTCCTTGGGCTTACGAAGAGTTGGCACTCCTATCGGGACTGTCGATGGTCGGGGAGAAATTGCCAGATGGGAGCGACTTTGGTCGGATCTTGTGCAAGAGGAGATAAGGCGGAGTACCAGGGACGAATCTTCATCATAGAACTCTGATGAAGAGAATTGCGCTTTGGTTGCCAAAGCAAAGAAGGGGAAGAGAAATAAAGCTTCTCAATCCGGTGCGAAAGGCAAGAAGCAGGACATCTTCAAGGTGAAGTGATTTCACTGTCACCAACACGGACATTACGCCACTAATTTACGACAGAAGAAGAAAAATAAGCAGGCTGTTGGGACTACAGCTGGAGAGGCCTTAGCCTCGCAATTTGAGCTGGATTTTCACTGATCGCATGCTTGGTCTCAAGTGTGATGGGTTCAGTGTGGTTTCTTGACAGTGGTGCATATTTTCACATGACAGGAGATCAAGATTTATTTACTGATCTAGATGAGAAAGATCTTGGAGTGCACATCGAGATGGGCGATGATGGTAGATACAGTGCGACCGGTATTGGTACCATTTCCTTTGAGAGGGAGTCTGGTAAACCCTTCATATTGAAGGAAGTGATGCATGTTCCTAGATTGAAGAAGAATCTTATCTCTGTGGCGATGTTTTAAGATAAGGGATATGATGTTGTCTTTAGTGAAGGAAAGGCTTTCCTGCACAGTAAGGCAATTGTTGAGACCCAGAGGATAGGGGTTCGAGTTAAGAACCTTTATCAATTGCAGGTAGATGGCTGTGCAGCAATGGCAGGCAAGGCAAAAGGAGTGCTGAGCCAGGATGATGGCGAGTTGTGGCACCGAATATTGGGCCACCTTCACCATGGATCTTTGAAGATACTGCAGCAGATTCCTATTGGGCTTCCTAAAGGCACTCTTGTGCAATCCGATCAGTGCAAGGGGTGTGCAGAAAACACTTTTTTGAAAGCACGCTGAATATCCGTCGCCACGGGTGTAAGGAAGAATTCTGCAGAGGCACAAGCGACGGACGCTCTCGATGGCTTGGGCAACCGGCACATGGGTGCTGTGTGATATTTGTTGATGATTTTTCTTGTAAGTGTTGGATCTTCTTCATGCAGAAGAAGAGCGAGACATACTCAAAGTTCTGTGAGTTCAAGGCACTGGTTGAGAAAGAATCGGGAAGCAGGTGAAGGCTCTTAGGAGCGACAATGGTGGTGAATTCAACTCTGGCGAATTCAAGGACTTTTGCAGCGTAGAAGGAATTCGAAGAGAGCTCATAGCACCTCATAACCCACAGCAGAACGGGGTTGTTGAGCGGAAAAACAGAACGATCGTGGGTGATGCACGGGCGATGTTGCATGATCAGGGCCTACCCATTCGCAGCCAGGTGGAGGCATGAAATGCGCGTGCTGTGCGAGAACCATTGTCCTCACGGGATATGGCATGAGTGCACCCGAGAGGCGTTTTCGGTAAGTGGCTTTGATATTTCCCCATTCTCCCCATTTGAGATTTTAGTTCCTTCATTTTACATTCATGTGAGATGCAGGAAAGAAAATTTGGGAGCTAATTTGTGATTAGGATCTTTGAACCCTGTGGTAGCCGCACAACTGTCGGTGTGTATTTTCAAAACGATCGTAGGCGACATGTAGCAAGATATCAAATTTCATGAGGAGAAAGCCATGAAGTGTTCACTTGAGAGGAAGCCACACTTGCATGCAGACGAGGAGCTATTAGTTCCTAAGGATGAGTCTCAGGATGTGGATCAGCCACAAGATGAGGTTCATGGAGTGAAAGAGACCACTCAGGCAGCGCCAACCATCAGAGGGCGGAAGCGTAGTACAGAAGCTGAGTGACTGGCTCAAGATGCGGAGAAGGTTGTAGGAGCACCTACATCACAGCGCAGACAGAGACAGTCACCTGACCGGTACACTGGATACATGGCTCTTATGAGCAAGTGTATCGTGACAGAGCCATCCTCTTTCTAGGAAGCTGTGGAGGACCCCGCATGGGTAGATGCCATGGTGGAAGAGTATGGTCGATTATCGGAAACGATGCATGGGAGATTGTCCAGGGGGCCAGAATGGGTGGTGGGTTGAAGATGGATCTACAAGGTAAACGAGCGTTGTGGAGTGTAGAGTCTGATACAATATTTTTTTCCTGAGGCTTTTCACAGATAGAGGGGATCGATTATGAGGAGACCTTTGCACCTTTCCCAAGGTATTCTTCCATACGGACGATTCTTTCTCTCTCAGCGTAGATGGGGTGGCACATTCATCAGATGTATGTGAATACTACGTTCCTCAATGGACTCATTGAGGAGGAGGTGTACATAGAGCAGCCTGAAGGTTTTGAGATCTTCAGTAGTGAGTCGCATGTGTGCAGGCTCAAGAGAGCGCTGTAAGGGTTGAAACAAGCACCTCGTGCTTGGTACACACGGATAGGCAATTATTTCACTGGACTTGGATTCTCCAAGAGTGAGGTGGATCCGAACCTATACCAGATTGTGGTGGAGGGTAAGTTGTTGATCATTGTACTTTATGTAGATGATTTGATTTTGACAGGTGATGAGCTGTTGATATTCTCATGCAAGGAGGATCTTGCAAAAGAGTTTGAGATGAAGGACTTGGGCCTCATTCATTATTTCCTGGGATTGGAAATTTGGCAGCGCAGTGTTGGACTGTTTGTTTCTCAGGATAAGTATGCCCGGGAGATACTGGAGAAGTTCAACATGCATGGCTGCAAGACTGTTGATACTCCTCTTCCTGGTGGTTGGAGGAAGGAGGATGCTACTTCAGCGGAGGTAGTGGATGCCACTTTTTATCGACAGTTGGTGGGGTCACTTATGTATCTGGTCAATACATGGCCCGATATATGTTATGCTATGAACCAGCTTTCACAAGCTATGGTTAAGCCAACCAAGCTCTTCTGGAAGGCAGGCAAGCATGTAGTGAGATATCTCAGAGGCACATCGGGATATGGATCATGGTACAGACAGGAGGATGAGTTGAGGTGGCATGGCTTCACGGATCGGTATCATCATATCGGAGATTGTGTGCAGCAGAGGATCATGTTACTTTCATACATTCCCATGGAGGATTAGGATGCTGATATCTTGACGAAGGCGCTCACCAGGAGAAAATTCGAATACCACAGGGGCAGGATAGGGGTTGCAGATAATCCATATCTTGTTGAGAGGGAGTGTTGAGATTGCAACAAGATGATGAGCTTAGTGGAAAGGAGTCGCCTTCACTAAGTGGGCCCGCAGACTATTTTTGGCGCAAAGTCTATTTTTAGACTATGTCTATTTTTAGACATATGGATCATGTTCTATGAGTTGCAGGATGCTATTTGTGGATGGTTGGTCAAGTCGGGAAAAATAGATGGACTTCTGTTTTTAGACATACTGGGCGGAATCTATTTTTAGATTGCCAGTCTAAAAATAGATGTGTCGAATATTATTAGCTCTTAATAATATTTGGACTCTAAACATTATCTTATCCTCTTGGAGCACTTCAGTTGAGTGCACAGAAGTGGCACATGCAGCTGACAGAATGAATTACGCTATTCCTAGGGTTTAGTGGAGCTATTGCATGTTGACTTCAGTTAGAACTCATGTGACAGAGTTTGGTGGAGTTGATTGAGGAAGTTAGTGGAGTTGTATTTAGTTTAACTGAGTTAAACATAGTTGAACGTTATTAGGTTTAACAATTGATACAATTGTGGTAAGTTAGTTAATAATTCAGGTATTGATATTAATTCACCTGGTATAAATACATAAATCAACTAAAAGATACATCGATTTTCGATTGTGAGCAACGATTTCGACACTGACGATCAGGAGAGATAGGTAGAAGAAGCCGGGTTAACTATCGATTGTGACTATCTTGTTGCTATTTGCAACACATGAATAGGTGGAGGTGGCCATGAGGATTGCGCGATTCAAGGCCCCGGGTGGTTTGTCTGTTGTTAAAACCATCCCATGGCATTAATTACGCAGCCAGGGGTGGCTTCTCAGGCGGAAAAGATTGGAGCATGTGTTTTTATATAGTCTAAGCAGTAGTGTTAACAATTGAGGTGTGCATGAGAGCTTGTGAGGAGATTTTTTGTACTATGATTGTTATAGTCTCACATGACATATAGCATCTGAGATAGTTGGGGTTTTCAGCTTTAAGCTTTCCCATTAAATTTTGTGTTCATATGTGTGATTGTTTGTGGTTTTAATGTATGCATGCAATTGATTTTATTTCCGCATGTGATGATCAATGGTAGAAGAGATTCTGTATTATGCATGAAGCTAAAATAGTGTGTGATCAGGAGAATCTCGGTGAATAATATCTCAATTATTCAAATTTCTACATTATCACACAAGAGAACCGATATTTATAACTGCTATCGGTATTTGTGCGATGCCCATAGATCATACAACGACACCGGTGCGTATAGACACATAAACGCACTGGTTGACAGTTACTGACACGCACCAGTTTTCATTTTGTTTTTTTTAGAAACATCGACCTGTGACAGTCCAATTATTGTGATTTTTTAAAATTCATTATTCATCAAAAGTCGACACATCTTATAACAATATTCATATTAATTACATTTTTATTAATGCATTTGAATGTGTTGTTTGGATTAATTTGTTATATCATATTAGAATTATTGTGGTTTTTTAAAATTCATTATTCATCAAAAGTCAACTCATATATATCTTATAACAATATTCATATGAATTAAATTTTTATTAGTGCATTTGAGAACGACAATGAAGAACACAATAGCGACAATGGAGAACACAATAGAATAAATTTATATATATATATATAAGACAATGTTTATCATATAGAATGGGATAGTTATTCGTATCCCTTTGTCTTTCAATTGGGACACTATGTCCATTACATTAAACAAAATGTCTGATTTCACAGACATATTTCAAAAAATAAAACGCCTTGCTTTGATATCCAAACATAGTGATCATCATTCTTCGCTTGAACTGCTGTCATTGCTAGAGCTACTTCCATGACTTGGGTTATTTTCAGGAATTTTGTGTTCACGGCGTTGATTGTTTTCTTCTTCTTCACCTTCCATCTACAAACATAAAAATAAACTGAAATGAGTGTATATACATTGGTGAGAATAATGAAAATTGCAATATTAAATAATATACATCGATGTAAATTGAAATGAAAAATGACATACCATAGCAAAAATTGACTCATAAACTATACACATTCTATACATTCGTTCCACTAGATCCCTCAAAATTTTGTAAAAGTTTTTCCCCCTTTCGTTAACTTCCAGCACCACTCCAGATGAGCTAAGGAGCAACTCATTTTCATTTGCATGTTCTATTTTTTTTCTTTTCTTAGAAAAACATTCTTTTTCTAAGTTGTTGGTCCTTGTAGAACATTAAATAGATGTGAATTAGTAGACTGTTTGACACATGTTATCTAATAGTTTTAAGTATATTATTAATGATAATTAAAAATAGTATTTTTTCATTCACCTGATTCATCCTTTTGCAATTTTTCCATTAAAATTTTACGCTCTTATGGTCCTAGATCAGAAATAATCTTATCAGGCTTCATCATTTTGTGGCTCTGCATGATACACAGTAAACAATACATATTAGTTAAACTTACATATAGTTCAAAAAAAATATTTTTTATAAAGAATTTACAAATAACTTGCCTTTTTTTCTTTTCTTGATGTGTTAACAATATTTTTGTTACTTGATATCTTGTTGGTCATTTCTTTATCAATCTGAAACCTGTACCATATCACTCATTAATATAATTATAAATAAATTCTCAACTTTTCAGGTAGAAAATAAATCTCAAGACACTGGTGCCCCTTTCATGAGGTCCGCAATGCCTGTTAGTGTCATTCTTTGCAGCCTTCCTCCAGTGATCAAACATGCTCTTACAAAGTGATTTTAAGGTGTCAAGGTCAAATTTTGTCATTTCAGTGAGTCTTCAAGCAAAATTTGGTCAGTAGATATTAGGTCTAGGGTTTGCTTTTACTCCTGTGAAAGTTGTCCAAATGTTGGTCCATGTCACCATTCAGCTAAGTGTACCATCATTCAGAGGGTTGTCATCATCATGCCAGATTCCAAAGGGTCATTTTACACCTTTTTCATGCTTCAGTTGTGCCTAGGTAAGGTTCATTTCCCTTTCCTAGGGTTTTGAAGGTAATTTCTCTTGGATGGTCAAATCATCAGCAAAACTTGTATCCTGAAGTTCATACACCTTTCGCTATCCTTAATGTACCTTATTAAACACTTCCCATCACTGATATCCCTCTTTCCTCATTTTCGCACAAACCTTAGTTTCTTGCTACAACTTGACAATTTTCTAGGCTAGGCCTGTGTTTTTCCCTTTTGGACCTCTTCCCCTCATTCAATCTCAAATTCCATTTTCCCCTACTTCCTAACATCCCTCCCTACTTCCCAAAATTTTCTCAAGAATTTAGAAGCCCCTTATCCCCTTCATTTTTCTTCATTTCGACAAATCCTCTGTTCCACACATTGGGATAGGTTTTACTTCAATGATGTTTCTGAGCAAGGAAAGATGAATTTGAGAACACTGAGAGATTTTTTTGTCCAAAATAGGCTAAGGAAGAAAAAACTCCTTCACTTTTTACATAGGTATCATGGTTTTAGAGAAATGTCAAAAATACAATTGCCTCAGGAGAATTGATGCACCTCTGAAGTGACCATGGGAAAATCAAGCTTTCTCCTAGCTTGGTTGGCCAAAGGACTTGCTTGATGAGTCAAATGATAACTATACACAAAGAGATTTCCAATGAGCTATCATGAGCTCAATTTGGAGTTGAGGAAGACCTTCAAAAGTTGACTGCAACAACACTCTGCCTTGAGGTAGCTTCATTTTGCACATTTTGACCAGTCTTGGGAGATTTGATTTTTGACAAGGCAAATGAACTCCAAATTGAAAAATTCAAGTTGGGTTGGAAATTAGACTCAACATTAGGGGAATTTGGAGGTCTAAAATGGGCCTCCTAAGAAAAATGTACAACAAAAATAAACTTTATAACAACCAATAGGATTCAAGATGATGATGTCAACCATGGGGGATGATTCACCATTTTTTAAATAAAAGGGTAAAAATATTCAAAAATAATAAAATAATAAAACTACTTTTTCAACTCATATTTTCAACTTATCTCCCAAAATTTTTGAAATTTCGAGTGGGAGTACTCGTTGGATGCAAAATTTAATTCCTCATCCAAGGAGTGCCCATGTTGCATACTTTCGATGAACTCTACTACACAAAAAATGAGAAATACATAAAAAATGTGATTGTAATCACGTTTTTTTATGTATTTTTCATTTTTCGTGTAGTAGCACCCATCGAAAGTATACAACATGGGTACTCCTTGGATAGGGAATTAAATTTCACATCCAACGAGTACTCCTGCTCGAAATTTGAGTTAAAACTTTGGGAGATAAGTTGAAAATATGAGTTGAAAAAGTAGTTTTTTCATTTTTCCCTCTAAAATTTGATGATGTCATCAAATCTTATTTGATTTTTTCCACTATTATTTTATAATTTCCTTAGGAGGCCCATTTTAGACCTCAAAATTCCCCTAATGTAATCTTTCTAACGAGATATCCCATGCCTAATTTGGAAACTGGGAAGGCCTCCAAAAGTCTCCTGCAAAAAGGTGCTACGCATTGAGATGGCGCGGCGCATTGGGAAACCCTCTGCAGTATAAAAAATGAACTGGCGCGACACATTGAGATGGCGCGGTGCATTGGGCTAAAAAGCCCGAAATCCATTCAAATCTTCCTCCAAAGACTCTCAAATTGCTAAATTCTTCATTGCCCAAGTAAGTTAACATCCCTCCATGACCAATGAATGAATTTCTCTTGGTGCTTATGGTGATTTAATAGATAAAAATTAAAACCCTACCTCCTTGCATTTTTTGTCAAAAAACAATTGCATAGGGTTTATGAGTTGTATTTCTTGTTGCTAATTCCACTCCTAGCCATTTATCACTCCTTTACTCCATTCCCTCATTCATTTTCTCCCTCTCTTTACATTCTCATCTACCCATTCTACATTTCCCATATCCCTAATCAACTAACCCTAAATCCCTAATCCCACTATCTCAAACCCTACACTCCCTAAACCCTACTCACATCCCTAAAACTCTTACTCCCATCCCTAAACTCTGTTCACACATACATTTTTACACTCTCTTCCATACACTCTGCCCATTTCATTCCTCCACCATATTTTCACACTGTTATCCACAAAACCATCCATGTACAACCACATTTTCAAAACCAAAGGAAAACAATGGAAAGAGACAGTGATCATGGGTATGAGCAAGAGATTGAACATGACCAGGAATCTTGGCTTGAGAGAACAAAATTGCACTTGGGAAAGGATGCTATAGAAGGCCAACAACGAGAAAAACATGTTGAGGAACATGGCATACCACTACTTGTCATTAAATATGGTGTGCAAAGCAAGAATCAAGATTTTGAAGGCCAAGTTGAAGAAGGCATCGAGGAGGCAAAAAGTGCAAGATAAAATTTAGATCTTGGCCGAGGCTTCCTTGGCCCAGCATAGCACTTAATGGAGGACACTTAGCTCAAATTTCAAAAAAATTGGGGCACTTTTTGTAATTTTGGAAAATTTTCCTTAAAAAACAAAGTTTTCTGCCCAATGCGATGCGCCACCTAGCGCTCGCTTTTGATGGAGGCATCATTTTGAGGAAAAATCAGCATATTTGGATTTTTCATGAAAAAATATGTGTGCTCACAAATGGCCAAGAAATTTTGACAACTTTTCGGCTTCCAAAAAGGTCAAAAACACCCCAAAAATGACCTTTCTGCCCCTTTTTTGACACATAGGAAGTAGTCTTGGGAGAACTCAGTTTTGGAGGGGCAAATGGAGGCCAAATTCAAAAATTCCACTTGTGCTGGAAATCAGACAGGCAAACCTTTCCAACAAGACCACTTGGAGCAAATTTGGACACCGGGAAGGCCTCCAAAAGCAGCTGCAAAAAGGTGCTACGCATAGGGAAATCAACGCGGCGCATTGGAGGAATTTTGCTCATTTTTGGTCAAAAACTTTGTTTTTCGCCTAGTTTTTTCACAATTTGACTTTTTTTCCTTCTAATTGTCAAACTTATGATGTAATTTAATATGAATTGATGGATTTTGATGTAATTATGCTAAATTTTCACTCATAGAGGTAGATTCATCCATGAAAAGATAGTTTACAACTGAATGAATCAGTTCCCTAGTTTTTAGAGGCAAGCTGTTCCACTGCCTACTTTTTAGTTCTCAGGTTAGAATTTGTTGGAACAGCTCCTAAAATCATGAGCTTGACCCCTAGAGGCTAGGATGAGTTGTTGTTTGCCTATACTTATGTTTTTTCAGTCATTAGCATGGTTGGACTTTTGGGAAAGCTTGGAGCTTATTATATACTCATTTCAGCAGTTTGGCTAAGGAATAGACCAGTGGTTTGCAGCACTTTATGGGATTCATGTGGCATCTTTCTTTGGTATTGTGTTTTCTTCTGTAATTGTAAGTCTATATGTGTTTTATGTATGCCATATCTCTCTTTATTTCATCTTAAACTAAATCAAACAAGGATAAAGGTAGAATACATTGAAAGTGCAGTGCTCTACCTAGGGTTTGCTTAGTTTTCTATGTTTTCTTCAGTTTGAAAATGATCCATGAGTTCTTCATGCCCTTTTCAACTCCTCATCTGTCTAAAACCTCTCCATCTCACTCAATTTGAAGTACCAAATCACATGCCTACCTTGCCCCATAGATATCTCTGCAAAACTGAGCCTCATTCCCCAGGCCCAAATCTGCCTTTCACATTTGAGCCAACAAAACATCATCAAATTCAATCAAATACCTCTGTACACATACCTAGCCTAAAATCAGTCATCACATCAATCATCTCAAGCTTTCGTTGGTCATATTTTCTGAGATTGACAAGGAGAGAGCCCTCTCCCGACCTGGTAGGGCTAGCTACCAGGTTAAGCACGGTATGATGTTATCCTAGATCCTACCTTTCTCAGCCTAAGGTAGATTTAGGCCCTAACACCATTGCCGGTGCATGGGGATATTAAAAACGCACCGTAAAACAGTGTAATAGACCGTACGGTGCGTTGGTATTATAAACGCACCGCAAAAACCAATGTAATAGACCTAACGGTGTGCGGGGTACTATAAATGCACCGCAACAACTGTGTAATACACCGTACGGTGCTTGCCAAGTTCAATGGAGCACTGGTGGCCTATTTCAGATTTGGCGCATGGATTTAGAAAAAATGTTTTCAATTTTTTTACTACACAATACTTGCGCGGTGCGATGTATCATAAAGCGCACCGGTGCGGTAGTGTACGTAGGGTGCACCGATAAAGAAAAATCAATTTTTTCAAAAATTCACGCAATGGCCGAATGGATTGGGATCTGATTATGCAAGTCGTCCCGTGGTTGGACGTCAATCTAAAGTGAAAAACTGTAATTATAAAATCATAGAAACAGGGAGAAGAAAGGGAAAAAACAAAAAAATGAAGGGTTTAGGGTAAAAATGGATAAAACTGCAGAAAAAAGTAAAAAAATTAATCAAATTTAATCACGAGATGGTTTGCAATTCTATGATACAGGGTTTGAATCACCAGAGGTTTGGTTTCTGATTGTCTGAATATTTCTGTTCGAATGTATTTCGCTGCTCTACAATGCCCTCATGCTCTCTTGCTCCAGGTCTGTCTCCTGCAAATATCTGGCTGCAAATTTTAGCAAAAATAGTGAAATAATGAAGTGTTTAGTATTTAAAGAATTATTTTATGAAATTAGAATTTCAAAAATATTTTGCCCCCCATTTTTCAAATTGCCATTATTTTTTTTCACTTAAAGAAAATAGAGTTGCATTTTTTTATTTGCGTTTATTCGTTACCGATGCGGAAGAGTTGTGACGCACTGGTGCGTCTTCTTAATACGATGCACCGGTGCGTGTTAGGATGATAAGCGCACCGGACTATATAAAGTACTTTTTTTTTAATGTAAGATCATAATAAAATAATGATAATTATAAAGTACATGAATTTATTTTCATTATTTTATAAACTTTATTATGTTACAAAAATTTGTATTATTCTAGATTTGTTATTTTACAATTATTTGCAAATTTACAAATTTAAATATTTTAATAGAATCATTTCACATTAATAGAATTAAAATTTTCACATTAATAGAATTAAAATTTTGCAAATATTTTACATACAATTACAATTAAAATTAAAATTACAATTAGAATCAAAATTACAATTACAATTTTACATTAATTTCACATACATGAATTAGAATTAGAATTTTAATTTTACATACAATTACATATACAATTTTACATAGAATTACATTTACAATTATAATTACAATTTTACAAATATTTTACATACAATTCAATTAAAATTACAATTACAAATACAATTACAATTTTAGAATTTTACATACAATTACATTTACAATTTTACATAGAATTACATTTATAATTACAATTACAATTTTACAAATATTTTACATACAATTCAATTAAAATTACAATTACAAATACAATTACAATTTTAGAATTTTACATATAATTACATTTACAATTTTACATAGAATTACATTTACAATTACAATTACAATTTTACAAATATTTTACATACAATTCAATTAAAATTACAATTACAAATACAATTACAATTTTAGAATTTTACATAGAATTACATTTACAATTTTACATAGAATTACATTTACAATTACAATTACAATTTTACAAATATTTTACATACAATTCAATTAAAAATACAATTACAATTTTAGAATTTTACATACAATTAAATTTACAATTTTACATAGAATTACATTTACAATTACAATTTTACAAATATTTTACATACAATTCAATTAAAATTACAATTACAAATACAATTACAATTTTAGAATTTTACATACAATTACATTTACAAATTTACATAGAATTAAATTTACAATTACAATTACAATTTTACAAATATTTTACATACAATTCAATTAAAATTACAATTACAAATACAATTACAATCTTAGAATTTTACATACAATTAGAATTAGAATTACAATTTTACAATTTTTCATATATACAATTACAATCATTTCAGAATAAATTAATTATTACAATTACAATTAAAATTCTAAATTACAATTACGATCACGACATAATATTTAATAAATATCATGGTCATTTAATATTAAATTATTTAATAAACATCACCACGATCATGATAACCATGATACAAACATCATATTCGACTAATAAACACTTTCAAACATCAAATTAACATTATATATTAACATCATCACAAAAAAAACATCAAATATACATCTCAATATGTCAAATAACTCATACTATCACATATACACATCTATCTGCAAGCTAAACATTAAATGAACATATCTAACATGACCTAACAATATGCGCCACATCATGATGATCACCAACATGAAAATTAAGTACAACTACAACATGAACATAAAATACGTGGACCATATATATATATATATATATATATATATATAAAATTGAATAATGTTAAAAATATAAAACTGTAATATAAATGTCATGGATCAGTTGGTGGTATTATAACAACATCAAAGCAGTACAAGTGGATGCTTGCTTAGTAAAGCTGGGTGCAGCCTCGACAGTTGATGGTCGAGCCTGCTCATGATCATGATCACTAGTACTGATGGATTCATCCGCTCATGGTAGTACAACATCAATATGAGAAATAGTAGTGGAGGCTTGCTCAGTAAATAGTGCAGCCTCGACGGTCGATGGTCCAACCTGCTCATGATCATGACTAGTATTGATGGATGTTGTAGGCTGCTGACTAGACGTGGCCAATGGTCCAGCCTCATCTCCATGATGACTGTCAGATGCTGCCAGCAGAGCCTCATGCTCATCAGGCGCGCCACGAGGTAAACGATCATGAGATGCATGTGAGTTGCTACTCGTGGACTGTCCATCACGTGCAGCGGCTCGACTACACCTATAGCTATGGAAAATCCTCCTCAGTCACGTAACAGCTGTCGTAGCTCCTACGACATGTCACATCAGGCTGTACATGTCACGGGGCATGCCTCTCCACATCCGTAACAGCCTATCATCGGCCTGTATGTCTCTGTAATGATCGAGCCTTATGCCCGCATCAACAATCAATGCACAGAGTTGGTTGGCCAACTCCATCCTATATCTAGTCTTAGGTCGACCACACCTAGAAAAAGGCGGTACCAGTGTACCATGAGCAGGAGAATGTCTCTCTGCTGCACCGACCTCATCTTGATCATGATCATCCTCAGTATCAGCCATGTCCTGATCGTCATCATCAGGATCCACACCTTGATCATGTGGTGGATCCGACATCTCCTCGCCATCAAAAGAGCCAATGTCTGCAAAATATATACAAGTACACAACAATAATTAGACAATTTCATTACACAATTTAATAAAAAAAAGTTAAAGAACATGTTAGAATAAATATAAATAAAATAATAATATTACCTCTATCATCTGGCGGCTCATAATCTATGAAGAGGATGTTGGGACACCCTCGCCAATCTAACCCAGCATAAGGACATGGGACCATAATGAAGGGATGCAGCCCGTCAATACTGGCTAGTAAGTCCAGTGCATCATGTGATATCCTGGCTGGAAACATAGTGTCTCCCCTCTTGGGCATCATCTGCCCCCACATGTGCATCCGGGCCTCAAACATCGGCCTACGAGGCTATCAAACAAAAATAGGTCTCATCTCTGGAAACCTCTTAAAAAATAAACAAAACAGTTTTGAATCAAAAGGGAACTTGACCCTCCCTTGTGCATGAGCAAGACATCTATCTAAGATCGTACAAAACTGCTGCAAAAAATGGCAGAACACCTGACAAGTCATGGCTGCTGTACTAAAGAATCAAGATAATATAAATGCGAGCAACTAATGCATTGCTCGTCACTGGTCTTCTGCGAAATGGTCAAAATGACAAGGGAGAGGCACTGCATGTCCTGTCTACCAAAAGCACCTATATGTAACTGACCTCCAGGTGCCTGAAACTTTGAAGGAGACAATACATGTGCTCCAATGTATCTCTGGGAGTAAACTAACTAACTCTCTACTACACAACCAGTTGGCACGTCTAGGAATGAGGGAAAATCCACCCCTCTCCTCGATAGTCCTATAATAAAATAAATATCCTCCTTAGTGGGTGTGTACCACTCGTTAGGACCAACCTGGAAAGCTTCTCGATGGGCATTCCACCTGTGGATAAGATATCTCAAAAACACATTATGGGCCTCAAGGGAAGTAACCTCCTCATAAAACTTGAGAGGTCTACCTGCTTAAGGATCCCCTGGGTATCTGCAGTAATAGGGCAAGGGTATGCATCTCTCTCCCTCTCTTGGGCCTCCCATTGGTGAATCATGTCATACTGTTCAGTCTATTGTTGTTGCTGTTCCTCCTCTTCTCTCTGAATCATTGCCATATTAAATAATTTTTCTTTTATTAAAACAAACATGTATTTAGGAATATAAATATATATTTTTTTTTGAAAAAAAAACAAACAGACAAGTTGGTGTGCCAAAAAAATAGTCACGCACCTGGAGTGGTGTGGCCTAAGATTGTAGCACACCGGCGCCGGTGCCCCTAATGAAATACACCGCACCGGCCTTGGTGTAGCTGTCTATTTTTTAAGCATCATTGACTATATCTAAGTTCAGAATAGTGGTGCATTGACTGAAATATATGCCTCGGCGCATATAGTCGTGTCAGTGCACTGACTTCATGACAATTACATAGTCGACAGTGCGGTCTTTTACTCGGCCGCACCGTTGACCCTCTCAGAATGCAGAATGTGGTGCGCTGACATATACCAGGGCGAATAATTCTGTCAACGCACCACACTGTGATTCCCGTGGTCAACGGTGTGCCTGGATAAATGAGCGCACTGCATTTTATTTTATTTTTTAATTTAAAATTATTCGGGGTGCCTTTCGGTACCGCCCTAGAAATGGTGCGGATACCGTTAGCACCAGTGGCGGTGCGGCCTGTAAATTTTATAGGCAGCACCACTATTTGGTGCGAGCCGAACAGCTCAGGCGCACCGCGCGAATTTTTTATTTTATTTTATTTTTAATGGTTATTTTTAAGGTTATTTCAATTTCTAATCCACTAAAAGGCTTAATTATGGAAAAACTAGAAAAATACCTGTACATTTCTCCGTCGAGGAGGCATATTGATTGTAAAATTTACAAAAAAAAATATCCCACCGTTTTTCAAAATGCAAGCTGGAGATTGGTGGCCAATGCAGAGCAGTAGTGCGTGCAATGGGTGCAATGAGAGCACCGATGTCAGGGCGGCTCAGAGAAGGGGAAATGGCACCAGTGCTTGAGAGCTTTGGAGCACTGAGGAAAGTGAAAAATGAGGTTTTTTGGCCGTAATGTTTTTTTTATTTAACCTTATTCTGGTGCGCGGGGTTTTATAGGTGCACCAGTACGCTTACTTACAACCACACCGAGCAGTGTCAAATTTGGATCATTGTTTCTAATGCACTGGGGCAGTTCCCTAACACTGCACTGGGATGATTTAGTTTTGGCGTGAAATTTTGATGATGCATTGGGGTGGAATATTTGTAAAGCACTAGTGTGGAATAGTCGTAAAGCTCCAGTTTTTTTGCCTTAATTTTTTTTCATGTAACGCTATTTCGGTGCGTACAGTTTATAGGAGCACGAGTGCTCTTGGATAAGAACGCACCGATGCGTTTGTGTTTTTGCATGGTATGCACTGGCGTGGAAGAGTAGTGAAGCACCGGTGCATTATAGTAATAGGATGCTCTGGAGGTGTGTGTACGTCGCGCACAGTGTCTGGTGTGCCAATGTTTGGTGCACACCAATGCATTCTATGGTAGGTCAGGCACTGGTAATTGAGAGCTCAGGAGCATTGGAAAACTAAAAAATCCGGGTTTTTTGCCGTAATTTTTTTTTTTAATTTAACCCTTTACCGGTACGCGTGGTTTATAGGCGCATCAGTTCTGTTTCTTACAAACACACTGGTCGGTTTATGTTTTGGCGCATTGTTTTATGGTGCACCATTGTGGTTTCTATCTACCGCACCGGGTGGTTTCAGTTTTGGTGCGGTGTTTTAGAATGCATCGGTGCGTAAGAGCTGTGACGCATCAGTAATGTAGAATAATACGATGCCCCGGGCGGGTGTGTACAAAGTGCACGGTGTCTGGTGTGCCAAATTTTTGATGCGCATCGGTGCTTTAGTGGTTCCAGAGCACTGGGGCGACGTTTAATGATAAGTGCACCAAGCGAAAAACATCCGAAAAACCCATCACCCGCCAACCTCCTCTAGTAACCTCCGCTAGAAATGGATGTATGGGATATTTTTCTATGGGGTTCCTCAAAAACATCCGTTAGAGGGTCTTTTCCTTGTAGTTCATTATGCCTATCTTATTGGACACATCAGTCCAAAGGTACGCATTTGGCATACTCAAGAGGAGTTCGAGTTGTGCACTTAGCAATTTAATTTATGTTGACTGAAATAACAAGAAACAGGTTCTGTGGATGCAAGACTCACCTACAAAAGAGTGAAAAGTCATTGGGAAAGCATTACCATTTGAAAATGATCTTGTGTAATTAAAGAGTATTTTCAAATTGATGATTGTTGGCTGAAAGCAGTGAATTTTCTTGTGCTGGTTTGGAGGATACAAATTAACCTCCATGTGGAGTATTAGAAATTATCTCCTAATTATAAACTGATTAATAGGAGCCCTTGGTCTTCTAACTAGGTCGCATCAACAAGAAGGCATATTTCCTTGCATCATAAATGATAGAAATGTATGATAAAGCTTCACTCTACTACCTAATAGAATAAGCTTTTCCCATCCCCGGTGGGCATTAGAATAAAACAATATTTTCTAGCCATGTAACTTAAACTTTGCATTTAGCGATTTAGCAGCCTCATCTTGTGCTTATCCCAAGGAATACTCTTTACATGGAAAGTGAGGAAAAAAGAGATTAAACCGAATAGAGCATTTTCTATAAATCAAGGGGATGTTTGGCTTCAAATTACAACACACTAAAAAATATATGTAGGACAAAATCATCTATGACTTCACATTTTCCCTGGCACAAAAGGCATTCCAGAATAATCAACATTATTGACAAGACATAGTTTGCAAAATGACTTATCAAGGCTTCTAAGCTCCAAAATTAATATTGGTGGCAATATATCTCAAATGGATGCCATTGAACGTTGTCAAACAAGGAATCATCTTCAAAGACAACAATATTGTGTGGAGTCAACTCCTGTGTAGATAGTTTCTGATTTTTGACATTTGTACACACTTCATTTTCTCAATATCTCTGCATTTTGAGGAGTTCTAATTCAAAGATATGGATGCCCTAGGAAAGATACTCATGCAAACTAAATTGTCTTGATTTATTGCAGAAGCCTTCAAGAAATATACATGTATGTTCTATTTGCAACATCAACAAGGATTCTCGAAGGGATACTTCATTGATGCTTTCTATAGATATGCCTGTTACGACAAAATATAACACCCTAGTGCTAGGCCACACTAGATCCTTAACAACAACGAGATCAATCACCATCGTAACCTTAGTAGCGAATTCCTCTATTGTTTTGTGGGAAGATGTTATCCCCACAACAGAGGCTTCCTTGGTAGGTTCTGGAGATTATGTAACCCAAGAATCACTTAGGATAAATACCCGCTAAGGACCCTGTTATATAAACACTCCAGAATAATCTTTAATAAATTATGAATCCTGGTGGAATGAATTAGTGAGGTCAATGAACTGATGGCTTTAATAGGCTTTGTAGAATGCTCAAAAAGATCCCAAACACGCACTACTATGAATTTAAAGATTTTACAAAAGTATAAAGCGATGGAGGATGAAAGACCGATGCCTTGACTTATCAATGAGATTCTGGGCATATGGAGTCAGACAAGGAGTGGGTCAAGAGTTGAAGACCTTGGATGGAGAGGGAAAATAGAGAAGGATAACTTCTTGATATAAACCTAGTGACTTTCCAAACTAGGAGACTTAAGATCAAGGAAGGAAAATCTAGTTTTCTTGATGGATACTTGATGACAAACTTTGCATATGAATAGAATAGAGTTAATGAGAAATACTACAATTTTTAATATGGCATATGACAAACCCTAATGCAACAATTGTAGCAAAATGGAAGACAATACTCACAATACAACAACACTTTCATCCAAGCATCACTTGGTCAATCCACAAAAAGTTCCTCCATTCAAAACATATCTTCCCCAAGGAAATTTGTCTCACTTGAAATATCCAAAGCCAAAATCTACAAGGAAAAATCACATAAATTTCAGATTGCTATATATGATTTATCCTTGAAAACTACATGAGAAAATGAAAAGAAATGCACCTCTAACTATAGAAGATGTAATCAACTTCCCTCATAATAAAATAGTAATTTTCTAAGATAGAATCCCCTAAATTGGGCTAAGTAGGGGCTAAAATCCCTTTCTACAAATTAATTCATTGAAAATAATACAACTGGGGCTTCTAGAGCCACATGTAAAAAATATATGGGCTTAAGCCTCAAAAGATGGCCCTTTTCCCCAAATGAAGGGAAAATAAAGGGTGTTGATGTAGTGTGCAACTTATAAAGGCCCTTCAATAGAATAAATTTATCCATAAGCATTCAAAGCTATCCTCCATCAGCCCCTAAGAAAGCTCCAACATGAGCATACAAGCTCCCAAGTGGTCTCCAATGCAGGCTCATCTAGCTCATTTAAAGGTGGGGCAACCTTTTCATTTGGAACCTTGTATGCTGGATTGAGCACCCCATTTCTACCATGTGACAGTTGTACACAGGAATGGGCACTTCACTAGGAAATCTGCATGAAACAAGGGAATTTATATACACGCACAAGCCTGCCCATCATGAAATTTACTACATGTGTATAAGTCGCCATAAATTAATGTTGGCTCCAAGATGATTTTTGGCCTAATTTAGGTTGAACCAACACATTATTTTAATTATAAAATACACCAATAGGTCATCTACAGCCATAAATTGAATCCAATGTACCATTATCCATCATTTGTACATTATTTTGTAGGCCGACCCTGCGTAATTTTAATTCCAGAACATCTATATATATATATATATATATATATATATATATATATATATAGGGAGAAATATTATTCATCATTTCATTATTTTGTTGGGCCAAGTATCTCTGCGGTGATTTCAGGGTTGAGGGCCTCCACAAGTGTGTGTTGTAGTCTTAAAAATTTCACTAGGGAGGCTCTGCAATTTAGGTTTTAAAATTAGGTGTTGATTTCCATGGCTTGAGGAAGGTAACACTTTGATTTTCTTATCTTGGCCTACTTCCCAAAGGCTACAAAACCAGGGTTCACTCCACTTCATGGTTTTCATCACTGAACCTCTTCTTCACAATATTATTATTATTATTATTATTATTATCCAATTTTAAGGTCACGACCAAGCCAAACACCAAATTGGTGTGTGAGACCCCCTTGTTTGTGGGACAAGGGACCCACCTCCGCACAACAATTTGATTTCTAAGTTTACGAAGGCATACATACTCTACCCCCCTCTGATTTTGGACCCATGAACTCTTAGGAGGAAACACATGCTCTTAACCATTCGGCCCACTCAAGCTATATTATGCATAAGACTAGGGATGGTACAGGTTCCTAAAAAACATAACCTAGTCATTGGACTGCAATATAGTCATTGATCCATCATCATCATCATCATTTTAAAGAAGATCGAACATAAAAAAATCACAACTCTGCTTATGAATATGATTGGTTTCTTTTAGTTGTCATTGAAAGTTGTAATCATGTCGGTGCCCTCCAAACTGCCACTAATGAAACCCCAACATGAATTCTAACGACAAGCAAAAACTAGAACCAATAAAATGACCTATACAGTGATCCATTCAATCTTTGGTGATGCAAATTTATTTGTATGTCATTCTTCCACATGTAGAAAAGACAAACCCACACCTTAGAGATACCCATATATTCTTGTAGTTGTATAGACTTCATAGTACGTATCTAGCACAAAACCCAAAGAATGGGTTTATACATAATTACTATCCTCCAATTGATAACCACTATAGGATGAGGCAACCGGTTCATAACTATCCACAAACCATGGGATTTAAACCTTGGAAAGAATTATTAAATGTGATAATAATCACTCACCTTTTTCTTCAAAATGTAACAGATTATTATAAGGTAGAAATACCAACTAGTGGAGAATGACCAATTGTCCAATTCTTTGACCTTAAATGGGTTTGTTGCCACAAAATTTAGCAATCCTAATAAAGGAAATGTTTACTAGGAAAACACTAGACAAGGAGACAACAATGGGGTTGTGGCCCACTGTGACCATAGCCAAAACCCCCTGCTCTTTACGGATTTTCACCAATGGGAGAAGTCCCAATATGTGATAAAGATCTTGTATGTGATACTTTAAGTAACATGTGTTAGGTGATTTGAATAGTACCTTTACAAGAAAGACACAACAATGGTATAAGGCTCCAGTTGGAGGCAAATTGCTTTTTATGTAGAGGCCTAGGGCTACAAGCACAAGACCTAGGGTTTGAGTAATTTGTTGAATGTTGGAGTGTCCAAAGGTCAAGGTTGAGAGAAAATATTTCCAATGATATATGTCAGCAAGATCAAGTCTCATGAAACCTTCAAGAAAACCCTAAGTTGAAGCAGTATGAAACTAGGGTTTCCCTATTAGGGAAAACAACTAGGGAAAGATAATTTATAGATTAATTTGAAGTGGATTCCCACCAAAAAGATATGATTTTTGGAAAATGATATTCTCTTGATGTTTATGCTCTTCAACCTCAAGAATTCAACCTGCTTAGGGATTCACACCAAGCCCTAGTTTACAAGCTTGTCCTTAAAGGGGCCAAAATTCGAGAGAGAAAACATGGAATGAAAGAGTGTTTGATCACCAACAAAATGGACCAGAACCTTATCCTTTGGGATTATGGAGTCAATGATGTTTCAAATCATCCAAATAGTTTCTAAGGAGGTCGAAATTTTGATCCCCTAGTTACCAAAATCCAACAATTACCTATCCAATGGAAGAAGGGATTTTCATGGGAGAGATAGTGCATGAGAAATTAATGAGTAAGGACATTCATTTACTTTTTATGTATGAGTAATGCATGCTAAAGATCATATAGATTATCCTTCAATAGATATTCAACAAATTAGGGCACAATTGCAACCACTAGAATCAACAAAATTCCACACATCATACATGAAAGAGATAGATATTCCAAATTTAGTTACACTTACAAGATAACATGCAAATAATCCATTCCATTCATCCACAAAATAACTTCAAAGTGCAACGACTTAGGTCCAAATATCAAAATGCATAAAAAATCGAGACATCTCCACAAGTTCAAGAGGCTGAAATGCATAAGAAGGTCGAAATATCCAAGTGTGATCTAATGACCCAATACAAATGAAGGTTCCTCTATTTATATGAAGAATTTTAATCCTATTTTAGCCTACAAAACCGTCAAAAGAATAAAATAATGGGAAATTACTCACCTAGGACACAAGCTGACCTAGTATCCTATGAAAAACCTAATAACTCTACACAGGTGTGAGCCAAAATAAGAGAGTGCTAACATCATGCAATCATAGGCCCTTCTAGGGCCGAAGTTTAGGGCAATGAGTGCCATAATTTGTCTAGAAGCCCTCTAAAGTCAATTTTTAGGAGTTCGCCTCTAGATCTTTGACATAATCCCTATGTTGACCCCATTTTTAACTTTTAGGCACAATAATGGTGTCATGGGTCTCTATGTTATGCAACTAGCTCACAAAAAAATAGAAATAATAGATCAATGACCTAAAAATATCCTTTTTGAGGGGGAAGTCTCCTTTACATTACACAAATGAACAATTCTTCTCGGCACACTTATGCCATTTAGTGTATTTTCTATCATAGCTGTAATAAATCCCTTTGTCTTTTTTCATCTAATTGTTGTGGTGTCAACCTTGTAGGTTGTGGAAGGCTAAGAGCAACAACACTTCCATCTTTATAGTTGTGAGCGGTAGAATTCCTTTTTGCCTTAATTTTTCTTTCAACTTTTCTTGACATCCTAAATGCCTTCTGTGAAAATTCCTGAAAGTGACTTTATGTAGAAATCTATTATTAGATCTGGTTATACTTCTCCTACTTAAACAAGTTATTGATGCTTATATATTCAGATTAACATCAAAGTAAACACATAATAGACTTTCACCGATTCATATCTAAAATAGAAAAGTACATGCACACAGACAAAGTGATACACAAGATTTTCTGGACAACTGTCCCCGGAAAGACCCAATGCTTGAAAATTAGTCTTCTGGCTGCTGGAGGGTTTATATTATTAAGTATTTTTCATAGAAAATATGGGCACCTTATTGGTTAACCCGACAGAGAAAAAGATATATTTGCAGCTAACCTCTTGTTCTGAGACCAAAAGACTGATTGATCCACACCCTCAAATGGGATTTACAAGGCTCAGCCAATTTTTGGCCCTAGACACCTCAGTGCTGCCCCTGAAGCCCCTGTGTCAGCCCTTTCAGCCTCTGCGTGCCTCTACGGTGGTTTGGAGAGGGATGCGTAACCCCAAAATGGGTGACGCAAACCCTATGTTTCCCTATAAGGGTCTTTGCGTAACCCTGGATGGTCCCCTTCCGCCCAACGCAGTCCCAGAAGGGACTGTGTAGCACTTGCGTAGCTAAAGTTGCTCTATGTGCTGCACAATTGCTGCGTACCTGCTGCTACTGCCTCTACTTCTTTGTGCTGCCTCTAGTTGCTGCTCTCTCCCTCTTGCCGATTCTTAGCACTAGGATCAGACCATATTGTTTGCCAATACTACCCCTCTTTGTAGCTGAAACACTTCTGAAAATTCTTAGCAAACCCACCCTAGAATTTTAGCTTAGTCTCAGTGCTCTACCTCCGTGTGTGTTTTCTCCAGCTGACCCCAAGCCTTTCCTTTATACTTTCTCGTTGGGAAACCAACGAGCATGATATAATCTTGAATCAATGGCTAATATTAAAATAAAGCTTGATCCATGTGACTTGAGTCATTTCCATGACATGTTTTAATTAGTTACCTTTAATATTTTAATTTTCCTATGTTAGACTTAGGGTCCTTAATTTTTTTCACAAAGAAAAAATTCGTAACTTTTCATTAAGATAGGTTACATGTTATATATGCTGGTAGTATACTACTAATCAGTCCAAAGACTATTACAAATCTGTCACTTAGCCTTCATGCAGGTAGTTAACAGTCCCAATATGCATATCTTTTCGGTATGTTGCCAATGTTCACAAAGTAAGTTCGGTGCATAACTTACTAGCAAAAAGAAACAAAAACATATAAAAAGTAAATATACACGCTGATAAATAAAATCCATGGAGATAGTCACAAAATTCTCCCAAATAGCTGTACAACTAGACAGCCATCTATGCAGGTGCCTCCTCTATAAAAGGCCGATGAAAATATCTGTATACCTGTCCACCAGAGTGTTCAGTAAAGTGCCAGGTGCCCCAGTTTAGCTCCGAAGTTTCTTTGGACAATTGGTCAGCCACTTTGTTCTGAGACCTATAAATATGTGTCACTGAGATGGATTCAAAAAGGTCTTTGAGTAGATGAACCTCTTGCAGTAGTGCAAACAGTGTGTGCGAGTGACATAGAGCTAGATTATTAAACCAATTGATCACAAGTTGTGAGTCACCAAAGATCTGGATGGAGTTGCAGTGAATGTCCTGAGCAAATGTCAGAAGAAGTCTAAGGCATTGCAATTCAGCATAGTTGTTTGAACCGGGTCCCAATCCCATTCTGATTTTGTAGTGGTGATGATCATTTAAAAAAAGTATTGCGCCCCCCCCATAGCCCTGTGCGATGGACGCACCATTGAAATAGGCCCAAGCACGACTGTGATCTATAATTTCAGGAGTCCCGAGTGGAGGATTGCTGAGAATACGGTCCACAGGCAGGAGATTAAAAGTAGCAATAGAGGCAGTGCAAATGTGGTCACAGTCTATAGGTATATCATTGAAGATATGCTTGTTGCGTCCGATCCAAATCTCCCATGCCACAATCAGTGGGAGATTGCGCATTCTTGGGCTGTTAACATAATGCTGCCACCAATTAGTCCACATTAGGGGAATTTTGAGGTCTAAAATGGGCCTCCTAAGAAAAATGTACAACAAAAATAAACTTTGTAACAACCAATAGGATTCAAGATGATGATGTCAACCATGGGGGATGATTCACCATTTTTTAAATAAAAGGGTAAAAATATTAAAAAATAATAAAATAATAAAACTACTTTTTCAACTTGTATTTTCAACTTATCTCCCAAAATTTTTACTCAAATTTCGAGCAGGAGTACTCGTTGGATGTGAAATTTAATTCCTCATCCAAGGAGTACACATGTTGCATACTTTCGATGAACTCTATTACACGAAAAATGAGAAATACATAAAAAACGTGATTGTAATCACGTTTTTTATGTATTTCTCATTTTTTGTGTAGTAGGACCCATCGAAAGTATGCAACATGGGTACTCCTTGGATGAGAATTCAATTACATCCCTTTTTATTTTTCCCGCCCAGCCCAGAGTAGTATTAGAGGTAGGATTGAAAATATGAGTTGAAAAAGTAGTTTTTTCATTTTTCCCTCTAAAATTTGATGATGTCATCAAATCTTATTTGATTTTTTGCACTATTATTTTATAATTTCCTTAGGAGGCCCATTTTAGACCTCAAAATTCCCCTAACGAGCTTCGATTAAAGTACCACCTTGCTAGATATGATTACTGCCCAGACCAGTGATGACCCGAGTCCAGATTCCTTTGATGATAGTGCACATCAGGAATAAATGGGTCGTGTCCTTGCAGTTTGCAAGACAGTAACAGCATTGTGATGCCCCATGATATGCTCGTCTGTGGAGAAAATCCATGGTAGGTATGCAATGATTAAGGATGCACCAGAAAAGGGTTCTGTGCTTGTGCGGGGCCTTCAATTTCCAAATAATGCGCCACCACCATGCTTTTATTGGGGGTTCCTTGGGCTGAATAAGGGCGAGGTATCCAAGTTTAGGAGCATAGTGACCATCAGGTGAAACAACCCAAATTAATTTGTCTTCCTGCTCAGTGATAGGAATGTTTGTAGCTTTAAGGGCCCAAATGTAATTCTGCCAAACCCGATTTCTAGCCTGTGGGATCTCAAGGTCATCTGCATTTAACCAGGCTTGACCCCTCCAAGAGGAATGTACCATGTCCACAATTTGTGCAAGATAGAAAATGTTTCTGTGGGCAAGGTGTTCAGTAATGAAAACAGGTAATTTGTAATATTCACTGCTGCTAGACCAAGAATCTATGCCAATGCGGACAGTAGCACCAGTGCCTATTTTCCATGATAAACCATTCTGTATGATGTGTGTCGCCTTAGTGATTGCCTTCCATCTAATCGAGAGGGATCTGACCAATTCTGCCTCGGATCCAATCGAGAGGGTTCCGAGGCGAGATATATTTAGCAACAATAACATCTTTCCAGAGGCTCTGACCAGTGATTAAGTGCTAGCACATTTTTGCTGCCAGAGCCCTCGAAAAGAGATGTAGATCTTTTAACCCCCAACCTCCCCATTGTTTGGGAATGTTGATGCAATCCCAGGCGATCCAGGAAAATGTGGAGGCCTTTCCTTGGTTGCGCTAGAAGAATTGTCTGCAAATCCTTCTGATTCTGTTAGTAATACCAATAGGTATCCAAGCCAGGGTCATCCAATAGACCGGTATAGTTTCCAGCACAGACTTAATGAGGATCAGTCGGCCAGCCCTGGATAACCATATGTTATACCAGACATTTATTTTGCGTTCAATTTTTGCAATGATCCAGTTCCAGTCTTTGATCTTATAGTCGTTTGGTTTTATATGATACCCCAGATATTTGAGTCCATCATTGATATCTATGCAAACATAGTCAAATAGGTTCAGTGAAGTGCCTTGTTCCAGTCCCGAGAAGCCAGTCATGATAATTGAGGATTTGGTGCCATTTGGTGCCATACCTGTGGCCCTACAAAAGCAATTCAGTAGCAGATCAAATTGAACAGAGTCTTGTGTAGTACCATTTAGGAATATGAGTACATCGTCCACAAATAAAAGACGAGTGAGATGTAGTATATCATTGATCCAGAGTCCCTGTAGTTCTTCCCTATCTTTTTCATTTTTTATGAGGAAAGAGAGACCCTCCATGACCAGGACAAATAATAATGGTGAGAGTGGACAACCCTGATGAAGACCCCACCCTGCATGAAAGAAATCAGATGCAGTGCCATTGATCAAAATGTTGAAAGTAGCATGACAAATGCAGCCCATAATCCAGTTGATAAATGTATGAGGAAAGCCTGAGTGGATTAGAATGAGATGAAGGTAACTCCAGTTGACCTAATTGAATGCCTTTGTAAGATCAATCTTGAGGATGGTGGATTTCTGGTGCAAAGTTTTAATGGAGTGAAGGGCCTCCTGGGCAGTACCAATAGCTTCACGAATTTGCCTATGATTCAGAAATGCAAATTGTTCCTTTTCAATATGAGTGGATAGGAAAGGCTTGATACGGTTTGAAATAATTTTAGATATGATCTTGTAGATGCAGTTACACAGTGATATGGGCCTGTACTCATTGAAGCTAGTCGGTTTGTCCGATTTTGGAATAAGAGCAATAAAAGTGGTGTTGAAACCATCATATATCCTGCCATGCACTCTGTTGTCCTCAATCATAGTCAGCAGGTCAATAGATATGAGTTCAAAAAAATGGATGAAAAACTCAATGGGCCAGCCATCAGGCCTAGGGCTTTTGTCCCGCTTGAACCATTTCAATACTCCTTCAAGTTCACCCAAAGTGACCGGTGCATCGAGATCATCCATCTGCTCCTGTTCCACAAATATTTTGAAGTGCTGTGTAATGTGCATGATGTCCGGAAGATCAATGTTAGTAGATGCCCTATAAATATTGGTGAAATGTCTGGTGCCCAGATCGAATGGTTGAGACTGCGTTCTCGCAGTAAATCCATTATGATCAGACAATTCCCAAATGGCATTTGTAGCCCTGCGACCATTTGCATGCTGCTGAAAAAATTTGGTACTTTCGTCATGAGCCTGTAACCAAATAGCCCGACTTTTAAGCCTCCAGTCTTCCTCCTTTTGTCTCAGAAGTATAGCCATTTCGGTCTCAAGAGCATTTAGTTGCTCCCTGGTATCATCAGTTCTATACCCCAACAGATCAGCATTGTTAAGTAGGGCAATATTATTTTCAATTTTGTGCAGTGTCTCCCTCTCCGATCTCCTTTTGTTCCGAAACCAATGAATGGTAAGGTATTTAATGCGATTGAGGTTGTCATTGATAATCCAGCCTGGATCATGATTATACAAAGGTCCACAGTGCTTCCAGGCCCGAGTGACCATCGAGTGATACTCAGGGTCACTCAACCACCTGGAATTGAATTTGAAGGGGGGACGAGCCCTATTAGGACCACAATCGAATTCTAGAAATATAGGAGAGTGGTCAGATTTACCACCCGTCCCCACCCACTGATGAGCTCGAGTCATAATAGGTAGGAAAGACTGCTTGATGAGAAATCTGTCTAATCTGTGAGCCAAAGAAGTAATGCTGGTCCTTCTGTTTCTCTAGGTAGGTTGGATCTTGGTGGTTAGAATGTCAATAAAATTTGAGGCACCAAGCTTTGAGTTGAAAAACTCAGCCAAAGGATCCGAGGTAGCTTGGGGGCCCCAAGATTCAAAAATACCTAATGAGAAATTCAAGTCACTGCCCAATATAATGTGGGGGACAGCCAACATGGTACAGGACAATAAGGAGGTCCAGAAATGCTCTCTGTTAGTGCAGGGCCCATAAACGTTAATCGAGGTAAACTCAACCTCAGAATTACCAAAGAGGACATTCATTGCCAAAACACCAGTCTGGCCCCAACAGTTTGTCATCTTGGTGGTTTTGTTATTTATACCCAAAGCACAACCCCCAGATATCCCATGTGAATCAAGGGTAATGAAGGTCCAATCAAGAAGAAAAGAAGTTAAGGTCCATGGGCTTTTGTGCTATCAAATCCATGAGGGCCAATCTCTTGTTGGGGTTGGCCAGTCCCCTGCAATTCTAGGAGAGACAAATCATGATGTAACGACCAACAAGGGTCTTCTAGCTCTAAGGAACCGCATAAGAGATGATTGAGTGCCAGCTTCCACTTCGAGATTATCTCTTTTGATTGCCTTCGCCAATGCAAAAGGTCTACCACAAGGTTTGGTGGGTATACAATCCTGTCCCAGCCCAATACCAAAAGCCTCTCCAGAGTGTGGAAGGGAGAGGGATCTAAGATAATAATTATGACGCGAGGAGGGAGTCTTCAAAGAGGAGGATGAGTGGCAGTAGGAGGGTTCAGCAGTAGTGTGATGAATTATGGGGGTGAAATACGGAGGGGCCAGAGCGATGGTGTAGCAGATCGAGGGGAGCTTTAGTGATTGGCCAGACAGAGTCGATGATATGCATGATAAAGAATTAGAATAGGACTGATTAAAAACAACATCACCAGATGTAGTAACAGGAATAGTAGTGGATGGTGAGACAACATTGCAATCAGTAAACAAAGAGGCAGTAGAAGGAATAGTACCCGGAATGGATGAATTCCGTTGAGGAGGCACCATCGTGACCTGTGGGCGGGATCTAGGAAGCGTGTATGTCCACGATGGAAGCTCAATCTGCAACAGCCCAGCATCGCGCGGAGCTTCAGGAGTCGATGACGGCACATCAGCAGTGCCCAGCTCGGTACTGATATCCGGCACAGTCTGTGTACCAATTGAACAGGATTTCTTTAAAGCCTGCCTGCCAAACCCCTTCTTTGGGCAGTCTTTGTACAAATGTCCCACCTCATGACACTTCCTACAGCAAAATGGCACACCCTCGTAGTCTAGAGGTTACTGCCACATCATCCCATCAAATAGCATGTTGAAGTTATCATATAGACCATCCCGAGTGTCCAGGAAAATCAAGATGCGAGCCACTGCCCGGCTGCCCAAAGTTAGGTAGGATCGGTCATGATCCAGGTATAGGCCAAAGTGTCCTCCAATGTTTCGAAGAGCAGAGTCATTCCAAAATTGCAATGGTAGTCCCGGCAGCCTCATCCAGATGGGGCCTGCATCCGCATTCTCCTTTTTGGGATCGAACAGGGGAACCCATCTCTTGAGGTAGACTGGGTGCAACTCAAGATGCCAGTAGTGCTTGAGAGCCCAGTCAGATTGATCAGGGCGAGTGAATGAGAGAGAGAACCATCCTTTGGTGAGTACCCAGACTTCCAGAAGTACATCAAGAGTCTCACTCCAGATCTCACGAGTCCACCGCTGTAGTCTCGTCGCGGAATATTTTTGGCCGCGGACCTTCCCCACCAATGTCTTAGCTCCAATAAGGCCCCAATCCTCCATATCGCTCTCACAGCCAAAATTTGTGAAGTAGCTGAGCTTATTATTGGTAACTCTGTGCTGATTTTTGGCTTTATAACTGCCCTGCCCTGGCTCAATAGAGGTATCTGATTAAGAAGAAGTGCAAATCTTCTCCGGTATGGAGAGGTCCTCCGGTATATTAGCAAACACCCCCGAGGCCACTGATGGTCCAGTGGACGCCAAGTCAATATGTGCCACTCCGCCAAAATCAGTAGGGATGTGCGAGATAAAACATTGAGGAAGAGGGCCCCCAATGCTCAGTTGAGCCAAAGATCGGGATGCATCACCGATATCATGATAAACCGCCTCCGAGAAATGCTCTGAGCACCCGATGGCAGCACTTGCCAGGGTGTCAACTGGATGAAATTTCCCAAATCCTTTTCTGGGTCTTGGATATTTGATGTACTCTAGTCCCTCCACAAATTTTGGGAGCTAAAGCACATCCAATGCTACCGAAACACTCAAAATATCAACACTCCCTCTTAGAGAGGAATGTGCTCTAGTACAACTCGGCTTCATCCCAAAGCTCTGCACTGATCTCTGGTGTGGTTCTTTGCACTTATGCTGGATATTCTGCCCTTCATCATTATGCTTCTACTTCCCATGATGCTGCCACCACCATTGCCACATCTATACTGCATCTCCCTCTCAATCTTTTGCACCGTGTTGCCAACTGCTGCACTGCAACTTCAGTTGTTGAGAGAAACAATTGAAGCTACTGCCCAATCTATGACCGACAAGTCAGTTGGGCTGCATCCTCATCATTGAAGCTCCTTATGTTGCTGATCTCTGCTGACATCTAGAGGATGATGCATAGCTATAGCTCTGCACTGTGTAATAGGACTCCCTTTGTGCTGCTGAAGTCACATCAGCCCCTGCACTGAAATCTCCTACACTGCTGCTACATTGCGCTATCCTCCTGGAGCCTCTACACTACTACAACTTTACTTTGTGTAAGCAGCTCTGCTCTGCATTGTTGAAGTCACATCAGCCCCTACGTTGCTGCTACAGCATCTGCATTGCATTGATCCCCTCATCCTTCAGCTCCACCTCTGCTTCATCCGTGATTCTTTGCACCAACTACTCCACTTGTCACACTACTATCTTAAGGCTCCTGTAGCTCAGAAGTGATCCAAGAGATGAGCTACTCAAGGATCCCACCACCACTATGTAGCTACTCTATAGATCCATGTCGCCCCACTTTCGTGGTTCATGAGCGCTCATGGCTACATCATCTTCTAACCCATCGTCGGCCACAACAGCCTTAGAAGTAGAAGCTTCCTTGTCCTTCTTCTTCTGTGGACAATTGCTGGCGAAATGTCCCAGTTCGCAACACTAGAAACACTTGATCTTGGATAGATCACACTTCTTCTTCCCTTGCTACCTCTTTGATGCCAAGGCTACATCGTCTTCCTCTTCCTTCTTCACCTTGATTGACCCCGTGTTGTACTGCTTCTTGGTGAATCTGCAGAGTTCTTATTGACGAAGGATTGCCCACATACTGTCCCAGTCAGGAAGGTTGGCTCTGCCCAAGACAATTTGGAAAAAGGTTTCCCACTCTTCTGTCACCACATTGAGTGCAGTCCTTACCATCACATCATTCTCCACCTTTGCTCCCATGGTAGATAACTGATCTTTGATCGTCTATAATCTGAAAAGGAAGGGCTCTATTTCTTCTCCCTTGGTCATCATGACTGACCACAGCTAATTCTCCAGAAGCATTTTCCTCTGGACGAACTTTCCCTCATATAGGGTTGTTAAGGCTTTCCATATCTCATTAGTTGTTTTCTTTACAGCTATATGTGGAACTATATGGTCCTTAACCCCATCCATTATGAAATGTTTGGCATGTGCCGCAAATTCCTCATGCTTCTTCGAGAGATCTGCATCGGTTAGCGTGGCCAGGAATTTTTCTGCATGGTCCCTTAGACCATATGCCTCCATGACTACCAGAATTTTGGCTTTCCAGACTACAAAGTTGGACAGGTTATCCAACCTATCCTGAACACGTAGTCCGTGAGGTGCCATTTGCTCAGATCTACTTTATCAGAACAAAGCTTCCTCTCCCCACTTCTCTATTGAAGCTCAGATCTAGGGTCCTTGGCGAAAAGGCACCCTCTTCTCCCTCTGACAACTGATTTCCTCTCTTGTAAATCTGTCAAATCAACAATGAAAAAACTCTCTTTGATCCACTAATCGATCTGCAGATTTCTTTGGTTAGAAACGCTCTGAGAATTTGATATCCTTCCGCTCTTTGTCTCCTAGTGCTTAGGCTAAATTTTGAATCTTTAGAATTTTAACCCCACCAACAACTTCTAAAGTTCTCCAGCTCTGCCTTTCGACACTTCTGAATCAGACAACTTCAGATCTACATCACCCTAGATGGCCTCTACGTGAGCAGACAATCCCAACGTTGTCTCTGTGCTGCCTCTGCGCAGTAATTACATGGGCCTACATGGAGACTGCGTAGGACTGCGTCACTCTGACCTCTGCATGGTTTTCCTTCTTTTGAAATTGTGTTGTCCCTTCAGATCTAGCTTTCTATTTTTGCTGCTGGTCTCTTTGCTGCTTTAATACCATGTGAAAATTTCTGAAAGTGACTTTATGTAGAAATATACTATTAGATCTGGTTATACTTATCCTACTTAAAAAAATTATTAATGTTGAAATATTTAGATTAACATCGAAGTAAACACATAACAAACTTTCACCGATTTAGATCTAAAACAGAAAAGTACATTTACACAGACAAAGTGGCACACAAGATTTTCTGGACAACTATCCCCAGAAAAACCCAATGCGGGAAAACCAGTCTTCTGGCTGTTGGCGGGTTTATATTATTAAGTAGTTTTCTGAATACAACAAAGATGGGCACCTTACTGGTTAACCCGATAGAGAAAAAAATAGATCTACATGTATCCTGCTCTTTTGAGACCAAAATACTAACTGATCCACACCCTCAAACGAGATTTACAAGACTCAGCCAATTTCTGGCCTTAGACACCTCAGCGCTGCCCCTAAAGTCCCTGCGTTAGCCCTTTCAGCGTCTGCGCTAGCCTGGAGAGGGCTGCGTAACCCCATAATGGGTGATACAGACCCAATGATGCCCTAGAAGGGTCTCTGTGTAACCTTGGAGGGTCCCTTGCTGCCCTGCGCTACCCCAGAAGGGATTGCATAGCAACTGTGTAGTTGAAGTTGCTCTCTGTGATGCACAGTTGTTGCGTAACTAATGCTACTACCTCTGCTTCTGCTTCTCTGTGTTACCTCTATTTTTTTCTCTCTACCTCTTGTTGATTCTTGGCACTGGGATTAGACCATCCCCTTTGCTAATACTACCCTTCTCTGTAGCTAAAACACTTATAAAAATTCTTAGCAAACCCGCCCTAGAATTTTAGCTTAGTCTCAGTGCTCTACCTCTGCGTGTTTTCTCAAATAGACCCAAAGCCTTTCCTTTATACTTTCTCGTTGGGAAACTAATGACCGTGATCTAATATTGAATCGATGGCTAAGATTAAAAGATATCTTGATCCGTGTGACTTGAGTCATTTCCATCACATGTTTTAATTAATTACCTTTAATATTTTAATTTTCCTAAGTTAGACTTAGGGTCCTTAATTAAATTAAATAATTAATTAATTATCTCCCAAATTGGATGGAATTTCCCAAATCATTTTCTAGGTCTTGGAGATCTGATGTACTCTAGTCCCTCCACAAAGTTTGAGAGCTAGAGCACATCTAATGCTACCCAAACACTCAAAATATCAACACCTTCTCCAGTGAATCAGGTTCC
Organism: Pinus albicaulis; assembly: GCA_034641835.2. NCBI lineage: Eukaryota > Viridiplantae > Streptophyta > Pinopsida > Pinales > Pinaceae > Pinus > Pinus albicaulis. The sequence continues at coordinate 1,229,054,425 of CM076570.1, read as the reverse complement.
CAAAGGCGAACCTCATGATGGATGTTATCCTTTAAGGTCCCTATGAAGACATCAATCCTATGCTCCATTGGTATATCATTTACCCTGATATTTAATTTTGGAAGTCCTCAATGTGCTCTGCCATTGAACCCTTTTGTTTGAGATTTATCAATTGGCTAAAGAAGGTGTTTCTCTTTGTATCCTCATAATGTGCTATCATTTACTCCGTAAAAATTGACCAAGTGACAAGTGGTTTACGAGAAAAAAGCCATCGATGCCATACAAATTGATTCGGTTCTAAATATAAAGTTGCAATGCGTACCTTATGTGTGTTTTGCACATTATGGAGATCAAAATATTGCTCCATCTGTAGTATCCATGTTACTAGATCCTTTCCATCAAAATTCCTCATATCGATATTTGGAATATGGTGGGTCTTCCATCCCACGTTAGGGTTTGTGAAATCATGATTAACATGTCTTTTGTTCTCATCATGAGTTTCATCTAATGCATTTTCTTCATTAGGAGGCATTTCTTGTACCAATTTTGTCAAACCTTCCATGTTGTCTTTCATTTTTGATTATACACCATCCATGTTAACTTCCATACCATTCTTCAAACCATCTATCTTAGCTTCCATTTCATTTTTGGTTACTCTTGGCGAGAACGAAATTTGTTGCACTTGGTCTTGTAATTTAGATATATCATGTTGTATTTATTCCTCTTCATGTGTCAAATAGAGCTTTATGAGGACCTAATGGGTGTAGAATTTTTGTTTTTTGGAGGCATATTAGAACCAAATACTGATATCTATGCTTCAAACAAACATTATGAAAAATTAAAAAATACACATTTTTCTTGCTTTTTAGGATCTCGATATTGAAGTTCAATAGAGCTATGTTCAAAATTAAGGGGGAGTGTTAAAGATTAGAATTAGTTTATAATTAGTTCAATAAATTTAGTTAGTAATCAATTAATTCAGTTTCTGATTCAGTGTCCACCATAACCGTCCTTCTGCATGTATATATATTTCTCATTAATAAATCTATATATAGTTCTCTCTAGCAATTCGTGTTTTCTATGTTGTTGCTTCCTTTTGTCAGGTAGGAGCTATTTTGTTAGATGCACGTCATCCTATGACTTCTTGGAAGCCATCCGAAGAGGTGTGGGATGTGGGAGCTAGATTTTCCTTGGGCCACTTGGGAAAGTCCTGGAAGATATGCCCGTATTTGTGGAAAATGCAGTATTTGAATGGGATGTGTTCATAGTCCAAAGGCTGAGACAAAAAATATTCTTGATATTCAATTTCCACTAATTTCAGAAATGGTTGAGATATTTTCATGTATAGATAGATCCAAGCATAGGAAGTGAATCGACAATGTTTGGTGATTTCTAAGATTTGCACAAAATTGCCAATGGAGTTGCCGATTGATTCTAGAATGTCCTCTTCCCAGAAGTATTCTGGTAGGGAATAGAGAATAAATGATATTGGAGGTACTAGATATAGTTCCTTTTCTGGATTGTAACAAGGCTCCCAATTCCTCATAAAAAGCCCAACACTATTCATGAAATAAGGGCCATTACCCATAGATCTTCTTGTGTCCTCTAGATCTTCAAAAATCACAGTGAAGAAGCATTTATCTCTTAGCCGAAGCTCAATCAAGGCTTTTGGTTTCCATTTTAGCGGGATCCAACAGAGAATGTTCATTTTCTTGGGCCAAATGCCCATAAATTTTCAGATGATTGCATTATCTTGCATGAACAACTAGGATTGTGTCAGACGATTTTTTGAAATAAACACCCAATGGTTTTTTCTTCCTTTGAGAGGCAACCTCCCTTCAGTTTGGACTGTCATTGTGCCCCCAAATCAGGAGAGGCAGCTTGTGTGTTCTTCTACTGCCATACAAAACCGAAATGGCCAGGAGTGGATTGTTGATTGCTGAGAAGCACAGATTTGAAGGAGGAGGGGGGGATCCCTATCCCCTAGGGGAAGCTGACATGGGTTTGATTATCCAGTCAGAGAAAGTGATGCAAATATGAGAAGGAGACATTTGTAGAAGGAATATTAACTGGAAAAGATTCAGGAATACGAAAAACCCTAACACACCAGAAACCCTAGTAGAGCATTCAAGTCTGCTTCCCAAATTAACAATATATTTGAAACTTACATTTTTATTTTTATTTTTTACCTTTGTTGAGTTGTTTCTTTCCATTCAAGCCTGTAATTCCTCTTCACCCAAGATAATGTTTTTCTACTATCTTTCATTTTAATTTAATGTCTTTTTCAAATTAACAATATATAATTTTTTGTGCGAATGTAGAATTCACAAAGCATCAAGGGTCAAAATCATACTTCTCAAATATTAAGTGATTTTTTAAAAACATTCAACTTGCAATTTTAAAACATTAAGTACCAAGTCAAAAATGAGACTGATACTCTATTTAAAGTACATGAGAAGTTACTGAAATTCCAATAAAGACAAGAATTATAGAGTTGTTCCAATTTATGTACAACTTATGCAAATAATTATAGAATGGAAAGATGTATCATATATATATATATATATATACTAACATCAATTTAGTAAATACTAATGCTAGCATTTGCACCGAGAGGTGCAAAATAATGTCGGGAGTGAAAATTGTGGGAAAAAATAATCAAGTGAAATATATATAAATTTTAGTTCATATATATCTTTTAAAGAATGTAATAAAACCAAGCCTCAATGAACCTAATAGCTTCACAATAAATAAAATTCCCAAAGATCGAAGAAAAAGGATTTTCAGAGATTCTTCACCCTCATTCTTTCTATTGATATGATCACAGGTAGGCTCCGAATCGACTACAACAACTACCTTTCGCGGTGACTCTGATAGTTCATCTTCCACATCTCCTAATAACGTTTCATTTCCAGTTCTAGCTGGAATATCCTCTGTATTCTGATCATAAGTAGATGAAAACCCAACATCCTCATGAGTGACCACCAAGAACATGAAGACTGTCACTCCTATAAAGGTTACCAAAACTCCAGGAAGAACAAAATACCAACCCCAACCATACTGCAAAACACTAGCAACAATAAGCGAGCCACATATATTACAAATAGTGGTATGGGCATTTTAAATACCCATTATCAATCTCCGCTTGCTCTTCCCAAACCAATTTCCAACTACTGCAACTACGGAAGGCCAGCCAGTTGCTTGAAATATGCCCCCATCATCTGAACGACTAGGTAGTAAGAGAAATGATGTATATTCCATTGGCAGCCTAGCCCAAACAAGGGCAAACAGGCTCCGCTTCCAATCATACCAAATGTTAAAAACAAATGTAGATCAAGGCGGTCACCGATATTTCATGCAAAATAAATACCCACTGAAAATCTTCTTGTTGCTCTTGATGAGCAAGTGAGAATTACTGTAGACAAGTATTCCTTTACAGTTGTCCATCCCAAAACTTTTGGTAATATTCCTGGTATGTGAAGCTTCTGAATAAAGCATGATGCTCATCATCAATGGATGTCGGTGCAAGGGCGATGACCACATTAGGAGAAGGGTAGTAAAAAGTGGGAATTGAAATGCGTGCTCTTGAAGAGATCACCACAGCACGATGCAACATGCTTCTGTATCTTCCGTTTCTCAGAACCTGCACACACATAATTTCATTCCATGATTGGTTATTTAGAATGCCATACACCATGGATTCTACAAATGAAAAATTAAATCAAAAGAGGGAATTAATTAATTAGAGTGCCAAGCAGATTGATGGAACCTGTAATTGATTACCGATGTTGATAACAAAAGAATTAGGAATGGGTTTGACATAAATCCAGTGTCCATTATTGAGAACTTGTAAACCTGGCACCTCATCTTGAAGAAGAAGAGTGAGTATAGTGGGGTCTGAATGGGATGGTAAATCGAATGTAAGCTCAGGATTGGGGCACTTGGGATAGTATTTTATAGCCATGTGTTGCTCGTTCTTTCCCAACTGTTTGTCTAGGAAGTTAGCTTCCACTCCTAGGCTGTCAGATATTGCCTCCAACAATCTCAGAGCAAGCGTTGTTACTTCTCTGTAATAGATACTGGCATGTCCTTTGCCATACTCATAAAAATCTCTATAATAAACATTACTGAAATTACACACACAAATCTAACAAATGAAATAAAAAAATAATTAACCTATAATTAGCAGGTTTCGAAGGCCAAGTATGAACATGGTATTCTAACGGATAACAATGATGTCTCAGGTAGTCCTACTAGTTGAACACTTGATCTTTGTGGACGTTGAAGCTGGTAGACAAACGTGTTTTACTGAATGGATCGTCAAAATAGTATTCCATTTTGTCTTCCACATGCATAGTGAAAAATTCCTTTGCCACTTCCACCATCTTGTTGCTCACCACATCTGGAATGCCATGATTGATTATCTGTTTGTACATGCAATAATATCAATAAGGTGAACGCCAAGTCAATCTCTCCCAGAATAGTCGTTCCATCAATTCCATTAAAGGGGGCCCATCCATCCATCATGTTTGATGGGCTAATAGATTGATTTCCCCCAATTTGGAGAGGGTTTGGATTAGAGTGTTCGATGAAGATACGATTCACAAGCCAAGGATAGCTATTATTCAATGGACCAGTATTTCTTGCTGTCAAAGATTTAGTATTTTGAGGATCCAAGGCACTTTTAACAATAGAGTAAGGCTTTCTCGAAGCATGATAGGTTGCATATGCGATGAAGGTTAATATCAGATTATAAGTTCTGTACGTGCTGCGGCTCGGTTTTCTGGACTACAATCTTGTAATGAGCCTGAGAGCAGGAGGAAATTTCGAGCTCATGGTTTCCTCTTCAAATCTAGGCATCGATACTTTTACAAAGTTCTTGTAGGATATAAGCGGTATTACATTCCCTGCCTGTAACCGACATAAAGATAGATATATACCATTATTAACCCTAAATAATATGGAAGTGATTGAAAACACTATAACCGATCACAAAAATTACTCTCTTTAAAAAGAGATATATGAAGAAGATTTTTTTTGAGAAAATACTACAAACTCCATTTACAAGCATAAAACATAGCATCCGAGGAAATATCCCTGGAGTAGCCCCTTAAAAAACATCATAGGATGTTAGGATACATCCCCAACAAAATTAATATAAGGCAGGCTCTGCGCAGCCAGCGACCTACCATCTACCAAAATATATGTTCAACTTATTGGCCATGGAAAAATAAAGAGGGTCGACATCATTTCCTTAACAAAAACTCACTGTCACTTTGCACTGTAGCTCAGCAGACATCAACTTGTAAAAAATTATGATTAGGTCTACCCATATTCATCTCTATAGTCCCCAAGTTTAGTAATTCCTTTCCCCATGGCAAACTGGGCCATGCAACACTATTCTCATGGCTCCAAGAAAAAACCACTGAAGTCCCCAACTTATACAAATATGAAAAACAATCAAAAATAAAATTACGAATTCATCAAAGGATCAATACCTATGAATGAATAAAAACCTACAACCCTGAATCCATTACTTGACAAGCTCGTTCACCCAACTGACATCTGGCGACTTTACTGATGAAGAATAGTCTTGATTGAGATTTTCTCTGGTAAGCCTTGCGTATATCTTTGCCCTCAAGTATTTACTAGATTCGACCCTCTGAACAACATCATCCAACCCAACCCACATCATTGGTGTTTTCTGAGTTAGTTGGTGTGCAGGGGAGGCTTTGAACGACACAATGTTGCAGGTTAGAAACCCTCAGAGATCCATGCCCACCGCCACCATTGATCATTTGGGTTTGAAATTGCAGCCATGAAGGTATAGAGGATTCCTTAAACCTCAAACTCTTTAGTGAATTAATAAGGTCCACCATTGGCTGTTATAGGGATTTGTATGTTAAGAACAATGTTTTGAATACCGACTCTGACTCTGTAAGTATTAGACCAACTAGGCTCAGGCGACAGAGGCGGGGACATAGAGGGTGACAGTAGTGGAGACAGAGGCGAAGGTGACTGAGAATGCCCCACTAATGTCGAATTTGGGGAAGATATTAAAGATTCGCCAGGGACTCAAACTCACGGTTCCTTCCAGTGCCTGCCGAAGCGGTGATCCGTCATAAGCCATTGCCGAGGCTGACAGAGAATAGTTCTTTAGAGAAAAATCAAAATGCAGCGGCGTACTGCTTTTGAATTGCTGCTGGGAGATGAAAGACTTGACAACAAGTGGAGTAGCTGCAGAGTATGAGCAAAGAAGAAAACTTCGTGCTTACAGCTCCGCCCATCTTTAAAAGGTTGGGTCTTATATCGAACAGGATGAAGCCACCTTTCGAAAATGTCGTGAGCAAACTCACAGGAATCCACCACATTTCCGTCTCCTGTAAATGCTATGAGCTACTTTGTAGGAAAAATTGATAACTAGATCTAAACACTGCACCATCCAGATAGCGAAATAACTGCAGAGGTAGTACAGAGATTGCGGTAGGAAAACATCTGCAGAAATCAAGCTAACAGCTAATAGATGATAAACATGTGGCAACATTTTATTAGTCAGAAGGGGGATACAGAAGTTTTCCTATTCGCTTGTATGAGCAGTGTTTTCTCATCCCACTCCAGCAAAGAAGAAGCCTCCGGCGTAAATATATGTGGATAAACATTGTTTTTTTCAATGTGATATGTTATTCATTTTATCATAATGTTATTTTATATTTTATATTTTTATAATTGTATTATGCAAATGTGAAAAAGGTAAATATAGATTTAGAGATGCAAGGTATTAATATTTGAACCTCAATTTATTAATATGAAAAGTAAAAAAATATAACATTCATAATGTCATTTAAGATATAAATTTTAATCATGATGGAATTAAGATGTAGGATTAGAGTTAAGAAGTAAATTTTAATTACTCTGGATTTATTTTCCAAAGAAGGGTTTGGTTTTAATTCTTTGTGTAAAATTGATTGTGTTAAGAGGTGTTTTACAATTAAGTATAGAGTGATGTTCATGTTAAGTTGTTAGATTTAAAATTAAACCATCCTAGATCCATCCTAAGTCTAGATCTATGAATCATTGAGAGGGATCAAATCTCTCCAAGTGCAAACCTTTCCTCAAGTTTTGCACATAAAAAAGAGTTTAAGATTTGCAACAAATTAGATGTTTATGTTTTCAAACCTCTTTTTTGCACCTTGAGAGATTTTATCCCTCTCATCCCATCATAGATCAAGAGTGAATATTTTAGGTAGTATACAAAAATCAAAGGCTAATATTTATTTTCAAAGTAATTACATGTTTTTTTACCCTTTTAATGAAAAATTTATTTAAAATAAATGTTAAATGAATAAGTGTATATGTAATGATTTATGATTGTTTAGACTTGTGGTTTTGATAAGCCATGGTATTGTAACACAACCTATTTATAGATTAGGAATCTCCATGATAAAAGAGGTTGAATCTCCATGATAAAGAATCTTGTTACACAAATTTTAAAATGTATACATGTTTTTTTTTTTTTTTTTGGTGAGTATGAGGAATCGGCAATTGCAAGCAGTTTTCACACACAAGGCGTGGGGTCAAACCCCCTGGCTACCACTATAACCTCGCAGGGAACTGGCCAGCCTGTAAGAACGGTCCCCAGTTCAGAGGAGGCTCGAACTCGTGACCTGCTTAATAGCACGAACACCTTAACAACGCGTCCACTAGCCACTAGACCATGCCCCTACGGGAAAAATGTATACATGTTTAACTTATATATCAAATTTTATTAATAAAAATAATTATTAATAATTTCACTAAGAGGCACTCTATAGCTTAGTATGCAAGCAATGTTGTAAGACATTACCTAATGTAACGCCCTATGTAATGTAATGTAATGCCCCATTGATCTGGTCAAATTAAAATAATACAAATAAAAATTGACCATTATGTAATGTAATATTACATTGATTTGGTCAAATTAAAGTTAAAATTATTGTTTTAATTATCATTGTCTTTATAGTAGTCAACATACTATATTTTATATGCATCCAAGATGTTAAGATAGTTTGGGTAAACTTGGCTTGGTTAAGTTATTGGTGGTTTCCTAGATCCCTGTTTATGAGAAACCATGGTTTTTCCCACGGTATTCATCATGATATTCATGTGGAATATAACCTATTTAAAAGAGGAAATATTTTCAATGGAAAAAACTTTTGTGGTTTTATTGTTGGTAAGTATATAATATCACAAGGCCAAACTCAGGACATAATTTGGAAAAAAAGGAGAAGATAATGGATTTTGAACTAGTTACTTATTTTGGTATTGAATTTACAATATTTGATTGTTTTAAATTAGTACAAATTACTAATCAATATATTTCCAAGTTGATCTTTGAAGTTCCAAATTGTGATGAGATTATGTAATTTTGTCACGTATGAGCTCATACGTATATGTCGACAGAATGTGAATAATCAATGGCTTCTTAGGAATATTAAATTTGGTTAATAGAATGTGTGGTAAGTTATTTTTTTTAACTTTTCCCTTCAATCACAACTGTGTCAGCCCAGTTTCAGCTTGGGCATCTCTAGCACAAAATTTTAATCAAAATTATTGAATTTGTATGGCTTTGGTGCATTGGTTTAGATGAGAAGACAATTTACATTTAATTTTTTATTAATGATTGTGATTTAAAATTTGAATAATTTAAATATTAATAAAAATATATTAAAATGAAAAATTTGTGATAATAATCAGCTCAAAATTAGGGAATCTAGCGACTTATTTAAGGATCATAATTCAATACTTTAGTACCTTTTAAAGATCATTTATTTTCCCATCAAATAAAAAGCAACAATAAAATTTTGTAGTGACAAGAATGGGAAATTTTTTAAAATGTAATAACTCCCTTCCCAAGTGATAATATATTTTTGTTTTGAAATGATATTATTTTCCCGATCTTTTAAATAATAGATTCCTCCCTAAGTGACCCTTTAGAGATACCTTTTTTTTCAACTGATTGCAGTAGGTAAGTGTCCGATTTGTCTAGTATTTTATGAGTCATTGAATTTAAGGGAAGAGCTAAAGAGACTATTGGACAAAAAAGAGCAGAGTGACAATCTCTTCTAATTTTCTCATGTGGGCCTTCTTCAATTGATGAGGTAGTAGGAACTTTCTCCTCCAGAATAAGCAGTGGAGAATTATGTTGAGTGAATTACTACTCATGTAACTTTGACTCCTCCTTACAATTGGAATGTTTCTCTTCCCATAAATCTATCTCGGGTTGTAATTCTAGATTTCACTTGTTTATAAATAAATTGTCCCTATATCACTATTACCTGTCTCTTTTTGAGCAGTTGATTGAATCAGTGAGATAGTGTAGCTCATCTGGATTCCAAAATCCTTGAGTAACCCATTTTCTAAAGAGTCCTCTTCTGTTTTAATTCTTCTATTTGGTCCTCCATAGCCTTGTCAATGTCGTTTCCTTCTAAAGAATCATACATTTTTTATAAGTATACATCATCTTGCTTTTCGTCTTTCTTATACGTCAGATCTAAATGAATGGAACATGAGATAAGGTTCATGACATTTTCCAAATTCCAAAATATTTCATTGCACTTCTCATGTGTATTAGAGAAAATGGATTCCATACATTCAACGTTATGCCTTTTTAGGGCTTGTTGTAAGGTTAGAAGCTTCTCTTTACCATGTCTCCATCGTTCTGTATCCTTGAATTTTATACAAATAATTGTTGCCAACCCCTTTGAAGGTAAATTATAATGTTTCTCTTCCCATAACTCTATCTCAGGTTATGATTCTAGCTTTCTCTTGTTTATGAATAAATTGTCTCTATATCAATATTGTCTGTCTCTTTTTGAGTACTTGCTTGAATCAGTGAGATAATGTAGCTCATCTAGATTCCAAAATCCTTGAGTAACCCATTTTCTGAAGAGTCCTCTTATGTTTTTAATTCTGCTATTTGGTCTTCCATAGCCTTGTCAATGTCGTTTCCTTCTAAAGAATCATACATTCTTGATATGTATCCATTGTCCAGCTTTTCTTCCTCCATATGCTTCAGATCTAAATGAATGGAACATGAGATAAGGTTCATGACATTTTCCAAATTCCAAGATTTTTCATTGCACTTCTCATGTGGATCAGGGAAAATGGATTCCACACAATCAACATTATGCCTTTTTAGGGCTTGCCGTGAGGTTGGAAGCTTCTCTTCACCATGTCTCCTTTCTTCTCTATGCTTGACTTTGATACAAACAATTGTTACCGACCCCTTTAAAGGTAAATTTAGTGTTATTTAAGAAATGAGAATGATGAACATTCATCATTATTGCTCAAGATAAATCATGTCATCTGAAATAATTTAGAAATTTAAAAAAGATCACATATTTAAAAAAAATCATTATTAATTTAATTTTTTATATATTAAGAAATAATACTCATGAATATAAAACAGTTGTAACATAGATAATATATATATAAAAAAACAATGTATTTTTGGAATAATAAATAGTTGTAACAAAAATAATACAGAACAAGAAAAACTATGTATATTTGGATGTATGAAAATTTAGATACATTTTATTAAGTTAAATTTTAAAAGAATAATGTTTATAAACATTTAAAAATAATTTTATTAAATAATTAGTTTAGATCCAGAGTTAAAATTGATTTAGTCCATCTTAGTTCACCCTATAAAGAAACCACATTCCACATAAATACCATGGGTTGATACCATGGGCTGTATTTATAGTTTATCATTATTTTATTTATAATTATTATTTTTTATTGTATTTTGACCTAGTTAAAATGTTCATTACATTATGTCAATATTTTTATTTAATAAATTAACATTATAAAAAACATATATAAAAATATTTACTTGATCTAATGGCCTAAAACATTTCAATTGTCTAACATTTGATCCAATGGCTCAAACATGGACACAATGGCAGCTAGGGGAGTTGTTTTCAAATAGTGACGACTTATAGCATAATTATTATTTTTGTTATAAATTATTACCGGTGGTTTATGAGAACCCATGGTATTGACCCATTATATTCATGTGGAATATAGCCTATTTAAAGGATCAAATCGCTTGAGAGGCAAACCTATTTTAGAGTGAAAAGAGATTTGACGTTAAGCTCGATCTAGTTTTAACTTATAAATTAATTAATTATTATGATTCTTTTTTTAATGTTAATATTTTTAGATGTATGATTAAGTGTTTTGATGTCTATCAAAATTTACAAACCATTTAATTTATATGATTGTGCTACTTACGTATTTATCAAAATTGAACATCTCTAAAAATGTTGAAATACTACTAGAACTATTTCATAAATGTCACAAATGGACCAATTATAACATGTCTAAAGAGACTTGAGAAAAAAAATTGTTCATCAAACCACTTGAGCTAAAATCCTTGTATATGAATGAGCTGAATTTATTAATATTGATTTTGACAGAGTTTTAATTATAGGCAAGGTTATAAGTTTAAAATTATACTATATACATAATATAATTAATTTAAGGGAATGGTTAGTAATCACTTGGATAAGTGGGTTTATATTAGAAAAAGTTGGCCAGATTTTAGAGTTTTCTTATTACAAATATTATGTGTATGTTCAAGATTTAATCAAAGAAGATATTCTTGCTTATCAGATCTAATGAAAATTTGTGATTAAATTTATTAAGTTACTTGTATTTCATAAATGAGAGTTTGTGATTATAATACCAATAGGTGTGTTTATTTAAAATAGGTCTTCTAAATTTTAGTTTAAATATCAATAATTATTAGGTGGATGGTAGGGATTTAATCTCCATGGAATACTTTTACTAGCAGACTTCAAGATGGAGGGTTGAGATTTATCTCAAATTTGGTTATTCCCTTTCAATTAAAAAAAGCCATGTCCACAAATGCCATTAAACTCCTTTTTATTATTGTTGTTTTGCTATGTTTTTCTTGTCCCATGTTTTTTCAAATGTATATGGGTGGGTGCAACCTAATGATTGTCTCTCATGTCACATCGGTGGGAATGAAAACTTGCAAAAACAAAAATATGTTAACTTGGATGGATAATTATAGGTACTTATGCAATGAATTTGAAGATGGTGTAAAAATATGAAATGTAGGAAAATGGGTTGAATTTTTGGATTTATAATTTCGCAAAAATGCGCTCTACGACCTAGTGTGGGGGAGATGTGTAAGCATTAGGTGTAATGTAATAAATATTGTATTGATGATATTGGGTGCCACCAAAATTTTAAGGGGATCTCCTTGGTGTGAATTCCCAATTAGAACTCACATCGTTTGGTGTAGGAGTCCCATCCAGTCATACAATCCAACCACCGTTGGAAAGGTTTCAAAGATATGCCTTGGTTATGATTACACACAAGAGAAAACAATAGCTCTTTGGGGCAACAAGTATGTAAGCTCTGTGAGACACGCAATGTAAGGTGTACGAGGGTGAATTAAGCTGGTAAAGGTAAACAAGCATCCGGTTGGAAAAGTAATAGTATTATCCTAAAGGGGACTCAAGAAGGAAGGGAATTTTTTTTATTACGTGCATATTAGTTCACATAATAAACAAAAATCATTAAATCATAACAACACTCATTCAATAACAACCATAACTAAGCAATGAATTAGTTCATTAACTTAGTATGTAATTAAAGCAACACATACCATAAACATAACAAGAATAGTCCTACTATATATACGATACATGTATGAAGAAGTGTCGACTCATAGAGATTCTAATTAAGAGAGAAATATCCAAAGTAAATTGTTACATAGATAAAACATTATATCTAGTAGCGGAACTTGAAGCCACAACTTTCTTCTCCAAATAATGATCTATCTTCTATGCACTACAAGAGAAGCCAAGGAAACACTCTAAGAATACAAGCCCTTTTCTTGAGTTATGAAGAGCTATTTATAACAAATAACAATGACCTTTGAGCTTCCTCATGACTCTTAAACTCATATAATTGTTTATATTATATGCATGACTTATTAAAATCCATATGTGGTTATTCAAATTCCACATGTGTCCCTTGGATTTCATTACTTACCATTTATTACATAAGAAAAATTACATATGAGACGATGGCTATATCAGACAAAACTGATAATGGGATACAGGATCATCAAATTGATAAGTCATTGGCTTCCTCACAGAGCTCATTTATAACGTAAGTGTGCCATGCCCTAAAATTCGTTGAGATAGCTTTGACCCAAACTGGAAAATCCACTATGTAACACATCTTCACCTGTAGTGCCTCCGTCAATATGGACTTGGATTTTGACTCTACATTATTCCATAACCATGAAATTTTCATATGAGCTTTGACTGGTGCGATGGTGTACTATAGAATAATGTCCTTGGTGACCTCCAAGCCTTCCTATTTGATTGCTCGCTTGATCTACTCGATGTATTTCTAGATCTCCTAGAATATGATTTGTCTTCCTTTAATTGCTTCAAGTGTCCCTACTGAAGCCATCCCATGCTTTTTTTATAGAGACTCAAAACTGTTGTGCAATATATTATAGGTAGCAATAATACTAATCAAATGTTCTCCAAGGCACATGTAGTTCTGATGTTGGAGTCTTAGTTGAAATCTATCTATTCCAACATTAATCCTGTATTTATTTTCCAAATTTTGTAGAGCATTCGGTTACTTGGAAGCACACTGTTGAAGATGATCGACTGCTCTTCTTTCTACTTTCAGAAGTTTTACCACTTCTTGTGCTTTCTTTTGAATGCCAACGATAGGAGCCACCATTGTCTCATCATATAACTGCGCCATGGTGTCCTCCATTGGCACCAAATCCTGTTGCATGGCTAACTTCAATTTTGCAGTTTTAAAGCTCTATGATGATAACCATTGATTCTCTGCCACAACATGTTCTACTTATTGCTTCACCGCAACAATTTTTGTCCTCAATCTAGCATTCTAATTCAACAAGTATTCAAATTTGTCTTGTATCGTTGTAGAAAAAACAACATTTGATGACATGATTTCTATGGGATTCCTTCTAGTGTTGGCAGTTATCACCTTCTATGTAGAAACTGAGACTGGATTCTTAGGATTATTCGATAAGTATTTATGCCTCTGCTGCACGATACTCTTCTTAAGTTGATAAAACATTACATTGAACGAATCCATGACTTTTTTTGTGAGCGGAGGTGTGATTCCCATTTCCTCAAGTCGAAGATGACCACCTGTGAGGGGAGGTTCTTTTGGAGATCCTGGTTCATCATCCATGGTTTGGATGGTATCCTCTTCCTCTAACTCTTCCTCTTCTATCTCTTGAGTCAACTGTTCTATTTCCAACCTCTGTGCTGCTTCTTCCTCCTGGGACTACCTTTATTGTTCCTCTTTTATTCTTCTCCTCTCTTCTTCTTCTTCTTATTTTGGAGAGGAATCTATCACCACACAAGACATTAAGGTGGAATTTGACAGCAAGTGACACATTTTTGAAGCAAGGGTTCCCACAATAGACTATAATTGTAAAGGAGATTAAGAAGGCCGCAAATTATCCTCAGATATTTTAACAGACTACTAATTTTGTAGCTGAGGACAGATTAAAAATGATCATAGGCTCCATTTTGCATAGGTCTCGAGGTTTTAGAGAAAGTGAATCCATTATGGGAATCTATAGAAATTCGTCCAGCTGAACTACAAGATCTAGGGAGTAGCAAAACTAAGAAAGGTCATTGTTAAATGGTTTTCTCATATTGCAAGCAACCCTGCAACTTAGTTAATGGTTAAAATTTACTGGTTAGGGTATTAATTGTTGTACCCCTGAGTGAGGTGATAAATAAATAAGTGATCCCATGATATTTGTTTTATATTCATGTATGGAAGATTCATATTTTTCTTGCAAATATAATAATTGATTGAAAGGCTGGAAAGTTATTTTCTAGTAGAGCTTTAACAGGGCCAAAATTTGAGGAGGCATAGCAATGTTTGATGTAATATATCTATGAAGCATTAGAAAATTATTGCATATTTTCCTTCTTTGGTATATGAGAAGATGGTTTGTCTTGAAGAAAACCCAGAAAAAAACTAGAAACTTATTGATGAACTAGTGAAGATATATGGTCCTTTATGTAGCAATATCTCCTTAGACCAAAATAATGGTCAAAGCAACAGAAATTTCTCAAAAATATTCTATGTCATTCTGCAGTAGAAGCACCCATGGGAAGTGAAGGAATGACATGGAAAAGGGGATAACATATTCACACTTGGATCTGAATTGCAACAAACAAAGTCAGACATAGGTCTTCATAAGTTGGAGGAATTAGGCACACATGTCTATCTAGGGTGGGCTAGCCATAATGGAAGAAACTTAGTTGGCCTCTCAAGCCATCCATTCTTGCATTAATATAACCCAAACTTTGGGATAATCCTTGTAAAGAGGTCATGCTTACAGTGTCTTCTTGTCTCAGCAGGATCATAACTTTAACATCGCCACTACTGCCTTACAATAATGATCTCAAGAGGGATATATTGCAGTTGATAGTGGAATCATTTTAAGGGTTGAACAACATGATGCATCCTACTTTTTAGAAGCAATGAAAAATATTAGAACTCATGGTAGATTTTAACTTTGGCACATTCATGCAGAATCTAGAATGTGAAGACTTAATCTTTCAGGTGTTCCAGAATTTTTACGCCAACATTACATCAGCTCATCCAGACCGTGTCAAAACAAGCATGAAAAAGATTGTGTCCTTGTTCCTAGAAGGAGATGTTGACATATGCAAGATACTAAGATCAAAATTGATCCGGATTTATGCAAGAATGAAACAGAATACATAAATAACCATAAACATAGAAATATGGTGGAAATAAGGCTTCATTTCATTAATATCAAATCACAGAAATATGCTTACAAAAATGATGGAAATAAAATAGCTAGGGTGCTGGTAGCGAATCTCTGAGAAGAGATGTGGAAGCTACAGACCTCTGAATTGTGTTACAATGAGGCTCGAGGGCCTATTTTTTATGGATAAACAATGGAGAACTCTAAACACCCAAAAACCTAACCCTAGGAGATGAAGCGCCAAAACTATGGGTCCCATTTGGGTAAATTGGTGTTTCAACTTCCCAGGGACGTAACTTCGGCATACTGTCTCTGTTTGGGGCCTCAAAACGGCCCGAAAGTTCAGGACCCGAAAAACTACTAAAAATAGTAAGTTGTGAAAAACTCAAAGAGACAATGGTGGGGCCCCAAGTGGAATAGGCGAGTGGCCACCAATATCCACCTGGATCATTTCTCCCCCCTTAGGAAGTAATGGTCCCCATTGCGTGGAGTTCCTCCATGAGATGAGGAAACTTCTGTTGAACTTGGTCCCTGGTGAACCACTTGCCTTAGTGCAGGAGTTGGCCAGCTTTGAAAATCCTATACAGTTGGATCTTCTGTCGGCAAGTGTTCTTGATTTGCATGTCCATTATATAGTCTATGGTGGCCTATTCCAAGAAGTCTAGGTTTAACGCTTTTGGTGTGAGTTCTTATGCAATGTCAAAGGTGTCCAATAGAGGTGGGAAGTAGGGACGAAGGCGGTATACATTGAATACTATGTGCAGACCAAGGAATGGTGGAATACTGAGCTTGAAGGCATTGTTCCCTACAGCCTTGGTGATGGTGTACGACCCATATCATAGCTGGCGAATCTTGCGGTGGGGTCCAGTGAGGCGCTCCTTCTGCAAATGTAGCCACACTTTTTCGCCCACCTGGAAGTTGTGTGGCACTTGATGTTGATCATGTCGTTGCTTGTACTTAGCATTGGCTCTGTCCAATATGTCATGAACCTGTTGGAAGATGTGTTGAATGCACTCAATGAAGTTGTTTTCTTTGTCAGCTTCAAACTGGACATGAGCCGAATCGGCCTGAGTAGCTGCAAATGGCATGGCTACTTCAATGGGACATAGTGGTTGGAATCCCAAGCCCACCTGAAAGGGGTTGTGGCTGATTTAGCTGTGGAGAGCCTGGTTATAACTGTGTTGTACATAGGGAAGGCTCTCATCCCATGTGCGTGGATGCTTTTAATTGTACATGCGTGGAACGTATACAATCATCCTGTTGACGACCTATGTCTGGCCATCAGTTTGGGTATGGAAAGCTGTGGACTTGGTGAGGTTGGTGTCCAACATTGACCAGAGGCTAGACCAAAATGGGCTAAGGAACCTGCTGTCGCGATCTGATATGATAGAATGTGGGATCCCAAAGTGCACCCACACTTGTTCAAAGAAGAGTTCAGCAGTGGCTTCTGCTGTGATATTCTTCTTGCAGGCTGCCATAATGGCCATCTTTGAGAATCTGTCGACGACCACAAAAACACAGTCGTTTCCATGCTTAGTAGAAGGAAGGCCTAACATGTAATCCATGGAGATGGATTCTCAAGGTCGACTAGGGGTAGGTAGCGGAGTATAGAGCCCTTGCTTCTTGATGGTCGGTTTGGAAATGGCGCAAGCATTGCAAGATCTAATGTACTTCTCGACATCTTGTCAAAGGTTCGGCCAATAGAAATACTTCTGAAGTACTGCCACTGTTTTCTCGACCCCAAAATGCCCAGCGACTCGACTATAGTGCGCTTCCCATATCATCTTGGCACGCTCGCTTGAAGGAACACAAAGGTGTCCCAGGTGACATAATAGTGCATCTTGGAGGTAAAAATTTGGAACTCACATACCCCCCAAGAGTGCCTTGTATGTGTAGCATAATTCTAGATCGCTCTTGTAGAGAAACGGCCAATCAAAAGTCTCATGCCCACAAGAGTTGAGAGCAGTGGTTATGGCCACGATCGGTGGTCAGCTGAGGCAGTCTGCAACATTATTGGTGCTACCCTTCTTGTACTTTATGTTCAAATGAAATTGTTGCAAATATGTGGACCACTTCTGATGGCGATCTTTCTACAACTTACCTTGTGTCTGTATGAATTGTAGGGGTCGATGGTCTGTGTGAATGATTGTCTCCTTCCCAAAAATGTAATTCTTCCATTATCAACAAGCCTACACAATGGAATACATTTCTTTGTCATAAGTGGGATACTTTCGAACTGTGTTAGACAATGTCTCACTGTGATATGCCACTGGATGCCCTTGTTGAGTAAGAACTGCCCCAATAGCATAGTTAGAGGCATCTGTCTCGATCTCAAATGGTTGTTGCAAGTCTGGTAATGTGAGCACTGGGGCAGAATAGAGGCGACGTTTCAATTCTATGAATGCCTTCTGTTGAGATTCCGACCAACAGAATTTTTCTTTCGCTCCTCCCTTGGTGACTTGACTCAAGGGCCAAGTGATATGAGAGAATCCCAACACGAAGATGCGAAGCTCTGTTAGGGTGGTTGGGGCTGGCCAATCCCGAATGACTTGGATCTTGGTTGGGTCCACATGTACCCCCCTTTCATCAATAATGTATCCCAGATATTGAACTGGGTCATGCAAAAAGTGCACTTCTCCAAATTGGCACACAACTTGTGTTGCCGTAGTGTTTGGAGGATTTCTTGGATGTGGTGGAGGTGCTCTTCCCAAGTCTGGCTGAAGATCAGAATGTCATCCAAGTATACCACTACAAATGAGTTGGTGAATGGACGTAAGATGTCATCCATCAACCTCATGAAGGTTGCAGGAGCATTTTTCAATCTGAAAGGCATGACAAGCCATTCGAAAAGGTCCTCCTTGGCTTTGAAGGCAGTCTTCCACACATCAGAGGGTTCAATTGGTACCTGGTGATACCCAGAATTCAAGTTGATCTTGCTGAAATATTTTTCCCCTTTGAGTTGGTCCATAAGGTTATCAATCCGTGGGATCGGGTACCTATTCCAGACAGTGATCTTGTTCAATGCTCGATAATAAATACAGAGTCTCCAAGTCCCATCCTTCTTCTATTCCAACACGATCGGGCTCCCAAAGGGGATGAACTTGGCTGGATGTGACCTTTCTGCAGCAGCTCCTGAATATGCCTCTTGATTTCATCATTCTCCAAAATAGAGTGCCTATAGATCGGTCCATTGGGTATCGATGCACCCGGGGTCAGGTCAATGGTGTGCTTGACCTGATAGTGTAGAGGTACCCCTGTGGGTGAGGTGAAGATGTCCCCATACTCCTCCACAACCTTTTCCATTTGTTGTTGTCGTGTAGAGGAGCCATGTCTGGAGGTCATGGCCATAGTCTTCTTCTTGCCCTGGGGCCAGATTATAAGGAAAACAAATTTCCTGGTTTGGGAAATGAGCTTACTGCATTTTTTTGCAGTAACCAAAGAGATAGTGGGAGGCGGTGTTACCTTTGGTATCCTGTATAATTTATTTCCCGAAGTAACAATAACAGCGCGAGGCCGGGACTCATACACAGCATGTCGCTTCCACAAGTATGGTTGGCCTAATAATACATCAGAAACATCAATAGGAGCAATGTCACACAATACCTCATCCGTGAAGGGCTTGATGCTATAGGGAAGGCGGCACTGTTGGCTGACGCGGAGATCTCGTCCTTGGTGAAGCCACCTGATGGTGTATGGTTGTGGGAGGGTTGTGGTCAGCAAGCCCAACTGCTTCACAACATCTGCTGAAATGAGGTTGTTTTGGCTCCCACTGTCGACAATGAACCGTAGCGGGGAACCCTTTACCCACATCTAGGAGTGGAAGAGATGCTCTACCTCCTCTGGATCTTCTGGTTCCTCCTTCTGGATCTTCGTAGTGGCAACAGTGGCGTTGGGCTCCACATCAATAATCTGCTTCCCTTTGTCATTCACCTTGTTAGGTTCTGATTCAAAGTCAGAGCATGCATCTGATTCAGAAGCCCTCATCTCAGCCACCAGCGACTGCTTGGCCTGACACTCACTTGTGTTGTGTGTGGAGCTCTTATGGAACTCACACCACTTTCCCATGTCCTTCTTTGGCTTCCCGGTGTTGTTCTTTGCTTGTGTCTTTAGCAGGATGTCTTGGACCGCCATGGCTTGGCTTTTTCATTTGTTCTGCAGTTTTGGGGCACCTTTCCCTTACTTTTGATTCACAGATCCAAATTCTCGCTTCTTTTGTTTGAATTTCTTCTCAATCTTGGCAGCATACCGGTATGTCGTACCAAGCGAGGAGATGTCAAGGAACTCCATTTCCTCTTGAATGTATCTATGTAGACAATTGCGATACTTTAGCACCAAATGTTTATCTGTATCTTTGATACCCAACTTTGTGCGCAGGGTATGGAACAGATTTGTTAGCTCATGCACATCTTGATCCCTTTGTTTCTGCAACGTGGTCCATTGTATGTACTTGTACTCATGGCTCCCCATGGGATAATATTGTTCCTTGATGGCATCTCGGAAATAATTCCAAGTGGGTACAATTGAGAACAGAGAGGGTTTTGTCTCGTCCTTTTTCTCACAGCAGGTTTCCCACCAATCCTTGACATGGGGGGTAGCTTTGAGGAGTGTAAAAATAATCTTCTCCCGGTCGGAAAAGTCATGAACCGAGAAATATTTTTCTAATAGATTCAACCATCTATCTACAGCATCTGCATCTATTTGACCCTCAAATATGGGAATGTCAAAGTTTACTTGTACCTTAAAGGGAGTCGCGCCTCCAAAGTGGCTGCTGGATGCAAATGCGCCGCCGGTGGGCAGTCGTTGAAGGATCTGGGCAAAGTTATCCATCATCGCGTTCCTTTGTTTTTCGAGGGCCTCCTCGAGCAATATTTTGATATGATCTCCTGCTCCCTCATCTTTATTTTCTTCCCCATGGGCGTCCGTCGGGGTTTGCGAGGCTGATCTTGCAAAGGTTCCACCAGATCAAGCCCTAACTCCTTATACCTTGACCTCGTTGGGGACATGCAAAGAAGGATCGAGAAAAAGCAGACCGCTCTGATACCATTGATCCAGATTTATGTAAGAATGCAACAGAATACATAAATAACCATAAACATAGAAATACAGCGGAAATAAGGCTTCATTTCATTAATATCAAATCACAGAAATATGCTTACAAACATGATGGAAATAAAATAGCTAGGGTGTTGGTAGTGAATCTCTGAGAAGAGATGTGGTGAATACAAACCTCTGAACTATGTTACAATGAGGCTCGAGGGCCTATTTATTATGTAGAAACAATGGAGAACTCTAAAAGTCCAAAAACCTAACCCTAGGAGATGAAGCGCCAAAACTATGGGCCTCGTTTGGGTAAATTGATGTTTCAACTTCCCGGGGATGTAAGGCGTACTATCTCTGTTTGGGGCCTCGAACTGGCTCTGGAAGTTCAGGACCTGAAAAAGTGCTAAAAATAGTAAGTTTTGAAAAAACTGAAAGAGACAATTGTGGGGCCCCAAGTGGAATAAGCGGGTGGCCACCAATATGCACCTGGATCACAAAATATTGACCATTTGGATGAAGTAATTAATTTTATCACCAACCGCCTATGATACAGTGGAGAAGTTGGTCATGCAAAGCATAAAATTTCTTATAAGGGTGATCACTAAGAAGGAGCTTAAAACAATTGATGGAGGAAGCAAGAACAAAGGTAGTAAAACTTGCAGCAAGAATGAACTAAGAAGGACAGGAATATGTTTTATCTTCAAGGGACCTTGGGCACTCAACCATTCATGTCTAGGTGATAAGGAGGCAACAAGGGAAGAATAACTAGAAACTCCTTCAGATCATGGGGATTCACCTATAGTTTGGTTCATCTATTTTTAAGAGAGAACCCACGAAGGATTCGAGAAATCAAGTATAGATGGTGAGCAGTAGCACAATTTTTTTCAGACGGACTTGCACGACAAACCAATGATAATCAGTCAGCTTGACAAAGTACATGGAGAAAGGAAGGAGGTAATTATTCCTAATGATGTGCTAGACTCTTATACAGTTGAGTCCATATATATCTAGGAGGACATCCATAAAGAGTATGGGAATTAGGTGTAGATAACAGTCCACTAGTACATCCATTTTTGACAACCAGAGAGGGTGAACAACAAATTGTCCCCACACACGGAGAAGGCCAGGAAAAAGACATTCAAGGAGACTCAAGTGAGGATCTATTAGTAATAAATTGACATGATGATCATGATCATAAGGGGAAGCATGAAAAATATAGTATGCATGATGAGACATTTTTGCAGAGTCGATCAAAGGTTCAAGCTGGAAATATGATAGTTGAGCATCTGTTGCAGACAGTTATAGAGGTATTCAACAGGGCACCAAAATTTCCAGTGGAGGACTTTCGAAAAAATATCATGCATTTCAAGACATATCTTATGATGTTAAAGCAGAGAGACTCGACAGTTCGAGACACTATCTTACAAGAGAATTTGAAAATTGAGAAGATCATAGGGGTAAGTTGTGAATCAATGACCAAGTTGTCTAGTGTTGAGGAATGACTCAAGTCCCTCACAAGGCAACAAGAGGAGTAAATTTGGGAGTTCCAAAGCATCCCTCTACAAGAGTACATATATAAGGCTTGCAACACTACGAACCCACCTCTATACATTGGTGAGAGCAGGGCAGATTTCTCCAAATGGATCATGTTGGGTGACTGAGTGGAGCAGCATGAGTTGAGCATCAGGGAATATCAACATAGTAGACTTATTCCATGTGCATTCATTCTTTCATTTCATCCTTCCCACGAGATGGATTAGCAGGAGATTATGGGTTGGAACTCTTTGATGAGATGATTTCTAGGAGGATACCCTTAGCCAAGGGTATATTGCAGCTTGGGCCCTTAGGCATGGGAAGTGATGGAGGGCTAAAATGGTATCATAACCCACAAGCCCCAGGAATTAAGTGGCATTTGGATCCAGGTGAATCTATTGAGGGAAGGGTTGGTTGGAGGATTTCTTGGGTTCTAGGTATCGAAGGATCCATTCAGTATCATTTATCATGGAGGCATGGAACGACACACTGGTTTGTATGGGATCCAGGTATCAGTATACATATGCTTTTTCTATGGATAGAATTGGATTTCTTGAGGGAAAAAATCTTTGGGCAGGAGGATTTGTAATATTCTCTTTTCTTGATGTGGTCAAAATGGACAGAATTTACCCATGGTACTTACCATAGTATTTGCACATGGGATCTTCCCATAGTATTTTCCTTCGTTTTTCAAGGGAAAAAAAGAAAATAAGGTTTCTAGAGAGTCCCTTAAGCATATTAAAGTGGATAGGGGCTATGCATTTGGATCATCCTGAGTTGTTTATCTTATTTTATCTTTGTTAAGAACTTGGCGAGGCTAGTTCTAGTTTGAACCTGAGGATGAAAACCTCGTGGGTGTAATTTTTCTAGTGGATCCATCCAGGGGCCACGATTGTGCTTCAGTTTCTTGTTTTCTTATTTGATGAGTAGCCAGGCATGCCATTGCAAGGGTTGTGATATTTAAGTATGGGCATGTATTATTGAATTTCGTTAATAATATAAATAAAGGGTTGCATTTCTTGATCCTGTTTGTGTTCCTGTTTCTTGTTGAAATCTTTTTATTTAGAACACTAACGTAAAAAATTTCAATAGATATAACACATTTTATTTTTCTAAATAAAAATCATTCAAAAAGAAACATAAACACAAACGAGATCTAGAAATGTAGTCCTTTATTTATATTATTAACAGGTTACAATAGTACATTCCCATACATAAATATCACAACCCCTTGCAATGGCATGTATGAATTCTCATCAATTACAAAAACAAGAAACTGAAGCACAATCATGGCCCCTGGATGGATCCACCAGAAAAATTACACCCATGGGGTTTTCATATTTGGAATCAAACTAGAACTAGCCTCACCAAGTTATTAACAAAGACAAAATAAGATAAACAACTCAGGATGATACAGATTCCTAGCCCATATCCCCTTTAATAGGCTTGAGGGGCTCTCTAGAAACCTTATTTTATTATCTCCCCTCGAAAAACGAAGGAAAATACTATGGGAAGATCCCATGGGAAAATACCATGGTAAGTACCATGGGTAAATTCCATCCATTTTGACCACATCAAGAAAAGGGAATATTACAATTATGGAGATATCCTCCTCATGATGACAAACCAAAATTGTAGATTGATAAAATTTCTTAATCTAAGACTTGGTAACGTGTTTTTATTATAGGAATGTAAATATTTCCAATATTGTAGTCTGATGGTAAAGCCCTCTATTTTAAGGGGAAGGGGGTAAGATCCTCCATTACATTTCTTTGATTGTTGGAAATGTGTCTCGAGTAACAGGGACATCCACAAATTCCCTTACACATTTGAATCCTTTTCGTTTTGGTGTGTAGCCACAAATCAGTTGTGAATATATTTTGGATAATAGGGTGCTTTTTATCAGTCTTTATTTCCAAAATATTGTGGTTGTTATTAGTATTGTTTCCTGTATCGATGAAAATAGTGTCATTGCTGAAATCTACATCCCAAATTTTGATATTGTCTCTGTCTGGAGACAAGACCTGTGGGGCAGTTCCATCGGTTCAACATCATGTTCTAGCTTGGGCAGCCAAAGGAATTAAGTTTCTGCAACAATCTCAACTTTTCAACACCTGGCATCTCTTCTATATCATTGCATTCTTTCACATCTAGTATTTGAAGCTTTGTTAGTAGCACCAACGCTCTTATGATTTTCAGTTTGGTACATTCAGATGCCCACAATTCCTCCAAAGATTCCAAAATTTCAAGACTTGGTAGCTCCTCTACTTCTTTACACCTACTAATGTCCAGTTGTCGAAGGTTTTCAAGACTCCAAATCCCTCCTATTTTCTTCAATGTGCAAAAAGAGGAAAACTCTAGTGTTACTAATGTTGATGGAAATCCTCCAACCTCCACCAGATCATTACAATATCTTATCTTGAGATGTTGTAGGTTGGGGAAGACACCTTTAGGAAAGGATACCTTAGATATTATCGTCCAGTGCAAGTCTAAGTATTTGAGCATGAGCATACATATGTCAATGTCAGGGTCGAACACTCTATGCCCTCTCAGATTTTTTAAAACAAATTTTCCTCCAACCATTTCCACTCTAGCAAATGGTACATCAAGCAATGGACAAGTATGCACTTTCAAAATTTCAAGATTGTTCATCTCCGTGAAACCTATCGGTAAATATTATATATCCAAATATTATATCTACAACCTTATAAATTGCTTTGACTCTCGAATGGATTTGGGAATACATTTCAATATGCTACAACGAGAGAGAGTCAATTCCTTTAAGCTTGTTAGGTCACCGAGAAACGGTGGCAGTGTTTCCAACATAGGGATTCCTAATTTCAAAATTATAAACTGATTAGGCCCCTAATATCACTAGGAAATTCTTTCAAGTTTGTACTCAACAAACACATTTACTCCAAGGAAAAATGATGTGTGATTTGGGGAGGCAATACTACCATTTTCATGTAGTTTGAAATATTTAAACTTTCAAGGGTGATAATATTTCTGAGCACTTCGTTTGACATAGTCAACCCGAAGCAAGTTGCCAAACATATATGTTTAAGTTGAACTTAATTCTTGAAGGAATGTGGCAAAGTTTTTAATTTCGAGCACCCAGAAAAGTTAATATGTTGCAGGTTTTCTAAATTCCCAAACGAGTTTGATAGTGTCTTCATGTTTTTCCAGATCCTCAAGTGTTTCAAGGAGGAGAGATGAAAGAGTTCTTCTAGCAAGGTTTCAATATAATCCCATAGTATGTCAACTAGCACAATATTTTCAAGATGCTTCAATTTCCCTTTGAAGTTTGGAAAATGTAAAATACCATCATGGATATTCAACTCTCTCAATCGCAGAGGTTCCTGCGATGCTCACCTTGAAACTCTTAGACATTGATTATGTTAATTAGACTACTTGCACATGCATATAAAATGTGCATTTTAGTATTCCAAGAGCAAACAATAATAAACAAACAAACTTCCAATATATATATATATATATATATATATATATATATATATATATATGTTCACTTCCCGTCACTTTAAAACTTGTTGGAGTAATTAAATCCTACTGGATTTGTGATGGAGTGATATGATATGTTTAGAAGATTTTTAAATCTAAGAGATATATCATATCCTATTTAGGTGTGTAGTTGAGATATTCTCTAAACTTAGTGATTGTGTGGTTAAAATAGAATTTTTATCTTCAATTAATGATTGATGTATTTATATGTGTGATTAATATAATGTAGATGGTGAATCTTGGTGTGCAATTGGTTCTCAAATTGGTATTAGAGCAAGTGTATTTGTGGGTAACTCCCTTAAAGGAAGCATAGCATAATGAAAGAATCCCTTAAGGGAGGCCGAACATAATGAAAGAGTTATTTTCTATCTGATTAGAATAAAATGTGTTAAAATAAATAATTTTGAATGTAATCTCTGGTGTGAGATTTTTTTTTTATCTTTTTGGTGTGTAAGTGCGTGGAGTATTGAAAATAGAAGTTGCGCTCTATTAGGAGATGGGTATGGCATTTTAATGCACTAGTGAGTTCTAAAGCATGGCGGTAAAGTAAGTCTGACCACTGCGCTGCCAATATGAAGATTACAATCATCACAACTTAAATCTTGTTCCACTGATACACGTGCTATAATGCTATGTGATTTCCCCTACATGGTATTCTTGCAGGGATCCTTTATGGATTTGGGACTATGATTGGTGGCAGGGGATCGTATGTTGAATCCACTGTCCAATTGTTCAACACTTAGATCGACCAATGAGTAGCCAGCGGGAGATAATTTTTATCAGATTCTAGTAAATGTCCCAAGGAAATCTTGGCCTAAATCTTGTCCTAATGGTTTTAGTTGCAATAATTCATTGACACAACTGAAAATATGGTCGACGTTTTTGAAGACAAGGTCATGTCTTGAATGGATATGGCTACCAACGACGGTTGTTGTTTCTCCTATTGTTGTGTAGGAGTGAGCCATGCTGGTCAAGCATGTGTCGTGTTGGATGTGGGGTCTCCAATTTGTACTGAGCCAAAGTGACTATCCATGTTCGATTTCCGCTGAGTATATTACATTCATATCTCAAACTTCAGCATCAGTTTAGAGCTAGAAACCTGAACATTATTTGATAGTAGAGATGAATTTTAGACTCTAAAGCATGGGGGACTTAATTTTCTCGACGTAAGAATTATAAATTGGTTTAAAGGTTAACACATGATAATTCTTGTGCATCGTTGTTTTAATATAACTTTTTGATCACGTCATGAACTAATGGATGAGTAACTATACACTCTTTAAGGTTATCGACATTGATGTAGTGCTCGCGTTAATGGTTTCAAATTGTCACTATTATATTAAATCATTTTTGAGTTTTTGTATAAGGTGTATATTATTGTCATCAAATTGATTTAATGGTATGAAGCTCTTTATAGAAGGGATAAAGTGTGGGTAAAAGCTCAATATGGATGGTTTTATAGTTAGTTTGATAGTTGTGGATCTATGGAAGGATCCCACATTGTTGAATATGTGATAATGGTCTTCTAGTGAGGTTATGCGATAACTTGAGACGTTGTTCGGTAATTGACTTTGGGAGATTTGTGATTCAGGAATTCATGAGTGGAAATTTGGAATCCAACTTGTCAACTACACCTTTACGAGGATTAAGAGAAAACTTGATGGAGTTAGTATCTTAGAATATTTCAAAATGATTAAAGGACGTTGATGAAGATCTTACTTGAAAAAGATCAAGACAAGTACTTGTTAAGGGAGGGTGTTGGAGTAATTAACTCCTACTTGTCTTATGATGGAGTGATATGCTATTTTTAGAAGTTTTTTATATCTAAGAGATATCTTAGATCATGTTTAGGTGTGTGGTTGAGATATTCTCTCAACATATTGATTGTGTGGTTAAGATAGAATTTCTATCTTCAAATAATGATTGATTTATTTATATGTGTGATTAATATAATGTAAATAGTGAGTTTTTTTGTGCAATTGGTTTCTCAAATAAACCATTAAATTCTTCATTGGAATCCATGAAGGTAGGAAGGGGTAGGGACACTCGTGCCAGGAGAGCCATACCAGATGTGGTGAATGCCTCGGGTTGAATATCCTTCTCAAGCAATCACCTTCAGCCCTCAGTAGCTACAATTTGCTCATATGAATGAAATGATTACCAAGCTCCACATGGTTGTTGAAATATAAGCCAGATATTGGTTGAACCATGTTAATTCCACACACCTAAATTGATCTCTGAAAATAGTTAGAAACAACGTTATGTATATAATCTATATAAGAATAATGTAAATATAGTAATGATTAATTAGATAACATTAATTAGTCATTAGTATTGAAGAGGCATGTCTAATAGGACATGACCTTCCATGAAGAGGCACCTAACTAGGTGTATAAGCGGGCCTCATTTGTAATATCATCATCTTATATATTTTATACATTTCTTATATATATATATATATATATATATATATATATATATTCTCTCATTATGGATATTTACATATACTAGATCTTCTAAGTATTCTGTTGCGTATACAAACTTTGTTCGTTACATTGGTATTAGAGCATCCCTTTGAGTACACGAACTTTGTTCGTTATATTGGTATCATAGTGTAACTGAACTTTGTTCGTAACATTGGTATAAGAGCATCCCTCTTAGTACATGAACCTTGTTCGTTACAAACAATATATCCTTGTAATGTTTTAGATTCAAAACTTTCAAGACATTTCTATGAACATAAATAAATTTGTGAAACACAACAAAATTTTGAAATGAGGTATAAATCTTGAAACACATACATGTGTTTGGTCGAACACGTTATGTTGTTAGTTGGGCGCCAAAGCCGACATCGACACCTTGGAGGGTCCTTCTCCGCCAAAAGTTTTCCAAGGTCTCTGATACGATAATGCATTATTATACAATTTTTGTTGTCAACCTCCACGAGGCACTTGTTTTCTAGGTTCTGAAAACCCAGTGACCCTACCTAGCCAGATCCGTCCCATATTCTTATTGTTGTATCCTTGTTCTATCCTATGAAGAAGTTGGCAATGTATAAGAATATTTCTTTCTCTTGTTCATCTATGCTATCATAGCTAATTCTAAGTCTTCTTTGTATATCGGTCAGAAGTACATTTGGGATTTTTTCCAATTGGGCTTTCCAATACCCTAATTCATTTTTATTCCCATGAAGAAGTGCCCCAATTACTTTCAGAGACAGCGGAAATCCATCACAAGCATCTAGAAACTTGGAAACCACATGTTCAAATCCTATAATAGGATGAGGTTGGTGGAAGGCATGCCAATAGAATAACTTTTTGGATTGTTTTTTGTTGAGACTTTCTAGCTTGTAAATGAATGTGTTTATGATTCCTGAGCTTGTAAGGAAATACTTATCCCAAGAGGTAACCAAAATTAAGCTACCTGGCCGAAGGACATCTTTCATTGGTAAAATTAATGCATCTAGCTCCTGAACATGCTCCACATCATCTAAAATTATAATATCCTCACAAGATGAGAGATATATTTTGAGCATCTCTATACCTTCATCAATGTTGCATATTTTCATGTTAAAACGGGCTAAGTCGTTAAGAATTTTACTCTGCAAGGAATTCAAAGATCTTCCTATTACAACTCCTCTCACATAAAAAAAAACAAGATCACTCGTAATTTAATCTCTTACTCTTGAAGAATTATTTTTCCAATGTCATCTTCCCAATTCCACCCAAGCCTATTATCCCCATGACCTTTTCCTCTTTGTTTTGTTGCATTTTATGCTGAGATAAAATTGTTCTTTTGAACTCTTCTACTTTTTCTTTAAGACTAGTAGGATATGTGGCCACATTCAATATTGTTTTTCTAATATTTTTTACCACCCAATGAAAAATTTTATTCATGAGTTCCCCCTCGTCATTGATTATTCATAGTGGATAAATAAATAAAGTATAAAGGTATCAAAAATATATCTGCTAAAAACAAGTAACAAACAAATATATATGGACATAGAGAGTTGAAAATTATTACCCTTTACGTGCATCTAGTTCTTATATTTGCAATAATAGAAAGATCCTTTCTCCAATTCTCAATAGTGTTGAAGTCAAATATTCCATTTTTTTCATGAATTTCTAGGGCTTGAGCATACCATCCATTTTACCTGTCCATAGGAGATCAAAAGGATTATCATTGTAGAATATTAGAATAATTGTAGCTCCAGTGTTCAAGATGAGGAGTAGCTAAAAAACACCTTGATCTGGCATAATTTGGGGAGAAAACAACGATCTGGACAAAAGACCTCTGAATGGCTCCCTGTGTTTGAGAATTCAAGCTGTCTCCCTCCTGCAATTCTTGCTTGTCCCTCGGAACCCATGTAAAACAAGGTGACGATATATATGACTGGAAAACATGTTTTTGACATACGAATCACTATGGTTAATGAACACATCGTAGTAGTAATTTTTGTTAGGATATTCAACTTTGGAGGTAAGAGGAGAAGCGAAAAACTTAACTAGACGATCATGAGGAGAAAACTGACCTTGCGTTTCAATTTCAGTGTTACTTTGGGGGAATGAGGATGGTATTGGATGTGTCATTGACCACAAAAAAATATGATGCAAAACCCCTGGGATTGTTGGATGAGATTGGTGCAAATTGTGGGGAGGGTAGATGGAGTTTTAGAGGGGGGACAAAGTATGAATAGGTGGTATGGAAAATTTTTGTTGTTTGGTATTTCGCTAAGGATTCATATAGTATGTAATAAAATATTTCAATGTTTGAGTAAAATTCATATTGAATAAACTATTTCAAGGACAAAATCATATGTGGCCTCTTTTGAACTTAATGTGTACTCAACTAAATTAGGCACACCATGTTGTAGTTGAACTCAACAATGTGTTATCTCAATAGGCCATTATTACCAATTCAAGGAATATTCTCTTATTCTAATAGAAATATCAAATTGACTTCCTTGTTGTCCCTTGTCCATTTTCCAATAGATAATAAAATTAGGCACACCATGTGGTAGTTTAACTCAACAAGAACGAATTGCTTCTCTATCTCAATAGGCCATCATGATCAATTCAGGGACTATTTATCTATTCAAAGAATATTATATTTGAAATATCAAACAACTGAATTTAGAGAATATTCTAATTGAAATCAGTGTGTATAAGGTTACTCTCATTGGCCACTGAGAACATCTCTAAGGAAAATTCCCAGTGAGAAGCCTCGTGATAGAAACGAAATCATATCCTTCCTTAATGACTTACAATGGAACCAATGGAGAATGTAGGATAGCCTTGATAATGTTGTGTGGTCCATATGGAAAAGCACATATCTAGTTTCAGTATCCACAGGAATTAGACGGATCACCTTACGCCTATGACATAATTTAACTCATAAATGGCTATATGTTTTGATCTATCTATGTTGTTTTTCGGGTTCTTTGGATATATGGTGTATTGGGTTGTGAAATATTTTTTATTTGATGTAAAAACTATGGCACACTGCATACCAACCAAAAAATTTGCAAGCTGGTATAATTTTGTGAAAATCGAGATGAGCTATATATATATATATATATATATACAAAAAAAAAATCAATTTGTCATTTCTGTTAAAAAATGAAAGAGGCGGAAAGAAGAGAGGTAGAATGAACTCAAAATAGGAAATGGAGCGAATCTCACAATTCTCATTACTCAGTCACTGTTAAATAATATTACATAGGAGACATCAACAATAAATGACTAAACTGGAACACAACTATAACTCAACTGAACTGGACTAAACTCAAACTAATTATGACACCAAGCAGAAAAAAAACAGGTGGTTGGAATTGTTTTCTCCAACACTCCCCCTTAATTACAACCACACAAATTTAAACTAAAATGTATGTTGATCTAAGTCTCGACTAGGCTTACAATTAAAAAAAAATGACATTTAACCAAATTTTCTTTTCTTTTTCTTTTCTTCTAGTTCTTGTAGCCTCTAAATTGCTTTAAATTTTTCTTTTTGTTGGAGCCTTCAAATTTCAGTTTCTAGTGCAACTCTTCCATCATTCTAAGTTGTCCATAAATGTCCTATATTTATTCAAAAGTAGGCTTGTATGTGGACTACTGCCACATGTCATTTTCTATAGTGCATTCTTCTTCATAAATTTTCTGCAACATAAGTTCATGATAAAATTTTCTCTCCTCAAGATACCAATGCATGAAAACTTCATTAACATTTTCATTTTGTACAATGATCATGATGTCTTCAACATTCATTGTTGAAACTTCTATGCAAACTTCATCAAACCATGGTGTTGCAAGCCAAGCTTCAAGGAACTTGAATTATTCTTTAAATATTGTTTCTTCTTCATGATTGTCCTGGTTACTTGTATGCTCAAAATCAATGCTAGGTTTAAAAACATCTGCAGAACCACATTGGTTATGTTGTTTTTTCTCTGCAATGAGAGATTTTTCCTCGTGTGGTTCCTTCTCTACCTATGTTGTAGAAATTATATAACTAATGTGTTATACATCTGAGATTCTCCTGATCACACACTATTTGACTTCATGCACAATACAGAATCTCTTCTACCATTGATCATTACTTGCAGAAATAAAATCAATTGCATGCACACATTAAAACCATAAAAATTCACACATATGAACACAGTAATTTAATAGAAAGCTTAAAGCTGAAAACCCCCAACTATATATATATTATATGTCATAGAGATCATGTAACAATCATCATTCAAATCTCCTCACAAGCTCTCAGTACAATCTCCAATTGCTACACACTAATCAGGTCCGATCTAGCAAATCCCATGCACCGATCTCTGCCACCTGCTAGCCTGCCTCTACTGCGCAATCACTGCTGAAGAATGGCTCTGAATGAACTTGAATTGGTCCAGCCTTGCTCATGCAATCCTCATTGGCATCTCCAACCACTATGTGTTGCAATTCATGCAACACTATAGTCACAACTAATAGTCACACTGCTCTTTCACTTTCTACCTCTTCATAGTCTTGAAGCTGTCCGTACCCAACTGCAGGTTAACTGATGTATTCTTCAGTTGATTAATGAGTTAATAATTAGTGAATTAATTAATAATTAATTCACACCACTCTCACTAGTGTATCAATAAGTTAGACTAGATACAACTAGCTCAACTGTGTCTAACTGAGTTAAACTGAACACAACTCCACCAACTACCTCAATAACTCCACCAAACTCTGTCACATGAGTTCTAACTGAAGTCTCCATGCAATAGCTCTACTTAACCCTCAGGAATAGCGTAATTCCTTCTGTCAGCTCCTGTGCCACATTTGTGCACTTAATTAAAGTGCTCCAAAAGAATAAGATAATGTTTATAGTCCAAATATTATTAAGAGCTAATAATATTTGACATATCTATTTTTAGAAAGGAAATCTAAAAATAGATTCCGCCCAATATGTCTAAAAATAGAAGTCCATCTATTTTTTCCAAATTGACCAACCATCCACAAATAGCATCCTGTAACTCATAGAATATGATCGACATGTCTAAAAATAGACTTGCGCCAAAAATAGCCTGCGGGCCCACTTAGTGAAGGCGAGTGTTTTCACTAAGCTCATCATCTTGGTGCAATCTCAACACTCCCTCTCAACAAGATAGGGATTATCTACCACCCCGACCCTGCCCCTGTGGTATTCGAATTTTCTCCTGGTGAGCGCCTTCGTTAAGATATCAGCATCCTGATCCTCCGTAGGAATGTAAGAAAGTAACATGATCTTCCGCTGCACACAATCTTTGATATGATGATACCGGATGTCAATGTGTTTAGATCTATCATGAAATACTAGATTAAACAAGAGTTTGATGCAACTCTAATTATCACAATATATCACAGTAGGATCTAAGTGTGAATAGTTTCTTGAAACCAAGGATCTTCCTCATCCATATAGCCTGTAACGTACGACCAAACTGCTACCATGTGCTCGGCCTGCTGGCGGTGGATCTCTCCTTCTGTTGTACCAATTTCAGTCGACTCGATAGTGAAAATCCCTCCGGATGTACTCTTTTCTGTCCATTGGGCTCATGTCCAATGCATTAGTGAAGCCCTGTCACCTCATCAAGCTATGCATACCATAATCCATATCTGATGTACCTGCAGTATATCTCTGTACACTTACTTCTTTGCCTTCCAAGAGCTCGTGAGCTTAACCATAACTTGTGAAAGCTGGTTAATAGCGTAGCATATGTCAGGTCGTGTATTGACTAGATACATAAGCGACCCCACCAACTGTCGGTAAACAGTGGCATCCACTACCTCTACCGATGTAGCATCCTCTTTCCTCCATCCACCAGGAAGAGGAGTGTCGATAGGCTTGCAGCCATGCATGTTGAACTTCTCCAGTATCTCCAGGGCATACTTGCCTTGAGACACAAACAGTCCATCACTGCGCTGCCAAATTTCCAATCCCAGGAAATAATGAAGGAGGCCCAAGTCCTTCATCTCAAACTCCTTTGCAAGATCAGCCTTGCATGAGTGTATCAACAGTTCATCACCTGTCAAAATCAAATCATCTACATAAAGTACAATGATCATCAACTTACCCTCCACCACAATCTGGTATAGGTTAGGATCCGCCTCACTCTTGGAGAATCCAAGTCCAGTGAAATAACTGTCTATCCATGTGTACCAGAAAGCTGGGTGCTTGTTTCTGTCCTCTGATCTTGTTTTGAGCGCACACCTTGTGAATCAACTGAAGATCTATCGAAACCTTGAGAACACTTCTATGTACACCTCCTCCTCGATGATTAGTTGAGGAATGTAGTCTTCACATCCATCAGTCGAATGTACCTTACCCCATCTGTTGAGAGAGCAAGAATCGTCTGTATGGAAGAATACCTTCACATGACAGGTGCAAAGGTTTCCTCATAGTCGATCCCCTCAATCCATGAGAAGCCCCGGGCAACAAATCTTGCCTTGTACTTCTTGACGCTCCCTTCAGCTGCTTGATTCACTTTGTAGATCCATCTTGAACCTACCACTGATTTCCCTTCCAGCCTTGCGACAATCTCCCATGCACTGTTTTTGACAATCGAATCATGCTCTTCCACCATGGCATCTACCCATGCAGGGTCCTCCACAGCTTCCTCGAAAGAGGATGGCTCTGTCACGATACACTTGCTCATTAGAGCCGTATATATCGATGCTCGGTCCGGTAAGATCTCTTATACCTTGTATGATGTAAATTGCTCCTACAATCTTCTCTCATCAAGATTCGATTCAGCAGCACGCGAGTGCGCTTAGCCTACGATAGTTATTGCTGGCAAAGTGGTTTCTTCCACTCCATGAACCTCCTCTTGTGGTTGATCCACATCCTGAGGCTCATCCTTAGGAACTAATAGCTCCTCATCTGCATGCAAGTTTGGCTCCCTCTCAAGCGAACACTTCATGGCTTTCTACTCATGAAATTTGATATCCCGTCACACAACAGTCTTCCAACTGTCTGGAAAATACACACGATAGTTGTGGGGTGTATCAGTGTACCCCACAAATATCCCAACCTCTGCGGTTGGCTCCAGCTTCTTCCTGGCATCCTTCATCACATGAATCTAAACAGGTGAGCCAAAAATCCTCAAATGAGAAATATCAGGCCTCTTACCAGAAAACGCCTCCTCAGGTGTACTCATGCCAAGTATCCTATGAGGACAACGATTTTGCACATAAACCGTAGTATTGCATGCCTCAGCCGGCAAGTGTATGGGAAGGCCCTGATCATGCAACATTTCCCATGCAACACCCATAATCGTTATGTTCTTTCGCTCCACAACCCCATTCTGCTGTGGGTTATGAGGCGCTATGAGCTCTCTTCGAATTCCTTCTGCGCTGCAAAAGTCTTTGAATTCGCCAGAGATGAATTCGCCACCATTGTCGCTCCTAAGAGCCTTCACCTGCTTCCCCGACTCTTTCTCCACCAGTGCCTTAAACTCACAGAACTTAGAGAATCTCTCGCTCTTCTTCTACATGAAGAAGATCCAGCACTTTCGAGAAAAGTCATCAACAAAGATCACATAATACTTGTGCTTTGCTATCGAAGCTACTAAGAAAGGTCCCCACACGTTTGTGTGAATTCTCTCAAGGATCGTCATGGCATGAATATCCTTCTCGTGAAAGGTGGCTTTCACAAATTTTCCCAAAGTACATTCCTTGCATTGATCTTACTGCACAAGTGTACCTTTAGGAAGCCCACTAGAAATCTACTGCAAAATTTTCAAAGCACCATGGTGAAGATGGCCCAATCTCCTGTGCCATATCTCGCCCTCATCCTGACTCACCACTCCTTCTACCTTGCCTGCCATTGCTGTGCAACCATATATGTGAAATTGATAAAGGTTCTTAACTCGAACCCCTATCCTCCGAGTTTCAAAAATTTCCTTACTGCGCAGGAAAGCCTTTCCCTCGCTAAAGACAACATCATATCCCTTGTCTTCCAACATAGCCACAGAGATAAGATTCTTCTTCAATCCCAGAACATGCATGACTTCCTTCAATACGAAGGGTTTACCAAACTCCCTCTCAAAGGAAATGGTACCGATACTGGTCGCACTGTATCTAACATCATCACCCATCTCGATGTGCACTCCAAGATCTTTCTCATCCAGATCAGTAAACAAATCTTTGTCTCCGGTCATATGAAAAGACACACCACTGTCAAGAAACCACACTGATCCCATCACACTTGAGACCAAGCATGTGATTAGCAAAAAATCCAGCTCAAAATGCGAGGCTAGGGCCTCTCTAACTGCAGATCCAGCAGCCTGCTTATTTTTCTTCTTCTGTGGACAATTAGTGGCGTAATGTCCGTGTTGGTGACAGTGAAAGCACTTCACCTTGGACATGTCCTGCTTCTTGCCTTTCACACCGGATTGAGAAGCATTATTCTTGCTCTTCCCCTTCCTTGATTTGGCAGCCAAAGCGCAATTTTCTTCATCTACATTCTTTGATGAAGATCCATCCCTGGTACTCCGCCTTATCTCCTCCTGCACAAGATACGACCAAATTTGCTCCCATCCTGACAGTTTCTCCCGACCATTGACAGAGTCCTGATAGGAATGCCAACTCTTTAGAAGCCCAAGGAGAGCCAAGCTCACTAAGTCCTCGTCATATATAGTAACCCCCACACTTCCCATCTCATACTTGCATTGGACAAACTTTGTGAGGTACTTGGGTATACTGTCACCTTTCTCCATTTTTATATTCCTGAGTTTATCCTTGAGCGCCAACTTCCTCTAGTCGCTCTTGCTTTGGAAAAAATCTGTCAAAGCTTTCCACATCAAGAATGGAAAAGCTTTACCATGAAGGCTGGACACTATGTGATCCTTCACACCTTCCAATAGAATCCTTCAACATTTTGCTGTCTTCTTTTGCCATGCGTCAAGTGCGGCAGCATCGCTAGAAGCAGGTTTTGGAATTTTTGCATCTATGAACTCCTTCAGCCCATTTTCTTCTAGCACCGCCTCCATCCTGTCCTTCCATGCAATATAATTCGAGCTGCCCTCAAGGGAATACTCCAATCGCAATCCGTTGAAAGACATCTCAACTTCGACACCAAGAAAACGCTACTGCAAATTCGAATTCCACCAGCACAAAACTCAACCGCTTCAATGTTTTGCAATTGCTCCAATGATCAATATCGCTCTGATACCATGTAGAAATTATATAACTAATGTGTTATACATCCGAGATTCTCCTGATCACACACTATTTTACTTCATGCACAATACAGAATCTCTTCTACCATTGATCATTACTTGCGGAAATAAAATCAATTTCATGCACACATTAAAACCATAAAAATTCACACATATGAACACAGTAATTTATGGGAAAGCTTAAAGCTGAAAACCCCCAACTATCTGTATATTATATGTCATAGAGATCATGTAACAATCATCATACAAAGCTCCTCACAAGCTCTCAATACAATCTCCAATTGCTACACACTAATCAAGTCCAATCTAGAAAATCCCATGCACCGATCTCTGCCACCTACTAGCCTGCCTCTACTGTGAAATCACTACTGAAGAATGGTTCTGAATGAACTCTAATTGGTCCAGCCTTGCTCACGCAATCCTCATTGGCATCTCCAACCAGTGTGTGTTGCAATTCATGCAAAACTATAGTCACAACTGATAGTCAAACTGTTCTTTCACCTACCTCTTTCACCGGTTCTATCAAATCGTCTATAATTGAGTTAACCGATGTGTATTCTTTAGCTGATCAATGAGTTAATAATTAGGTGACCTCAATTAATAATTAATTCACACCACTCTCACTAGTGTATCAATCATTTAGACTAGATACAACTAGCTCAACTATGTTCAACTAACCGAACACAACTCCACCAACTACCTCAATAACTCCACCAAACTCACACATGAGTTCTAATTGAAGTCTACGCAATAGCTCTACTAACCCCCAGGAATAAAGGTAATCTCTTCTGGCATCTCGTGCCACATCTATCTGAAGGTCAGACTTAATCGAAGTGCTCCAAGAGAATAAGATAATGTTTATAGTCCAAATATTATTAAGAGCTACTAATATTCATATATCTATTTTTAGACTGGCAATAAAAAAACATTCCGCCCAATATGTCTAAAAATAGAAGTCCATCTATTTTTTCCAACTTGACCAACCATCCACAAATAGCATCCTGCAACTCATAGAATATGATCGACATGTCTAAAAATAGACTTGCGCCAAAAATAGTCTGCAGGCCCACTTAGTGAAGGCGACTCTTTTCACTAAGCTCATCATCTTGTTGCAATCTCAACATATGTCATTGCCACTTCTTCTTGTTTTTCAAAAAAAAGTGAGCTTCTCTCACTGAATAACAGCATGTCAATAAGATTTTTTGTTGCAACACTACAACCATTCATCACTGGCTAACTATTCTTGATCAAAGGTATTATCAACAATTTTAATTGTTGGATTCACCATACCACCGGTTGCTCCAATGGAAATTTCACTATAATTAACAAGCTTTTTTGTTGGATTCACTAAATCTTCATCCACATGTGGTTGTGCACATTGGGATTCATGAGAATTTGTGTGCTATTTCTCTGTTGCTTGTCCATATTCTTCACAATCATCAACCACCTGTGGCTAATCATAGTGGGATTCACCAAAATCTTCATCTTTCTGAAATTTATTGTTATAGATCCACCTTCATCTTCAACTTGAGTAGTCCCCCTTACACCAAAACTACTCTCAAGGATATCCCATACCTCCTTTGTTTTCTTTGCATCTACAATGAGGGGAATATTGTTGTTATATACCAATCCCTTTATGCATTTTAATGTCAAGACATTATTTTTCCTTTTGTCTTCCAAACTCATTCAAATAGATCTCAAATAGCTTGTGTTGTTGCTTTGATTGTCTTAGCCTCTTGGCTTTTCCCATTTGTCGAGCATTTGCTAACTACAGCTTAATAAGCAAATCAACCTGCGGACATAGTGGTTGCCTGCAATAAAAATGACTCTATGGTGGCTTCTCTGCTGCTTAGGTTCCAAAAAATAAATGGGTCTATAAATTCTCTACATGGGCAATGCTTTCACAAAAAAAAATCACAAAGTTGTCTTCCATTGTTCCTATTAAAAAACAATTTTTCAATGTTCATAATTGATTTGAACAACACCCCTTTTTTTAATAGACCCTCTTCAAAAAAAGAATTGAATGTATTTTTAAAGAAATAATTGTCTTTTTTTGAAAATAACTTTTGAAACTTAATTTTTTTTTTTTTTTTGCATTCGTTTATTTTGTTAGAAAAAAAATTCGAATAAAAAAAACTTTCAAAAAACCTTTTGAGTGATGGCTCGTATTGGTTTTTACTTTCATACTTCATGCTTATTTTTAATTGGAGGCTCCGATTTTGAGGTTGTCTTCAAACAAATTTACTTACACCTTTGACTAATTATTTCGTTCGCCCCCCATCTTTTTTATGAACTTATAACACACACTTGTATAAAGACTACGCATGTTTTGATGGAAGGAAGTGTGGGAACGACTAGATAAAATTAACTTGGGAATTATAACACTTCTGCGTAACTCTCTAGGGTGTGTTACTGTGAACCCACTCATGGGAAAAAAAAAATCGACATTGACTGATGGATCCGTCAACAATTCATTTCGCCATGGCTTCTTGGCCTTCCTTCATTGGCTATGCAACAACTGGCTTCTTGACAAGAGTGTCTTCACAACTAGCTTCTTCTCATCCCGACTTTTTGATCTTTGCTTTTCTCGAGGATTTTTATGCAGACTAAGCTCTGATACCATGTTAAAGAATGAAAGAGGCGAAAATAAGAGAGGCAAAATAAACTTTAAATACGAAATTGAGCAAAACTCACAATTCTCATTACTCAGTTAGTGTTAAATAAGATTACATATGAGAGATCAATAATAAATTATTGATCTTAAACTCAATTATAACTAAACCAAACTGGACTAACTCAAACTAACTATGACACCTAATAGACAAGAACATGTGGTTGGAATAATTTTCACCAACAATTCCAAATAATTTGAGAAACAAATATTGCAAAGTAAAAGCAAAGTAATTAATAAATAATGTATTTGTAAAGGAGTAATAAGGGTCATCGACATTTCAACCATGAGTATATGTTGTTGGAGTACATATACATATAATATTTTTAAAAAATATTAATATATTTACAAAAAACATTAAGTCTTTAAAAAAATATTAACATATTTATATAGAGAAAAATCAATTGCCAATTAGAGTTGTATTGTTGGAAGGAAGGAATAAAATCTTATGCACCCATATTCAATTCCTATAAGTGACATAACTCACATTGATGGTATTGACACGGTATGTATATTCCTCATATAGAATATACAGTGTCATAAAAAATTTGGACATTATTGACAATATATGTATATTATTCATCTACATCGTATAATATATTTTTTTTGTAAACCAAGGTTCTATTTATTCATCAAAAAGTGAGTACATCGATATCAAAATGCAAGTATTCTCACCCTCACTGGGTTTGTTGACTAAAGCTAGCAACATATGGCAAATAAATAGAATCAAAACTAAAGGAACAGTTTGTAACTTGACAGGCCAAAAACACCAAAAGACAAATAGAAGAGTAGAATACATGTAACCATATTCAATCGTGAGAGGTAATATATGCATGGTTGTTTAGTCCAGTCCATGGAGGGGGAGGGGCACGATAAGTACATTGGGCATGCTGCTCGAAGTGAGCCATCCATGTTTCCAACTTTCCACCTTTTCAGATAAAAAAATATGACCACGCTAAGCCACCACGATCCTTTCCCTGACATGGCATTGAAAGTAATGCAGTTCATTGAGCGTGGAAATAAAAACCTCATGTTATTCCTTCCTAGCCTTATCATGAATTTCCAGGTGATCCAGGACAGACTGTACCAGGCCCCGACAAGCCTCGGAGCACCGCTGCAGGCCAACAACCCCTACATGCCCAAACCCATGCTTCTTGCCTCACCCACCAAATCCAACTCCACGCATCCCACTACCTTGCTTTCCATTCCCTGCAGCACGACCACCCCGAGCTTCTCTCGTGACACCCCTGCCACCACGAACCCCCGAGGTTTCCCGGACCATTCTTCCAACAGTTCTACCTCCCTGCATGGAACACTTAGTCACCTGGTACGCCAACGCCACCTTCGACTCAGTACGACACCCACCCTAGCTGGCCAAAGCTCCCCTCTGCTGGGGCTTGGAGCAGGAATTACGCTGCATAAGTCACATTATGAAGGCCCAGGGATACTCTTCTGAGACAGGAACACCAGCAAACAACAACACCTCCTGACACATTGAGAAACCCAACAGAGCAACAGAGAGCCTCGAATTAACGAACATAATTCTACCTCGAGGAACTGTCAAACTTCTCTCTCCAACTCAAGGAATTATAGGTGAAACCACAACTAGAAAAAAAACCAACAATACTAAAACCTTGTTGATGTCTCTGCCAAAGGAAGTGCCTAGAATCAAAGTCGTAGATAAAGCAATTGGACCCCTAACCATAAACACACTAGGAGCAAACCCAATCTGATAACCCGTCACTGCAGACACCTTCAAACAATTTTCCCAACACCAGATCCAATATCTACTCACCCAGCAGTGGGTCGCAAGGTTCCACAGAAAAGCCACGAAGATAAGAGGTCCCAAAATATGATCGGTTAACAGAAGATACAAACGCCCTCATAATCTAAGAAGGCGTCTAGGGAGAGAGTTGACTATCAACACAAGAAAGGGCTCGAAGGTTGA
The DNA here is from genome assembly GCA_034641835.2 of Pinus albicaulis. NCBI lineage: Eukaryota > Viridiplantae > Streptophyta > Pinopsida > Pinales > Pinaceae > Pinus > Pinus albicaulis. The sequence continues at coordinate 1,229,012,217 of CM076570.1, read as the reverse complement.
CCTAACAACCATGTGTAATTCACTCAAACCTCTAAATAAAACAAGAAGCCCTGTATAGGGAGAGGAACTTAACGCTTTTGTGCGTCAGAGGCCGAGGTGGAAACGGCGACGGCGAAATCTCCACCATTCCTAGACAAGCCAAAGGCCAAAAAAACCCGTTATACTACTTGAGCTCGGACCTCGAATAGCTAACCACCAAATCGACACAACATAATAGCAATTTTAAAGCTCGATAGTCGCCATATACCATCGAACCTCTTCCTCTGTCAATCCCGAAAAGACAGAATGAAACATCTCGCATGACACCGTTAATTTCCTCATACTATAAGCGTGATGGGAGGACAAGGTGATTGTCCTCCTTGCCATCCACCAAATGTTCACCTTCATGACACACACGTCAAAGTAACCTCGAAATTCATCACCCCATCGGGAAATATACATTGAATAATATTATCCCTATGATAAAAAAAAAAGAAAAAATTTAATATCAAATAAAAAAACTATATTATTTTCCTTTATGACACACACATCGATATTCATCACCCCATCAGAGAATATACATCAAATAATACTATATCTATGACAAAAAAGGAAAAAATTAATATCAAATGAAAAAACTATATTATTTTTTGGTGGAAAACAACTTTTCATTTTTGTTAAATATCTTTCTAAATTTTTCTTTGAATTTAAAGTTTTGGTTAAAATTTTTAAGTTTTTTATATTAAATAAATAAATTTTATAGAGATTAAAGTTTAAGAGAATAAAATATTCAATTTATTGGCTTGAAAATGGACTTGTGAGATTGATTTTCTGGATTAAAACACATTAACCCAATTTTATGTGAAACATCCATGTCACATACGGCCCACGATCCAGAGATTATTAATATTTCAAACACAAGGAAACGAATAACACAATATTTATGAACGTTTTAACGGGAACAGCACGAATAAGTCAAAACTATATTTTGTGGGGTAGTCCATTTATGCCACGAATTGGATTCGATTACGCCAATTAAAATTCTCTGAAAAATATTCAATCATTTAGGTTTGAGTTAGAGTTATCAAAAATCTTTAAGCCATTTAAAATACTGAAATTTAATGGATTTTTAAAAAAATTTGTCAAAATTTTTAATAAGAATTTCTAAATTATTTTATGAATTTTTTTTACCCTACCACATATTTTATCGAGTATTCTACTTATGCTACGAATTGGAGTTCTCGGCCACCTTATTTTAATCCTCCGGCAACCCGGATAGAGTCAACGTGCTGCGGGAGAACGAAGAAAATATGGCTGCCAGAAGTCCAATTCGTAGCATATGTAGATTACGCCAATTAAAATTCTTTGAAAAACATTCAACCATCCAGGTTTGAGTCACTGCTTGGACGAATCCACGAAAATGTCGTATAGTTTAGGCTGTAACACATTTTTCATTTTAACGTTAGGGCGAGCTGAGTGTGTTCAATAGAATTGCTGAGAGACATAATGTGAAGGTATTTCCAAAACAATTGAGACTTGATTCGGAGGGCATAACAGTTTGTTGAGTAGAATTTTACATAGTGCTTTGAAGATTTTAAACATATTTTGATTTAACCATGAGGATGATTGGATTTTTTCTTTATTATTATTATTATTTATGTTTGATAGTTCTTTCATTTATTTTATTTTATTTACCTAATATGTCTAGATACATCATCTAGATCTGAAAAGGAAATTGAACCTGTGATTAGTGCTATAAATAACCTTGTCTTGCTCACCTTAACCAAAACCCCACGGATCTTCTTTATTATTATTATTTCTAAAATCATTTCAAATTATTAATATTGTTCATTTTTTTCGAGTTGAAATTGGTAAGATTCAAAAATAGTTTTTATCATTATCACTTCCAATGTTTCTTTTAAGAAAAAAAAATTATTAACATGCAAACAGCAACGATACATATATAAAAACTTAAACATAATTTGATTTGATTTTCTTTAACTAATTTTTAATAATACTCTTTTTAAATAATAATCTTTTAATTATTGGAAATAATCTTTATTAAATGAAAAATTATACAAATGATCATGTAAAATTATGAAAATTTTAATATATTTTATTTAGAGTCTGTACTAGCATCAGCTGATTTATGATTTCTATTACTATACTCCTGGTTTTATTACTTGTCCTCTTCTCTGTAAACGGGTTGTCTTCCTCTCGTAAATGGATTATTTTCAAAGAACTGAATCCTAAATTTCTTATTTCATGTGTTGGATCACCAATATTATATATATATATATATATATATATGCTCTCTCACATTTTATCTTAGAACAAACCAAAGGTAAAATTTGAGAATAGTTCTTATAGGAGAAATAGCATGAGTACAAAAAGATGATTTTTCAAAAGAATGCGTGGAAAACTTAACATCTAAAAACATAAAACATGGATTAAAATGAGGTCAAATAACAATTTCAATAAGATGCATATAGTAGATAAATGTCTTTCGCATTAATCACATCATTAGGATTTTTGGAAGGTGAAAAAGCCCAAGGATCTTCATGAATAAATTCAATGTGGTTCATCTCGTGAGGTGAAAAAGCCCAAGCATCTTTCTTAATACCCTCTTAGCCACTAATAAAGGGTTAAATCTTTCTTTTATAGTTAAATCATGATTGTTGTTATTTTAATTGGAATGTTAGAACAAAACAATTTTTGATATTTAATAAAAGATTGTTTTATGGAATTTATTTCCTGAAGTAAAATCTGATGGTAAAAGTAAATCAAGATTCTGAGGTAGTTGAACAGAAAAAACAGTTCCCACAGTTACCCAAGAAAACTCTGGGATAAGTAAAGGATTCCAAGGAGGGTTAGGGGTTCTGTGGAAGAGGAGGAAGCCTGTCATTCAAAAAGAGGAGAGTCTTTTTGACTGCTATTGGAGTCGGAGAACTGGACCGGATTGTCCCGAGTTCTCCTCCAGAATTTACTGCTACACGAGTTGGAGAAAACGGACCGGATTGTCCAAGTGTTTTCTCCTCAGAACTCTGAGTTCAACAGAAGGCCAGACTTGAAGCTCAGGGGGAATTGAGGGACGTAATTGCCCCATTTCGCGGTAGGGAGGAAAAAGCATACCATCAGCACGTTTGGTTACAGATGAGTAATATTTGCAGTTAACATTCTGTTCCTGTTTGTATTAGGATAACGATGTATATACTGTTTATTAACATTCTGTTCCTGTTTGTATTAGGATAACGATGTATATACTGTTTATTAACATTCTGTTCCTGTTTGTATTAGGATAACGATGTATATACTGTTTATTAACATTTTGTTCCTGTTTGTATTAGGATAACGATGTATATACTGTTTGTTAACATTCTGACAAAGAAAAGTAGTTTCTGTATAGCTAGTGTTGTTTGAACTAGTTAGAAAGGTATTAGTACAGTGCAATAATAATTGTGGAAAACCTACCCTGAGGGTTTAGTAATAGTAGAAACTGGAAAAGTTTGTTGTACAAGAAATATAGAGAACCCTGTAATAATATTAAAGAACCAGAACCAGTTTTCCTGTAGCAGCTAGTTACCTTAGAAACATGAGATTTATTGTTAGAAGGGCGGTTACCCGTAGCGCTCGGAGAAACCAAGCCTCTAGGGAGCCCTTCTCCTATGATAAGCACGGACAATCGGTGGTCCGGACACCAGAGGTGATTCCTTAGTTAATTAAAAAGGAACTTCACATAAATGTGCAGAGCAGCATAAAACCTTCCTCGAATATGAATTAAACGAGCCACGAAACCCTCATGAGTTTGAAAGAACTCAAACCAGAACATAACGAAGAAGCATAGAAAATTCATGGAACAAGACGAGACCGTCAAACAGAGGAACTAGCAAGTCATGTAAATGGAAGACTTATAGTATGCATCAATACACAAAAACTAATTGAACAGGAGATACGCCTTAACATTATCATCATTCGGAGCAAACCATGAGTAGAGAATTTCCGTTTAGAAACCAAGCATTTTACAGCCAGTCATTAGATAATAAGCGGAAAACTTCTTAAACAGTAAAGATTTATGTACACGCTTTCAGCGATGAAACTTATAATACATTCCAATAAAAATAAGGAAGGAGAGCACGGGTAGCAACCCGGCGTTTCTCGGCAGTGAAAATGTATACATGTCTTTTAAAAAACAACAGTCCTTAACTTAGGAAAAAAACGAAACCCCATAGGTGGCAGAGCCAGTAGGCCCTCCTTGTTCTTCCACTCAAGCAAGATTCAAAGAGCCAAGCAGCGTATCATTGATAATAAGCCGATGGAGGAAGCAAGTTCCAGGTTCAAAACCTGGGCAAAGAACCCCATAACGACAATCATGAACGAGTCAGGAGGACTATGCAGGAGTTTAGAGATACATGCGCGACAGTGGTATTTACCTGTGTATAAATGCGGGAGTTAGGATTTTTCGTCCAAGCAGCCGAGAATCGGTGGATAGCCGGAGTTCCTGTAGGAGGGAGAGCGACAAAATGAGAACCTGACAGCAGATTATAGCCTTATTAAGATAGTAAAGAAAAAATTGTACAACTAAACTAGAACTGTAAATGTTTCTTTTCATAAAAGAACTAACCACGGATGACAGAGTTAGGGCCGTGGTATAAGTACCTGTGGCAAGCCGAAGAGATTACCATCCTTGATAAACCAGGCGAAATTTACCATCTTCGGTGTACCAGGGTCCTCGCTGCCAAGCTCGGCAGGGCGCCGTGACAAAGAATGGTCAGGTAAAGGGATGGTCAGTAAAACAAAAGAAAAAGCCAGAAAACAAGAAAAACCTTTAAACCGGCAGAGAAGAAGTAGATGTTTGTTTAACTTACTCACATAAAACTGCTAAAGGAGCCGGAAGGAATCCCTGTAGAGGGGGTCGCCTGGAGGAAAAACCATCCAGTTGAACACGAAGGGGTGAACCGACGCAGCTACGAGCAAAACCTGAGAACAGCTAGCAGAACCCTCACCGGAACCCACGCCCGAATGCAACAATGAAGTTTGGCGACGGTTACGAAGCCAAGGTCATTAGCTATCCCTAGGTGATTATCACCGTAGGATCATACGCCGATCAACGACGTATCCTGTGACAAGTGTAAAGCAAGTACTGCAGGCAGTTGGCCAGTTAAACCACCTCATTAAAAACGCATTAAACAGACTTATGAGATAAGACTTCTGGTACACGATATAACCTCTGTCACATAAACAAATGTGTATCATGGCCATTTAAACACAGGTCATAGTTACAATGAGACAAACGGATATAATTACTGGATAAGAAATCAAGTCGGATCTTGTGCCAGTTCAAAGTTCCACGGTCAATCCAATTACTCCAAACGACGGTACCAAGGATACGTGTCACAATCAACCCCATTTCAATAGCGTAAGATTAATTAATTACTGTCAAATGTATGCATACGGAGAATAATTGGTAGGGTAAAAATATTTTTTTTTTTACAGTAAGTTTTAAAACTGTTTGATTGTTACAAGTGGTATTAGAGCAGCGTTACAACGCTGGGACCTATTGGGTCAACTGACGTTACAAATTGTATGCCTTCATACACAGAGAGAGTGAGATAGTTAGATGGAACGACAACTAAGACGGACACCCTCACACCCGCAACAGCGAAATGCTGGGGAGATTCCACCTCCACCAGAAGGAAACCCCGAAATGTGGGTTCAACTGGGAATAGAGCAGCATCAGCGGTCTAACAGGTTGATTGAGGAACAACAACATCAGACTCGCATTTTGTTGCACACGGTACAACAGCTACAGGAGGAGATGGAAAGAGTACGCATAGATAATGCAAGGATGATGCAGGAACAGGAGAGGATATTAAAGAGCCTCTCCGATAAACAGAATCAAAGGGTTGAAAAGCCCAGTGCTGACAGAGAGTTTCAAGGAGAAGACGAACAGCAATCAGAGGAACAGGGTACATGCAGAAGGGAAAGAAGCGTGTCACAGCGAAGTCATCCAAACAGAAATTTTAATGAGGCTGAATCTGAAAATGAAACTAAAAGAAAAACAAACAAAAAACAGAAGGTGGAGCTGCATGGAGAATTCAGAAAAATAAAGCCACCTACGTTCGATGGCGAAAAGGAGGAAGTGGCAGAGGCGTGGCTGATTAATATGAACAAATACTTTCAGGTGTATGACTATGACAGTGGCCTCAAGGCACGGTTAGCCATTTACCAGCTGAAGGATAAAGCCACCCTATGGTGGGAAGAAGTGAAGAATGTGCGGGGTATAGAGGATCAGGATGTGACATGGGATAAATTTCAACAGTACTTCAAGGACAAGTACTTGACTGAGCGCTTCTATGATGAAAAGGCTCGGGAATTCCATGATTTAAGGCTAGGACAATTGACCATGGACGAATTCATCACTAAGTTCACATCATTACTGCGCTATGTACCGTACTTAAGAGATGAGAAGGCCAAGGTTCAGCGATTTCTGAGCAGTTTACCTGCCCATATGAAGGAACGTATTGAGTTTGTTAACCCAAGGAAAATGGATGAGGCCATCAGAACAGCAAGGTTGTGCTACCAACAAGCGAAAAACAAAGTGGACCAAGGTAAAGGGTGGCAATCAAAGAAAGAAAACAGAAGTAGTGCTGGTTTCAAAAGGGGTAAAACCAGTAACTTCCGAAGCTCAGCCAGAAGTTCAGTTAATAAACAATTTGGAAGGAACCATCAGAGGATTAGATGGCCGGGGGAAGACAAGACTGTGGAAGCTTCCAGTAAACCTGAACAGCCACAAAACCAGAGGCCACCTCTGCAGTGTTGGGGCTGCGGGGCAGCGCACTACTACCGAGATTGCCCACAGCGGGGTAAAACCGATGCAGTAAACAATTTGCAGGAAGCCTCTACTGTGGGAGATGTTGCTCGAAACATACCCAGAATTAACGCAACATTGGAGGACCGGCAAGCCGATTTTCAGCCTACCATGATAGAACTGGAAGGTAATTTGTTATCCCAAACTATTTCTGTTTTGGTAGATCCGGGAGCCAGTTTAAGTTACATAAGTCCTAAATTAGTAGAAAAATGTAAATTGCCAAGTCAGAAGTTTAAAAAGACATGGTTGGTCCAGTTAGCCACAGGGGCTAAACAAAAAGTTGTTGCCAAAATACCAGACTGTGCACTGCAAATCGGTGGACAGCAGCTAGTGGTGGACTTAAATATTCTGCCTTTGGGATCTTATGACGTACTGTTGGGTATGGATTGGTTGGAGAAGCACTGGACCCTTATAGACTGTAAGGAGAAGATAGTTTACTACAGAGATCAGAATGGTAATCGCCAAGAAATTCAGGGCTTAAAGAAGCCTGTACAGCTGCGACCAATTACTGCTTCCCAAATGGCGAAATGCATGAGAAAAGGATGCCAGCTGTATGCCATACAAGTCGGAGTATTTGAGACTAAGGATAAAGCAGCTGTGTTAGAAAACATACCTATGGTACAACAATTCAAAGACGTATTCCCTGAAGAAATACCAGGATTACCACCTAAAAGAGATGTTGATTTCACAATAGAGCTGCTACCAGGAGCTTCGCCAATTTCGCGAACTCCCTACCGTATGAGTGTGCCAGAATTGACTGAGTTAAAAATGCAGCTTCAGGAATTATAAGACAAAGGGTATATACGACCCAGTGTATCACCCTGGGGAGCACCTGTGCTGTTCGTTAGGAAAAAGGATGGAACCATGCGCATGTGCATGGACTACAGACAGTTAAATAAGCTGACGGTTAAGAACAGATATCCCCTACCCCGTATTGATGACCTGTTTGACCAAGTAAAGGGAGCTACTGTGTTCTCAAAGATTGATTTGCGGTCTGGTTATCATCAGATCAGAATTAAGGATGAAGATATACACAAAACTGCTTTTCGCACAAGGTACGACCACTATGAATTCGTGGTATTACCTTTCGGGTTAACTAATGCCCCAGCCACTTTTATGAGGCTGATGCATAGTGTTTTTCACCCTTACTTGGACAACTTTGTGCTAATCTTCATTGATGACATATTGATTTATTCAAAGAATGCGGAAGAACACAGGGAGCATTTGCGAATGGTACTGGAATTGTTAAGGAAGCACCAACTATACGCGAAATTCAGTAAATGCGATTTCTTCAAAGAAGAAATACAGTACCTTGGGCACGTAATATCAAAAAAATGGAATAGCGGTAGACCCGGAGAAAATCAAGACCATTATGGAATGGAAGGTGCCACAAAGCGTGGCAAATATACGATCTTTTATGGGTCTCGCTGGTTATTACCGGCGATTTATAAAGGGTTTTTCAAAGATAGCCTTCCCCATTACCTCCCTACAAAGAAAGGGAAAGATTTTTAAATGGACAAAGGAATGTCAGGACAGTTTTGAGAGGTTAAAGCAGTTATTGACAACTGCACCTGTGTTAAGTGTGGCAGATCCAGATAAGGAATTTGAGGTTTGTACAGATGCCTGCAAGGAGGGAGTTGGAGCTGTACTATCATAAGAGGGAAAGGTGATAGCGTATGAATCTCGCAAGATAAAAGATTATGAACAGCGATATTCAGCTTACGATTTAGAGCTAACCGCAGTTGTGCATGCTCTCCGGGTATGGAGACACTACCTACTTGGAAAGAGATTTGTATTGAAGACTGATCATAGTAGTTTAAGCAACTACTTTAAACAAGCTGATTTAAACTCCCGACAAGCAAGATGGAATGCTTTCCTGAGTGAGTTTGATATCGATCTGCAGCATGTAAAAGGTAAAGAGAACAGGGTAGCGGATGCATTGAGCAGAAAATTGCACGGCGTTTATGAGTTATATGTTAATCAAATTGAAACCAGATTTCTGGATCAAATCAGAATGGAAGCAGACAAGGATCCTAAATATAAGTATTTGTGGCAGCAAACACAAGCACCTGAAAGCCAAGGTGGACATGGAGATTATGAGATTAACCAGGATGGGTTTCTGGTTTTCAAAAAGAGGATAGTTATTCCAAACCGGGTGGAATTAAAAACCATGATACTAGATGAATATCATAGAAGCAAATATGCGGGACACCCAGGATATCAAAATATGCTGACAGCTATTCGAAAAGATTACTGTTGGTCAGGCATGAGAAAGGATATAGCAAGCTATCTGAGTAAGTGTCTAGAGTGCCAGCAAGTGAAGGTGGAGCATAGGCATCCGACTGGATTGATGCAGCCCATACCTATTCCTGAATGGAAATGGGAAGTAATCTCATTGGATTTCATTACTGGACTACCAAAAACAAAACGAGGAAATGACTCTATAATGGTAGTTGTAGACCGATTAAGTAAATCGGCACATTTTATACCTGTCCAATCTACTTATAAGACAGTACAGATAGCAGATTTATTTATGCGTGAAATCTTCAGGCTACATGGCATTCCCAAGACTGTTATCTCGGATAGAGATGTGAAATTTACTTCAGCTTTCTGGAAGACTCTGTTTTCAGGATTGGGAACGCAAGTACATTTTAGTACTGCATATCACCCACAAACAGATGGTCAAACCGAGCGAGTAAATCAGGTACTGGAGGACATGCTGCGAATGTATGTCATGCAGCAACCAGTTAAATGGGAGGAGTATCTTCATTTGAAAGAGTTTGCTTACAATAATGGCTACCAAGAATCATTAAAGATGAGCCTGTTTAAGGCATTGTATGGGCGACAATGAAGAACTCCCATTAATTGGAGTAGTCCCGAGAATAGACTTATGCTGGGACTAGACATGTTAGCAGAAATGGAAGCGGAGGTGAGGAAGATTCGACAGAATTTGAAAGCAGCACAGGACAGGCAGAAAGTGTATGCAGATAAAAAGAGATCGTACCGGGAATATGAGATTGGAGATCATGTTTATGTCCGGATTAAACCAAAGAAAAGCACGTTGAGATGGGCGTCTTGTGCGAAACTAGCACCCCGGTTCTGTGGTCCTTTCCAAATACTGGAGAGAATAGGACCGGTGGCGTATCGTTTGGCTCTTCCTAGTCACATTCGGGTGCATAATGTCTTTCATGTATCGTTATTAAAATGATATGTTCATGATCCAAGACACATAATACATTGGAAAAACATACAGGTAGTGGATGAGCATGAATATTAAATGTCCATGTGGTATTAAAGGCTTAGTTAACTGACATAAGTTACTTTGTGCAGGTAGAACCAGACGGGGAATTTCTGGTCGAGCCACACAGTATAATCGACCGGAGGGAAATCATGCTCCGGAGACGAGCCATCGCCCAGGTTAAGGTGCAATGGAAGCACTTTGGACCTGAGGAAGCTACCTGGGAAGACGAAACTTTTGTTCGTAAAGCTTATCCTGAACTTTTTACGGAACTAGAATGGTAACACCGGGGACGGTGTTCTCTGCAAGAGGGGGGAAACTGTAAACACCCTCTTAGCCACTAATAAAGGGTTAAATCTTTCTTTTATAGTTAAATCATGATTGTTGTTATTTTAATTGGAATGTTAGAACAAAACAATTTTTGATATTTAATAAAAGATTGTTTTATGGAATTTATTTCCTGAAGTAAAATCTGATGGTAAAAGTAAATCAAGATTCTGAGGTAGTTGAACAGAAAAAACAGTTCCCACAGTTACCCAAGAAAACTCTGGGATAAGTAAAGGATTCCAAGGAGGGTTAGGGGTTCTGTGGAAGAGGAGGAAGCCTGTCATTCAAAAAGAGGAGAGTCTTTTTGACTGCTATTGGAGTCGGAGAACTGGACCGGATTGTCCCGAGTTCTCCTCCAGAATTTACTGCTACACGAGTTGGAGAAAACGGACCGGATTGTCCAAGTGTTTTCTCCTCAGAACTCTGAGTTCAACAGAAGGCCAGACTTGAAGCTCAGGGGGAATTGAGGGACGTAATTGCCCCATTTCGCGGTAGGGAGGAAAAAGCATACCATCAGCACGTTTGGTTACAGATGAGTAATATTTGCAGTTAACATTCTGTTCCTGTTTGTATTAGGATAACGATGTATATACTGTTTATTAACATTCTGTTCCTGTTTGTATTAGGATAACGATGTATATACTGTTTATTAACATTCTGTTCCTGTTTGTATTAGGATAACGATGTATATACTGTTTATTAACATTCTGTTCCTGTTTGTATTAGGATAACGATGTATATACTGTTTGTTAACATTCTGACAAAGAAAAGTAGTTTCTGTATAGCTAGTGTTGTTTGAACTAGTTAGAAAGGTATTAGTACAGTGCAATAATAATTGTGGAAAACCTACCCTGAGGGTTTAGTAATAGTAGAAACTGGAAAAGTTTGCTGTACAAGAAATATAGAGAACGCTGTAATAATATTAAAGAACCAGAACCAGTTTTCCTGTAGCAGCTAGTTACCTTAGAAACAGGAGATTTATTGTTAGAAGGGCGGTTACCCGTAGCGCTCGGAGAAACCAAGCCTCTAGGGAGCCCTTCTCCTATGATAAGCACGGACAATCGGTGGTCCGGACACCAGAGGTGATTCCTTAGTTAATTAAAAAGGAACTTCACATAAATGTGCAGAGCAGCATAAAACCTTCCTCGAATATGAATTAAACAAGCCACGAAACCCTCATGAGTTTGAAAGAACTCAAACCAGAACATAACGAAGAAGCATAGAAAATTCATGGAACAAGACGAGACCGTCAAACAGAGGAACTAGCAAGTCATGTAAATGGAAGACTTATAGTATGCATCAATACACAAAAACTAATTGAACAAGAGATACGCCTTAACATTATCATCATTCGGAGCAAACCATGAGTAGAGAATTTCCGTTTAGAAACCAAGCATTTTACAGCCAGTCATTAGATAATAAGCAGAAAACTTCTTAAACAGTAAAGATTTCTGTACACGCTTTCAGCGATGAAACTTATAATACATTCCAATAAAAATAAGGAAGGAGAGCACGGGTAGCAACCCGGCGTTTCTCGGCAGTGAAAATGTATACATGTCTTTTAAAAAACAATAGTCCTTAACTTAGGAAAAAAACGAAACCCCATAGGTGGCAGAGCCAGTAGGCCCTCCTTGTTCTTCCACTCAAGCAAGATTCAAAGAGCCAAGCAACGTATCATTGATAATAAGCCGATGGAGGAAGCAAGTTCCAGGTTCAAAACCTGGGCAAAGAACCCCATAACGACAATCATGAACGAGTCAGGAGGACTATGCAGGAGTTTAGAGATACATGCGCGACAGTGGTATTTACCTATGTATAAATGCGGGAGTTAGGATTTTTCGTCCAAGCAGCTGAGAATCGGTGGATAGCCGGAGTTCCTGTAGGAGGGAGAGCGACGAAATGAGAACCTGACAGCAGATTATAGCCTTATTAAGATAGTAAAGAAAAAATTGTACAACTAAACTAGAACTGTAAATGTTTCTTTTCATAAAAGAACTAACCACGGATGACAGAGTTAGGGCCGTGGTATAAGTACCTGTGGCAAGCGGAAGAGATTACCATCCTCGATAAACCAGGCGAAATTTACCATCTTCGGTGTACCAGGGTCCTCGCTGCCAAGCTCGGCAGGGCGCCGTGACAAAGAATGGTCAGGTAAAGGGATGGTCAGTAAAACAAAAGAAAAAGACAGAAAACAAGAAAAACCTTTAAACCGGCAGAGAAGAAGTAGCTGTTTGTTTAACTTACTCACATAAAATTGCTGAAGGAGCCGGAAGGAATCCCTGTAGAGGGGGTCGCCTGGAGGAAAAAACCATCCAGTTGAACACGAAGGGGTGAACCGATGCAGCTACGAGCAAAACCTAAGAACAGCTAGCAGAACCCTCACCGAAACCCACGCCCGAATGCAACAATGAAGTTTGGCGACGGTTACGAAGCCAAGGTCATTAGCTATCCCTAGGTGATTATCACCGTAGGATCATACGCCGATCAACGACGTATCCTGTGACAAGTGTAAAGCAAGTACTGCAGGCAGGTGGCCAGTTAAACCACCTCATTAAAAACGCATTAAACAGACTTATGAGATAAGACTTCCGATACACGGTATAACCTCTGTCACATAAACAAATGTGTATCATGGCCATTTAAACACAGGTCATAGTTACAATGAGACAAACGGATATAATTACTGGATAAGAAATCAAGTCGGATCTTGTGCCAGTTCAAAGTTCCACGGTCAATCCAATTACTCCAAACGACGGTACCAAGGATACGTGTCACAATCAACCCCATTTCAATAGCGTAAGATTAATTAATTACTATCAAATGTATGCATACGGAGAATAATTGGTAGGGTAAAAAATATTTTTTTTTTATCTGGTAGTTTTATTTGTTTGATTGTTACACTCTAACTCTATCGATTGCCTCCCCCCCCCCCCCCTCTCTCTTCCCCTTCTCTCTTTGTATCTCTCCTTTCCTCTTCTCTTTCTTCCCTCCTATATCCCTCACTCTCTCCCCATCCATCCCTTGTAACCCCCTCTCTTTATCCACCTCTCTCTCTCTCTATATGTTTTCTTTCCTCCCTCTCTCTCCCCCTCCAACTCCATCTGTCTCTCTCCCTCTCTCCTTCTCACTCCCCCTCCTCTTTGTCTTCCTTCCTCTTTCTCCCTCTCTCTCCCACCTCATTTTCACTCTCCCCCTCCCACCCCTCTTTATTAAATTTGATTCCACCATATTGTGTTTAAGAAACTATCTAAATTTAAAAAAAAAAAAAAAAAAAACCATTTGGTTGTAAAATATTAAGCATATGTTTTGGGCAACCATGTCAAAGAAAATACAATAATGAAAAACTTAAAACAACCATGCACTATCTTTCCTATATTATTGTTAGTCAATTTGTTTGTTCTCATCACTTGGATGCTTAGTTAAAATGAATTTATATTTGCTTCTTAGTAATATTATTTATATAAAAATTATTCTCATTTTAAATTTTATTGAAACTTTGATTTAATTTCTATGGGAATATACTGTGAGGATTTATATATATCTCAAAAGTAATGATAACATTTTTCTTTTTAGAATTAATTAAGAAAATGTTATTAAATTAAATTAAAATAAATTATTTTAAAATATCTTGATTGTGGTAAGTTATGGTTATTGGCCATGTGGTATTGATAAACTATGGTATTGACCCATGATATTATAAAAATCATATTTACATGCGATAATATTGACTGCATAAATTGGGGCTGAATTTCCATGATTTAGAATCATGTCATATCATTAAAAAATATTTCCATTGTGAGAGAAGTGACATTGTATTGACCCATGGCATGCTAACAAAATTATTCACAAGTTAATAATAAATTTTAAATATAATAAATTGATTTTAACTTTAAATTTTTATTATTAATTGAGCCAACATTTAAATGTTTAGAGGTTTTATATTACTTTTAACATTTTATTTATTACTTTAACTTTATTTATTAATTTTTTTAATAATTTAGTGGACATGTAAATGTTAAACATTATTCTTCACATTTGTACCCATTATAAGGGGTTAGAGCACACATCAGAAAGCAATCATTGATAAATAATAAGTGGAAAATAGTTAATAGTAATCAAGACAAGGGTTTAAGATTTAATGTATTTTCTTTCAAATTTAATTAAAAAATGATGGTCGGATAGTTAAATTAATACGAAAAAAATATATAAAATATCTTTGACCATACAATCTGTTATGGTTTTGGGGTAAGTGGCATCATAACCCCTTAGTATTGTAACAAAAGGGGAAGCTTATTGTAGGTTAGAGTCTCCATGATAAAGTGGAAGTAACTTAGGCGTTAAGAATGTTGTTAGGGTTGAGAATATCCATCACCTAAATTTAGGAACGTTGTTGAGATTGAGAAAAAAGTTTATATTTGATATAGTTATTGATATAGTTATATAAATACTTATTTATTGTTATAGCCATTTAGTAGGTTTGATGGTTTTTAGGTTTCTTCATTTGATAATTTATAATTATAAATTATAAATAATATGTTTTATGTCAACCAAGTTTTAGTCTATATTTGGTTTTTGTATTATTTTTATTTATACATCTATTTTTATTTCTTTTATTTAGTCTTTATTTATTATTTTTATATTTTATTATTTTTATGATGATGTTTGATTATTTTTTTTCTTGTTTTTTTTTTTTTTTTTATGGTTGATGGTGTTTTTGATCTTCAATGTCTAATTTTATGAATTTTATTTTACAAAATGTGTAATATTTATTTTAATATTTCTTTAACATCTATTTTTCCATTTATTATAGGTATTCAATGTCTATTCTATAATTTATTATGTGATTTAACGAAGATTTATTATGCTATGATATGGATCACAAGTTTATCTCGATATTGTATTATGTTTTTAGATGTGGATATGTTTATGTTATTTTTTTTAATTGATGGTAATAATAATTGAAAATAGAATAAATTTTAGCTAATTTGTATACTTTTTTGAAATTTGAAGATAAATGTTTTGATGAGTATAATGGATATATCATTATTTACATTTACCCAACCATTTAATATATATATTTATATAGTATTAATGAAATTATTAATATTATAACTTGTATTATAGCATTTTCCTTGCCTATTGCATCATTAAAATTAATGGTTTTTTAAATTAATTTTTCAAGCCCCCTCACCATGAAAGTCTTCAAATCCTCTTCCCTTTATTTTTAACATGTTCCTTTACTATTTTGAATTTGTTGAAAAATTCTTCGTCTCTTCTCTTTTTAACATATTTTCTTTACTATTTTGAATTTGGTGGAACTTTGTTCTTTTCTTACTAGAATCCACAACCTCGTTATGAAATTTGACAATTTATTCACCCTTTAAATATTTGAAAATAAAATTTACCCATATAAAAATTAACAAATTATTATTATCAGAGAATTATTATAAAATTAATACATCACATAAAGCTATATTAAAAAAAAGAGAGGTTAAATTACTATAATTAAAGATATATCACACTTTTTTTTTAACATAATATATATATATATATATATATATATATATATATATATATATATTATTGTTAGTTAATTTGATTATTGTTTTCATCACTTGGATGCTTAGTTAAGATGAATTTATGTTGCTTCTTAGTAATATTATTTATATTATATATATTTCACATTTTTATATTAAAAGTATTCTCATTTCTTATTTTATTGAAAATTTGATTTAATTTCTACGAGAATATACGATAGAGGGTTTATATATATCTCAAAGGTAATGATAACATTCTTCGTTTTAGAATTAATTAAGAAAATGTTATAAAATTAAATTAAAATAAAATATTTTAAACAATCTTGATTGTGAAATAATTTATGGTTATTGGCCATGCGGTATTGATAAACTGTAACAGTCATCACGCTAAAAATTAAAAAAAATTACCAACTAGACCATATTCACATAATTAAACAATGCATCAGGTTTACTCCAATTCCGGATTCCGAGTAATACGAAGGAAGTCATCAAGTGTTAATAGATTCAATTAAACCTTAATCTGGAATCAATATATATACATTCGAATCCTGGCTGCGGTACCGTGATTGGTCCTTACGTACTTACAGGGTTAATACCGGATTTAATTTGTTTTAAAACGATGCTACGGTATTCCAAATCACTTAACATGTATTTTATACACCAGGTTTCCGGATTTGTTGATACCGTCCGGTTCCACAGGCCTTATCCGAGTCCATAACATTTTTGGCTTACCTGTCTTCTCAGTTTTCAATGTGTTTATTGCGTGATTAATCTGGATGACCGGAACTCCTGGCCTCTTAGCTCGAATTTACCGCCCATACATGGCACTTGATCTGCCGTTGAAGAAATTCGATCCCACGGTGGATATTGTTTAGGGTTTGCTATGACCTTGGGTTTCTAACCGTTTCCCATTCATTGTCGCCTCTGTTCGATGGTTCTGGAGGCGGTGCGGTTGGGAGAAAACTTACAGGGTTTTGACTGCTCCCTTGGTAAACGGCGCAAGGTGATCTCCATGCAGCCTTCTTCCCAATACAGGTATCCTAAATCTGCTTTCACAGCGCTCATACACAGAAAATTTAGTTTGCTTTCTCTTCTAGTGAGGATTGAATGTTCGATGATAATGTTTATTTACTTCTTGGTTGTCCTCTGGGTAGGTTTCGTTTCAGTCTTCTCCATTAATATCCTTCGTTACCATCTTGCTGGATTTGTTGGCGAAAGATGCTCCCAAGCCTTCGGGTTATGCTAACCACTTCTACAGGTATTAAATCCTTCGATGCTATTTTAAAACTGGGGTTTCTGTTTCTCTTTTGCTATGGAAGAATGTTGAAGTTTTAATTTTCACATTCCTGTTCTTTCCTCTCGCTAAGTTTTCTTTCTTGGTGTGGCAGGTATGGATTGTAACTTCCTATACCCGCTTGGTGGTTTCCAGTGTCATTCAAGCTCTTCGTGGCAGCGGCCGAACTACTGGCGCATAATTACAGGTATTTATCGCGTAGGGATGGAAACCCTCCTCGGCTTACTTATCTGTTAACGAGAGTGTGAAATCAGTAACGTTCGAGATTAAGTGTATAATCCACTTGTTATGTAACATTTCAGGATTTTAATGGCAAATAACAATGTTTACGGCCTCACGCCGACAGGATGTGATGAATCGGTCCTCGAAAGGGTTTCTATCTTCAGAGTTTCAGTTCTCAGACTTTTGTATGTAAAATTTATACTGTTTGCTGAAGGGCTAGAGTTATACTCGCCCGGACTTTTAATTATGGATTGTATTGCCTCTGAACAATTGGGGTTTCCCATATATTTTCACCATTGAATGTTTTACCGCATACCTATGCGATGACTGTGTGTATGGCGTTGTGTTTCCTTTACATTTTGACCTACTCTGTTTCTATAAGTTCCCGTTCTCAAGAATTAATTGCATTATTATACCATGCTGTGGGTAAATCGCCGTTGTTTCCATTCTCGGATAATGGTTCTGTGCATTTGATTATATTCTCAATTTCCTTACTGTGTTAATGGAAGGTAATGAGGATCTCTTCGGCTTCTTTGCTCAGTGCTTTTGTTCTGAAATTTCGATATCATATTTCGTTCCTGTGAGGCTGGTTCAACCTTATAAGAATGATGAATTGTTGTTTACTACTGGGGTTATCTAAAAATTTGAATCTATAGAACTTCTTAGTTTTCCTGTTTAATACCTATTGTTTATGTGATACGGCGACCGGACCGCCCATCTGTTCGTGTAATTATCTTAGGAGGAAAAAGGCGACCAACCCATAACTCTGGTTTACCGGTTTTGGGTTAACAGTCTTTCTGAAAGTTTACCATTCAGTATTTTTTTTGTTTTAAATGCCTCCTTCTACTCACGAGGGTTAACTCAGGAAAGAAAGAATAGGTTTCAGGGTTTCCAGAATTACTTCACTAGCTTCTATAATAAAAATCTCAGAAATATATAAGTATCATAGTTTCCTTCTAGATTCTATCAATTCTTTCAACAGTTTCAATAAAACAGAGAACCAAAATAAAACAACTCTAATTTATCGTCAGTCTTATTATAATAGCAGGGTTGGAACAGCCAGAAAACAACTTCTTTTCCTACTTTACAAAAGACAAGGGTTATCTGCATCTTACTTATTTAAATGTAAATCTGACTGATGGTACCTGTTGCCTCCCTACCACGAGCTGGGCAATTATGTCCCACTGCTCTCCCCCTAGCTTCAAGTCTGGAGCGTTATACACTGTTCTGTAGGAGGGATTCGTGACAATCCGGTCCAACCCTCCTATTCCAGTGGAACAGAGTTCTGGGGAGATTTCGCGACAGTCCGGTCCAAATTTCCAACCCAGCATACAATTCTGTTCTGGAATTCCTTTTCCAGTTTCACAGAGTCCTTTCTCCTCATAGCCAAGAACCCCAAAAATTCCCCTCGAATCCTTCTTTATTCCAGAGTTTCTTTTTGGGTAACTGTAAAAACAGTTTTTCTTTAACTAATTCCAGATCTTGAGTTATATTTCTTTTTACCATCAATTTTTACTCATGAAAACTAATTCCATAGTAAATCCTTTTATTCAAAAATCAAAAATAGTTTGTTCAGATATTTAAATTAATTCATCCTTAATCAATAAAGCGCAACCATTAGTTAGCGGCTAATAGGGTGGTTACAGTTTTCCCCCTCTGGGAGAGAACACCGTCCCCGGTGTTCTTATTCTAGCTCAGAAAAAAGTTTAGGATAAGCCTCACGGACGAAACTCTCGTCTTCCCAGGTAGCCTCCTCCGGTCCAAAGTGTTTCCACTGCACTTTAACCTGGGCAATGGCTTGTTTCCGGATCATGATTTCCCTCCGGTCTATTATACTGTGGGGCTCGACCAGAAATTCTCCATCCGGTTCTACCTGCACACAATAAACTTAGATTAATCAAATACGTCTTTATCATCATGTTATTATTTGAACCACTATGCTTACCCTCTACCTAAATGTTCTGCCAATGGATTATGTGTCTTGAATCATGAACATATCATTTCAATAACGATACATGAAAGACGTTATGCACCCGAATATGGCTGGGAAGGGCTAAGCGATACGCTACTGGTCCTACTCTTTCCAGTATCTGGAAAGGACCACAAAATCGAGGTGCCAATTTTGCACAAGAGGCCCATCTTAGTGTACTCTTCTTTGGCTTAATTCTAACATACACATGATCGCCAACCTCATACTCACGGTATGACCTTTTTTGGTCCACGTACACCTTCTGCCTGTCCTGTGCTACTTTCAAATTCTGTCGAATTTTCTTCACCTCTGCTTCCATTTCTGCTAGCATGTCTGGTCCTAGCATGAGTCTATTTTCGGGGCTGCTCCAATTAATGGGGGTTCTGCACTGACGCCCATATAGCGCCTCAAATGGACTCATCTTTAACGATTCTTGGTAACCATTGTTGTATGCAAACTCTATCAAGTGTATGTACTCCTCCCATTTAACTGGTTGCTGCATGACATACATTCTCAGCATGTCTTCCAGTACTTGATTCACTCG